>JAPPVO010000017.1:34987232-35587232 GCA_030407325.1 Camellia japonica
CAAAAGTCAACTCCCGGAAATGAAAAGTCAACAAAAGTCAACTCCCGAGAAAATATTCCAAATATTGAGACAAACTTACCTCAAGTGGTGAAATGAGAAAAGAAGCTCCGAAATCAAAATTTAGTCGCCTCAAAGTGCTTGAAACTGAAGAATTCGCGAAAACAACTTGCAAAAAAGGCTGAAAGCGCGTATAAAGTGCAGATCTGAAAGAAAAAATGGTTTGGGAGACAAGAAAGAGTTTTCCACGCTGTGGGAGTGATTTCACAATGAATGGGTGAGGATATTTATAAGAAATGAGAAAAAGACGAAATTACCCCTACTTTTGGGCAGATGGCCGGCCGGCCACCTTTCCTGGCTGGCCGGCCATTTGCTTTTTGCAGCATGGCCGGTGGCCTCCCCTAGGACCACCACTTGGCCGGCCATCTCCCCCACACCCCCCTCTAGCTCCCTGCAAATTTTGAGGAAGATTGGAGCTCCCGGGACCTGAAAAAGTTCAAGAAAAGTGCACTTTCTGGCACGAAATTGGTCCGCCGGAACTTTAGCTGCAATTTCTGACATGTGTCTCATCATCACTCATCAAAATCGAGGTGTATCCTTTTTAATCATGTTGTAACCTCTCCAGGAGGTGAAACCAAGGCCGCGGTTGAGTTGCCTTCGCCGAAATGCGCGTTTTCTTACTCGTTATTTTCGCAACCGACGGGCACCCTGATTCGTGCTCTTTTTGCATTGTTGTGCATATAACTTGCATTCTAATCAACATTTTGCATTGTCATGCATGATTTCTTGGTGTACCATATCCCTGTGCTTGTGCATGCGTTGTCACGCCTGTTCCTTTCTCGCATCGCGATGCATTCATTCGCCGACACTGCGTGTGTCAAACTTTCGGAACCACAGGAATCACATTGAATATATGTTGTTAGCATATTGTTCTTGTTGAGTTTCTCTCTTTTGCAGGCACGATATTGTATGTACGGTTCATTTGAGGCTGGTGCGACCAGACGAATCGCGCAGGTATCGTATCTTTTCCGTGTGAGACGCGACGAGAACCGAATGATTCTCCGCATTCCTAACTGCATGAAATGTAGTTGTTGCTTTGCATTCTTGCTTAAAACTGTTGCATCTATTTGCGAATACTTGCCTCATTACAGCTTGCTGCATTTGCATGATCATTTGGCTCTGTGCATGTCGCTTTGCATTTTGCCCCCCCTGCCTGCGGGCACGCCTGCGGGCACATCTCTTTTCATCTTGTATGATTGTCTAAGTCTTCGCCTTGTCAAAAATGGGTCGTCTCTGGCTTTGACATTCACTCCCGTCACTTGTGACTTCCGAGTTCTGTCAAAGAGGGGCAACTGTAGACACCCCATTTTTGACCGACCTTAAGACTCAGACGTCACCGATTGAGTGCTCGGTGATGTTGCATATCGTGCTCGTTCAGAAGTCTCAGAGTCGTGGCTGCGAGCCCTGCCTCCGGACTTCCGAACCCTCTTCTGCACCTTGTCTCGGTTTGCGAACCAGACTTGGTTTTCTCTGTTTTTCTTCCTGAGGGGAGGGAGAGGTCTAGCAGATCATCTCTCAGTGGCCGTGGGCTACATTTTGTGGCCGTAGGTCATTTTGCCCATTTCGGAGCCCGGTTCCCGGTTTTCGGAGCCGTCAGGCCGTGTGCCTCGGTTCGGGACCACCCAACCATCTCCGATCCTCCAGTTTTTGGCATGCATCTCATTTACTCCCTTTCGAGGGACACTGGGGTCTTAGATACCCACTTCGTGGCCAAACACCACTTTCGGTGCTTAACGGCCGGTTTTCGGGACCTCGAACTGCACGGTTTGGCCCCCGAGCATTCGTTTCGCATCAGTTTTTGTTCATTTTTAGCAGGTACCTCTGTTTTATCATAACGAGGGACACTGGGGTCTTAGATACCCACTTCATGGCCGAACACCACTTTCGGTGCTCACAGCCTATTTTCGGGACCTCGAACTGCGTGTTTTGGTCCCCGAGCATTCGTTTTGCCTCGGTTTTTGTTCATTTTTGGCAGGTACCTCTGTTTTATCATCAGGAAGATCACTGGAGGGTGGGAGGCTAGCAATTGTCCAAGCAACCTGTTATGCTCTTCCGGCGCCCCCCAGCGCCCGTTTTTCTCACTTCCGGGCTAATGTTGAACACCCAAGGGCCATTTTCTTCAAGCCAAAACCACATATTTGTGATGTACACACATGGGAGGACCCTAAAAACACCTGGCCGGCCAGTAATTCTTCCTTTCATTTTTGACCCTCTTTGAAAAATGGCTTGTTGCTTCTCTTGTTTCAGAGTTGTCAGAATTGAACCATAGGGTCTTGTTCAGCACACATGGGAGGCCACCAATGTGTGGTGGCCGGCCATTAATTCAAGAGTTCATTTTTACCCCTTGGCCGGCCGGCCATGGGGGGTGGCCGGCCGGCCACCTCCAAAAAAGCACATGGCCGGCCATGCTCCTTGGGATGTGTTCCTTACAGCTGCACAGCTGTTTCCCCAGAAAAGATCTGTATCCGGGGGATATTTTGGGAGGGGAATGTTTGGGTGCATTTCCCTCCACTTTACACCCCTCCTTTTGTCCATATAACAGCAGCAAGAACACTCTTCTAAGGGTTAGAAAGATTGCCTTCAAGCATACATACACTCCCCTCTCTCAATCTCTCTAAAATCTTCAAGTTTAGTGCCATTTCTTGAGCATCATCAAGCATCACCATCACCAATCCATTTCCAGCAGCAAGGAGGGATTATTAAGGGGCTTAGAAGCAACTTTCTTCAAGGAAAAGGCAGCCAAGAACTTGTCTTCAAGGGTAAGTCTCAAAATCCCTCTTTTACACCACTTTTTTGCCTCTTTTCTTAACCCTATTTCCACACTGTTTTGAGCTCCGACCAATACTGAAAGTGGTCCTCTTTTGAGCTATTCTTGATGTTTGTTCAAGGGCTCAACTCTGTTTGAGCCCTCTATCTTGCACTTCTTTCAATATCCTCTTATATGCCATTATTTTGCATTGAATATTTGGCCTATGTGTGATCTGAGTTGGAGTATCTCATGAACTGATATTGTACTTATTTTTAGGCCCTCTTCAATGTTGAAGAAGGGCTCAACCTTGTTTTCATGCTCCATGTGCAAGTTGCTTTGAATCCATGTTTTACCCTTGTTTTTTGCATGAAATATTTGGCCTAAGAGTGATCTGTTTTAGAGCATGAGGTAAACTGTGAGTGGGCCCATTTTGAGCCCCTCTTCAACATTGAAGAAGGGCTCAACCCTTTTTGACCTCTCTATCATACACTTGCTTCATAATTTCTCATATTTACCGTAAACTTGCATGATTTATTTGACCTACATGCAGTCTGTTTTGGAACATATCATGAACTGTGAGTGAGCTTATTTTGTGTCCCTCTACAACATTTTAGAAGGGATCAATCTTGTTTGGGGTCTCCATGTTATACTTGTCTTTATACCCCTCTTTGGCCCCTATTTTGCATGCTTTTTTAAGCTTATCTAGCTTCTGTTTTCGGCCATCATCAGAACTAGAAATATTCATATTTTGATCTTCTTGACATATTTCATTCAGGGTCTTTGTTGGTTTGATGAATTTTTGGGGTACCTCATGTTATAGCCTTATATGTCCTCATTCTTGCATAGCATTTTTACCATGGTTTCTTACTGAGTTGGGGAATGTCATCTACTGAAAATGTGCATATTTTTAGTCCCTTATCAGTGTTGTAGAAGGGTATTTTTCAGTTTGGGCATTAAATGTATCACTTGCTTCAATACCCCTCTCTTGGCTCGTATTCTTGCATGCTATTGTTGCCTTATCTATGCTTGCTATTTAGCCCTTTTTGTGACTGAAAAATGCTATTTTGGGGGCTGCCTTGCCACTGTTTTTCATGTCATGTACCAATTATGCATGTTTAGTATGGCTGTAGGCCATTCCGGGTGCTTATTATCGCATTTCGAGACCATTCCGGGCATTCGGTGTCATTTCCCCGCCTTTCGGGACTGTTGTGCATCATTTGTAAGTGTTGAAATTCCATTTGCATGTTTGCATATCATTTTCCATGTCATTTCATGCTTTAATCCATCGCCTCGGTTTGCGCGCCCGTGTGCACGCATCTCGAGGCACCCCATTTTTCATCTCCGGCCTCTCATGTGAGTGTGGCTGAGGTTCACTCATGTTAGTATAAGTCCATTTCGCATTTTGTATGTCATTTCATGCTTTAATCCATCGCCTTGGTTTGCGCGCCCGTGGGCACGCATTTCGAGGCACTTCTTTTTTATCCGACGGCCTCCCGTGTGAGAGTGGCTGAGGTCCTCTCATGTTGGTATAAGTCCATTCTGCATTCTGTATGCTATTTTTTGCATCTTTGTATTCTATATGCCATTTTCTCGGGGCACGCACTTCGAGACATCTCATTTTAGCCTCATTACATATCCTTTCCATGTCATTTTGCATTCCGTATGCATCGCCTCGGTTTGCGCGTCCGTGGCACGCATTTCGAGGCACTTCTTTTTTTATCCGACGGCTTCTTATGTGAGTGTGGCTGAGGTCCACTCGTATTAGTGTAAGTCCAATTGCATTGTGTATGTCATTTATGCCTTAGGATCATTTCCTCGGTTTGCGTGCCCGTCTGGCACGCATTTCGAGGCATCTCACTTTCATAGCATTGTGCATGCTAGGATTGTATTTTAGTTGCATTTATGCATATCATGCATATTGCATCGTGTTCGGGATAGGAGTTAGCCCGGGCACGGGAAACGAGGTACGTTTCGTACTCCGAGTGACGGAACGAGTCTCAATTCCCAAGTCACCGACACTCCGGATTACCCATGATGGAGTTAGGTTTTGTTGTAGCATTCATCTGCATTCATCCTATATTGAGTTATGCAGTCCGACTCCTCAGCCATCATGCATCGATATGCGTGATTGGTGGCACGAGAATCGAGGCATGCATATATCTGTGAAATACATTGCTATGCCCTTTTCCTGCTCTCTGTTGCAGCAAAATAAGGAATCAGCAACTTTTTGGAGTCTGGCGCGTATTTCGAGAAACATTGCAAACAGAGGCTAAATTGGGCATCCCAGTGGATTTCTGCGCAAAGGCAGCCCAGCATACATCATTCATCAGAAGCGAGGCAGCCCCTGGCTTGCATGCCAGTTTAAAGCTTTCTTAGTTATTTGTTAATTAATCAGGAATCTGTATTATTCTTTTATTCGGACTGTATTATTCTTTTATTATTTCGGACTGTATTATTCTTTTGGACCCTCTGCGCGAGGGCATAACTGTAATAAGTGTGGGTGAGTGTGATGTATGTCTTCTAACCCCCATTTCTTTGTCCCTTTTATTTATCCGCTTATGATGGTTAGATATAGGGCATATTTCGATTAGCATACAGTATGACAGCATGTTTGCATTATTCATCTGTTTTGCACGCACCGGGCTCGGCGCATCATACAAACTGCATTTGTATTTCAATTCCAAGTTGAATACATGTTAGCTGTAGCATTCCATATGCCACGTTTAGAATAGCCGAGCCTGCTATAGTTTGCATTTTTGCATGTGTTGCATTAGGCATTTCTGTATATCTAGGATCATGCATGATTTCTAATGGCTTTCTGTTTTGGCTTGGAGTACTTGGTGAGTTTTATGCTTTAGCATCCTTGCATGCGTGTGAGTGTTGCCATAAATAGCATGCTTACCATGAGGCTATATGCTTATGTGATATAACTGCCTTGAATGCCTGTGGGTGGAGGTTGTGTTGCTTGAATTGGACAATTCATCAAATGTTTGTTTTAAGCCCACTAGATAGTGGCAAAATCATGTTTTCTAAGCCCACCTGAGGGTGGCAAATCCGCGTCTTAGCCTACCTGCGGGTAGCACCATCAAACCATTTTCAAACAAACAAACATGAAATGTTTTGTTCCAATTCAGGCGACTCAGTCTATACTTGTTTGCTGCGAGCATCACATAGTAACCTAGGCTAATAACCGGAATAAGAACTCACAATGTTTTCAAAAACAGATATCATGGTTAGTAGAGGCCGGTCTTTGACCGGGCGAGCAGGGGTGCTCACGAAGTGACCTTCCCCAATCGTACCCAAGTTCCCGAGCCGAAGCAACTTTGGTGATGACGGACACGTGGCCTTTGGCACCGAGTCAGGGTTTCCTAAATTTCCCATTTTAAAAATATTTAGGTGGCGACTCTGTATCTGGCGAAGCAGTCCATGTTTGGCACTTCTTTCAAAAAATCTGTTTTCAAAACGATTTGCCGGATTTGGACTCTTTGGTTCAAGATTAAGAACCGTGACTACAAATCGAGTCCGAGCTGTAGCGAGGTCCCCCGCGGGCTTGTTATAGGTATCATGGAGGATCCTGAGCTTGTCTCTGACGCTGAGCTTTCGGATTATTCAGACTCTGAGCCACCTATCGATTTAAGCGCGAATTAGGTGTTAATGTCTACACTTCGGCAATATTAGGTCATGCATTAATATGTAATGTCTGTGTTAGAGTAAGTGTTTCCATAATGAGTTTATCAGATTGTTTAGCTAATATTTGTCTGTCTAACTATTATGTTTATGTATGTATTGTGTGTTCAGTTCATGGTGTCCAGAATGTATTGTTGTTGGAGACTTATGTCTGTACTACCTATGTATTTTTGTGGGAAACTTATGTGTTTTTTCCTCAAGGTTTTATGAATTACATTATCACCTTCTAACCCAAAACAAAGACAACAGAAAAAAAAATTTATTTAAATGAAAACGGCTTTAGTAAAGCCAAAACAAATTTCTGAATAACACATTCTAACCCAAAACAAAGACAAGAGAAAAAAAAAAATAAAAAACTTTACATGAAAACGGCTTTAGTAAAGCGAAAAGAAATTTATGAATTACATTATCACCTTCTAACCCAAAACAAAGACAAAAGAAAAAAATATATATTTAAATGAAAATGGCTTTATTAAAGCCCAAACAAATTACTGAACAACACCTTCTAACCCAAAACAAAGAGAAAATAAAATTAAAAAAAAAATTACATCAAAACGGCTTTACTAAAGCTCAAAAAATTTATGAATTACATTATTACCTTCTAACCCAAAACAAACACAAGAAAAAATAAATAAATTTACTTTAGTCAAGCCAAAAAAAAATGCTGAATTACACATTCTAACCCAAAATAAAGACAAAAGAAAAGAAAAGAAAAAAAATTAACATGAGAACGGTTTTAGTAAAACAATTTTAACCCAAAAAATTATTCTGAAATACATTATCATCAAAACAATGACAACATAAACAAACAAAAAAAAAAAACCAAAAAAAAAAATTTCTTCTTCAGAGTTTAGTTAAACTGAAACTAAAAAAATTTTTTGCCAAAAAGCGCGGTTCAGAACCGCGCTTTCAGAAGAAAAAAATTTTAAGCTAAAAGCGTGGTTCATAATCACGATTTCAGAAGAAAAATTTTGTTGGATAAAAGCGTGGTTCAGAACAGCGATTTCAGAACAAATTTTTTTTTGGATAAAAGCATAGTTCAGAACAGCGATTTCAGAAGAATTTTTTTTTTTTGATAAAAGCGTGGTTCAGAACAGCGATTTCAGAAGAAAAAAAAATTAATTAAAAGCGCGTTTTGTAACCGCGCTTTCTTAATCAAAATCGCGTTTTGTAACCACGCTTTTAACACTTCCCAATTTTCACGCGAGACAGGCACACAAAGGTTGAAAGCGTGGTTGTGAACCACGTTTTAGCCTATTTTGAGAATTCTTTTAAGAATAATGATTTGTCCCCCGAAATTCTTCCCCCCGAATCCCTCTAATGGCCAAAACAATGTCGTTTTGGCCTTTTTTTTTTTTTTTTTTCTTCTTCTTCTTCCATTTCGGCTCTGAAACGCAGAAGGAGGGAGCGGGAGAGAAAGAGAGAAGAAGAGGGGAAGAGAGAAAGAGAGAGAAGAGAGCCAGCCCGTCGCCGTCGGTCGTCTGCCCAGCCCCGCCATCGCAGCCTCTGCCCAGGCCCGCCTCCGCCTCCTTCCATTTTGATAGCCCCCTCCAGTTCCTCCTTCTCCTCCTCCTCCTCCTCCTCCTCCTTTCCCTCCTTCCCCTGCTTCTTCTCCTTCTTCTTCGAATTTGGGGGATTCGGGGGGGGGCCCCTTTCGAGCTCTGTAGCATCACCGTTCTTTTAAAACTAGGTTTAGTTTAGAAATTAAATTGGTATTTTGACTTATATAGGGAAATGCCCCTAAATTGATAGGCTCATTCCAGCTTTCATCATATGCACGCATGCGCGTGCATACTTACACACTGATGGATGTAGAAAGAAATATTTTATATTGACATGCCAGTTTTAATTTTATTGAATGTCTCCAATTAATAATTATAGTGTGCTTTGTTTCAGTTTTTTAAATTAAATTTTTTAAAAATTAAATTTTTTATTTTTCATATATTTTTTTAGTGAAATTTTTTTAAATTTAAAGTATTTTTTATTTATTTTTTTTAGATATGCCTTACTTAGATATATCTATAAAGTAAAATATTTGTGAAAAAATATTTTAAAAAATTAATAAATACTTAAAAATATAAAAATATACTAAATTTTCATATACCCAAAAATATACCCAAAAAACAAACATGGTGTGATATTTAAAATGTGCAATAAAAAATTAATTAATAAAAAAAATTAAAAATTGAAAAAGACAATTAAATAAAAAGATGGTCTCATTACCGTACAAGAACTTCAACTTAATTATTCAAAAAATTATGTCAATTTAGTTGAACCCATCAATTGTAGTGGTGATTTGAGCATATGGTGGAAAATTATCTGGACTCTTAGTGTTTTAGAAAGGTGGTTAAAAATTAATTTTATAATTTTTTTTTTGATTTTTTTCATTATTTCATGTAAAATGTGATATGAGTCAAATAAATTAAAAGTTGACTTTTGATTTTTTTTTACATTTGCCAAAACGGCCCTTTGTACACTTTACCTCTAATTTAAAATGAATCAGAATTTTTATTTTTTTTTAGAATAGAGAAACATTATATTAATAAAACAACAAGAAAATTCCAACCACACAACAAAACAAGAAACTAACAACAAAAATACAAATCTTCCCAAAAAATAGTTACGATTCAGGAAAAATCATCGATCTGTTTAAAGATGTGGTTTGAAAAGTAAGATTTACTTGAAAGTCCACTGTCCCTGTCGACGTTGTCATGGTCGTTGCTGTCCAACTCCGCCGCTGAGAAAGAAATATATCCACAATGGTATAGAAAAAGGCTTGAGAGATGAGGAAACTATTATGAGTGTCAAAAAACTAAAAATCCATACCAAAATCGAGGAAAAAAAAAAAAACTCTCAAAATTCTTATTTTAGACATAAAAAATTTAGGTGTCGTTTGGAAAACTTGACTTTTTGGCTTTTTTGACTTTTTTAGCCTGAGACTTTTTTGTTCGTTTGGTTTTCTTGCTTGGTTTTTTTGGTTTTTTTTGCATTGGAATGACAAATATGCTCTCCACTTGGAAATGATGCTTTTTTTACTTTTTGTTTGTATATAGGTCAATTTGGTAATTTTGCATCAAAAGTCAAGTATTTTGTCATTTTGTAATTTTGTGACTTTTTTTTTTTTTATCTTTATGTGTTTATATAATCCCAATATGTTTACGAAAAATGTTTGAGGGCCCTAATTTTTGTGACTCAAATGATGTTGTTTTGTACTCAAAACGACGTCGTTTTGATAAAATTCGAGCCATTTGAGCCACAAGAATTAGAGCCCTCTACCATTGCTGTATATTTACCAAACGAAGACTTAGCCTAGGCTTTAAAACTAATGAGAACTTTATTTTGAAGAAGAAAAACGCTTGTTTAGATGACAACTACTAGGTACTAGGTTGTACTGGTGATGGGCGTTGTGGTGTATGTAATTGGGGATGTTGCTGCACATCCCGCGCAACAGTATTTGGTGTGCGGTGTAATGGGCTCATTTCGGAGTTCATTTTAATAATTCAAATCGTTCACATTTTAGAATACATCAAGTAGAACATACCTGCAAAAAAATCAAGTTAATCGAATATCGTTTGCCCATTCATCCACTCACATTTGTATTCATTTTAATATTTTAAATTACAATTACTATTTATATTTGTATCTTATAATTGAAAATATTAAAATGAAGTGGATGAATGGGTAAATGATATCCGATTAACTTTATTTTTTGCAGACATGTTTTATTTGATGTATTCTAAAATGTGAACGATTTGGATTATCAAAATAGGCCCCGAAATGGGCCCATTTCGTCGTACAACAGATACTACTGCGCGGGGTGCGCAACAACATTCCCAAATTCATGGTGTATAGGGGTTTTTTGAAAAGTAGCTTTTTGTCTAGTTTTTAGCTTTTTATCCATTTTAGGTCATATCATCTCTCACATTTTTTACTCACAAAAAGATAAAAATAGATTAGAAAAAGCAAAAAAATCAACTTTTTACCAACTTCCCAAAACATTCCATAATTTATCTTAAACTTTTCTCTCTTACCCCTATTTAAAATCATTAAAATCCCATTTTGTCTTATAAAAAGGAACACTAGTCTGGATAAATTCTGTACTAGTTCTTTTTTAATCTAATTCTATTTCTATTTTAAAAAATTATACAAATAAAAATTTGATATTTTGTCGTATGGTAACAATTTTATTGATTCATCAGATTCTACCCCGAGGGTGGAGAATTTTGTTGATTCATCAGATTTTATTTTGTCGTATGGTAAGTTGCCCCTACATTTTTCAACCCAAAAGGCATTACTTTGTAGCAATACAGCCCTTTTGGGATGATAAATGCAGTATTTTCCTCATCTGGGGGGTATATAGCTATCTGATGGTACCCCGTGTAGGCATCCAAGAAGCTCATCTTTCCATGTTCTGAAGTGGCATTCACTAATTGGTCAATCTTGGGTAATGGGAAACTGTCTTTGGGACAAGCCTTGTTCAGGCTGGTGAAGTCCACACAGACCCTCCACTTCCTATTCTTTTTTTTCACGACGACCGTGTTTGATAGCCATGTTGGGTAGTTTACCTCTCGAATGGCTCTAGCCTCCAGAGGTTTGCCCACTTCCTCTTCTACTGCCTCAACATGCATCAACGTCGGCCTCCTTGCTCGCTGGATTACAGGTTTGGCCGACTTGTTCACATTTAGTCTATGGCAAGTGACCTCGGGGTCAATGCTAGGCATCTTGTATGGTCTCCAGGCAAACACCTCAATGTTTGCTCTTAGGAATGTCTCTAGCTCTTTTTCCTCTTCCTCGGCCAAGCCTGAGTCGAGAAGGAAGAAGCGTTCTTCATTTCCTTGCTGGACAAAGATTTTCTTCAGGGCTTCTTCACTCTTCTCGGCTGGCTCTTTGCCGACGTCCTCCAAGACTTCCACGTTCTCGTCCTCAATCTCTGCTGTTTTCTACTCCTCGTATGTTGCAGGTAGATTTCATTGCTACCATGGAGCAATTCTTTGCTTGCACCTGATCCCCTCTGACCTCCTCTATTCTATGCTCTGTTGGGAACTGCAATAGCTGATACAATGTTAAGGGAACAGCCCCTATTGCATGCAACCATGGCCTTCCCAGGATAACATTGTAAAGGGAGGGGGTGTCGATTATGGTGAACTCTATTTTTATCTTCTTGGTGCCAGCCTGCACCTCCAAACTTACCGCTCCCAGGGGCCACGTTGGCGTGCCGTTGAACCCAACCATTTGGTCATTGGATTGCTCCAGATCATCTTGGTGAAGGCCAAGCTCCTTGTAACACCTAACATACATGATGTCACAAGAGCTGCCCTGATCAACTAAGATGCGCTTCACTTGGCACTCTCTAATCTGGAAGGATATTACCAAGGCATCGTCGTGTGGATGCTACACCATCTCTAGGTCGTCTTAAGTAAAGGTTACCACTGGTCCCTAGCACTCGTTTGCCCTAGGTCTTTTCTGACGGACCTGGTTCACATGTTGTAAGTGCTTTACCTTCTGAGTCTCCCTACGTATTTCGTTCTCATTGACCTTCGAGTGAATCACATTGATCACTCAAGGTCCGCCTGCCTGCGGTTGCGGTGCTGGGGGTGGCGGTGCTGTCGGTGCCTGGGGCAGTCTTGCTTGCTCTTCCCTTGTACTGGTCTCGTCTACTAGGTCCCTTAAATGGCCTTGTATTACCAGGTCTTCCAGATGTGCCTTCAGGGCTTTGCACCCCTGGGTCAGATGTCCAGCTTCATTGTGGTAAGCACAGTGCTTGCCAAGGCTTCTTCTCATGAATTCGCCTGGTACCCTTGCTAGTGTTCTATAATAGGGCTGATTTCAGATTTTCTCCAAGACTTTGTAAATCGGGATTCGGAATACGGTTGTGACTGCCTGCGCAGCCCTTAATCCTGTCTCTTGCTTATTGTATCTACCATCACCTCGGCCTCGCCTCGACGAGCCGCTTTTCTTCTCTTGTTTTGACGCCTTTGTCCCCGGCGTGTCCTCCTCGACCCTAGCATACTTTTCTATCCTAGCCATAAGTTCCTCCATACTTTTTGGCAATGTCTATGCCAGTGATTTTCGAAGCAGGCAATCATCTTTCAGGCCGTTCTTAAATGACACAACCGCCATATTTTGGTTACATCCTGTTATTCGGTTGAATACCTCATAATACCTTTTGGCATAGGCCCTAAGGCTTTCGTCCTCAGCAATTCTCAGAGCCATCAGGGCGTCCACCCTCAATGGCTGTAGTTTGTTTGTCACGAACCTGGCCACAAACATCTCGGCTAGGCCTTCCCAACTTTTCACAGTTTCTTTCGGCAACTTGTGAAACTAGTTTAATGCGATCTCTCCAAAGGATGAGGGGAACACCTTGCAGAGCAACGATTCGTTCCCGGTGTATAATGCCATTGAGTTCAGGTACAAGCCGACGTGAAAGTTAGGGTCCGACTTACCGTCGTATATCTAGAACCTCGGCATATGGAAACTTTTTGGGGCCTCAAATTTGTCCAACTCCATCAAGAACAGCGTTCTCGGCTTGGCCAGAGAGGTTACCTCAGCATCTTGTTGCTTCCTTTGGAGGTAATCCCTCAGATCCTTCTCTGTCCGTCTAGGAGCTCGGCTATCAACGGATTTCAGCCTTTTTGGTGCGCTACTCCCAATATCATTATGAGTCCTCTTGGACCTTTCTCCATCAGTCGCGTCGAAACACAGCTCCTTCCCTTGAACATGCCGATGTTCTTTGTGGTCAGCTTCCTTATTACGATGCGTCCTCCGAGAATCTCGCCTTCTTAATTCTCCTCGCCCGACCTCCCTTGAAGGCCGGTGAGAGTGTTCCTTGGTCCTGGTGTACTGGGGGACTGTAGGGACTGTTTTTTGCCCTCCTTTCTGGGCATTGTTCTTGGCCGCTGGAATCGGCGTGTCTTACAATGGGAATGGTGCCTGCATGACATTGTTCTGCATCATGAAATTGACGACCGATTGTAGGTCCGCCAATTTGTTCGCCAGTCCCTTCATCTCGCCGTCCCTTCGTAGGCATCTATCTTTCCATACCTGGAGGTCGTCCTTGTTATAATACCCGCCTCAGTCTGATTTCTTTGTTACGTCGCCTTCCTTGCCGACGTCTTTCTCTCTGGGATTTTGTCCCCGAGTTTCTTCGTTGCAA
This sequence comes from Camellia japonica, assembly GCA_030407325.1. Lineage (NCBI taxonomy): Eukaryota > Viridiplantae > Streptophyta > Magnoliopsida > Ericales > Theaceae > Camellia > Camellia japonica. The sequence continues at coordinate 35,000,879 of JAPPVO010000017.1, forward strand.
TTATCCTCTTCTGCATTAGGGTCAATATGTTTCCCACTCCTAGTAGGAATGTCGTCCCCAATCTTCTCTTTTTGTCCGTCGTTGGCCATCTATTCTCCTGTCTTTCCCACAGATTGCGCCAAATTGTGTGAGTCGATTTCTGACCACACTGCCAAACTAGTACTCAGCTGGAGAACACCGACAAAATAGATTAAGCCCGAACGACCTATCACAGAAAGAAGAGATTCCAGTGGTGGTTCGTCCACCCGGGGGCACTTCGACGATCAAGTCAGTTATCTTTCAAAGATAGCAAAAGTGCTTGACTCACTATTCAGAACACAAAAAGCATACCTTAGACCCACGAGGGTGCCTCTGTTTTATAGCCAATACTGACCTAATCCCAATAGAAGCCTAACTCCAATGGATTCTAGTTAAATGCTAATCCTGGACTCCCATTTAGATTGTGATAAACTCTCTAACAGTCTTATCTTTATCCAAACTAAAGTCCTCTCCCAATTTAGGATTCTTGTCCCTTATCCGCTTATCCTAGATTCCGATATTTTTGTAGATAACCTTGGCCTAGACGAGGTTATCTCGGCATCATGACTAGGACACGTGGCACCTTGGCTGACACTTCGGTGTCACCTCGGCCACGTGTTGTCATTCAAAAATTATGTCCCCACAACAAAATTGGTTTATATGAGGCTGGCCTTTTGGTTAAAATATTATTTGAATAAAAAAAATGTAAAATGCAAGCATTTGAATATAGAGTTTAAAAAAAATAAGTATATCGGTTAACAAAGGTCATGTTTCTGTGCATATAAATTTTTTCGGACACCCTCTGTTTGCAAGTTAGTTTTCAAAGATGAATTCTACCTAAGGATTCATATAATTTGATATTAGAGCTAATAACTATAACATGTCTGAGAGTACCCATGCGCGTTAAATAGTTTGGACTCTCAATTTTTTTTATTTAATCTCACGAGTGCATTATGAAATATAGATAAAAATCCAAATTTGACAACTTTTATAGAATATCCATTGTATTGCAAAACTATTGCCATAAATGGACTGCATCATCAGATCTTAGAGTCGTCACCTAATATTTTGAAAAAATTAGAAAACCTGTGACTCGTGCCGAGGCCACTGTTCATCGTAACCAAGAATGCTTGACTTGGAACCTTAGGTATGAGAGGGGAAGATCATTAATTAAGTTCTCTCGCTCACCCGATTAAAGATCGGCCTCTACTAAACCATAACATGAATTTTATTAACTTTATATGTCCATATTCTAATTATTTAATAAATCTTAAAAATTACTATGTGAAGCATAAAAGTATAGATCATGTCATTTATTTTGGAACAATTTGATTTCAAGTAATTTGAAAGAACTTTAAAGATTTACAATCCAAATAAATTGAGTGTACAAACAATAAAAATCAACATAATTCCAAATTAAGCGACAGAACCTTCATCCACCTGTATTCATACAGTTATATCAAGTAAGCAAATGGTCTCATGGTAAGATGCTTAAACATAGTAAATAAAACATACACAAACGGGATACTAAAGCATAAAAACTTACATGTTTACCGACGTCTTGCAGACAACTACAAAACAAAGTTAGAAAAATATATATGATCTTATATATAAAATCCTAATACAATTCATTCATGAGATACAACTAAAGATTCGACTTCTAATATATGACATGTGAATCATCTCAAGAATATGAGGTAGCGCACACAATCACATAAGAATTAATTAAATCTATAAATGCAAACTAAGTCGAATCAAGATGCATGAAATATGGATGCAAAACATAGATAGGATGAAAAACCAAAATATAGTGCATATATACAAATAAGGAAAGCAAGTAAAAGAATGGGATATAAAGAAGCGGAGCGAAGAATTATTACAATACATGAAAGAATAATTACAAACCAAATGAGAGATGGAGGAGGAAAATATCACAACAAAATAAAAAAATCCCATAAAACACCCAAATAAAAAAACAAAATAGAAGCTTCATGTGTCTTGAGGATAGCCGAAAATTAGGATGCTCAACGTCGGAAGACTATGTTGTTCCGTCCAAAAGTCAGTCGACTAATTAGACCTAACAAAACCTGTCTTGTTGCAAAATCGAGAAAATGAACAAACAAGAAATATGTAAACTAATTTGAAATTAAAGCAAGAAAACAAATATAAGATAGAAAATGCAAGAAATGAAAGAAATTGAAAATTCACCTTTTAAAGAAAGAATGAATTTCTTGATTTCCAAACTTCCTTTTGATCACCCTAAAGGTTGTGAATTGTGTTCTCAATCCTTAATTCAAGAGCTTGAAATTTTGAAAATTTTGAGTTGTTTAAGAGTGTGTGGGGAAGATGGTGAAGATCCAAATTTCACAATTCACTCTAGTTTTCTCACTTTTTGACACAAGCTAAACACTACTTGATCAAAGCTACACAAGTTGGCTATGAAGGAATTTTTTGGGATCAACAACAGTGTATAAGGATGATATATCAATGTACTGGAATTCTTGGGATCAAATAACAGTGTATAATAGTGTCTTAAAATTCACAGCTTAGCCCTCTCAACTTTGACACCTTAAAAGTTTAAATTCTCCCTTAGCAATCTAGTCTTTCTTCATCAAATTCCCCCTCTCTTCTCTCATTTCAGACTTTTGTATATAGGCAACGTAGGTGGAAGGTGGAGTATATCAGTGGAGGCAACCAAAGGTGGAAGAGTCAATAGAGCATTAATGTGTTAATGGATTGAGCACTCTCTTTGCTTTAGCTCTCTCTTTTTTAAAGGGTCAAGTTCTTTGGCAATGGAGGTTGAGTGTGTATGCATTTGGTGTATGAATACATCAGAAAAATGGAATAATGGAATGCCTACACGAATTGAATCAACAAAACTGGACTGACTGTTTTGGGGCAGTCGACCGGCCGGATGACCAGCTAGAGGAAAAAAATCGGTTTCACTCCATTCAACCCAATTTCGCTCTGGTTCGACCTAACTTCGTCCTGGGTGTTCAATGAGGCTCAAATACTTGACCAAAATAGGCTCAGGGTTAGGAAGTAAAACTGAAATTCCATCTTTTTTTACTGAGAATTTTGTGAGAAACATATTCTAATTGTTATCATCGGGGTAATAAAAAAAAAAGCGCCCAAGTCATAGGACCGGTCAAAATGGGGTGTTTACAACCACCACATCGAGTACCAAATCAAGCACAGCCTATACAAGTATGGAATTGGATGAATTGGGTAATTACCTGATAGATATGGGATATGCGAAGTCACCTAACTAGGAATGGGTCGCTAAAGTTGGCTACCGAGAGTGGTGGAATATAATGACCTCACATCACACATTTTTTAACAAAATTCATGACCATATCTATGTAAGTCTCTTGGACATTCTCCATTGCAAGTTTTCAATGGTAACTTAATTGTTTAAACTTGATTTGAAAAGTTTAATGAGTTTTAAAGTATGCTATTTATACCTGACTTTTTTATATTGCAAGCTTGGTGCATACATCATTATTGAATTGAGTTCAAATTGAATTCAAAAAATTTTGCTTGGTTTCATTTTTCCAAAAACACTTTTTAGAAAATTCTACTTTCTTATTTTCCGTGTTTTTTTGTTTTTACTGAATTTTTTTAATATTTTAAGCAATTTTTTTACTTTTTAGACACACCTAACATAAATACACCTAAAAAGTAAAAAATTGTAAAAAAAATCTTTTAAAAATTCACTAAATACAAAAAATATAAAAAAAAAAAAAAATACAAGAATTCAGTACATTTTTTTTATATTTTTATGTATTTATTAATTTTTTAAAATATTTTTTCATATTTTTTTTACTTTTAGATGCATCTAAAAAATTTTTAAAATGTCTAAATTTTTTAAAATATTCACTAAAAACAAAAAAATACGAAAACCAAAAAACTCAGTTTTCAAAAAACTTAATCCAAAAAACTCAAACCAAACACACTGAATGAATTTCAAAATCAACCTCGCTACAGACCCCCACTAAAGCTTAACCCCCAGGACCCCCAGTGACATGGCAGATGAGGTGGCAGCTGATATGTAAACACAGCTGGAAAAAAAAACAAAACAAAACAAAACAAAATCTGGAAAAAGCGGGAACCAAACCTGTCTCCACCATTGTAATAACCCAACCCTCTATATGTTTTCTGGTATGCCTTCGGTTTCTTACTGTGTGCATTTATCTGTTTAAATGTGAAATTTTATGTGGAAATAAGCTTAATTGTGTGAGCCTTATGATTATAGGCTCATATCTGTTTAATGAGAGAAAAAAATCTGTTACAATTATAATGTTTAGATCACAAATTGGAAGTCTTAGAAGCTTAATAATCTGAAATTGATTTTATATTTGAAACCAGCATGATTTTTAGGTCATGATATGATTTTCTGTGAAATTTTGATTTGGAATGATTAAACTGATTGATTTTCGTCCTTATTCATCTTATATATATATATATATATATATGTTCTTTAAACATTTGAAGCCATTACACAAATATCTCCTGAGAGAGAGTTAGAGAATAAGAGACTTGAGAGGAGAAGAGAAGTTCAACAAGGAAGAGGATTGGGAAAATTGAGATGGTTTGTAAAGATTTGAACCAAGGTATGTATGATCCACCTAGAATAACCTCTCTAATTAACTTAAGTGAGCTTTTCTAAACATTTTGTGAGCTAGGGTTTACAATTGAGGTAATGAGTGTATCAATTGATTAGTTGGAGAAATGTTTAATGATTTGTGTTACTTTGAGTTATTTGGAGATGAATTACATTATATCCCTTCATTTTCCATGCTTGAATTTGTGTATGTATTTAGATGATTACATATTTGAGAAACTAAATATGGTTAGAAACTCAAAGTGATTAAATTGTGGTTATGAGTTTAAAGTTTTCAAGGATCAAATTGAGTTTGTGAATTATGTTTATGGTAATAATACATCCTAAAAATTTCATTGTTGTGCCTATATTTCTACTCTTCCATGTATTGGCTTTGTTGCATTTGTGGCTTGGTTCGGACTGTCTGATTTTGCCCAGGTCGCACGGGCGGCCACGGGCACCGCACAAGCGGAACATGAAAAAAACAGAGCATTGCATTCTTCTTAACCCCCGCTCGAGCGGCCAAAGTGGGCGCACGAGCGGCCATCTCTATTTCAGCATATATTAGGTAACTGTGAATAAGCATATCTTTTGCATCCGGACTCCGTTTTGAGTGATTCTTGAGCCTAACATCAAGCCCGAAAGTCTAGTTTCCAATGGTGGTGGTCTCACCCCTAAATTCTAAGTACAGAAATAGTTATGCCCAAATTAGTGACGATTGTTCACTTTCTGTTTACCAGTTTGTGCCGTTTCTTCGCTTAAACCATTTTCCATCGATTCCTCCTATTTTCTGAGACATGGATTATAAGTTATTGAGGAATAATGAGCTTGGTACCACCATGGCTAAGTGATTAATTGATCAAAGAGAATAAGTAAAGGATCGGTTATAATCTCATATTATGTGTTGGGCACTGTGTTTGTAGGTCGAGACAAGGACATCGTCCCATTTTTACCGAAAGCCGATCACTGTGAGTAATAGTACTGTAGCAATATATTCCGTTTACGGTTAATGGTTATCATTAATGTTCTGTTACCTGTAAGTTGCCTATGTCTCCGCATGAGAATTGCATATGAACTGTTAATACTGGATTAGTCTAGAGATGAACATAGTTGAGAATATCTTATTATGATAGAAAGTGACCTATGTTATGGGAAAACATGAACTGTGTGCTTAAGGGAATGATTTCTAGTGTGTTTCTGTATTTGGAAATTGATACTATGGAATTTGTTGACAGGAAGAAATTGTGAATATAAACCCCGCCTACTGAGAACATGATATTTTGAATGTCCTATAATGGACTCTTACAGCCTTGTTTTGTTCGACACATGTTCTATGAAATAGATATTTGCCTAAAATGAATCATTGAAATGAATAATCGGATAGAACTATAGGTTGCTTTATATGTTAATGACCGTTGAGAAGTTATGATAAATATCGGATTGACCTGTGAATTGCTTAAACTGAGGAAGGAATAAAATATCTATAACATTGTTATATGACTCACGTTATGATGTGAATTGTTTTGTCCCTATGAATAGTACTGTAGTGATACATGCGCTTTTTGTTAATAGTTATTAGTAATGTTCTGTTATACACAAGACAACTATGTCGACCTGTAATAAACCATGGGGGGAAATTTATGTGCACTACTGTGTAATGGTATTCTTATGAATCTGGGATTATTCTGTATAATCTGTTAGGCCTATGGCCGTTCTGTGTAATCTGTTAGGCCTATGGCCGATTTGTATAATCTGTTGGGCCTGAGGTCGATCTGTATAATCTGTTGGGCCTGAAGCCGCTTTGTACAATATGTTGATATCTAGGCCCAAGGCCATTCTGGAATGTTTACGAGATAAGATTAATTATATGACCTCTGCACTTATATACGTTATAAATATTACAATTCAAGTTTAATCATTAAATTGTTTGAGTGCTATTATTCACTGAGCCTTGCTCACTTTGTGTTATGTCTGTTTCTGTAGGCAATCAACCTGGAGGTCAGTCTTAGTTCAACTTTGGTCACCCCTTCTTGGTCAAGCCATGTAGAGAAGCTTATGCATTTTGTGGGGTTCCCTTAATGACCCCTAGTTTGGTCCTTAATCTTTTGTCTAATGTAATTAGTCGTGTATAATCTCCTTTACCAATATTTTTGCTGTATGCCCACGTGTGGGGCTGGTTCTGTACATATGTGCCCATATATGTTATTGTGTGAATGCAAATATCTGCTTCTTGTATATCTGTCTATCATGTGAGGAACTGGTAAATGGCACATTGAGACCCTGGCATATAGGTGTTAGCTCGATGGATGATAATTTATGTTATTTTATGTTATTGAATGCTTCCGTTCAGGCCCCATATGTTGTAGATATCGAATTAAGTGTCCGTTTTTGAAGTGTTCATGCCCAAACTTTTAGGGGCGAGTTTGGGGTGTGACAAGTGGTATCAGAGCACGAGTTGCTATCTTACACACGAATCTATTGAGCTTTAGGATGTCTAGAAAAGACTTAGGCATCATGCATGACTTCCTTAGTGCATATGAAAAAGATTGATGGCAACGATACTTGTGTGTATAATATTTGCTAACCGCAATGGTTACTATCCATGTCTATTGTATATCCTTCGTGTATATTGTGATTGATTGTTATGCAGAAAGAACTATTGTCTCTATTATCCTAAATAGATCGGCGAACAATGCAAGATATGCAGATGGGATTAAATCAACAGAGTTGCACTGCGGAAGCGTAGTGAAGGTTCGAGCTAATCGGTAAGACAATTTATATGCAAATGGTTAGGTGGAATGTGTGTTATCGGTTATTATTTTTGGATTGATAGTTACCTGTGGGAAACGATGACAACGTGATTGTGCTTCCTAGCATCTGTTTAGATAGATTAGTTACACTCTGAATGTTGAATATTCTTAAGATCTAGTGACTAAATAAAATGATATATGCGATGGTTTAACTTTTATAACATAGCTACGTCTTCCTTGCTATAGCAATGTTTAGACTTGTGATTTTGAGAAGTTACTGTGCCTAGATATGGTGATAAGATGTGTTTTGCATGACAATTTGAATTGTGTTGAGTATGATCGACTGTGATAAGAAGTTATGCATATAGTGACCCCTCTTATAATTGTGTAAGGAGTAAATTGATCGTGATTCTGTTTCCTACTGATTGATTAAATGGATAAGGGAATGGCTTACACATTAGCTATGCCTGGACGTTGATTATTGACCTTGAACAACATATAATTAATATGATTTCGCGAATCGATAGAATTACTAACGACTTCTGATGGTGAACCGAGGGAATTATTGATGGTGTCTAATGAGTATTGTTTATGTGTAATCGGGATTTGTTTATGAGAATCTGTAATCTGAAATATGTTTTGTTTACGTGTAATCTGTAATCGGGATTTCTTATAAGGAATGGTTGAACGACATAAATGACTCCACCCATATTACGTATTTGCTCACGTGACACTCTTAGAAAGAAAAGTAATTATCAACTAATTTGGAATTGAAACTAAATGATTGGCGATTTAATAAGTACCGCAAGAACTGAAATCCTGCCTATGTATATTAATAACTTAAGAGTGGGAATGTATTTCTGTGATATATTTCTGTGTCAATACGTAAATGTTGGATATTGCAAATTGCCAAACTGGTCCTCTCTTTTGTATTTGGGGGTTATATATGGACTGTTTTGCATGACATTGTGAAATTTTGTTAAAAACAAATAGACATGGGAATATTCTGTCTTGATGATGGGTGGCTGATACGTACTGGGTATTTATCTCCTATTGCATGCTTATACAGACTTGTACAATACTCACTACGTGGTTACGAATTGATTTACTATCATATTGAACTGAGCTTGCCAAGAATCACTAACTTTGATATTAATTGGTCAAATCATTCTTTTGCTAGACCATTTCATATTCTGTTTTGACATGATGGAATCTAAGTGGGTGTGAGTATTATGATTGCTGTATCTTTAATGGGATTTATGACCCTATGAACAGACATGGTAAGACCTACGTATTGGGAGTCACTAGATACTCTGCTTATGTTAAGCGACTAAGCCACATGACTGGTCTATGATTTTCGTATGGCTGTTTGCTAACCCACTGTATTTATAAATTATAAAGACAAAACAATGTGGTTGATCTTGTGCCCTACAGTTGGAAAAGGAAGAATTATGTAAACAATGGAACACTGGAAAAAAAAAAGGGGGGGGGGGAAATCGAGTTACTTTTACCGTAACAAGAGGAACAACTTAATAAGGGAGGATGTGGTACCTTACTGTTATGACTGATTAACTAAATATAATTTTGAATTTGATTTCTGACTTTATCTTTGGATGACCCCCTTTGCTCGAAATGATGGTTGTTATAGTTGTATTTATTACTCAGATTCGAACTTATGATGGTATGACTAAGTGTCTACAATGGTATGTCTGCATAAATTTACAAAACTGTATGGTACTTGCTTTGATATTACCATAACTGTTTGATTCGGAGTATGGTTCTCTTTGTGTTTCTGTGCTTAGAAGTAATGCTATAAAGAATTAACGATGTTTACTGGGATTCTTCTTCCTATCGTTCTGACCTTGTCAAGAATTATTATATATGATTTTGAACCAATATAATGATATGACTTTGATATGTTTTCGGAAATAGAGGAATACTAGAAACTAATAGTGAAGTTAGTAGCTACGTACCTAAGCGACTTATTTGTGACTGCTGGAATGACGTATACCTTGCTTATTAGGCAAAACCTTGTTGGTAGGCTCTGATATCTGATTTAATTAGACACCATCAGATTTGAATCTAATCATGCAGTTGAATTCTTTTGAAAACGATAATCAGACTTGGTTCTTTTGAATCTACTACAACACCAATATCCGAATTTATTTCTATCGTAAGGTAAAACAAGTTTGAGGGACCAAACTTATTTAAGGGGAAAAGAGTGTAATAACCCAACCCTCTATATGTTTTCTGGTATGCCTTCGATTTCTTACTGTGTGCATTTATCTGTTTGAATGTGAAATTTCATGTGGAAATAAGCTTACTTGTGTGAGCCTTATGATTATAGGCTCATATATGTTTAATAAGAGAAAAAAATATGTTACAATTATAATATTTAGATCAGAAATTGGAAGCCTTAGAAGCTTAATAATCTGAAATTGATTTTATATTTGAGACCAGCATGATTTTTAGGTCATGATATGATTTTCTGTGAAATTTTGATTTGGAATGATTAAACTGATTGATTTTCGTCCTTATTCATCTTTTATTCATCTTTTATATATATATATATATATATATATATATATATGTTCTTTAAACATTTGAAGCCATTACACAAATATCTCCTAAGAGAGAGTTAGAGAAGAAGAGAGTTGAAAGAAGAAGAGAAGTTCAACAAGGAAGAGGATTAGGAAAATTGAGAGGGTTTGTAAAGATTTGAACCAAGGTATGTATGATCCACCTAGAATAACCTCTCTAATTAACTTAAGTGAGCTTTTCTAAACATTTTGTGAGCTAGGGTTTACAATTGAGGTAATGAGTGTATCAATTGATTAGTTGGAGAAATGTTTAATGATTTGTGTTACTTTGAGTTATTTGGAGATGAATTACATTATATCCCTTCCTTTTCCATGCTTGAATTTGTGTATGTATTTAGATGGTTACATATTTGAGAAACTAAATATGGTTAGAAACTCAAAGTGATTAAATTGTGGTTATGAGTTTAAAGTTTTCAAGGATCAAATTGAGTTTGTGAATTATGTTTATGGTAATAATACATCCTAAAAATTTCATTGTTGTGCCTATATTTCTACTCTTCCATGTATTGGCTTTGTTGCATTTGTGGCTTGGTTCGGACTGTCTGATTTTGCCCAGGCCGCACAAGCGGCCACGGGTACCGCGCGAGCGGAACATGAAAAAAATAGAGCATTGCATTCTGCTTAACCCACCGCTTGAGCAGCCAAGTCCACCGCTCAAGCGGCCCAGTCACCGCACGAGCTGCCAAAGTGGGCGCACGAGCGGCCATCTCTGTTTTAGCATATACTGGGTAACTTTAAATAAGCATATCGTTTGCATCTGAACTCCGTTTTGAGTGATTCTTGCGCCTAAAATCAAGCCCCGAAAGTCTAATTTCCAATGGTGGTGGTCTCACCCCTAAATTGTAAGTACAGAAATAGTTATGCCCAAATTAGTGACGATTGTTCACTTTCTGTTTACCAGTTTGTGCCGTTTCTTCGCTTAAACCATTTTCCATCGATTCCTCCTATTTTCTGAGACATGGATTATAAGTTATTGAGGAATAATGAGCTTGGTACCACCATGGCTAAGTGATTAATTGATCAAAGAGAATAAGTAAATGATCGGTTATAATCTCATATTATGTGTTGTGCACTGTGTTTGTAGGTCGAGACGAGGACATCGTTCCATTTTTACCGGAAGCCGATCACTGTGAGTAATAGTACTGTAGCAATATATTCCGTTTACGGTTAATGGTTATCATTAATGTTTTGTTACCTGTAAGTTGCCTATGTCTCCAAATGAGAATTGCATACGAACTATTAATACTGGATTAGTCTAGAGATGAACATAGTTGAGAATATCTTTATTATGATAGAAAGTGACCTATGTTGTGGGAAGACATGAATTGTGTGCTTAAGGGAATGATTTCTACTGTGTTTCTGTATTTGGAAATTGATACTGTGGAATTTGTTGACAGGAAGAAATTGTGAATATAAACCCCGCCTACTGAGAACATGATATTTTGAATGTCCTATAATGGACTCTTACAGCCTTGTTTTGTTCGACACATGTTCTATGAAATAGATATTTGCCTAAAATGGATCATTGAAATGAATAATCGGATAGAACTATGGGTTGCTTTATATGTTAATGACCATTGAGAAGCTATGATAAATATCGGATTGACCTGTGAATTGCTCAAACTGAAGAAGGAATTAAATATCTATAACATCGTTATATGACTCACGTTATGATGTGAATTGTTCTGTCCCTATGAATAGTAATGTAGTGATACATGCGCTTTCTGTTAGTAGTTATTAGTAATGTTCTATTATACGCAAGACAACTATGTCGACCTGTAATAAACCATTGGGGAAATTTATGTGCACTACTGTGTAATAATATTCTTATGAATCTGGGATTATTCTATATAATCTGTTAGGCCTTTGGCCGTTCTATATAATCTATTAGGCCTATGGCCGTTCTGTGTAATCTGTTAGGCTTATGGCCGATCTGTATAATCTGTTGGGCCTGAGGCTGCTTTGTACAATCTGTTGATATCTGGGCCCAAGGCCATTCTAGAATGTTTACAAGATAAGATTAATTATATGACCTCTGCACTTATATACGTTATAAATATTACAATTCAAGTTTAATCATTAAATTGTTTGAGTGCTATTATTCATTGAGCCTTGCTCACTTTGTGTTATGTTTGTTTCTGTAGGTAATCAACCTGGAGGTCGGTCTTAGTTCAACTTTGGTCACCCCTTCTTGGTCAAGCCATGTAGAGAAGCTTATGCATTTTGTGGGGTTCCCTTAATGACCCCTAGTTTGGTCCTTAATCTTTTGTCTAATGTAATTAGTCGTGTATAATCTCCTTTACCAATATTTTTGATGTATGCCTACGTGTGGGGCTGGTTCTGTACATATGTGCCCATATATGTTATTGTGTGAATGCAAATATCTGCTTCTTGTATATCTGTCTATCGTGTGAGGAACTGGTAAATGGCACATTGAGATCTTGGCATATAGGTGTTAGCTCGATGGATGGTAATTTATGTTATTTTATGTTATTGAATGCTTCCGTTTAGGCCCCATATGTTGTATATATCGAATTAAGTGTCCGTTTCTAAAGTGTTCATGCCCAAACTTTTAGGGGTGGGTTTGGGGTGTGACAACCATCTTCCCTCGTCTATCCTCACCTCTCGCCGCCATCCTCTTCCTCCACCGTAGTTCTCTGCCGTTGACGACAACCATAGCTCGCCGGGAACTCTGGTTGTCCCTATTTGTTCATTTTACAAACCTGTATCTCTGTTCGTCGCTCTCATCTATCCTCAATCTTCGTCGCTCTCATCAATTTGGTTGTCCTTTGTCTGTCTCCCTCATCTGTCCTCAGCTTCTCTGTTGCTCTCTATCTTCCATTGTGTCTCTGTCTCGCATGTAATCTAGATCGGTGGTTTATGAGGTAAAAAATCAATTTCATATGACTAATCCAGCTTGAGTTCTCTTTTAGTTATATACTAATTCTGAAATCTGAATAGTGAAATGAGTAAATGAGTTCTCTTTCAGTTATATGCTAATTCTGAAATCTGAAATCTGAATAGTGAAATGACTAATCTGAACTTTGGAGTTTGTATATATTCTAATTCTCATATATGGAGTTCTCTTTCAGTTTAAAATGAGTAAATGAGTATATATACGGAACTTCCCTAATCTGAAATTTGTCATTTTGGACCTATGAAATCTGAAATATATATGAGTAATTGTTATATAATATGAAATATGAAATTTGGGCAGTGTTATATAATCTGTAATATGAAATATGAGTAATTTGTAGCTCCTTTTTGGTAATTTTTGGGCAGTGTTATATAATCTGTAATCTATCATTTTGTAATTTATAATCTGTAATCTGAAAGGATGAGTAATTTGTCATTTTGTGAAGTTTAGTTCCATATATATATATAAGTAATGTGAAATATGAAATTTGGTTCACAGTGATCATTCTGAATGGAGTTTATATAAAATATGAAATATGAAGTTTAGTTCCATAATTGTTATATAATGAAATCAGTATTTTTGTTTGGGCATTGTTAGGGAACTGATATTTGTTTAATTGTTATTTCAGTACGCAAAGTGGAAGAATGGAGGTTGATTCAAATGTTGGTGAGAATCCTTTCATAAATGAGGGCGAAGACGTTGAAGAACTTAAAAAGGATATGTGTTTTAGCTCAAGGGAAGAGGTGTACACATTTTATGGCAAATATGCTAAGCATGTTGGATTTTCTATAGCTCATAGAGCACAACATTTTGGAGATGATGAGCAATTACTAAACTTTGCAATTGAATGTTCTCGAGCGAGGCAGAGAAAAAAGAAATCAGAAGTCAACCCTCTGAAGCCATGTTTGTCTAAAAAAATTGGTTGCACAGCAAGGGTACGAGGTAGTGTACAAAAGGATGGGAAATATAAACTAACCACAGTTAACCTTGAGCATAATCATGATTTGATTCCCATCAACTCACATCATTTTGCAATGAATACGAAAATTCTTACTCCTGTGAAGAGAAGATTAGAAATTAATGATCAAGCAGGGATTGGGGTGTCTAGGAACTTTTATTCAATGGTTGTTGAAGGGGGAGGATTCGAGTCATTGACATTTGACGAGCAAGATGCAAGAAATTACATTAAGAGAGCTAGAAGGTTGAGGCTTGGGGAAGTTGATGCCGAATCACTTCAAAGTTATTTTATGAGGATGCAAGCACATAGTGAGAGATTCTTTTATGTGATTGATGTTGATGAGGAGTTTCGCATTAGAAACTTGTTTTGGGCTGATGCAAGGAGTCGGGCGACTTATGAAGCATTTGGAGATATTGTTTCATTTGACACAATTTATTTAACGAACAAATATGACATGCCATTTGCTCCATTTGTCAGAGTTAATCACCATGGATAGTCCATTTTGCTTAGTTGTGGATTGTTGTCTAGTGAAGACACTAACACATTTGTTTGGCTATTCAAGTCATGGTTAAGTTGCATGTCAAATCATCCGCCAAAAGCTATCATAACTGATCAGTGTAGAGCTATGCAAAATGCTATAGAAATTGTGTTTCCACAAGCTCGACATCAGTGGTGCTTATAGCATATCATGAAGAAAATTTCGGAGAAGTTGAAAGGATATGCTCAGTATGAAGCCATAAAGTTGGCTATGCAAAATGCAGTTTATGACTATTTGACAAGAGCTGAATTTGAGAGTAAATGGGAAGAGAAGCTTGCAACATTCAATCTTTATGATAATGAGTGGTTGTGGGTACTATATGATGAGCGGCATCGATGGGTACTTGTCTATGTTAAAGACATTTTTTGGGCTGGCATGTCAACTACACAACGAAGTGAAAGTATGAATGCGTTTTTTGATGGATATGTAAATCCAAAAACTACATTGAAGCAATTCGTTGAACAATATGACAAGGCCTTGAGAAATAAGGTAGAGAAAGAGAAGAAAGCAGACTTCAAGTCTCGACACAAATTGTTTGATTGCCTAACTATATATGGTTTTGAGAAGCAATTTTAGCAAGCCTACACCAATGCAAAATTCAAAGAAGTTCAAGGAGAGTTGAGGAGATTAGTTTACTGTCCAGCAGTGATTGTGAAAGATGAGGGATCAATTTCTACATATAATGTCCAAGAAGCGATGGTAGTTTGTGAGAAGATGAAGCATGTGGACTTTGTTGTCTATTTTAATTCAACTGAATGTGAAGTTCAATGCATGTGTCGGTTGTTTGAGTTTAGAGGCATTATGTGTGCTCACTCACTCGCTGTGCTTGTCAGAAGATGCATAAATGAGGTGCCAAGTAAATGCATTTTGCCTCGGTGGAGAAAAGATGTGGATAGAGAATATGCATGCATCAAAACCACATACACCGGCTTTGGGAATGATTTCAATGCAAATACCTATGAGAGGATGAACAAAAAATTGATTGCCATTGTACAACTTGCTGGTAACTTTGAAGGCAAAATTAGAATTATAGACCTTGGGTTGGATGAAATCAAGGAGAGAGTCATGAAAGAAGAATCCGGTGATGGGAGTAATTTACCATGTTCCACAAAAAGTCTGATTCACACCGGTTCTACACAAGGAGGTACTAGTAGGAAGGTGATTAGTCCTTTGGTTGCTCGGCGAAGAGGTCGTCCAGTTACGAAACGAAAAGTTGCCAAAGTAGATCAAATTGTTAATCGGTTCAAGGCAACGGCAAAAAAAACAAACAAAAGCAAAGGTAAAATGTGTATTCAAATTTTTTTTTACAAACTCTATTCAAGTATGTAAAAGCAATTCATAAATTTCAATCTTTAATTATTCTTCAAAACATACAGGCTGCTAAGTTGCTTTGATTTGAAGCTGAAGCTGAAGCTCAAGCTCAAGCTAAAGCTAACACTACTGCATATACACCGTATTATCCTTACATGGTTGGCACACAAAATAGTATGTATGTGTCGGTACATGTTCGAAAGAGGCCTTCATGTACTTTTACAAAGTGTATTCTTCTAACATGTACTTTTAATTGAATTGTCACAGGTGGCCCATGGTATTGGAGGCACATCTCTTACTCCATCGGACTTCATAAGTGGCATACAGGGAAGTTTGATGAGTGCTCCAACTCAGATTTATGGTTCTGCATCTCTAACCCCATCAGCTTCTCATGCATACACACCGGGAAGCTTCATA
The DNA here is from genome assembly GCA_030407325.1 of Camellia japonica. Taxonomy (NCBI): domain Eukaryota; kingdom Viridiplantae; phylum Streptophyta; class Magnoliopsida; order Ericales; family Theaceae; genus Camellia; species Camellia japonica. The sequence continues at coordinate 35,016,991 of JAPPVO010000017.1, forward strand.
TTACAGACTTGTTTGACTAGTTTCTATGTATTCCAACTGTTTCTTTTTGAGATTGCAAATTATGTAGTCTATTAATCTGAGTTTCAAACTTTGTTTTTGAGATTGTAGCTTATGTTACAACTTTGTTATTGAGATTCAGCATGTGGATTTGTAAAACATGTGGTGTACTAATTATTAATGAAGTTATGTTATTATTATTATTTGTTATGTAATGAAGATGTTGCAATATTTAGTAATGAACAATGTTTATTTAGCAGTTCTCTGTATTGAACAATGTTTATTGAACAGTTTTCATGTATTTAACCATGTGTATTCAATAGTTTCCCTGTAATGAACAATGTATATTCAATAGTTTCCCTGTATTTAACAATGTATATTTAATGGTTTCCTTGTATTCAACAATGTATATTAAATAGTTTCGCTGTACTCAACCATGTATATTCAATAGTTTACCTGTATTCAACAATAGTTACCTGTATTCAACAGTTTCCTGTATTCAACAATGTTGATTCAATGAGTATTGAAGAAAGTGTACAAGTTTGAACAAGTCATTTTCCATTCCACTCACCACAAAAGAGGTACAATAATTAGGTTTCAATACACAACAAAACATACCTTCCTCTAAAACATCACAAAAGTATTCAGTCTACTTGAACTTGTGCATTGACATCTACTTCTACTTCTAACTTACATATATGTATATATATATATGTTATTATATCTTCATAAGTTTAAAGGCACCAATTACAAGCAACACGGACAATATATATATATATATATATATCAACTTTTGCATCTTTGCGTTTTGAATTTGAAGTTGTTCTGTCATCTCTATTTGTTGTTCGGTCATAGCTCGAAGTTGTTCGGTCATAACTTGTTCGCCGACAGTTGGCACTTCGTCTCTTGGAATTTGATGACCTCTATTTTTTGGATTCGTAGGTAAACACCATCCGATAAAACCACAATCATTACAAGAGTAGAATAACTTGTTTTTGTTTCGATCGGCCTCAAAAATTCGAATGGTGGCCTTTTTATTACATGTACGACAATTTCTGTTGACGTATGTCAACCGATCTGAGCTACTACTACTGACACTTGAACTTGACATCTGCAAAAATGGACAAATAGCAAGTTATAAAGGGTAATAAACTATTGTAGTAAGTTAAGTGAAGTTAATAAGTTAAGTTAACAAGTTAAGTTACTCTTGTTGGTTGTATTTATTTGAAAAGGGACAAATAGCAACATTGGTTTGATGTTAAGTTAATAAGCAACACCGGTTTGATATTAAAGTCAAAAAAGGACAAATAGCAACATTAGTTTGATGTTAAGTTATTTACAATCTCATCAATTGGAAAAATAACTTTTTAGCTTTTGCAATGAAGAAGAGCATAATGGATTCTGAAAGCATCAATTTCTATTCTTAGTTTTCATGGACTGCAAGAGCTTTCAATCCATAGGAAAGCAATACAATCTCCATCTACCCTTTCTCCTTATGCATTGGAATCAGAAGGCAAAATGGACCCCTGCCCTGTGTTTTTGGTGACAAATCTCTGATCTCATGGTGATTGATGATGAGTGAAGATTATTGATTATTGAATGCTATGTAATTATGAAATATTTTTTATTTTTTATGATATGTTAATATGTATCAGAGCAATTAACATATCACTATTAACATATGAAGATTTTTCTAGATTACATAGTGAGAAACTACATAGTGAGATTTAACTATGTACTCATATTTTTCTATGTGTGAGAGTAAAAAATAGTTAAATCTCTGATAATGAGTACTTAGTTAAATAGAAATTGAACTATGTACTCATATTTAATGAGTACATACTATGTACATAATTAAATATGCGTACATAGTTAAATCTCACTATGTAGTTAAATCTCATTAGAGTAAAAAATATCAGAGTAAATTGCTATGTAATTAACTATGTGTGAAAAACTCACTATTAACATATCAGAGCAATCTCACTATGTAATTTAACTATGTACTCATCATGTTATCACTTGGAAGTATTCTATTCAAAAATATTAACTTCACTTTTGAAAGAATTGGATGTCTACAATGAGCCACGCCCACTCTTTGAACCAGTTTCAGCCTAATTGATTTTCAAGGTTGATGAAAATGGAATCAAACTCACTTATTCTTTTATATGCTTTTTCTTTAGCCCTTTAGGTCTTATTGATTTATGAGACATAAAAGTTAGGAGTTCAGAAAATAAGCTCAAATTTTACTTAGATTGTGGTTAATGTGTAGCTGATATTTAATTTTTGCATTGTGAAGTTCATTGTTTAAATATCAAAATGTCATTGTAAAATTGCATTGTAAATATCAAAATGATCAAGTAATGAGAGTAATTAGTCTTCATTTTAGAAGATAGATAGATAGATACAGGTTTTCATAATTTACCTTTTCATTTAATGGGAAAACCTGTTTCATAGATACAGGTTTCATAGATACAGGTTTTCTTCTATACTCCCATTAACCACAATTTCGTAATTAGTCTTCATTTTAGAAGATAGATAGATAGATACAGGTTTTCATAATTTCAAACGAAAAGGTGAAACAGGTTTTCATAATTTTATAGAGTTTCAATTGCTACAGGTTTATGGAACAGGTTTTCATAATTTCAAATGAAAATGTTTATGGCAACATTTCGTTGGAACATGTTTTTCAGGTTTATGAACAGGTTTTCATAATTTCAAATCAAGGATAGTAGCTTTTTCAGGTCTTCATAATTTTAACATTTCGTTAAGGAATTTCATCGAATAGGTTTATGGCAATGTAAGACTCCAAATGAAAAGGCCACAATTCTCAAATGAAAAGGCCAAATTCAAGTCTCAAATCAAAAGGCCAAACTTTAATTTTTCAATTCCTTTATCAGATTGTCAAAACTACTAAATCTAAACATTCGGGAAATTTACGCAGATATACACAGATAGATATATATATATATATATATATACGCAGATATACACACACATATATATATATACGCAGATATACCTGTCGGGTGAGAGGGATGAGAGGGAAAGAGACACAAAAAGAGTCGGGGCTTCAACAAAGAGACAGTCGGGAAATTTACCTCTTAATCGTCCTTCGTTGGATGAGAGGAAAAGAGAGACAGAGAGATTCGCGAGTAAAGGAACGAGCTGTCGGTGTCGGAGTGAAGGGAACAAGTGGTCGCTGGCGTCGGAGTGGGGGTCAGGCGTCAGAATGGGGGTCAGTAGCTGTTACCATTGGAGTGAAGACAGATACGTGTTTGAGGGAGGGAGATTTCAAAATGAAATGTGAAGATGTGTTTGGGTCTTATAGTCACATGACAATCACGTGATATGCCACCTCAGCTGGAGGTCACTGGGGGTCGGAAGCATTTTTGTTTCAAAATACATTTAGGTTTTGCTTTTTTGAAACTGAAACTTTCAAAAGAAAGGTCATTCGCAAAGAAAACAAATACAAAATCAAATCCAACAATTGAACCTTAGGAAAACATATAATTAGGCCTCGTTTAACAACATCACTTTTTAGCCTAAAAGTCAAAAAGTCATTAAAAAAATCAAAAAGCCAACAACTTATACCAAAAAGTCAAAAATTTTCTTTTCTCTCTACTTTTTATACATTTTTTCGTAAAAAATTAAAAAATCATTCCAAACATACTGACCTTGTTTGGAAAAGGCTAAAAATTGGCTTTTTAGGCCTGAAATTCACTAAAAGACAAAATAGGCTAAAACAGCCAACAAGACAAAATGTCACATCAAATTCATAATCATTTCACTTTTTCTCTCACAAACATCACATTCAATTACAAAAAAATTCAATCATTTTCCCAAAGACAAAAATTTTAGTCTATTAAAATAGACAAAAACCAAAATAGCCTATTAAAATTGCCAACTTCCCTCTAGTTTTTTTTATATCATATTATAGCCAAAAATTAAAAAATTACTAAAATGACATGTTCCCAAACGAGACTTTCATATACTTGTTCAACATCGTAAGCATAAAACAACACCAAAGCTTAATTAAACTACTCATTTAAATTAGATGCGCATTTCAACAAGTTTTTCTACTAATAAGTGTGAGATTAACAGGTCTAGCATGTAATTAATGGCGGTGTTTTCTACATTAGGGAGCACTTAACTATGGGGTTATACGCGTAAAAGTGATTTAATTTAAAGCATTATATGATTCTTTTGAGATCACGTGTAAGTTGTAACTTGATATTGTGGTTGTAACTAAATAATAATAAATTACATTTGAGTATTAATCCTATCTATTTAGTCATTTTCTGAAACCAACCTGTTAGTTTTCTCTGTCCAACAATTTCCTTGTATTAAAGTTTTTGCAAAGGGTTTCATTTTTTCAAGTTGTGACCTAATCCTTTGGCAAATACTTTTTAGTAGCTTTATTTATTTATATCTTTTGGATAATGACACAAAGTTAAGCTAAAGAACTCGCATATATTCATCCACATTTGTTTTCTACAAAACATGTTGATTTTTACTTCAAAGATTGTATTTATGGCACACAATTTTCTTGGCCTTTTAATCTTTGACCCTTTATAACTAGGAATGGCAATGAGCCTGGGCGAGGCCGCGGATGACACTCTCCGTCCCCAATCCTCGAAGGTAAAAAAATCTCCATCCCCGTCCCCGTCCCCGATTCTCGGCGGAAAACCCATCACCTCCCCCGCCCTCGTCCCATAACGAGGATCGGGTTTCCCCAACCTCGAAAAATTCCCGACAGATCTGTTCAACACACACACACACAAGAACAACAATCATCAACAACTTAAAAAAAAAAAATTTGTTCATCAACAGCAACAGATTTATTCATTATACACACGCGCGCGCACACACACACACGTATATACGATCAAGATGAAACTTGTGTGAACGTAACATATATATATAGAGAGAGAGAGAGAGAGAGTTGTGCGTTGATTCCTTCATCGGCACTAGTACCGGTACCGACGAGTCCATTGATCAAGACATTGGACCACGATCTGTTCAAATTGGTGGCTTCACGGTTCACGGTTCACGATTTGTTCAGATCGGTGGCAACAGAGGGTTTCACGGACCACGGTTCGCGATCTATTCAGAGGTTAGTGGTGGTGGTGGTGGATCTGTATAATGATGATGATGATAAGAAGTGAGAGAATAAGAGAGAGAAATCTGAGTGAGTGAGTGAGGGAGAGAGAGATGAGAGACGCGGTTTGAGACTAAGAGAGAAATGATATGAGAGTTTGGTTTATATATATATAGAAAGAAAGGAGTAAAATAGTAATTTCACTCTGGGGACAAACGGCGACGAGGACGGGCCAGGTATGGGACTAGGACACTTATCCCCGTCCCTGTCCCGAAACTGATCAGGGATTAATTTTTGAATACCATCCCCGCCTTGTTGGCGATATTTTTCGAAGAAAAACCGCTCACATCGGGGTTGGAGGATCGGGTCATCGTCGGACCGGGTTCAAATTGCCATCCCTATTTATAACTTACTAATTCCAACTTTAATTTGCAAGAGAATCTGGTACAAATGGAAAATACATTCCTAATAACAAGTTAAGAACTTGAAATTATAAAAAAAATATCCGATAACCGTGCAACTTCCACTATACTTTTTAGAAAGTATGTTGGCTTAGTTGAATCTGTCATTAAATTATACTGACGATTTAATTATATAATGTAAACGTATCTCGACTCTTTTTGAGTTTCACCCTAGGTATAAGTTATTAAACACTATTTTATTTTGCAACCTTATTTAAACCCAATTAGTAATTCCACTTTTGAGTTGTAGAAAGGTATACCGGTCTAGATAAATTTGCACTAAAATACATTGGGGTATGTATTTGTTTTATTTTGGTGTACCAAGTTTTATTCACTCATAGGGTTTTACCCCACTAATTAAAAAACTATTAAAGGGAGTCTTATTTGAGGACATAAAAGTGAATATCTAACAACAAAGATCATACACCTTTTCCAATCGACGAAGAAAAGAATCCAATGCATTCATGCCTTCACCCTGGATTAGTTTTGCCAAAAATATTTTTGTATTTTTTAGCGTTTTATGAAAAATAAAAAGTTAACAAAAAATATTTTATTTTAAAAAAACAAATTCATTTGGAAAAATAAGTTCTTCACTTTTAAAGGTGAAAAACATTTTCGAAAGACTTATCAATATTATCATACTATCACTACCTCTCCATCACCCCACTACCTCTATCATGTAGTTACAACCACTATTACCCATGACCACTAATACAATCACTAGTATTTTACTTTTAATGATACAATCAAACAAAATAAAATATTTTCTAGAAAAAATATTTTTCAAAAAAAAAAATTATATAAAAAATTTTATGTTAATTAATATTTTTTTGCCGAAATGGAGGAAACGTTAGGGGGCATTTGATTGGGAATTATACGAGGATATGAGATGGAGAACATGCAATTGAATTTTAGTCATTTAAAAGTCTCAAACAAAAGGTTACCCAAAGTTTCTCAATGAAGTGAACTACAAAAAGTTAAATAATGAACATAAATTCCAGACAAATGCAAAAAACTAGTTAGACACCTAGTGGAAGTGACTGTGTACTTATTAAAGTTTGGTTGGTCCATTGAATTGAAGGAACAGAAAGAGTCAAAATTCAATAAATTCAAAACATTGTGGGCTAGACCAACATTACAAAGTTTTAATTAAATTACCCTTTAATTAGTACTAAATGCTCAAATTCTCCAGAAGTTTTTCACCTAGCAAAAATGTGAGAAGAATCAAAGGGATCAAAGCAAGTAAATAATGACGATATTTTCTTCCCTATAATATTTCCCAATTTTATAAATTATGATTATTCTAAGATCACATGTAACATGAGATTATGATCACCCGATGTGAATTGATTTATTATTATTATTATTATTATTATTATTATTGTGAGACACAACTAACCTCTCTAGAATGTAGCTTTGAACCCACAATTTTTTTAGGGCTTGTCAATTCTATTTTTGTTTTGAATGAAATATTCAAAAACACTCATATTTTTCATATTATTTTTATTTTATATGAAAATAGTTTTTAAAAATTAGAATTTAATTTTTTGATATTTTTAAAGAGTAGGTTGCTTTCGAAAAAAAATTCAAAACTTATTTTTATAAATATTTTGCCAAACAGTATAATCCAAACCTTATTGCCCCAATTGAATGGCAATTCTCTAGAATCGTAATCCACCTCGCTACCTATTTGTGTTTTCAAATTTATCAAGTGCTAAGTAAGAATTTTATCATGTAATGGAGTTTATCAGGAATCAACTTAAAAATCTAGAAGGTTGAGGGATAATTAAGTGTGTTTGGCAATTATTTTTAAGAAAATTTATAAATAAAAAAAAATTAAGGTTTGATTTTAGTAACAAATTAAATATTAAATTTTTAATTATTTAAATTCTAACTTTTAAAATGATATCAATTCTAACGAAAAAAGAACAATTTAAACAATGTAACCATTTTTTTTTATTCATTATTGTTGATGGCCACCTCTCACTTTTACTATCGTTCATCACTACCTCTCCTCTTCCTCAATTCACTCTAATCGCTACATCTTTTTTCTCCATCCACCATTGATTCTCCTCTTTCCTAGTTCACTGTCACCTCTCTCCTTCCTTCCCTAGTCCATAGTTATTGCCGTTATCTAGCACTACCAATAAAAAGTAGTTAAATTGTCTAAATTGCCCAATGGTTATAATTGATACTATTTTAGAAGTTGAAGGTTTCAATTAAAATGTTATGGTTTGATTTGTTACCATAATCAAATCTTGGAATTTTTTTGTGTGTGTGGTAATTTTCCCTTATTTTTTATTACTTTAATAAAGATGATGTGTTTGGTAATTACTATTTTTTTTTTATTGGAAAATTTTTGTGAGTCTTTTCAAATTGTTTCTTCTTTGTGAGAAATTATTAGATTGCACTTTTAATATGGGAGAACTATTATTGATATTACCAAAGAGATACAGTGAAATTTCTCAAATTATTGAGAGTAAAATCGCTTTACAGAAATATGTAAAGATTCCTAATATTTTTTTTATTTAAATTACACTGAGAGATTTTAAGGTGAATAAGTCATCTTTCTGTACTTATTTGCTTTTAAACCAATATACTTTTTTTTTTCCTATAAAAAAATAGAAATGTAGACCTTGAATTGAATTTATGCCTGGAAGTGAATTGATTGCCAGTTGTAGCTAATCGTATTATCATAATTTCATCATTATTGTTAAAACAAATTTTTGTTGCTACATCATATATGCTTTTTCGTAAGGGTTTTCCTAGATAATGACATTTTGAACATTAAAATCAGAAAAGATAATTCAAAATATTTAATTAAGGAAGTTAAGAACCCTAATTAATCAGCTTTGCCATATTCTTGATTACTCTTTCTTTCTTTTGTTAATTTTTATTTACAAGAAACTGGATAAGAGTAATGATAGCATGAACCGGTAATGTTTGCCAATTTGACTAAAAGTAATGATTCAAATAACTGAATCGTCAAAGTCTTTTCCACCTTTTAAAACCTTGGAATATGGGCTCAGTGGATTTTGATCATCTTCATTTTATGTATATAATGAAATATTTTCATTACATATTTAATAGCTATGAAATAGAAATATAAATTTATAATTATTTTAAATTAAAAAATATCATTACATTTATCATTGGATGATGTATGGACCTCTCCATTAGAAATATGTAATGAAAAAGATCACAATCCATGCTCCCTGATTTTCTTGAGGTATCACCCAAAAAAAATATTATGTATTTCAATTTGTATTTTAAAAATGAGACATATAATGTTAATTTAAAATTAACATAATGTGAGTCATCCTAGAATATACGGGGTCCAGTGATTTAATTTTTAATTATTTTTTCAAATAAATACTTTAACATATTAATGTCCAGTTCACATGATTTTGGAGAATTTTGATATTTTTTGTTTTTTGATGAACAAATTTGAAGAAATTACAAATAAGTGGAACAGTGGAGAAATTATTACACTATAGATGGAATTTTTTATGATACAACTTTAACACACAATAAGAACTTGCACCATGCACATGAAATATTTGCACAAAGCACACAGTAAAATTGCACCGCCATGAAAATGTAAACAATCCTTCACCGTCCCACTAATTTGCAATAGTTCAAAAAAAAATTGAGTTTTGAAATCACTAGCCCAGTTTTAATTGGAGTGTCTATCTGTTAAGTTTTAAGTTTTCAAAATTTGTTTTTGATTTTCAATTCGTATTTTTTAGTTTTTGGTGAATTGTTTTTTTTTTTATTTTTTTATTTTTATAGTTTTTAGATCTACTTAAATACATTTAAAAATTATAAAATTTATGAAAAAAACTTTAAATAATTCACTAAATACAAAAGAATGCAAAAATTCGATATATTTTTGTATTCTTATTTATGTATTGAATTCTTTTTAAATTTCTTTATAAATATTTTATTTTTTATGTACATTTGGATTAAGTGTATCTAAAAAATGACTAAAATATTTAAAAAAAACACTAAAAATAACAACATACATAGAAAAAAAAAAACTAAAAAAATTATTTTTAAAAACTCAAAACCAAACATAAAAGCAACTAAACTCAGACATGGATTTAAAAACTTTGTGGTTTCACATTTTTTTCTCAACCATAAAAAAAAAAAAAAAAAGAAAAAGAAAAAAAAAAGACAAGAAAAGAGATTAATCATGTAAATTGTAGAGTTGGCTTACATTTGTGCATATTTTATAAATATGTTGGGAAAATACTCTCATTTATTCACTCAAGTCAATTTTTTTTATAGAGTTATAGTAGAGACCCTAAATGAATTATCAAATATTCTACCAAATCTCTTACATGGAACAAATCACATGTGTGTGGTTCTTACAGTCACGTGAGATATTTGGTAGAATATTTGGTAATTCATTTGGAGTCTATAATATTTTTTTTTTTTGTTATTCAACTTGAACACCTTCAAATTCCTTTTCCTTTTCAAAAATGTTAGAAATCCCAAAAATACTAATAAAACATTATATCAAATGTCTTACATGGGTGTATATGAGACATTTAGTAAAACTTTTAATAAAATTTTTGAGATATCTAACATTACTCTTTCCTTTTTCTTTTTCTTTTTTCTCCCCTCCAAGGGGAGGGATAATCAAATTAGAGCATGAAAATATTTGAAAATGCAGTTATTTCAAGATTTGGTATGATTAAGTTCAAGATTAAGTATTCACCAAAAAAAAAAAAAAAAAAGTTCAAGATTAAGAGGTGTTTTGGCAACAAGTCAAAAAAATCAAAAGTCAATTTTTAATTCATTTTGGATCACATTATCTCTCACATGAAATAATAAAAAAAATCAAAAAAATTAAAAAAAAATAATTTTTAACTATCTTTCCAAAAGGCTCCTAAATTGATTGCCCACTCCACAAGTCTCGAAGGGCGGCACGCATGCACAATGATCGATACAGACATAAATCTTTGTATATTGATATGTTAGTTTCAATTTCACAAATGTCTTTGATTAATATTTAGTGACATTTAGAATTCAATATAAAAAATGCACTAATAAGAAAAAAAATTAAAATAAAAGAGAGAATTGAATAAAAAATTGGTCTTAGTACTGCACAAGTTTCAACTTTATTATTCAAAAAACCTGTCTATTTAGTTGAATCTTCCTTGAATCCGTATTTAGATTATACTAGTGTTTTGGTCTTAGAGTGAATAATTATCTTCCCTCTTCTTAAATTATCCCTTATTTAAAATTAAGCAAAGGTTTATTTCGAAAAAGAAAACACTTGTTTATCAACAAGTAATAGCTTGTAATATGGCGATGGGCATATGGTGTAGAATTTATCTATAGGCTTTGTTCCGGAAGCAAGGTTGGGGTTATTTTAGTAATAAAAAAATAAAATAGGTTTTTTTATATTTAATTCATAATTATTACATTATTTTTCTCATAAAAAGTTAAAAAAACTAAAAGTCATTTCCAAACGAGACTTTTTAACCCCAGGCTAAAATAACTAAAAAGTCAAAAAGTAAAAAAACCAACCCACTACCCAAATGAATCCTATAACCTTTTCTCTCTTTCTACTATTTAAAATTAATAATCCTATTTTGTCTTGCAAAAGGGAACACCGGGCTAGATAAATTTTGTACTAGTTCTATTTTATTTTACTAGTTCTAATTAATCTAATACCATTTACCAAAATAAAAACATTATACGAGTACAAATTTGAAATTTTATCATCTTTCAAAAAAAAAAAAAGTTTGATATTTTGTCGTATGGTGGACAATTTTACTGAATAATTCTAACTATGATTAAAAAAATATTAAAGCTAGACATAAGTGATGATGCAGAGTTAAAATAATAAAATTAGATTAATTTGAGGTTGGTTTTTTTACTTGGCTCCAATACCATTGAAAAAGGAAGAGTCATGGAATTAAAATGTAGAGCTATAAATTAGTTGAGTCAAATTGATTAATTTGTTGTTTACATTTAACTTGAAAAGTTTAACGAGTTTAATCAAAATGTGATAATTATCGAATTAATTTAATTTTTTTATAGATGATACACGGAGATTAATATAAAATGAACAGTCCAGATTATCTAAATAAGACTCGTGGTGATCCCCTCAAATTCTCTCATATTTAGATATAAACTTGAGAAAAATCAACCCCTTAAAAATCTTCCTAACTGTATATATTGGAGCTTTTTTCTAAAGTAAAACCTTTAAAAAAAGGTCATTGATTTCAAACAAAACAAGTACAATTTGGTCATTCAAATCCATTTAACCTTATGGATACATATATACATGCTAAAAAAGTCAATTTTTTAGTTTTTTAACGTTTTTACACAAAAAAGTCACCAAACTAGTTTTTTTGGCCAAAAAAGTCATCAAAAAGTTAAAAAGTCAATTTTTTTATCAACTTCCCAAAACACCACATAATTAATTAAAATCATTATCAATTAATAGAAAATTAAGTGAGTTTGATTCCCAGAAAAGCTAAGCAGATTATTATCATAATCTCATTATTATTGTTAAAAAAAGATTTTTTCATTACAGCAAATAAGAGTTTTAGAAATTAAGTTTTTTTGTCTCTAAAAGTATAAATTTTGTTACAAAAAATATTTAAGAACTAATTTCAGTTTACAGTTGTTAAAAGGTTGTTTCAAAAAGTCAAAAAATGAGAATTTAAGGACAAATTTTTGAAAATGTCGTTAATAAATACATTTTAGGAACAAAATAAGTTAGTCCCAAAAAGATTTATTTTTTGAGAAAACTTTTGATCCCAAAAGTTTAGCAATTCATTACTAAATTTCTAATTTTGTTGTTAAAAATAAAATAATAACATTTTTAGTGACACAAATAATTTAGCCTTAAATAGTGATTTCATCCCTAAATTTTTGTTTATAAAACCTTACTTTCTTGTAGTGGTTGCTACATCATGTAGGCTTTTTCGTGAGGTTTTTCCTAGATAATAACATTTCTTTGTTTTTTTTTGTTTTTTTATTTTTTAGGTAAATTACATTGACATCCTTTGAGATTTCTGTTTAATATAAATTATTTCCTCACATTTAAAAAATTATACTTATCTCCATGTCAGATTAAAATGATATATTTGCCTTTATACAAATAAAATAATAAAATAATACAAATATTTTGTTCATGACATTTCAAAAGAAATAACAAGCATATTCTTTGGTTTAACTCACAAAAAAATTTTATTTTTTGTATTTTTTATTTTTACTGAATTTTTTTTTAATATTTTAAGCAATTTTTTTATTTTATTTTTTAGATACACCTAATCTAGATATAGTTAAGAAGTATAATATTTTGTGATTTTTTTTTAAATTCACTAAATACAAAAAAATTACAAAAATATAAAAATTCAATACATTATCTTATTTTGTTATATTCAATCATTTTTTTAAAAAAAATTTTGTACAAATTTTATACTTTTTAAATATATCTAGATTAAATTGATCTAATCTAAATATAATGGTGGAAATAAAAAAAAATAAAAAAATTATATTCATATGTAAAAATTTATAAAAAAAATATCAAAAAAGTATTGTGATAGTGATATTGATGTAAATATAAATCATGTTATAGGTATTTTGTTTTAAAGTGAAATGTCACCATTAAACTATATTATTGTGTTTGAAAATTCTATATAAAATTTATGTTTGTATGTCAACACTCAATAAGAATATGTTCAAGTAGAATTTAATGATAAAAAGTTGTAGAATGTAATCATAATGATAGGAAGAAGAAATGGTAAGAAAAATGGCAAGATGATCATTTATAAAATTTTAAGTCATGACATCAGTAATTCAAGAGGCAATTTGTAATGAGATTACAAATGTAATTTTTCAAATATGAGGGAGGATTTGTATTAAAAATAAATCTCAAGGGGTGTCAGTGTAATTTACCCTTGTTTTTTTTATGGACTTTCTTTGTATTTTTTTAAAAAAAAATTTATTTTATTTTTACTTTGCTTTGGAGCTATCTTTAAGAACAAGAGCAATGGCTTCCAATTGGACTAATACAAATTTGTGATGAAAGTGATGTGTATGATATAAATTTAAATTTGCTCAAACATAAGTCACACCGGAAATTATTAAGGTTCATAAATATATTTTTTTGAGTAATTTTTCTAAAAACGCAATAGTTTTGGTGGTTTAAAAATTACAATTATACCAACAATTTTGTTTTTTGTTTTTTCTATTGACTCTCTTTGTATTTTTTTGTAATTTGCTCTGAAGGTGTTTTTAAGAACAAGAGCAATGGCTTCCAATTTGACTAATATAAATTTGTCTTAAAATTTGCCACGAAAATTATGTGTATGATATAAATTTAAAATTGTTTAAATATAAGTCACACAGTAAATTATTGTGGTTCATAAATATATTTTTTTGAGTAATTTTTCCAAATATGCAATAGTTTTGGTGGTTTAAAAATTACATAAATTACAATTATACCATTTATGAAATCAACAATAAATTCAAAGGTTTTAATAACTTTGTTGTCTCACATTTTCTTTCAAGAAAAAATAACAATGACAAGATTAATCATATAAGTTAAAGAAATTGGCTTACATTTTTTCAGATGTTATAAATATGTTGAAAAAATCTCTTTATTCACTCAAGTAAGTTATTTATTTATTATTTATTCAACTTGAACTCCTTTAGATTTCAAAGTTGATTTTCCTTTTTTTTTTGTCTTTTTTTTATAATGGTTTAAATGATAGGCTCATCCAGCTTTCAACATATGCAATGCACGCATGCGCGTGCATACTTACACAATGATCGACGTAGAAAGAAATATTTTATACAAAATCGATTGGGAGCTCGAATTTGAGCTCCCCCGAATGCCCCGAATTTTTTTTTTTTTTTTTTTTTTTTTTTTTTTTTTTTTTTTTCAGCAGAAGAAGGAAGAAGAAGGAGGAGAGAGGAGGAGGAGGAGGAGGAGGAGGAGGGAGGAGGAGGAAGGAGGAGGAGTGGACTGGAGGGGGCCATACCAGTGGGAGGAGGCGGAGGCGGGGCCGGAGGCGACGGCGGTGGTACTGCGACGATCGGGGCTGGGTAGCGACAACCAGGGCTAGGCCGACGACGACGTGGGCAGACGACCGGCGAACCACCTCTCTGCTCTCTCTCTCTCTTTCTCTCTTTCTCTCTTCTCTCCCTCTCCCTCTCCCTCTCCCTCTCCCTCTCTGGTTCAGACCGAAAATGGAAGAAAAAGAAGAAGAAAAAAAAAAAAAAAAACTAATGCCCAAAACGACGTCGTTTTGGGCATTAGGGGCATTCGGGGGAAGGGAATTCGAGGCACAAATCATTAATCTATTTTATATTCGGTGGTACTACATGCACTGATTAATATATTAATTAGTATATCAACACTACTTATAATATTATTATTAATCCCATTCATTGATCACATTATAAATTTCAAAAATATCTTAGATTATGTCACATCATCAATTGGTACCCTAGTTAGTATATCAATTGGTACATATAGCATTATTCTTTTAAATTGACATGCCCAGTTTTAATTTTATCGGATGTCTCCAATTAATAATTATAGTATATTTGGTTTCAGTTTTTTGAATTTAATTATTTGAAAATTAAATTTTTTATTTTTTGTATTTTTTTTGTATTTTTAGTGAATATTTTTAAAATTTTAAGCATTTTTTTAAATTTTTTTAGATGTATCTAAAAAATAAAATATTTGTGAAAAAATATTAAAAAAATTAATAAATATCCTAAAATATAAAATTATACTGAATTTTCATATACCCAAAAAAACAAACATGGTGTGATATTTAAAATAAAAAATTAATTAATAAGAAAAAAAATTAAAAATTGAAAAAGACAGAATTAAATAAAAAGATGGTCTCATAACCGTACAAGAACTCCGACTTAATTATTCAAAAAAATTATGTCAATTTAGTTGACCCCATCAGTTTAATTGAATCCGTACTTAAATTATACTGGTGGTTTGATCATCTGGTGGAAAATTATCTTGATTCTTGGTGTTTTGAGAAGGTGGTTAAAAGTTAGTTTTTTAACTTTTTAAACTTTTTTTTACTGTTTCATGTAAGAGGTGATATAACCCAAAATGGATTAAAAGTTGACTTTTGACATTTTTTTAGAGCATTTTTTTACCAAATCTGAGTAAAAAATAGCTGATTTTCTCAATCTGATACGGCTAGCTCCAACGGTGTGCACCAAAAGGGAAGAGGTCGTCCGGTGGGTCGACCGGTAAGGCTTATTAATTTTTTTTTTCTCCCTCCCTTTCTGTTCCCAATTCGTTTGTTATTTCTTTTTCTCTCCATTACATATTTTTCATTTTTTGTTACCTCCAACAAGCATTTCCTTCTAAAATCCTGATATAAACTTTTGACAGATTTCTTAAACAGATTCAAATTTTGGTCAAAAGCTTTGCAGCTTTACAAATTGGGAGATATCAAGGGAGAGTGAATGAGAGTGAACAGATTGGGAATGAATGTAAGGATACATATTAGTAGTATGAATAATGTTTTTGTGCCCGAATTTCTCCGCCCCGAATGCCCCTAATGCCCAAAACGACGTCGTTTTGGGCATTAGTTTTTTTTTTTTTTCCTTCTTCTTCTTCCATTTTTGGACTGAACCAGAGAGGGAGAGGGAGAGGGAGAGGGAGTGAAAGAGAAGAGAGGAGGAGAGAGGGAGAAAGAGAGAGGAGGAGAGGAGAGAAGGGCCCCCTCCTGTGCCTCGCCGCCGCCGATCGTTGAGCACCGCAATCGTCGCAGCACCGCGATCGTCGCCTCCGGCCCCGCCTCGCCTCCGCCCGGTTGATATGGCCCCCTCCAGTCCAGTTCTTCTCTTCTCCTCCTCCTCCTCCTCCTCCTCCTCCCTCCACCGTCTTCTTCTTCCTCCTTCTGTTGAAAAAAAAAAAACATTAGGGGCATTCGGGGGAGCCCAGATTCGGGCTCCCAATCAAAACTCTAGTAGTATATATAGCAGATCGAATTTGAGGGGACAGAGAAGGAAAGATGGAATAAACAATAAAGTGACTAGGGTTGTGTATTGGGTCTGCTGCTAAAACTTGCTAGATCGAAAACATTTGCTTTGTATCCTTACATTCATTCACTCTTGCAAGGATTTCCATCTTTCCTTCTTTCTTGAGGGTCATCCGGGGGGTCGACCCTAGGGTCGACCGAGAGGTTGACCTCCCAGTGTAAAATTTATATAAAATTTTGCGAAAATTGGTCATCTGGTAGGTCATCCGGTAGTGAAAATACAACGGTAATGAATAGTGTTTTGGTGAAAGACCTAGCGTGTTCTCATTTTGGTGAAACTTTTGGTGAATTCTCAATTTGATATCCATTTGGTGAAACCGTTGGAGCCATAAAAATGATAATTTTTCACCAAATTCAAATTTGATGGTGAATTTGGTTCACCGTTAGAGATGGTCTTTCATGTTGCCAAAACAGTCATTTGTACACTTAACTTCCAATTTAAAATGAATCAAAACTCTTTTTTCCTTTTTTTTTTTAGAATATGGGAACATTATATTAATAAAATAATAGTATATAAATAAGATTCCAAAAGGTCATTCCAACCAAACAACAAAATAAAAAACTAACAACAAAAAAACAAATCTGCCCAAAAAACAGTTATGATTGAAAAATCACTGATCCGCTCAAAGATATGGTCTGAAAAGTAAGATTTGCTTGAAGGCCCACCATTCTCGTCGCTGCTGTCCAACTCCGCCGCTAAGAAAAAATACACTCACAATGATATAGGAAAAGGCTTGAGAGAGGAAGAAACTATTGTGAGTGTCGAAAAACTAAAAATTTATATCAAAATCGGAGAAAAAAAACTCCCAAAATTCTTATTTTAGACATAAAAAAGACTACACTTTAAAACCAATGAGAACTTTATTTTGAAGAAGAAAAACACTTGTTTAGATGACAACTACTAGGTAGAAGGTTATACTGGTGATGGACATTAGGGTGTATAATTTATCTTCATCTTTTCTCTCTTGCCCCTATTTAAAATCATTAAAATCTCATTCTGTCTTGTAAAAAGGAACGCCGGTCTAGATAAATTTTGTACTAGTTCTATTTTAATCTAATTCTATTTCTATTTAAAAAAATTATACTGATAAAAATTTGATATTTTGTTGTATGGTAGCAATTTTATTGATTCATCAGATTCTACCCCAAGGATGGAGAATTTAAATAATAAAACTGGTTTATATGAGACTGTCCTTTTGGTTCAAATATTATTTGAATAAAAAATGTAAAATGCAAGCATTTGAATATAGAGTTTTAAAAAAATAAGTATATCGGTTAACAAAGGTCATGTTTCTGTGTATATAATTTTTTTCGGACATCCTTTGTTTGCAAGTTAGTTTTCAAGGATGAGTTCTACCTAAGGATTCATATAATTTGATATTAGAGCTAATCACTATAACATGTTCGAGAGTATCCGTGCGCATTAAATAGTTTGGACTCTAATTGTTTTTAGTCTCACGAGTGCAATATAAAACATAGATAAGAGTTCAGATTTGACAACTTTTATAGAATATCCATTGTATTGCAAAATCATTGTCATAAATAGACTGCATCACCAGATTTTAGAGTTGTCACTTAATATTTTAAGAAAATTAGGAAACATGTGACTCGTGCCTAGGCCGTTGTTCATCGTAACTAATGATTCTTGACTCGAAACCTTAAGCATAAGAGGGGAAGATTATTAATTGAGTACTCCCACTTACCCGAACAAAGATCGGCTTCTACTAAACCATGACATGAATTTTATTAACTTTATATGTCCATATTCTAATTATTTAATAAATCTTAAAAATTACTATGTGAAGCATACAAGTATAGACTATGTCATTTATTTTAGAACAATTTAATTTCATGTAATTTGAAAGAGTTTTGAAGATGTACAAACCAAATAAATTGAGTTTACAAACAATAAAAATCATCATTCCAAATTAAGCGACATAACCTCCATCTACCGGTATTCATACAGTTACATCAAGTAAGCCAATAGTCTCATTGTAAGATGCTTAAACGTAGTAAACTAAACATACACAAACGGAATGTTAAAGTATAAAAACTTACATGTTTACCGATGTCCCGCGAACAACTACAAAACAAAGTTAGAAAAATATGCATGATCTTATATATAAAATCCTAATACAATTCATTCATGAGATACAACTAAAGATTCGGCTTCTAATATATGACATGTGAATCATCTCAAGAATATGAGGTAGCGCATATAATCACACAAGAATTGATTAAATCCATAAATGCAAACTAAGTCGAATCAAGATGCATGAAACATGGATGTAAAGCATAGATAGGATGAAAAACCAAAATATAATGCATATGTACAAATAAGAAAAGCAAGTAAAAGAATGGGATAGAAAAAAGTGAGGCGAAGAATTATTACAATACGTGAAAAAATAATTACAAACCAAATGAGAGATGGAGGAGGAAAATATCGCAACCAAATAAAAAAACCTCACAAAATACTCAAATAAAAAAGCAAAATAGAAGCTTCATGTGTCTTGAGGATAACCGGAAATTAGGATGCTCAACGTCAGAAGACTACATCGTTCCGTCCAAAAGTCGACTGGCCAATTAGACTTAACAAAAACTGTCTTATTGCAAAACCGAGAAAAATGAACAAACAAGGAATATGTAAGTGGCTGAACTAACCACTTCCGGTTAGATTACAGCACAACTAATATGAAATTAAAGCAAGAAAACAAATATAAGATAGAAAATGCAAGAAATGAAAGAAATTGAAAATTCACCTTTCAAAGAAATAATGAACTTCTTGATTTCCAAACTTCCTTTTGATCACCTTCAAGGTTATGAATTGTGTTCTCAATCCTAAATTCAAGAGTTTGAAATTTTTGCTAGAATGACAATTTTGAGTTGTTTAATAGTATGTGGAGAAGATGGTGAAGATCCAAATTTCACAATTCACTCTAGTTTTCTCACTTTTCGAGACAAGCTAAACACTACTTGATCAAAGCTACACAAGTTGGTTATGAAGGAAATTTTTGGGATCAACAACAGTGTATAAGGATGATATATCAGTGCACTGAAATTCTTGGGATCAAATAATAGTGTACTCAAATTCACAGCTTAGACCTCTCAACTTTGACACCTTAAAAGCTTAGACTCTCCCTTAGCAATCTAGTCTTTCTTCATCAAATTCCCCTTTTCTTCTCTCATTTTTAGACTTTTGTATATAGGCAATGTAGGTGGAAGGTGGAGTATATCAGTGGTGGCAATCAAAGGTGGAAGAGTCAATGGAGTATTAATGTATTAATGGATCAAGCACTCTCTTTGCTTTAGTTCTCTCTTTTTTGAAGGGTCAAGTTCTTTTAGCAATGGAGGCTGATTGTGTATGCATTTGGTGCATGACTACATTGGGAAAATGGAATAATGGAATGCCTACATGAATTGAATCAAACTGAACTGACTATTTTGGGGTGATCGACCAGCTAGACGACCAGCCAGAAGAAAAAAATTTGTTTCACTCCGTTCAGCCCAATTTCGCTCTAGTTCGGCCTAACTTCGCTCTAGGTGTTCAAAATAAGCTTAAGGTTAGGAAGTAAAACTGAAATTCCATATTTTTTTACTAAAGATTTTGTGAGAAACACATTCTGATTGGCATCATCGGGTAATCAAAAGAAAGGTCAAAGTCTTAGGGCTGATCAAAATGGGGTGTTTACAACCACCACGTCAAGTACCAAATCAAGCACAACCTATACGAGTATGGAATTGGATGAATGGGGTAGTTACCTGATAGAGACGGGGTATGCGAAGTCATCTAACTAGGAATGGATCACGACAGTTGGCTGCCGAGAGTGGTGGAATATAATGATCTCACATCACACATTTTTTAATAAAGGTCATGACCATATCTATGTAAGTCTCTTGGACATTCTCTATTGCAAGTTTTCAATGGTAACTTAATTTTTTAAACTTGATTTGAAAAGTTTAATGAGTTTTAAAGTATGCTATTTATACTTGACTTTTTTATATTGCGAGCTTGGTGTATACATCATTATTGAACTAAGTTCAAATTGAATTTGGTTTGGAATGTTCTAAAAAAGTGCACTTTTTGATTTATTGGCTTATATGGGTTGGGTTTGGGTTGGGTTTGATGTGATATGTTAGAGAGGTGATATGATTTAAATAAGATGATGTGACTTAAATAGGATAGTGACTTTTTGACTTTTTGTATTATTTAGGCTAAGTTTGGGATGTGCAAAATAATCCAAAAAGCTAAAAAGTTACTCAAAAAGTTAAAAAGTTAACACTATTCACTAAAAGTCAACAATTACGGCTGCACAACTCCCAATTCAAATTTTCCTCTAAAACCAATTTTTACAATTTTTTACACATTTTTTCATAAAAGTCAAAAAGTTAACCCAAACATCCATATTTTCAACCTCAATTTTTTAGTCCAAAAAGATAAAAGTACACTTATTTAGTCTTCCCAAACTTGGCCTTAGTTTATGTCAAACTTGAAAACTAAAACTTTCAATAGAAAGGTCATTTGCAAAGAAAACAAATACAAAATCAAATCCAACAATTGAACCTTAGGAAAACATATAATTAGGTCTCATTTGACAATATCACTTTTTCACTTAAAAGTCAAAAAATCACTAAAAAAATCAAAAAGTCAACAACTTATACCAAAAAGTCAAAAAAAAAAAAATTCTCTACTTTTTGCACATCTTTTCGTAAAAAATCAAAAGTCATCCCAAATATACTGGCCTTATTTGGGAAAGGCTAAAAATTGACTTTTTAGACTAAAATTCACAAAAAGACAAAATACGCTAAAATAGTCAATAAGACAAAATGTCACATCAAATCCATAATCATTTCACTTTTTCTCTCACAAATATTACATCCAATTACACAAAATTCAACCATTTTTCCAAATATAAAAATTTTAGCCTATTAAAATTGCCAAAAACTAAAATAGGCTATTAAAATAGCAAACTTTCCAAATAAGGCCACTAGTTTTTTTATATTATATTATAGCCAAAAATTAAAAAATTACTAAAAAATATGTTCCAAAACAAGGCTTTAATATACTTGTTCAACATCATGGGCATAGAACAACACCAAAACTTAATTAAACTACTCATTTACATTAGATGCACATCTCTGAACAAGTTTTTCCACTAATAAGTGTAAGATTAACAGGTCTAGCATGTAACTAATGACGGTGTTTTCTACATTAGGGAGCACTTAACTATGGGGTTATATTGTAAAAGTGACTTAATTTAAAGTATTATATGATTCTTTTGAGATCACATGTAAGTTGCAACTTGATATTGTGGTTGTACCTAATTAATAAGAAATTACATTTGAGTATTAATCCAATCTGTTTGGTCATTTTCTAGAACCAACCTGCTATTTTTCTCTCTCCAACAATTTCCTTTTATTAAAGTTTTTGCAAAGGGTTTGATTTTTTCAAGCTGTGACCTAATCCTTTGGCAAATACTCTTTAGGGTTCGTTGGGGAAGTGGTTTGGCTTTTTGGTTATTTAGTCTGAGGTTAAAAAATCTTGTTTGGGAAGAGTTTTTGGCTTTTTTGGTTTTTTTGTGAGAGAAAGACTGTATAGATTATAGATTGGATGTGATGTTTTGTCTTATTAGGCTAAAAAGCCTATTTTAATTTTTTGTGACTATTTTAGCCAAAAAAGCCCAAACCCTCCCTTCCCAAACGAGTAGCTTTTATATATGTATATATATATATATTTTTTTTATTTTATTTAAATCTTTTTGATAATGACACAAAGTTAAGCTGAAGAACCAGCATATATTCATCCACATTTGTTTTCTAGAAAACATGTTGATTTTTACTTCAAAGATTGTATTTATGGCGCACAATTTTCTTGGCCTTTTAATCTTTGGCCATTTATAATTACAAATGGCAACAAACTGGGCGGGGACGGGGAGGCAAGGCCAGGGATGACACTCCATGTCCCCGATCCCCAAAGGTAAAAAAATCTTCGTCCCTGTCCCCGCCCTCGATCCTCGGTGGGAAATCCATCACCTCCCCTACCTCCTAACAGGGATCGGGTTTCCTCGACCCCAAACAATCCCTGACAGATCTATTCAACACACACACAAGAACAACAACAAAAAAAAAAAAATTTAATCTGTATATGGACAACATATCTGTTCAACACACATACAAGAACAACAATCATCAACAACTTAAAAAAAAAAAAAAGATTTGTTCATCAACAACAACAAATTTGTTCATTACACACACACACACACACACACACACACACACATATACAATCAAGATGGAACTTGTGTGAACGTAACATATATTTAGAGAGAGAGAGTTGAGCATTGATTTCTCCATCGGCACCGGTACCGGCACTGGCGAGTCCATTGATCAAGACATCGGACCACGATCTGTTCAGATCGATGGCTTCACGATTCACGATATGTTCAGATTAGTGGCAACGAAGGGCTTCACGGACCACGATTCAGGATTTGTACAGAGGTCAGTGGTGGTGGTGGATCTGGATGATGGTGATGATAATAAGAAGTGAGAGAATGAGAGAGAGAAATCTGAGTGAGTGAGTGAAGAAGAGAGAGATAAGAGACGCGGTTTGAGACTGAGAGAGAAATGAGATGAAGGTTTGGTTTATATATATATAGATGGGTAAAATAATAATTTCACTTCGGGAACAAACGGGGACAGGTACAAGGCTAGGACACTTATCCCCGTTCACGGCTCGAAAAACCATCCCCGCCCCGTTGGGGATGTTCTTCGTGAAAAACTCGCTCAAATCGGGGTTGGAGAGTCGGATCCCCGTCGGGTCGGGTTCAAATTGTTAACCCTATACTTACTAATTCCAACTTTAATTTGCAAGAGATTCTAGTACAAATGGAAAATACATTCCTAATAACAAGTTAAGAACTTGAAATTAAATATAAAAAAATATCCGATTATCGTGCAACTTCTACTATACTTTTCAGAAAGTATGTTGGCTTAGTTAAATCTATACTTAAATTATACTGATGATTTAATTATATAATGTAAACGTATCTCGACTCTTTTTGAGTATCTCCCTAGGTATAAGTTATTAAACACTATTTTATTTTGCAACCTTGTTTAAACCCAATTAGTTGTAGAAAGGTATACCGGTCTAGATAAATTTGCACCAAAATATATTGGGAAATGTATTTGTTTTATTTTGGTGTACCAAGTTTTATTCACTCATAGGGTTTTACCCCACTAATTAAAAAACCATTAAAGGTAGTCTTATTTGAGGACATGAAAGTGAATATCTAACAACAAAGATCATACACCTTTTCCAATCGACGAAGAAAAGAATCCAATGCATTCATGCATTCATGCCTTCACCCTGGATTAGTTTTGCGAAAAAAAAAAAAATTAAATATTTTTGTATTTTTTAGCATTTTATGAAAAATAAAAAGTTAACAAAAAATATTTTCTTTTGGAAAAACAAATTTATTTGGGAAAATAAGTTGTTCACTTTTAAAGGTAAAAAACGTTTTCGAAAGACTTACCAATGTTATCACACTATCACTACCTCTCTATCACCCTACTACCTCCATCTTGTCGTTACAACCACTATTACCCACGACAAGTGGCGAAATTAAAAAATTAAATTAGATGAGGCACTTATTAATTACAACATTGAAAATTTTTACAAAAATATTTTACGCAAGTTTTTACAATTGATTTCGAGAAACATCAAAAAAATAATGTTATTTGTAACTAGTGTATCATGGACAATACAAAAAAAATATGGACTTATTAATTACAATATCAAAAATTTTTACAAAAATATTTCACACAAGTTTTTACGATTAATTTCGAGAAACATCAAAAAAATAATGTTATTTGTAACTAGTGTATCATGGACAATATAAAAAAAATATAGACTTATTAATTACAATATCGAAAATTTTTACAAAAATATTTCACGTAAGTTTTTATAATTGATTTCGAGAAACATCAAAAAAAATAATGTTACTTGTAACTAGTGTATCATGAACAATACAAAATATATATATATATATATATATATGTGGATATAAATCTTAAAATAAATTATATAATTATAATTTTTTTTATACAAAATTTAATTAAAAATTCAATATAATCGTAATGGAAAATGATTTGGAGCCCTAAAAAGAGGCCCCTAATCCCCCTAATTTCCTGTTTGGGCAACTGTTTCCTTTTTTTTTTTTTTTTCTTACTTGATATGGAAATTAGGGGGATTAGGGGGGCTCTTTTTAGGGGGATGTAGCAAGGCCCAATGGTAATACTACGTCATCATTGATATGTGATATGACAAACTAATAGTACATAAACACATAGAGAGTGAATCTCGTATATCAAATGTAACTAACAATTCAATAAATTTCATATCTTTATAATGAGATTACTTATACTTGCATGTCAATAATAATGACATCACCGTTAGATTAAAAAAATTTCATAGATAATATGGTTTATAGTAATCTCTTCATTTTTAATTAAAACAACCATTATTGTTCTTATAATTTTTAAAATGTCATTAACATTTCACTCTAATAATATTTTTGTAATTTTTGTTATTTAAAATATTTTCTTTATGTTTTCAAATTTTTTTTTTTTTAAAAAAAATCTCAAAATCCAATGGGGCACGGGACCCCTCCTAGGCCTTTGCTCCTTCCACCACTTTACCATGACCACTAATACAATCACTAGTATTTTACTTTTAATGATGCAATCAAACAAAATAAAATATTTTCTACAAAAAAATATATTTCAAAAAAAAAATTATATAAAAAATTTTATGTTAAAAAATATTTTTTTGCCGAAATGGAGGAAACGTTAGGGCCCCGTTTGTTTTTAGAGGTAGAATGGAGGGGATTGATTTTGAGGGGATTGATAGTGAGGGAATTAAGTAAAATTGTGTTTGTTTTGATGATAGTTGTTTGTGTAGAAATTGTTAAATTATTTTTATATAAAATAATAAAAAAAATTAAACATTAATATTTTAAAAAAAATTTCCAATATATAAAAAATAAAAAAATTTATAATCCCCTCATTATTTTTCTAATACCACCTCCACCTCTACCTCCTCCATCCCAATTCCCCTT
The DNA here is from genome assembly GCA_030407325.1 of Camellia japonica. Lineage (NCBI taxonomy): Eukaryota > Viridiplantae > Streptophyta > Magnoliopsida > Ericales > Theaceae > Camellia > Camellia japonica. Next base: position 35,042,708 of record JAPPVO010000017.1, read on the forward strand.
CCAACTTCCATCTTAATCTCCTCCTCCATCCTAATTTCTTCTCCAACTCTATAAACAAACACAATACTAAATAACCTCACTTCTATCCTAATTCTCTCTCATTCATTATACCCAAAACAAACGCGGCCTAAGGGGCATTTGATTGGGTATTGTACAAGGATATGAGATGGAGAGCATGCACCTGAATTTTAGTCATTTAAAAGTCTCAAACAAAAGGTGACCCAAAGTTTCTCAATGAAGTGAACTACAAAAAGTTAAATAATGAACATAAATTCCAGACAAATACAAAAAACTAGTTAAACACCTAGTGGAAGTGATATGTACTTGTTAAAGTTTGGTTGGTCCATTGAATTGAAGGAACAGAAATAGTCAAAATTCAATAAATTCAAAACATTGTGGGCTAGACCAACATTACAAAGTTTTAATTAATTTACCCTTTAATTAGTACTAAATGCACAAATTCTCCAGAAGTTTTTCACCTAGCAAATGTGAGAAGAATCAAAGGGATCAAAGCAGGTAAATAATGACGATATTTTCTTCCCTATAACATTTCCCAATTTTATAAATTATGATTATTCTAAGATCACATGTAACATGAGATTATGGTTACAGCTGATATGAATTGAATTTTATTATTATTATTATTATTATTATTGTGAGACACAACTAACCTCTTTAGAATGTAGCTTTGAACCCACAATTTTTTTAAGGCTTGTCAATTCTATATTTGTTTTGAATGAAATATTAAAAAACACTCATATTTTTCATATTATTTTTATTTTATATGAAAATAGTTTTTAAAAATTAGAATTTAATTTTTTTGATATTTTTAAAGAGTAGGTTGCTTTCGAAAAAAAATTCAAAATTTATTTTTAGAAATATTTTGCCAAACAGTATAATCCAAACCTTATTGCCCCAATTGAATGGCAATTCTCTAGAATCGTAATCCACCTCGCTACCTATTTGTGTTTTCAAATTTATCAAGTGCTAAGTAAGAATTTTATCATGTAATGGAGTTTATCATTCAGATTTATTCTATGAAAATGAGATTTTATTTTTCAAATGGTAAGACCCACGATTGCCACAATTTTGTAAATCAAAATTTTGTATAAATCTCTCATTTATATAACACTACTCCACAATATAATTAATTGGGTGTTTGAGGTTGGCTTATTTAGTGACTTTTTTGTTGAATTTTTTTTCTCTAATTATATTTTTTGGTTAAAAAACTCAAATTACTTTACGCTGATAAGTTCTACTCGATTAAATGAAATGAAAAAGTAAAAAAAAAAAAATGAAAATGAAAATTTGAAGAAAAAAAAAAGGGTACAAAAAGGATAAGAAAAAAAAAAGTAAAACATAGTTGGCATAGCATTCTAATCCTTCATCAAATTTTCATCAATTTTGAATAAAAATTTGATCTGATATGATTCACTCCAATAATAAATAGCACACTTTCATCAAATTGGCTGATCGTTTGCCTATCGTCCTGCCAATCGTATGGCATAGAGTATATTTTTATCAAATATTTTTACAAAATTCCTAATATATCCCAAAACCTGACTGGCCGGTCGCCCACCAATGACCACTTGCAAAATTTGATAAAAGGATAGAAGCTCACTTGATTTGATGAAAAATATAACTCTCCCTTCATTTGATATCAATCTGATGAAATGGTTGGAACATCGTTTTATCTCGGATTTCATGAAATTTAAATTTGATGAAGGATTAGCGATGACCTTATATATATTTTAGATTCATCTATATAGGATCGACTTGAAAAAATAAGAAATTTTGACATAATTTTTTTTAAAATATCACCTAAGGACAATAAAAATTAAATAAAAAAAAACTATTAAAATTATATGCCAAACTCATAAATATATCTTGGTGAACCCAATGAATTTTGACTGAAAAAGTGGGCAAATGCAGATTTTGCCCGTGTGATTAAAGTGTACAAAGTCAAAACCAAAAACAATAAAATCATACGGAATATTTCATTGGATGCCTATTCTTGTCAGCTACGTGGTACAATGTTACAATGTCCAAAAAGGACTCACCAAACTAATTCAAATTAAGATAAGACCCAAGGGTATTGTTGTCAATTGATAGAAAAGGTTGGTCCTACTATTAATATTATGTATAATGTAGATAAAGAAGTACATTTCACACGGAATGAACGCCGGGAAGTTATTACAATTAGAGCCTGCATGAGTGGCCACCTCCCTCACCAAAACTTCGTCCCTTTTTGACAAGCCATCTCTCTCTCTCTCTCTCTTAAAAAAATAAAAATAAAAATAAAAATAAAAAATACACATCAATAATACTTTATAGAGATAAAACTTACAGATGAGTGATAAACCTTACCGAGAATGCTTAAGACTTTAATTATTAAAGTTTGTAAAGTTTATCACTAATCTAAAGTTTTTGTTTTTTTCAAACTTATATTGAATTATAATTTCTAAAAAAAAAAAAAAACCTTATACTTTGTTTGGGAGATTTATTATTAATTCATTGGAAATATTTCAAAATAAAAATCAACAATAATATTTCTTAAACATGGCAACCAATCATGCTTACTTTTGCACAATAAAAAAAGAAACAATAATAAATAAATAATGGTCACCACCACCCCAAATGTATCAAGAATTATTTATCCAATTCAACATATTTTATCTCACAAACAAATGCAATCAATGCGCATATGAAGCAACATAATTAGAAACACCTGACATTTTGGGAAGCTGGTAAAAAGTCAGCTTCCAGTTTTTTATCAATTTTGAGTCACATCATCTCTCACAAAATTTACTCACAAAAAAACAAGATAGTCACATCACCTCTCACAAAACTTTCCCACAAAAAGACAAAATAAATTAAAAAAGTTAAAAAGTCAGCTTTTTACCAACTTCCCAAAACACCACTACATTTCCATATTGAATTGATACATTTGGGGTATTATGATATATATATATATATATATATATTTAATGGTTGCTGGTTCCTATTTTAAGATAATATAGGAGGTGTTTGGTGGAGATTTTTTCACCCAAATTATAAATTTTAGCTTTTAAAAAGCTAAAGTAGACTGCTTGTTACAGATTATGCAAAATAATTTCAACTTATAACAGCTTCTTTTTTTTTTTTTTTTGTATAAAAATTTGATTTTCAAAATCACCTGACTAGCCACTTTTAATTCACCGCTAATGCGGTGAGTCTTATACTTTACTTAAATGCCCCTGCCCTTTCTCTCTACTACTGATCTCTGTCTCTCTCTTTGTCTCTCTCTTTTTGCTGGACTTGAAAGAAACTGTGGGTATGGGTCAAATAAATAATCATCAAATTGTAGTCCATGCTTGTTTAATATTTATATCATTTCTATTATCTAAAAATTATTTTATTATATTAATATGTTGTTGAAATGATCTCCTAATCTGGTAATTAATAATAAAAAAATAAAAGTAAATTTCATTTACAGCTAACAGGGATGAAAGAGATATTTATACATCAAAAAATTATTTTAAATTTATTTATCAAACACTACTCAGTAATTTAATTTATAATTCAATAGCTACATTAAACAAATTAATAACTTCTAATTAAAATCATACTTTATAATCTATTAAGTTACTAATATGTAATCTATTTTATTAGCGGCACCAAACAAGGCCATAGTACCATTCCTCAATTTTATTTTAGAATCTTCTGTTAGTTTGATTGTTTTAGTGTTGTTATCAGGGAAGGTTGGTACTGGATTCAAAGGTCAATCGTACGGCAACACCTCCCTCGCCAGAGGACATCGTTCCCCTCTTTCATTTCTATTTTAATATTAAAATATTATTAATTTTTTTACGCACAGCTATGCCCTAATTTATCACCACCAAATATGATTTTTTATTAGAAAAATGCTTGGGAGCACTAATTAGTGCTCCCACTAATTAGGTGGCAGTGGGTCCCGCCAGTAATGATGTGATGTTTTGGTCTTGGAGTTGTATTTATTTTTTTTTTTTTTTACTTTTTTAATGCATTAGTGTTATTAGTGGTGGTGTTTTTAGTGGGATGAATCATTGTTGTTTTTATTATCGTTACATTTTTTTTCGATTTTTTAAAATGTTATTCTATGTTTATGGGATATTTGACCATTTGACCGTTTGACAATTTAAGTGCTCGCCTAAAGTCTTGTACGAAAGAGGGTGTGATTTATCGTATAGTTTTAGGGTGTGTTTGATTGGGAGATAAGGGGGGGATTATTTACTATACGGATTGTAATTTGCACAATAAATCTAATCTGATGTTTAATTTTTTTTTAGTCCGTCGAACATGGAATCTGGCCGGACTTCTTATCCCCCATATGAGGGATTATACTATCCTAGGGGGGTGTGGGACAATTTTAGGGGGATTATTTACTGTTGAGATTAGGTGGTGAAATGATCATTTTGACCATCTACTATTTAATTATGTATTATATTTAGTAAAATTTAATAAAATTTAAATGTCTCAATTTAAAAATAAAATAATTTTATTTAACTTTTTATTGATGTTTTATTTATTTTTTTAAAATAATTTTTTTATAGATATTTTATTGATGTTTTATTTTAAAATTTTGTTTATATTTTATTTAATTTCATTATTTAAATGTTAATAGATGTTTTATTTAATTTCATTGTTTAATTATTATTATTTTTAAAAACAAATTTATTTAAAATTTTAATTAAAAAATAATATAAATTTTTATTGATATTTTATTTATTTATTTATTTATTTTTAAAAAAGTAAATTTATTTAATTGTGTAAAAAATAAAATAAAATAAATTTGTATTTAATCTAGCTAAAAATAATTAAAATATTAAAGATATGTTTAATATTGCTATTACTTAGTACACAATTGAAAAATGATAAAATAGTCTTTTGTTCATTTATCCTATCCAGTCCGTCCAACCAAACGTTGGATTCACTAAAAATAGTCTTTTCCAGACATCTAATCCCATGAAAAAACAAACACAGGATACATATCAAATCCAACCAAATAGTCCGGGGGATTCACAATCCTAGGACTCAAGTCTGATGGATTCTAATCCTCTCTTATCCAATCCGTCCAATCAAACACACCCTTTAATGCATTCATATTACATAGTAAAGATAACATTGAATTTTTTTTGAAAAAAATAAAAAGAAAAAGTCGTCGTTTGATTTTTTTTTTGGGATTAAAAAAGTATAAAAATACAAAATAAGTTATATAAGCCAATAAGATAAAATTCCACATCCAAACCATAATCATTATATTTTTCTCTCACAAAAGTCAAAAAATCCTAAAAATAAAAACCAAACAATACTAAAAAGTCAAGCTAAAAAAATCTCGACACAAAAAAATTAGCTACCATAACCAATGCAAAATGAAGTTAAAGTAAGCAAAATGACTTGTTATTAAATAATACAAAAAGTCAAAAAGTCACTATCCTATTTAAGTCACATCATCTTATTTAAATCACATCACCTCTCTAACACATCACATTAAACTCAACCCAAACTCAACCCATATAAGCCAATAAGTCAAAAAGTGCACTTTTTTAGAACATCCCAAACCAACCCTAAATTGTATTTCATCTATGAAAAATATTTTAGATACTTAATTTATCACCCCTAAGAATAAATCTGACCAGTGTCAAATTTTAATTTCTTAAATATTTTGTTATGTGAAATCTAATATTAATATCATATCATTAAGTATCATTTAAATGTGATAATTACATAAATGTTGCATTGTTGTCTCGGCCAAAATAAAAAGTTCATATAGCAACGGAAATGTTAGAGCAAATGGTAAGAAAAATGGCAAGATAATCATTTATAAAATTTTAAGTAATGAGATCAGTAATTCAGGGGACAATTTGTAATGAGATTACAAATTTTAAAAAAAAAATGTAATTTTTCAAATATGAGTAAGGATCTGTATTAAAAATAAACCTCAAGGGGGTGTTAGTGTAATTTACCCTTGTTTTTTTTATGGACTTTCTTTGTTTTTTTTTAAAAAAAAATTTTTATTTTATTTTAACTTTGCTCTGAAGCTGTCTTTAAGAACAAGAGCAATGGCTTCCAATTTGACCAATATAAATTTGTCTCAAAATTTGTCACGAAAATGATGTGTATGATATAAATTTAAATTTGGGAAAAATTACCAATAAATCCTATATGGTAGAAAGTTAAACCATTTAGTCCTACAAGTTTTCTTACGCACCATTTAGCCCTACTATCTACATCAACAACATCAACAACATTATTAACATCATCAAAACATTAGATACATTAGCAACATTAACTGCACTGATGTTACAACTATTGTTCCCATTAATAATTATAAGGCCAGTGAAAGCTTCATCTCCGTCAAAACCCATCACTCAAAACTTTCAATTGAAACCATAACTCAGAGATTTGTGTTCTGATAAGGGGTTCATCTACTCAACAGATGTTTAGGAAAATGATTTGTGGGAAGAACCAACACAAGTCCATAGACAACAATAATGGCTCCAAAAAGAAGATCAAAGGCACAGTGGTTTTGGTGAAGAAGAATATTCTGGACATGAACGATTTGGGTGCCTCATTTCTTGATCGAGTTCATGAGTTCTGGGGCAAAGGTGTTTCGCTTCAGCTATCGTCGCGGCCTTCGAGGGTTTGGAGGAGGGGTTCGGGGAGGCGGAAAGAGGAGTGGTTTTGGGATGATCGGTGGCTCCGGCCGTTTCTGGGTTGTTGGGGTCAGGGTTAGGGTTTGCAGAACCCTCCTTCTTGGAGGTGGTGTTGTCGGTGTTCATTGGATTGGAGTTGTTGTTGCCGCGAGAGCAACAGTTACCCATTTGGAGAGGAGGGCGGAGGAGGGTAGTGGTGCCCCAGGGAGAGGAAGGAGAGGTAGAGGAGCAGAGCAATCGGGGTTGAAGAAATATAGGTTAGAGAGAAAAATCCATGTATAGAGAGAGAGAGAGAGATGATACAGGTTGGATTGGGGAGGAATTGTAGGGGGGAGAAAACGGTTACTGATGTTCTTAGTGTTTGACATTTTCTGTAGTTGTTATGTATTTGATTAGCATTGTTTTCTGATTCATTATCGTTGTGTTTTTTGTTTTCAATTCGTTTATTCAACGACTGTTTTCAATTTGTTTTCTTATGTTGTTGATGTTGTTGTGTTGATGTTTGATGTTGTTGATTTTTGTTGATGTTTGATTTTTTTTTAGTGACGTTGGTGATGTAGTTGACGATGTTTGATGGTGTTTTTATGATGTTGTTGAATTTTGATAATGTTTTTTTAGTGATGTTGGTGATGTAGTTGATGTTTGATGATGATGTTGTGATGTTTGATGTTGTTTTGATGATGATGTTTGATGTTATTTTCATAATGATGTTGTGTTATTTGATGTTGTTTTGATGATGATGTTGTTGTTTTAATGTTGATGATGTTTGATGTTTAATGGTCATTAATATTGGGATAGGACCTAACGGTTCATAAGAAAAATCATAGGACCAAATGGGTTACAAGATACAAATTTGAGATTTATTGGTGCATCCCCCTTAAATTTGCTCAAATATAAGTCACACCGGAAATTATTAAGGTTCGTAAATATATTTTTTTGAGTACTTTTTCTAAAAACGCAATAGTTTTGGTGGTTTAAAAATTACAATTATACCAACAATTTTCTTTTTTGTTTTTTCTATTGACTCTCTTTGTATTTTTTAGTAATTTGCTCTGAAGGTGTCTTTAAGAACAAGAGCAATGGCTTCCAATTTGACTAATATAAATTTGTTATAAATTTAAAATTGTTTAAATATAAGTCACACAGGAAATTATTGTGGTTCATAAATATATTTTTTTGAGTAATTTTTCTAAATATGCAATAGTTTTGGTGGTTTAAAAATTACAATTATACCATTTATGAAATCAACAATAAATTCAAAGGTTTTAATAACTTTGTTGTCTCACATTTTCTTTCAAGAAAAAATAACAATGACAAGATTAATCATATAAGTTAAAGAAATTGGCTTACATTTTTTCAGATGTTATAAATATGTTGAAAAAATCTCTTTATTCACTCAAGTAAATTTTTTATTTATTACTTATTCAACTTGAACTCCTTTAGATTTCAAAATTGATTTTCCTTTTTTTTTTTATATATATTTTTAATTTTTTTTAAGGGTTAAATAAATTGATAGGCTCATTCCAGCTTTCAACATATGCACGCATGCGCGTGCATGCTTACACAATGATCGATGTAGAAAGAAATATTTTATATTGACATGCCAGTTTTAGTTTTTATCAAATATTTCCGGTTAATAATTATAGTGTGCTTGGTTTTAGTTTTTTAAATTTAATTTTTTATATTTTTTAATTTTTGATGAATATTTTTAAAATCTTAAGTATTTTTTTATATTTTTTAGATGTACTTTATTAGATATATCTAAAAAATAAAATTTTTGTGAAAAAAATATTTTTAAAATTAATAAATATTCAAAAATACAAAAATATACTGAATTGGCGTATACCCAAAAATATACCCAAATAACAAACATGGTGTGATATTTAAAATGTGTAATAAAAAATTAATTAATAAGAAAAAAATTTAAAAATTGAAAAAGACAGAGAATTAAATAAAAAGATGGTCTCCTTACCGTAAAAGAACCTCAACTTAATTATTCAAAAAATTATGTCAATTTAGTTGACCCCGTTAATTTAATTGAATCTGTACTAAATCATACTGGTGATTTGATCATATGGTGAAAAATTATCTTGACTCTGGTGTTTTGAAAGAATGGTTAAAAGTTAATTTTTTAATTTTTAAATTTTTTTTTACTGTTTCATATAAGTAGTGATGTGACTCAAAATAGGTTAAAAGTTGATTTTTAACTTTTTTTTTGCATGTTGCCAAAATAACTCTTTGCACACTTTACCTCTAATTTAAAATGAATCAGAACTTTTTTTTTCTTCTTTTTTATAGAAAATGGGAAACATTATATTAGTAAAACAACAACAGTATATAAATAAGATTCCAAAAGGTCATTCCAACCAAACAACAAAATAAAAAACTAACAACAAAAAAACAAATCTCTTCAAAAAAGCAGTTACAATTTAGAAAAAACTATTGATCCGCTCAAAAATGTGATCTAGAAAGTATAATCTGCTTGAAAGCCCATCGTCCCGTCGACGTCTTCCTTGTCGCTGCTGTCCAACTCCATCACAGAGAAAGAAATACACCCACAATGGTATAAAAAAGGCTTGAGAGGAGAAAACTATTGTGAGTATCGAAAAACTAAAAATCTATACCAAAATAAAAAAATAAAATCTCAAAATTTTTATTTTAAACAAAAAAAAATTTAGACTACACTTTAAAACTAATGATAACTTTACTTTGAAGAAGAAAAACACTTGTTTAGATGACAACTACTATGTAGGAGGCTGTACTGGTGATGGACATTATGGTGTATAATTTATCTACTCCTTCTGTTCCAAAATAATGATTCCTTTTGGAGATTTTAACTTTTTTTTGATAATACAATTATTACACTTTAAAAAAATTAAATTTTCAAAATTACTCTTTGATAGTACAATTTTTAGGGAATATCAATGTCATAATTGTACTTTTTATGTTGTTAATGAATTTAAAAGAGGGGCAAAGTGAGAAATTTATATTATTTTGTACTTGATTATTGAAAATAGACTAATATTTTGGGACAATAAAAAATTAAATAAGAAACTAATATTTTGAAACAGAGGAGTACAACTTTTTTTCTTCTGCCCCTACTTCAGATCATTAAAATCCCATTTTGTCTTGTAAAAAGGAACACCGGTCTAAATAAATTTTGTACTAGTTCCATTTTAATCTAATTCTGTTTCTATTTAAAAAAATTATACTAATATAAATTTGATATTTTGTCGTATGGTAGCAATTTTATTGATCGGTGGTGCTAGAGACCACTAATTTGGTGGCTCTAAACCCACCACTAATGAGGTGAAAAGGCAAAAAAAAAAAAAAAACAAAACAAAAACAGACACAATACATACTGTGACAGTGGGTGAGATCCACTACCACATCATTAGTGGTAACTCTAATTAGAGCTCCCACTCATTTTTCTTTTATTGATTCATCAGATTCTACCCCAAGGATGGAGAATTTAAGTAATAAAACTGGTTTATATGAGGCTGGCCTTTTGGTTCAAATATTATTTGAATAAAAAAATATAAAATGCAAGCATTTGAATATAGAGTTTTAAAAAAATAAATGTATCAGTTAACAAAGGTCATGTTTCTGTGCATATAAATTTTTTCGGACACTCTCTGTTTGCAAGTTAGTTTTCAAGGATGAGTGCTACCTAAGGATTCATATAACTTGATATTAGAGCTAACCACTATAACATGTCTGAGGGTACTTGTGCGCGTTAAATAATTTGGACTCTCAATTTTTTTTTTATTTAGTCTCATGAGTGCAATATGAAACATAGATAAGAATATAGATTTGACAACTTTTATAGAATATCCATTGTATTGCAAAACCATTGCCATAAATAGACTGCATCAACAGATCTTAGAGTCGTCATCCATTGTATTGCAAAACCATTGCCATAAATAGACTGCATCAACAGATCTTAGAGTCGTCACCTAATGTTTTGAAAAAATTAGAAAACTTGTGACTCGTGCCAAGGCCACTGTTCATCATAACCAAGAATGCTTGGCTCGGAACCTTAGAGATCATTAATTGAGTACTTCCGCTCACCCGATCAAAGATCAGTCTCTACTAAACCATAATATGAATTTTATTAACCTTATATGTCCATATTTTAATTGTTTAATAAATCTTAAAAATTACTATATGAAGTATATAAGTATATAAGTATATATTATGTCATTTATTTTGGAACAATTTGATTTTATGTAATTTGAAAGAGTTTTGAAAATGTACAATCCAAATAAATTGAGTTTACAAACAATAAAAATCAACATCATTCCAAATTAAGCGACACAATCTCCATCTATCGATATTCATACAGTTATATTAAGTAAGCAAATAGTCTCATGGTAAGATGCTTAAACATAATAAATAAAACATAGACAAACGGGATGCTAAAATATAAAAACTTACATGTTTACCGACGTCTCACGAACAACTACAAAACAAAGTTAGAAAAATATGCATGATCTTATATATAAAATCTTAATACAATTCATTCATGAGATGCAACTAAAGATTCGACTTCTAATATATGACATGTGATGATCTCAAGAATATGAGGTAGCACACATAATCACACAAGAATTGATTAAATCCATAAATACAAACTAAGTTGAATCAAGATGCATGAAACATAGATGCAAAGCACAGATAGGATGAAAAACCAAAATATAATGCATATGTACAAATAAGGAAAGCAAGTAAAAGAATGGGATAGAAAGAAACGTGGCGGAGAATTATTACAATACGTGAAAGAATAATTATAAATCAAATAAGAGATGAAGGACGAAAATATCGCAACAAAATAAAAAAAAAAATCTCACAAAACAACCAAATAAAAAAACAAAATAAAAGCTTCATGTGTCTTGAGGATAGCCGGAAATTAGGATGCTCAACGTCGGAAAATGCTCAACCTTTCACCCTCAAGGTTGTGAATTGTGTTCTCAATCTTTAATTCAAGAGCTTGAAATTTTAGCTAGAATGACAATTTTGAGTTGTTTAACAGTGTGTGGGGAAGATGGTGAACATCCAAATTTCACAATTCACTATAGTTTTCTCACTTTTCAACACAAGCTAAACACTACTTGATCAAAGCTACACAAGTTGGCTATGAAGGAATTTTTTGGGATCAACAACAGTGTATAAGGATAATATATCAGTGTATTGGAATTCTTGGGATCAAATAACAGTGTATAATAGTATATTGAAATTCATAGCTTAGACTTCCCAATTTTGACACCTTAAAAGCTTAGACTCTCCCTTAGCAATCTAGTCTTTCTTTATCAAATTCCCCCTTTCTTCTCTCATTTCAGACTTTTGTATATAGGCAACGTAGGTGGAAAGTGGAGTATATCAATGGAGGCAACCAAAGGTGGAAAAGTCAATGGAGCATTAATGCGTTAGTGGATTAAGCACTCTCTTTGTTTTAGCTCTCTCTTTTTTGAAGGGTCAAGTTTTTTGGCAATAGAGGCTAAGTGTGTATGCATTTGGTGCATGAATATATCAGAAAAATGGAATAATGGAATGCCTACACGAATTAAATCAACAAAACTGGACTGACTGTTTTGGGGCGATCGACCAGCCGGACGACCAGCCAGAGGAAAAAAAATCTATTTCATTCCGTTCAGCCCAATTTCACTCTAGTTCGACCTAACTTCACTCTGGGTGCTCAATGAGGCTCAAATACTTGACCAAAATAGGCTCAGGGTTAGGAAGTAAAACTGAAATTCCATCTTTTTTTACTGAGGATTTTGTGAGAAACACATTCTGATTGTCATTATTGGGTTATCAAAAGAAAGCACCAAAGTCTTAAGGCCGATCAAAATGGGGTGTTTACAACCACTACATCGAGTACCAAATTAGGCACAACCTATACGAGTATGGAATTGGATGAATTAGGTAGTGTGATAACCCAGCCTGTACTATGCTTAATTATATATGTGATTATGTGTTTGATATGAATTTGCAGGTTTGATTATGAGAAATATATGAATTTGGAAAAATATCTATAGTTAGTAGGATTATCTATTGCAATTGAAACTTTGAACTGAAATTGAAGGTTGTAAAGGCGCGATAAACAAAAATCGACTTTATAGCTATGATTAGCATGATTTTTAGAGCCTTTGGTGAGATTTTGAAAAATTATGATTCGTAATAAATAAATTAAGATTTTTGAGTTAAGTGTATATGTTTAGTCTTTGTTCTTCATTTTTATGGGAAGAAAGCTCAATGGGTGAGTTAGAGAGAGAGAGGAAGAGGAGAAAGCCAGGGATTTGAAGGGAATCAAGGGGCAAACCATAGATTTAAGTTAAGGCTGAGTTGTTAAGGAATATCATCTAATCAAGCACAGTGAGTAATAATACCATATTTATATGTTCATTATTGTGTATCTCAGACCATGAACGGTGATTTAGTGCCGACATTGTGATTTGTTTGAAATGAGAAACCTCATTAATGTTATATGACATGTGCTATATTGGGCCCGAGGCCGTTTTGATAGATGATTGGGCCCGAGGCCGTTTTGATATATGATTTTGCCCAAGGTTGTTTTGTTATATGTTGGGCCCGAGGCCGTTTTGAAGCATGATTGGGCCTAAGGCCTCTTATGACTATCTATTTATAATGTTTTACTATATTGTTATTCATTGAGCTTCGCTCACCCAACTTTATGAACGCATATGTAGGCAATCCGCAGCATGGAGCACAACCCTAGAGTCAGCTTCAGAAGGCATCCTTTTTGAGACCCAATCGAGTCATGTCTCCGTGATGGAGTTTTGTCTTGACTCACTTCATACATTGACTTTACTTTGTTTTGTTAATGTGGTCTTGGGTTTGTAAACGTTGTGCACAATTTCTTTTAATACTTATATTCTTTTTGCATGGGTATGTAAATGACATGGTTGTGTTACATTTTGCTCATATTAGTATAGCTCAATGGGCTCATTCTTTTGTTGTATATTTCTGCTTTTGGCCCTATTACTATAATTACTCTGTATGTTTGTTTGAGGCCGAAGGTAATCAAGTGATTACCGGATGGTTATGACCCAAACTACCGGATGGTTATGACCCAAACTTTTAGGGGTGGGTTCGGGTCATGACAAGTAGTTACTTGATAGAGATGGGGTATGCGAAGTCACCTAACTAGGAATGGGTCACTAAAGTTGGCTGCTGAGAGTGGTGGAATATAATGATCTCACGTCACACATTTTTTAACAAAAGTCATGACCATATCTATGCAAGTCTGTTGGACATTCTCTATTGCAAGTTTTCAATGGTAACTTAATTGTTTAAACTTGATTTGAAAAGTTTAATGAGTTTTAAAGTATGCTATTTATACCTGACTTTTTTATATTGCAAGCTTGGTGCATACATCATTATTGAATTGAGTTCAAATTGAATTTAAAAAATTAATGAATTTCAAAATATGCTTAAGTTTTGCTATTTTGAAACTGAAACTTTCAAAAGAAATGTCATTTGCAAAGAAAACAAATACAAAATAAAATTCAATAATTGAACCTTAAGAAAACATATAATTAGGCCTCGTTTAACATCACTTTTTAGCTTAAAGGTCAAAAAGTCACTAAAAAAATCAAAAAGCTAACAATCTATACCAAAAAGTCAAAGATTTTCTTTTCCCTCTACTTTTTGCACATCTTTTCGTAAAAAATCAAAAAGTCATCTAAAACATACTGGCCTTGTTTGGGAAAGGCTAAAAATTGGTTTTTTAGGCTAAAATTCACTAAAAGACAAAATAGGCTAAAATAGCCAATAAGACAAAATGTAACATTAAATCCATAATCATTTCATTTTTTCTCTCACAAACATCACATCCAATTACAAAAAATTTAACCATCTTCCCAAACACAAAAATTTTAACTTATTAAAATAGCCAACTTCTCACTAGTTTTTTTTATATCATATTATAGCCAAAAAATTAAAAAATTACTAAAAAGACATATTCCCAAACGAGGCTTTAATATGCTTGTTCAACATCGTGGGCATAGAACAACACCGAAGCTTAATTAAACTACTCATTTAAATTAGACGCACATTTCTAAACAAGTTTTTCTACTAATAAGTGTGAGATTAACAGGTCTAGCATATAACTAATGATGGTGTTTTCTACATTAGGGAGGACTTAACTATGGGGTTATACTTGTAAAAGTGATTTAATTTAAAGTACTATATGATTCTTTTGAGATCACATGTAAGTTGTAACTTGATATTGTGGTTGTACCAAAGTAATAAGAAATTACATTTGAGTATTAATCCTATCTGTTTGGTCATTTTCTAGAACCAACCTGTTATTTTTCTCTCTCTAACAATTTCCTTGTATTAAAGTTTTTGCAAAGAGTTTGATTTTTTTAAGTTGTGACCTAATCCTTTGGCAAATACTTTTTAGTAGCTTTTTTTTTATTATTTATTTTTATTGATATATTTTTCATAATGACACAAAGTTAAGCTGAAGAACTAGTATATATTCATCCACATTTGTTTTCTAGAAAACATGTTGATTTTTACTTCAAAGATTGTATTTATGGCACACAATTTTCTTGGCCTTTTAATCTTTGACCGTTTATAACTAGGAATGGCAACGGGTCGGTGCGGGGCCGGGAATGACACTCTCCGTCCCCGATCCTCGAAGGTAAAAAAATCTCCGTCCCCGCCCCCACCCCCGATTCCCGACGGGGAACCCATCACCTCCTCCGCTCTCGCCCCTAACGAGGATCGGGTTTTCCCTACCCCAAAAAATCCCTGACAAATCTATTCAACACAAACACACACACATACAAGAACAAAAAATAAAAAATAAAAAAATAATCTGTATATGAACAACATATCTGTTCAACACACACACAAGAACAACAATCCTCAACAACTTTAAAAAAAAAAAAAAAGATTTGTTCATCAACAACAACAGATTTGTTCATTACACACACACACACACAGACACATATACAATCAAGATGGAACTTGTGTGAACGTAACATATATATATATATATATATAGAGAGAGAGAGAGAGAGAGAGAGTTGGGCGTTGATTCCTACATCAGCACCGACAAGTCCATTGATCAAGATATCGGACCACGATCTGTTCAGATTGGTGGCTTCACGGTTCACGATTTGTTCAGATCGGTGGCTTCATGGCTCACGATCTGTTCAGATCGATGGCAACGGAGGGCTTCATGGACCACAGTTCACGATCTGTTCAAAGGTTAGTGGTGGTGGATCTGGATAATGATGATGATGATAAGAAGTAAGAGAATGAGAGAAAGAAATCTAAGTGAGTGAGTGAGGGAGAGAGAGAGGAGAGAGAGATGAGAGACGTGGTCTGAGACTAAGAGAGAAGTGAGATGAGGGTTTGGTTTATATATATAGAGAGAGGGGTAAAATAGAAATTTCACTTCGGGGACAAATGGGGACGAGGACGGGCCGGGTATGGGGCTAGGACACTTATCCTCATCCCCGGCCCGAAACTGATTGGGGATTGATTTTTAAATACCATCCCCGTCCCGTTGCTCAAATCAAGGTTGAAGGGTCGGGTCCTTTTTGGCCTAGGTTCAAATTGCCATCCCTATTTATAACTTACTAATTCCAACTTTAATTTGCAAGAGAATCTGGTACAAATGGAAAATACATTCCTAATAACAAGTTAAGAACTTGAAATTAAATATAAAAAAAATGTCCGATTATCGTGCAACTTCCACTATACTTTTCAGAAAGTATGTTGGCTTAGTTGAATCTATACTTAAATTATACTGATGATTTAATTATATAATGTAAACGTATCTCGACTCTTTTTGAGTTTCTCCCTAGGTATAAGTTATTAAACACTATTTTATTTTGCAACCTTGTTTAAACCCAAGTAATTCCACTTTTGAGTTGTAGAAAGGTATACCGGTCTAGATAAATTTGCACTAAAATATATTGGGGTATGTATTTGTTTTATTTTGGTGTACCAAGTTTTATTCACTCGTACCAAGTTTTATTCACTCATAGGGTTTTACCCCACTAATTAAAAAACCATTAAAGGTAGTCTTATTTGAGGACATAAAAGTGAATATCTAACAACAAAGATCATACACCTTTTCCAATCGACAAAGAAAAGAATCCAATGCATTCATGCCTTCACCCTGGATTAGTTTTGCGGAAAATATTTTTAATTAAATATTTTTGTATTTTTTAGCGTTTTATGAAAATAAAAAAGTTAAGAAAAAAAAAATTTCTTTTAAAAAAACAAATTTATTTAGGAAAATAAGTTCTTCACTTTTAAAGGTGAAAAACGTTTTCGAAAGATTTATCAATGTTATCGCACTATCACTATCTCTCCATCACCCCACTACCTCCATCTTGTCGTTACAACCATTATTATCCATGACTAGTGGCGGAATCAGAAAGTTAAATTAGAGGAGGTACTTATTAATTACAATATTAAAAATTTTTACAAAAATATTTCATGCAAGTTTTTACGATTGATTTCGAGAAATATCAAAAAGAATAAAGATTGGGACCCCCTTCCCCCACCCCCTTTTGACCCCCTTTCTTTTTTGATTGGTCGCTTTTTCTTTTTCTTTTTTTTCTCTTCCTCTAATCACCACCCGCCACGTGTGTGTGGGGTGGTGGGGGTTGAAGTTTGAGGGGGTCTAAATCACTACTGTATCAAAAAAATAATGTTATTTGTAACTAGTGTATCATGGATAATACAAATAAAATATACGGATATAAATCTTAAAATAAATTATATAATGATAAAAAAAATTTATACAAAATTTGATTAAAAATTCAATATAATAGTAATATTATGTCATCATTGATATGTGATATTACAAACTAATAGTACATAAATACATAGAAAGTGAATCTCACATGTCAAATGTAACTAACAATCCAATAAATCTCATATCTTAATAATGAGATTCCTTACACTTGCATGTTAATAATAATGATATCACCGTTACATTCAAAAATTTTCATAGATAATATGATTTATAGTAGTCTCTTCATTTTCAATTAAAACACTATTATTATTCTCATAATTTTTAAAATGTCATTGACATTTCACTTTAATAATATTTTTGTAATTTTTTTTATTTAAAATACTTTCTTTATGTTTGCAAATTTTTTTAAAAAAATATAAATAAAAAATCCCAAAATTCAATAGAGCGCGTGACCCCCCTAGGCCTTCACTCCCTCCACCACTGCCCATGACCACTAATACAATCACTAGTATTTTACTTCTAATGATGCAATCATACAAAATAAAATATTTTTTACAAAAAATATTTTTCAAAACAAAAAATTATATAACAAATTTTATGTTAAAGAATATTTTTTTGCCGAAATGGAGGAAACGTTAGGGGGCATTTGATTGGGAATTATACGAGGATACGAGATGGAGAACATGCAATTGAATTTTAGTCATTTAAAAGTCTCAAACAAAAGGTTACCCAAAGTTTCTCAGAACATAAATTCCAGACAAATGCAAAAAACTAGTTAAACACCTAGTGGAAGTGGCTATGTACTTATTGAAGTTTGGTTGGTCCATTAAATTGAATGAACAGAAATAGTCAAAATTCAATAAATTCAAAACATTGTGGGCTAGACCAACATTACAAAGTTTTAATTAAATTACCCTTTAATTAGTACTAAATGCACAAATTCTCCAGAAGTTTTTCACCCAGCAAATGTGAGAAGAATCAAAGGGATCAAAGCAGGTAAATAATGAAGATATTTTCTTCCCTATAATATTTCCCAATTTTATAGAGGGGTTTTTTTTTCCGGGTCCTTGATATTAAAATTTTATAGTATAAAGGATATTTAATATTTTCATAATGTCTAAGGTCCCTCAACATTGAACCAGAGAAATTCCAGTCCAGAGAAATTTCAGCCTAGAGAAATTCTGGGCTTCCAAAGAATTTCTCTAGGTTCAAGACTTTGAACATTCAAATTTCTCTGGATCTATGGATTAACATAAAGAAAAATCACAATATTAGCAGCCCTCAAAATGACACACCATTTGCCTTCATTTGCACTTTGAATGAACACACATCAACAATGTAGAAGGTGATCAATCTTGTAATCAGACATGACAAATTGAATGCATAGAAATCTATAATTGAGTACCCATTCTTAAATGTTAAAATCAGTGCCTTTGATTTTATCCAAAATGCAAACATAAGAACTTCTAACTAATTTCTTTACCTCGCACCACACCAGATGCTTATTTTAACAAAACCAGCTCATTCCTTGTTTTCCATAAAATCCACAAGATTGCCATGGGCATTGTTTCCTAAATTAATTTCTTCACCTGTTTGAATTTGCAGCGTTACCACCAGAGAAAATTCAAACCAAAGAATTTCTCTCCAGAGAAATTCTGGAAATTTCTGTAAACTTCGGAATTTCTCTCCAGAGAAATTCTGGATTCTCTGTGTTTTAAGCAATTTTCTCTAGACTTCGAAATTTCTCTCCAGAGAAATTCTGAATTTCTCTAGATTCTTTGTGTTTTGACCAATTTTCTTCTGCTCGAGAGAAATTCAATGTGCACACCGTCCTGGGAATGGACAAGAAAACTTAAATTTTAGACATTATTAGCACTTCAATTCAAATAGACTTTAACAACTGTCAAGATTGTTGATCATACATACATACAAACAAACCTCCTACACTGTATTGTACAGTTAAAAATATGTGTGGTGTGTGTTTCACACACGAATCGATATATAAACTCATTACTTCAGATCGGTAGCAACCCTTTCTTCGAGCAACCTTTGCTCTTGCTGGAAATCCAGAGAAAGTTAGAAAAGAAGAGGTTGCACTCGTTAGGGGAAGAGACGGTGGAGGAGTGGTTGATGGAGGAGTAGGGAGGAGGAGAGGCTTCTTCAAGAACGCAGTGTGGCTCGGTGCGCCAACTAGAGTAGAAGTGGTCTTGGATCTCGTTTTTTTTTTTTTGATAACTCAGATCTCGGTCTCGGATCTTGTTGAAGTCCTCTTGTGGAGTTCTGAATTTTCCGGCGCCGAGATTGCTTCGAATCACGACCATTGTGAGGACGAGACAGAGGAGAGTGAGGCCCAAGGCATGTCCAATCGTAAATTTGAGTAGAAGTTTGACCAAAAATTCTTTTTGATATGAAGTGATTCAATGAGTGTGATGTAATTTCATCAATGATTGATCAGCAGATGACTGATCGATTGACTGGCCGTTGGATACCAACCCAGCTGTCATTGATGTAGGAGAGAGAGAGAGGAAGCAGAGAGTGAGAAGAGAGAGACCAAACTTTTTGAAGATAGTTTTGAAGCCCTTTCATTTCTTCTAAAATTTGTCTGTGATATATGGGTTTGGTGTTGAAGGACCTTAAACATTATAAAATAACATCGTGGATCTCCTCCATTATTAAAAGTGGGAGAGGGATCTTAGACTAATTTTTCCTTTTATAAATTATGATTATTCTAAGATCACATGTAACATGAGATTATGGTCACAGCGGATGTGAATTTTATTATTATTATTATTATTATTGTGAGACACAACTAACCTCTCTAGAAGTTAGCTTTGAACCCACAATTTTTTTAGGGCTTGTCAATTCTATTTTTGTTTTGAATGAAATATTCAAAAACACTCATATTTTTCATATTATTTTTATTTTATATGAAAATAGTTTTTAAAAATTAGAATTTAATTTTTTGATATTTTTAAAGTGTAGGTTGCTTTCGAAAAAAAATTCAAAATTTATTTTTAGAAATATTTTGCCAAACAATATAATCCAAACTTTATTGCCCCAATTGAATGGCAGTTCTCTAGAATTGTAATCCGCCTCGCTACCTATTTGTGTTTTCAAATTTATCAAGTGCTAAGTAAGAATTTTATCATGTAATGGAGTTTATCATTCAGATTTATTCTATGAAAATGAGATTTTATTTTTCAAATGGTAAGACCCACAATTGCCACAATTTTGTATAAATCTTTCATTTATATAGCACTACTCCACAATATAATTAATTGGGTGTTTGGGGTAGACTTATTTAGTGACTTGTTTGTTGAATTTTTTTCTCTAGTTATTTCTTTTTGTTAAAAAAAACTCAAATTACTTTACACTTATAAGTTCTACTCGATTAAATGAAATCAAAAAGTTTTAAAAAAAAAATGAAAATTTGAAAGAAAAAAAAAAGGTACAAAAAGGACAAGAAAAAAAGTAAATATAGTTATTATAGCATCTCCAATCCTTTATCAAAATTTTCATCAAATTTGATGAAAAGTTTGATCTGATATGATACACTGCAATGGTAAAGAGTACATTTTCATCAAATTGGCCGGTCATTCGGCTGATCATCCTGCCAAGGCGTAGAGTAAATTTTATGAAATATTTTTACAAAATTCCTAATATATCCCAAAACCTAATAGGGCCGGTCGCTTACCAACAGCCACCTACAAAATTTGATAAAAGGATAAAAGCTCACTTGATTTGATGAAAAATATAACTCTTCCTTCATTTGATATCAGTTTGATGAAACTATTGGAGCATCGTTTTATCTAGGATTTTATCAAATTTAAATTTGATAAAACATTTGACGAAGAATTGGAGATGGCTTTATGTTTTTATTTTTTTAAATTTTTTTTTTTAGATTCATCTACACAGCATCGACTTGAAAAAATAAAAAATTTTGACATAAATTTTTTTTTAAAATATCACTAAAGAACAAAAAAAAAAAAAAAACTTTTAAAATTATATGCCAAACTCATAAATTAATAACTTGGTGAACCCAATGAATTTTAACTGAAAAAGTTGGCAAATGCGTACAAAGTCAAACCCATAAACAATAAAATCATGAACCGCGATTGAGAGTCTAAATTGGGCTCCCCCGAATGCCCTGAAACGACGTCGTTTCGTTATTTTTTTTTTTTTTTTCAATCAGAGTTTCAGAGAAGAAGACGGAAGAAGACGAAGAGAAGAAGAAAGAGAGGGGAGGCAGAGGCGGGGGGAGGAGGCGGGGGCGAGGGGACGGAGGCCATGCAGGGGGCAAAATGCAGGGGGAAGAGGCAAGAGGCGGCGAAGCAGAGGCGGAGGCAGCGATGGAGGCGGGCCTGCGACGATCGGACAGAGGCGACGGCCGGCGGAGACGATCGGACGATCGGCGGAGGCAACGGCCGGCGATGGGGCGGACAGAGACGATCGGACAGATCCCGACGACGACCTGCTCCTCTCTCTCTCCTGCTCCTCTCTCTCTCTCTCGGCATTCGGGGGGGGGGGAATTCGGGCACAAAAACATTTTCCTAAAATCATACGGAATATTTCATTGGATGCCTATTCTTGTCAGCTACGTGGTACAATGTTACAATGTCCAAAAAGGACTCACTAAACTAATCCAAATTAAGATTAGACCCAAGGGTATTGTTGTCAATTGATAGAAAAGGTTGGTCCTACTACTACTAATATTGGTCCCGTTTGGTAAAGTTATGAAAAAGTGATTATAGATTATAACTTAACAGATTATGACTTATAGCTGTGAACATAAGCTGTTAACATGTTTGGTGCAGCTGTGGGATTATGGATTTAAGCAGCAGAATAGTGTTTGGTTAATAAGCTGTAAAAGAGTTTTTTACTGTAAAAATTATCCTTTCTACCCTTTTGTGATATAAAAATGATTATTTTGTCATTTTTTTCAGTTTTAATTTTCATTAATAAAAGTTAGGATTGGTTTGGGAAGTGGGTTGGCTTTTTGACTTTTTTGGCTATTTTAGCCTGGGCTAAAAAATTTCGTTTGAGAAGGGCTTTTTGGCTTTTTTAGCTATTTTTGTGAGAGAAGAGTGTAATGATTATGAGTTGGATGTGATGTTTTATTTTTTTGTGGCTAAAATAGCATATTTTGTCTTTTGTGGCTAAAATAGTCAAAAAAGCCCACTTTAGCTCTTCCCAAACGAACCCAAAAAATTGATACATTTGCTAAAAATGAATGGAAGTATTCAGTGTGTTTGGTTTGAGTTTTCTAGATTAAGTTTTTTGAAAACTGAGTTTTTTGGTTTTCGTATTCTTTTTTTTTTTGTGAATATTTTTTAAATTTTAAACATTTTTTTTTACTTTTTTAGATGCACCTTAGTTAGTTGTATCTAAAAAGTAAAAAATTTGTGAAAAAATATTTTTAAAAATTAATAAATACAAAAAAATACAAAAAATGTACTGAATTCTTATATTTTTTTATATTTTTGGTATTTAGTGAATTTTTAAAAGATTTTTTTTACAATTTTTTTACTTTTTAGGTGTATTTATGTTAGGTGTGTCTAAAAAGTAAAAAAATTGCTTAAAATATTAAAAAAATTCAGTAAAAACAAAAAAACACAGAAAATAAGAAAGTAGAATTTTCTGAAAAGTGTTTTCTGAAAAATGAAAACAAGTTGTCACAATTATTTTCTATTATAAACTAATTAGTATTAATTAATTGCTTAATTAGTATCAATTAATACTAAAATTATTAATTAGTATAAATTAATATTAATATTTAATTTTTATTAGTATCAATTAATATTAATAATCAACAATTGTTATTAATTAGTATCAATTAATAATTAATTCATTACAAAAGTATACAATATTAATTTATTAATAATTAATACCAATTAATATTGATTTTTTTAATTAATATTGATTTTTTTTCTTTTTCTTTGGAAATATACAATTTTTTATTTTTTAATTAATATAAAAATATACAATATGAATTTATTAATAATTAATACCAATTAATTTTTCAATTAATATTGATTTTTTTTTCTTTTTCTTTAGAAATATACAATTTTTTATTTTTTAATTAATATTAATATTAATATTTGAGTATTGACGAGGGCATTTAAGTAATTTTAGCCCTTCCACACCAGCTGCACGCTTAAGTAAAAAATTTAAGCATCCCCTGACCAACTTTTGAGATAAGTTGAGAAATAGTTTGATTTAAACTATAAGCTGGTTAACTTAAACTACACCAAACACAATATTTTAACTTAAATTAAGGTAAAAATTAAAATAAGTAACTTATAAGCCTTACCAAATAAGCCTATTATGTATAATGTAGATAAAGAAGTACATTTCACACTCAATAAAAAATAAAAACAAAAATGTACATTTCACACGGAATGAACGCCGGGCAGTTATTACAATTAGAGCCTGCATGAGTGGCCACCTCCCTCACCAAAACTTCTTCCCTTTTTGACAAGCCATCTCCCTCTCTCTCTCTCTCTCTCAAAAAAAAAAAATACACATCAATAATATCTTATAGAGATAAACCTTATACATCAGTGATAAATCTTATAGATCAGTGATAAACCTTACAGAGAATGTTTAAGACTTTAGTTATTAAAGTTTGTAAAGTTTATCCTTGATCTAAAGTTTTTGTTTTTTTCAAACTTATATTGAATTATAATTTCTAAAAAAAAAATAAAAATACCTTATACTTTGTTTGGGAGATTTATTATTAATTCATTGGAAATATTTTAAAATAAAAATCATCAATAATATTTCTTAAACATGGCGACCACAATCATGCTTACTTTTGCACAGTAAAAAAAAAGAAGCAATAATAAATAACTAATGGTCACCACCACCCCAAATATATCAAGAATTATTTATCCAATTCAACATATTTTATCTCACAAACAAATGCAATCAATGCACATATGAAGCAACGCAATTTGAAACACTTGACTAACTACATTTCCATATTGAATTGATACATTTGGGGTATTATGATATATATATATATATATATATTAATGGTTGCTGATTCCTATTTTAAGATAATATAAGGGGTGTTTGGTGGAGATTATTTTACCCAAATTATAAATTTTAGCTTTTAAAAAGTTAGAGTAGACTGTTTGTTACAAATTATTCAAAATAACTTCAACTTATAACAACTTTTTTTGGTACAAAAATTTGATTTTCAAAATCATTCGACTAGCCACTTCTGATTCACCGCTTATGCGGTGAGTCTTTTACTTTACTTAAATGACCCTGCCCTTTCTCTCTTCTACTGATCTCTCTCTCTTTGTCTCTCTCTCTTTTTGCTGGATTTGAAAGAAACTGTGGGTATAGGTCAAGCAAGTAATCATCAAATTGTAGTCCATGCTTGTTTAATATTTATATTATTTCTATTATCTAAAAATTATTTTATTATATTAATATGATGTTGAATTGATCTCCTAATCTGGTAATTAATAATAAAAAAATAAAAGTAAATTTAATTTACAACTAACAGGGATGAAAGGGATATTTATACATTAAAAAATTATTTCAAACTTATTTATCAAACACTACTCAATAACTTAATTTATAATTCAATAACTACATTAAATAAATTAATAACTTTTAATTAAAGTCATACTTTATAATCTATTAAGTTTTTTTTTTTAGATGGTTATAATCTATTAAGTTACTAATATGTAATCTGTTTTATTAGCGGCGCCAAACATAATACCATTCCTCAATTTTATTTTAGAATCTTCTGCTAGTTTTATTTTTTTCCCAGGGAAGGTTGGTTCTGCATTCAAAGGTCAATCATAATAAGTACGGCAATACCTCCCTCACCAGAGGACATCTTTCCCCTCTTTTATTTATATTTTAATATTAAAATATTATTAATTTTTTTAGGCGCGGCTATACCCTAATTTATCAAATATTTGGGATTTCTTTTTTTGGAATTTCATAACTCTTAATTTGATCTTAGTTTTTGATGTGTGTAAGGTTCACTTATGTATATATGGATCCTACATAATGAGTGGTTGGAATGAGAGTAAGGATTGTAGAGGTCATATATATGTGGGAGTCTCTATCACAATTGAATTTATCACTACCAAATATGAATTTTTTATTATTGTTACATTTTTTTTTTCAATTTTTTAAAATGTTATTCTATGTTTATGGGATATATGACCATTTGACAATTTAAGTGCTCGCCTAAAGTCTTGTACGAAAGAGTGTGCGATTTATCATATACTTTTAATGCATTCATATTACACAGTAAAGATAACATTGAATATTTTTTTAAAAAAAATAAAAAGAAAAAGTCCCCGCTTGGTTTTTATTTTGAGATTAAAAAAATATAAAAATACAAAATAAGTTATATAAGTCAATAAGATAAAATATCACATCCAAACTATAATCATTATATTTTTCTTTCACAAAAGTTAAAAAATTCTAAAAATAAAAATCAAACGAGACTAAAAAAATCAGGCTAAAAAAGTTTCAACACAAAAAAATTAACTACCATAACTAACGCCAAACGAAGCTAAAGTAAGCAAAATGACCTGTTATTAAATTGTATTTCATCTATGAAAAATATTTTTGATACTTAATTTATCACTCTTAAGAATATATTTAACTAGTGTCAAATTTTAATTTGTTAAATATTTTATTATGTGAAATCTAATATTAATACCATATCATTAATTTATCACTTTTTTGGGCTTTTTTGGCTATTTTAGCCACAAAAGACAAAATAGGCTTTTTTAGCCACAAAAAACAAAACATCACATCCAACCCATAATCATTACACTCCTCTCTCACAAAAAAAACTCAAAAAAGTCAAAAAGTCCTTCCCAAACCAAACTTTTAAGCCCAGGCTAAAAAAGCTAAAAAAGTCAAAAAGCCAAAAAGCCAACCCACTTCCCAAACGGAGGGTAAGAGTCATTTAAATGTGATAAATTAAATAAATATTACATTGTTGTCTCGGCCAAAGCAAAAAATTCATATAGTAACAGAAATGTTAGAGCAAAATCAACCACAAAAACTCTTTACGACACATGTTATGTCATTGGTTTTGTAGTTTGATTGTAAGTGTGCATAGTGTTGTTGCATCAGCAATCGTCATTTTCTAAAAGTATAAACTGCACTTCTTTTTATATACTAACAAAATTCGAATATAAAAATTTAACAATCAAATTTACATCTTAAAATAAAAAATTACAATGTAAAAATTTATAGAAAAAACTCATTTTTAAAACATTTTTCATTAATCATAATTAGTGCAAGTGAAACACATTATGATTGAAAAGAAAATTATATACAAATAATAATTAATATGGATAAATTAAAAACACACCTCCTAAATTTTATTGAAAATATAGATTACTCTATGTGATTCTGAAAATTACATTTCGTCTTTTCAAGTTTCTAAGTACATAACAAACGATCTCGGTTATTAATAAATTATTAAGTTAATTAACTGTTTTTAATGATATCATAAACATATTTCAATTAACAATTCAAGTAATTTTATTGTTGTATAAAAGAATAGATAGAAATTTTATTTTTTTACTTTTTTAATTATGTTAAATAAAAAGTTATAACAAGAGGATATTTTTAATTCTTAAAGCTATAGACAACCATCTATATTTTAAGTAAATTTTAATAAGTGTATTTATAATTTATTTAATTAATATTTAGGTATCATTTGGCAACTTTAAATTTTAACTTAAAAGTTAATAAAAAATAAAAAATTAACTAACTATACAAAAAAGTTAAAAATTCTATTTTTTCTTTATTTGTTACACTTTTTTTTTTTCCATATAATGTCAAAAAAATATTCTAAACATATTGCTGTTTAGTTTATATTTTAATTAAAAAGTTTAAATATTACTAAAACAGCATATTCACAAGCCGGCTCCGTTTGTCAATTATATATTTTAGTCAAAAAAATTATTATAAATTATCATATTATTTTCTCTATTTTTTTTACATATTTTTTATAAAAAATTAAAAAATTACTAAAAATGACATATTCCTGAATGATATTATGGCAACTAGGCATGGAATAAAATTTGGTTTTTGTTTTTTTGTTTTTGTTTTTGTTTAGTACAACGATGTGTTCGTACCGTCCGCACTCGAATGTGTCCTTCCTCACATATTTTCTCCACCAAGTGGAGCTGGTTAGCATATCAGCCTATCTCTCTGATAACGACTTTACATTTCCAATACAATCCCCGTCAACTCTCTCTATTTACCTTCCTCCCTTTCTGTCCTTTCCCGTACGGCTCTATCAAAAGACTAAAATACCCCCCACCCGACTTCATATTCAAATGCTGGCCTTTTCTTTTTCAATGCTTCCACAAATTTGATTGTCAACACAAATTTTTCATCATTAAAAAAGAGAGATTAGATTGTCTTGGTCAATTATCTACTTTGATAAACTTATGTATTTTCTCTGGAAAAATAAACGTGCTTCAAATTAAATAGATTTCATTAACATATAACCTCAAGATACATGTTAAGAAATTTAAAAAATAAAAATAAAATTTGTACATTCTACATATAAATAAGTAAAAAATAATATATTATCTTTTTAAGCTTTCTTAGAGCATCTCGAACACTTTATCAAACTTTTCATAAAAATTAAATAAAATTTTGATGAAAAATTTGATCTGATATGATGTATTGATTTCATTAAATTTGGATGGTTGTCTAACTAGTTGTCCGGAAGAATGTTCGGGGAGACGTCTGACTCAATGACCATCTACAAATTTAATGATAGGATAAAACTTTATTAATTTGATGAAAAAAGTTACTTTTTCTCTATTTGATATCAATTTGAGCTCACATTTTAGGTATGTTTCATCAAATTTGAATTTGATAACAAATTTGATGTGTTAAATTAGTTCTATTTAAAATACATAATATGAGTCAAAATCTAACTCTAGCTCAATTTTACGATGAGTATTGTGTAAATTACTAACCTCATAATCAAACCAAAAAAAATCTCATAATTATTTCACTTTTTCTCTCACAAACATCACATCCAACCACAAAAAAACCCAACTATATTTCCAAACACAAAAATTTTTTCTCAAATAATATCCTATAACTAAAAAAACCTACAAAAAAAACCCACTTCCCAAACACCAACCTAGTTAGATAGCTTACTATGAGAAAATGGGGGGAAAAATAGTGAAAATTACTATTATTTTCTTAAAATTAACTTTTTAAATCTCTTTAAAATTAGAGAGATTTGTCAAGAAATAATATGTATTAATAATTTCTATAAAAAAAAAGAAAAGAAAAAAAGAGATGGATTTACTTAGCAGCTTCGGTCTTACTTTTGTAAAAGGGGATTTTCATTTTTGACCTTCTTACTTGTATTGTAATTTATAAAACTTTATTTTATTTTCTGTCATTTATATATATTTTAAATAAGAGGAGAGATTTTGCTAAAAAAAATAAAAATAAGAGGAGAGATTAACCCCCCTTTTTTTTCCCGAAATTATTCAAACACTACTATCCTTTCTTTTCTTTTGTCTACTTTAGAATTTTTTATTTTATTTTCTCCCATACTTTTCCAAACAGATATTATCAAGACATAGAAATAAAAATAAACAAAAATGATTTAGACCTCTAAAAAAACACCTCTAATGGAGCTTTAATGTCTTTTTCTTCTCCTTTTTTTGTCTTTTACTTCACTATTTTTTTTTCTTTTGTTTTAATTCCTAGACAACTCATTAGAACTGTACGACAAAAGCTCTAATTAAAGCTATGCAGCAGTTCCCTAAAAATAAATTCTATCTTACTGACAAAAGTAAAAAAGTAAACAACAATGATTCATCCCCCCTTTTCCCCCCCCCCCTTTAACCCCCTCTCTCTCTCATTGGTCCCCTTTTCTTTTTCTTTTTCTTTTTTTTCCTGCTTCTCCAATCACCACCCGCCACGTGGTAAAGGGAGGTGAGGGGTGACCCCCAAAAGGGGGTCCCAAGCATTATTCAAAAGTAAAATGAAATAACAATACAAACTTAGGTCAAATTATTCACACCTAATTTTTTTGTGGATTATTCTACAAACTTTATTCAAAGAGGGTAATTATGTCATTTTGTCAAGAAGTAGACCACCGTACAAAGCATTTGGGAAAATCCAAAAAGGGTATTATTGTAATTTCAGTTGTCTTCTTCCCCACTCTGTTCTCTCAGTTGCTCAACCCAAGGCAGTGTCTTCTGTTAACGGTTACTTCTAAATTCTCCAACCTCTCTCTCTCATAAAACCCACAAAAAAATTCCCAAAATCATCACAAACCATCTCCAATTTTCGATCTAAAATCCCAATCCAAACTCTTTCTTCAAAACCCATTTCTCAGAGTCACGAAACTCACAATGAAGAAGCAAAAATCAACCAATGAATCTGTATTCAACAACAACAACCACTTTGATTATCTCTCTGAAGAAATCGTTTTCGCAATCCTTGATGGCCTCGATGAAAACCCAATTGACAACAAGTCATTCTCTCTAGTCTGTAAATCGTTCTACGCAATCGAGTCTCGCCATCGCAAAATCCTGAAACCCCTTCGCTCCGAACACTTGACCAAGGTTCTCAATCGGTACCCGAATGTGACCCGTCTCAATCTCTCTCTCTGCCCTCGAATCACAGACACCTCGCTCTCGATTATATCCACTGCTTGTAACGAAACCTTGAGGTCGATCGATCTTTCGAGATCCAAGTTCTTTTCCCATCTGGGTTTGTCGAATTTGGTGACGAATTGTTCGAATTTGATCGAGATTGATCTTTCGAACGCGACGGAGTTGAGGGATTCGGCGGCGGCAGCGATCGCCGAGGCTAAGAATTTGGAGAAATTGTGGTTGGGGAGGTGTAAATCGATTACGGATATTGGGATTGGTTGTATTGCTGTTGGGTGTAGAAAATTGAGGTTGATTAATCTGAAATGGTGTTTGGGTGTTGGTGATTTGGGTGTGGGTTTGATTGCTGTTAAGTGCAAAGAGATTCGGAGTTTGGATCTCTCTTACTTGCCGGTAATTCAATTTTACTCTTTCTTGAAGATCTATCTATGGTTTTTGATTGTTATGTCTTTATCTTTAGTTTAGATTTATCATTTTCATGTCATAATCATAACTTTCTTTCTAGAGCAGTTAATTATTTGGCTATTTCATTGATCTTTATCAAGTTATGGTTCTAATTCAATTCATTCCATGTTTTATGGTGTGTATGTGTATGGATTATGGTTGCTCGAGATCTTTGCCAGTTTGCTTCTTGATGATTGATAACTGTGTTTCATGTTTGAAATTATGAAGTTTTTATTTGGGTATTTACTGGTTAACTGATTGAGCAAGGGTGTTTGTATATTTCACTGATGTGTCAAGATATTCTATGATGAATGCTTGCATTAGGAATCAAATCTTTTTTATGGAACCATGTTTAGTTTACAGAGAAGGTTGTATTCATGTCGGACACGTGTCAAACACTTGCAAAAATGCAACGCGCCTACACACACAGTAGAGCGCGTAGCTGTCTAAAATTTTAAAAATAGAATTTACAAGTTTACACATTGACATGTCTTTCAACGTAGATATGGATTCAAGCATGGCTTCATCTTTTTCTCTTGTAAAGAAAAAGGAATCTTATGATTGAAAAACATTTTATTCGCATCTCAATGTTTTTTTATTTATTTATAAAGATAAATATTTTGTTTAGTCTAAAAGAAAAGAAAGATGAATGTTTATTGTATTTATTTGATTAGCTATATCGTGCTATTCCCTCTGTTGTGTTGTAATAAACTGTGAAGAGGATGCATGATCATAAACAGGTTTTTCGATATAAATAACAAAATATGTTGGAACTGCATCATTGTTGCCCTGACATGTGTGATATTTTCACTGTGTACTTCATCATCAATCCTATTATATTTTGTCATTTTGTGTATTATTTGTTTCTCACCTTTAGAGCTCTGATGTTATTACCTTGGCTTGTGGTGTGAACAATCCATGCATATATGTATTTTCATTTTCCTTTTTGATAATTGTGATGGCTGCTTTCTTCTTTTACGTGTATAGACTGATTCACTTAGTAGGTTATTCATTGTGTATCAACATGTTTATTATGAAGACTTTTCATGGCAAGTGCCTATTACAGTCATTTACACTCAAAACAGTTGAATCATTGAAATGATTCAACTGTTTTTTATTTGGTAAACTAATTGATTCAACTGTTAACTACTGCTTAGATGTGGTATTCCACATGCAATTGGAATATCACATCACAAATCAATCGTATTTTGGACAGTGGTGAGTATCCAAGCTCTTCCCAAATCTATCAAAATGTCCTTTTTGGACTAAATTTCTGTGGTTCCGTGTGGTTGCTTACGTTGAGGAAATAATTTGTTCGTGTATGTGTGTTACAACTTGTATGTATGTGAAAAAAAAACATGTCTTGATCCTTTTTCCCTGTTTTGTTCTTGTACAGATCACAAAGAAATGCTTATCATCGATCTTGAAACTACAATATCTAGAAGATTTGGTTCTGGAGGGATGCTTTGGAATCGACGATGGCAGCCTTGCAGTCCTCAAACAAGGGTGCAAATCACTAGAGGTATGTATCATTGGAAAAATAATTGAACTCATGATGTACTCGTCATATCCCTCTGTCTTACATGCAACGAAGATGGCATTCTAATCATATTTCACTCCAAATAAACATGAAGAAGTGAAAAGTTCTATTTCCTACAATAAAGTAACCATTTCTGTTCCTTAAAAAATAACTGTCTGATCAGTGATTGATAAGCTTATGTTGTCCTTAACAGACGCTCGATATGTCAAGTTGTCAAAATGTTAGTCATGTGGGCTTGTCTTCTCTAACAAGTGGTACTGGATGTCTACGGCAACTTATATTAGCATATGGCTCGCCTGTAAGTCTTTAACTCCATCGCCTTTAAATACTAAATGTCCTTTTTTTATTCTTCTTTTTTTCTTTTTAAATTTTGGGGCTCATTGTACATTTTGATGGTGGTTCAGGTCACTCTTGCTCTCGCTGATAGCTTGCAAAAGCTTTCCACGCTGCAATCAATTAAACTTGACGGTTGTCTGGTTACATGTTCTGGACTAAAGGCCATTGGAAATTGGTGCGTGTCACTGAGGGAGTTAAGCTTAAGTAAATGCACGGGAGTGACAGACAAAGGTCTTTCCTCGCTGGTGACAAAACACAAAGACTTGAGGAAGCTCGACATCACATGTTGTCGCAAGATAACCCATGTTTCAATTGCACACATTACAAATTCATGTACCTCGCTCACATCCCTTAAAATGGAGTCATGTACCCTTGTACCAAAAGAAGCTTTTGTCTTGATTGGACAGCGTTGCCATTTTCTTGAAGAGCTTGACCTTACAGATAATGAAATTGATGATGAAGGTTTGTCCCTTTGTCTGCTCGGGTGTAGTATTTGTTGGTTTACTCATGCTATTTTGTGTAAACAGGTTTGAAGTCCATCTCGAGATGTTTTAAACTCTCCAGCTTAAAACTCGGGATCTGCCTTAACATAACTGATGATGGGTTTATACATATTGGCATGTGCTGCTCAAAACTCATAGAGCTTGATTTGTACAGGTTGGAGACTCGAACTTTGAATTGTTTAGCTTACATATCTTAGTTAATTTTAAGGAAGTGTGGCCTAACTTCTTTGAATTCAATTGGATCGTCTATTCTAGACAAAATTGAAAAAAAAATTTATTCTGATATTGATTCAGAATTATTGGACATATCTTTTACTACATTATAAACATTGGGAAATTTATCAAATTGCCAAAATTTGTTTATAAATTGAATTATTTAGTTAGGAGATAACTAAATCCACAGCATCATGGCCGTATTCAGTCCCCCGTCTCGCACTGTGGGCCCGACCTATTTGAGGGAGGGTTTTTGGCTGTGGATTTATCAATCTCCTTTTATGTCATTTTGAAATTTTGAGGGTTCTGTATCAGATTATAACCGCATCATTGATTTGTTCCATTATCTCTCCAAATTGTCCCTTTTCTCAGTGGCACAACTTTCTTTCACTTTCTTCTTTCTCCGTCTTTCAACCTCTCATAATTATTTGAATTTGGCTCTTCTGTTCAGGTCAGAAGGAATAAAGGACACCGGCATCCAGGCAATTGCTCGTGGTTGCCCTGGCCTTGAGATGATTAATCTCGCCTATTGTAAAGATATTAGCGACAGTTCCTTGTTATCATTGTCGAAATGTTGGAAGTTGAACGCGCTTGAAAGTCGAGGATGTCCCCTCATTACATCTTTCGGCCTAGCAGCTATTGCCACGGGATGTAAGCAACTCACCAAGCTAGACATAAAGAAATGCTACACCGTTAATGACGCCGGAATGATTCCACTTTCTCACTTTTCCCAAAACCTCAAACAAGTACTTTCTCTTTCCCTCCCTCTCACAAGATCATGGGTCGAAAGGAGGCATTGATATCTCATACTAAACTCTATTTTCATTTATATACAGATAAATTTGTCGTACAGCTCAGTCACAGACGTGGGGCTTTTGTCGCTTGCTAGCATCAGCTGCTTACAAAGCATGACTATCTTGCACTTGAAGGGGTTGACTCCAAAAGGACTCGCAGCTGCGCTATTGGCATGTGGAGGGCTTACAAAAGTGAAGCTCCAGGCCTCCTTTAAATCATTGTTACCGCCACCTCTTTTCGAACATTTAGAAGCCCGTGGCTGTTCTTTTCAATGGAGAGATAAATTGTTTCAGGTATGTCATATTATCGTTTTTTTTTTTTTTTTTTGGGTTTTTATTCAAGCCCTAATTTTTGTCGTAATTATTTTTCAACAAAATTGAAAAGGAAAAATAAAATAAAATAAAATAAAAACCCTTTGGTTGAGCAATGGCTGTTGTCTTGAGATTGATAATTGTATCTCTACTCATTTGGCAGGCTGAATTGGATGATTCAAGGTGCTGGAAACTACAGTTGGAAGACATACGACTTCTTTGAAGCTTTGGGTCAGGTTGGGAAGGTTAGGCTTCCTCTTCAATGCACAACCACCCTGAAAAATTCGGAGGCTGAGTTGTATTGGAAATTAGGGTTTGTTCCCTCAATATATATATTTATAAAAAAACTTGATGAAGTAATGTTTGATAAACTTGAGCAGCTCTCCAAAACAAGAGCTGTATGCAAGGAATCCGTAAAATTCGTAATCTGATCCAGTTCAGTCTAGTCCAATCCGATAAGTTTAGATTGGTTTTTTGAATCTGTGGTTTGATTTCGGATTGAAGAATTAAAAATCCGTAATCCACGGATTGGTTCCGGATTGAACCCCATGGTTCCGGATTGGAACCGATCTGGACCGTATATAAATAGTCTATATTTTTATTATACATTCTCCCCCATAGTATCTCTCTTATTCTATATAAAATCGAAACTCAAACCTAAACCCCGTATAATATCTTCTTTTATTACTTTTGTTTGTTAGTTTTTAGTTTTAATTTGTAATGATCTAAATACTTATGGTGAAACCAGTTTTCTTATGATTGTTTAAATTCTAGAACATTATGTCATTATTATAGAAAAACATGTTGCTAGTGTGGAACAAATATAGCACTATGTTTATGTTTTTATGAAACTAAAGTGTTATATATATTTTTTTTGTTATTTAATTATGTGATTCTGTGATCCTAAACCGATCCAATCTGTGTTTAAATGGATTGATTCGGATTGATTCCATGATTTAAACGAATTGGTCCTGATTTTACCTCAATCCGGTCCAATCCGGACCATGGCCTGCAATCAAGGTTTATAAGAAAGTAACATGTAAGGGAGTATTTGGATGAATAATCATATTTTGTTAACGTTTCATAACTATGATTGCTTGAGAGAAAAACTACTACTAACAAACTTCGATACAAATCTGAACCAAATCGTGCAATTATAATTAACTTGGCCGACGCAGATTGCTTGAGCCATGATTTTCATCAATCTGGTACTTTGATCAGGCTATGAAATTCAAAAATGTCTGAAACCTCATCGGACCATTGGTCGAGCGATGGTCTGTTGTTCTTCAACTAAGGTTGTGTTTGGATTTGAGATTTGGGGTCAAATTTAGTAAGGAAAAGAATAAAATGAAAGGAAAAAGCGATAAAAAATTAATTTAAATTTCATTTACATTTTTTTTATAATTTTCTTTCTATTTTCAAATCCTAAATCCGAAAACACAAATTGTTCTCTCATCACTTTGAACCAGCTTAAGTACAATTGAGTTGGATTCTCAATAGAATTAAAACCAATTACAATTGAGAGAAGGCTTATGCTTAAAGCAAATATGGATCAAGATTTTCTGTCATTCTTTTATATGCAATGATTATTTTCCCAATTATTTGGTTGTGCTTGTTTATGTAGTAGTATGGAATTATTGATTGGAATTAAATTTAGGAAATTACGTAAAAATCTTTAATATATTAAATGTTAACTCTATTATTTTTGTAAAGTAGAAGTGTAATGGGATTTTCACCTCCAAATTTTTGTTCCAAAACAAACATTATTTATGTGGGATCCACTGAATTATTTGTCATTAATAGTATTTTCACCTCTAATCGCATAGGATTATATTGTTAACACAGTTAGAGAAAATTTGTAGTCCCATAAGACTATTGTTCTAAAATAAATATAATTTATGTGGAATTGGGGATGCTGCTGTGTGGGTTGCGTAGTAATAACTGCTGTGTAGCGAAATGGGCCAATTTCGATAATTCGAATCGTTCATATTTTGGAATACATCAAGTAGAACATTCTTGCAAAAAATCAAGTTAATCGGATATCGTTTACCCATTCATCGACTTACATTTGTATTCATTTTAATACTTTAAATCACAATTATTTTTTATCTTTGCAAGATCAAGTTAATCGGATATCGTTTACCCATTCATCGACTTACATTTGTATTCATTTTAATACTTTAAATCACAATTATTTTTTATTTTTGTAGATACAAATATGAGTGCATAAATAGGTAAACAATATTCGATTAACTTGATTTTTTGCAGGCATGTTCTACTTGATATATTCTAAAATACGAACGATTCGGATTATTAAAATGGGTCCCAAAATGGACCACTTTCGCTGCACAGTAATGGCTGCTGTGCAGCCCGTGCAATAGCATCCCCTCTTCCAATCCCCTCTTCCAATCGGAATTTGGAAATGTAGGATTCATCAAATTATTAGCCTAATTTGACCACTTTCAAACTAAAACAAATAGAAACTCCCTGAATTATAGGCATGAAATACAAACTATTTCTAAATAAATTTAGTATGAGCGTCTCCCACACTTAATTCTTTTTTAAATTTGATAAAAAAAAGTTCAGTTTTGGTGCTCCAATTATAACATCAAACTAATATCAAATTAAGAATGTCTAAAGCGTTTCATCAAATTTGTAGGTGACCGTCGGGCCAAACAACTTTTTTCTTGCAAAATTATCATGCAAGTTGTGGTCAATTTACATCAAATCATTCAACCAACCAGACATCCGCTCGGTCGTCCTTCCGATCGATCTGTGTTTTGATGAAAATTTAAAATTTTGCATTAAAATGTATAATATTAGATGAAACTTTTAGTCAAATTTAAAAAACAAAAAATATGAAAGATGCTCTAAGCACGAAAGTCTGAACAGACAAAAAGCTTTCAACCATATATGCACTTATAAACTTTAATAATACCTAATCTATTCTCCGTCAATCAAGCAAAAAATTTAAGAAAATAAAAATAAAAACAAATACAAATACCATCACATTTAAATTTAGATACCAGATATCAGAAGGGACAGCTTTCAAAAAATAACAAAAACAAATACCACCACATTTTATAAAAATTAACTTTGGAAAGCCCTTAAAATTACTATTTTACTACTTGACGATAAATCTTTCTAATATTTTGAAGCTAATTACTCTACATCAAATATACTAGGATCAGGGGGTTAATAACCATTTCTAAACATTCATCGAGTCAGGACAAATAAGATAAGTTGGTCAAAATGGTCATTTCCAGTGGAGGTGGAACTGATTAGTCGTTGATAGATGATCCATGCATCTAGTACATGTATTATGAGTGGTCACATAAGAGTAATTTATTTAAAGAAAATATTATTGTGTATACATATTCTATTTCAGTAAATAACATGCAAATTAAATATTTCATGGCATGTTTTGTTAATGTCATGATCAAATCAAGCCTCTCAAAAAAATTAACAGTAATTATGAATTTTATAATTATCATACTAATGAAAATTTATTTGCTTTACTCAGCGGAGGAGGTTATTCATATAATCGGTGGTGCTACATGTACCAATTAATGTATTAATTAGTGTACCAGCACCAGTTATGATATCATTATTGACCTCACTCATTAATTACATTACAAATATTAAAAAAAATTTAAAATATATCACATCATCAATTGGTACATTAGTTGGTACACTAACTGATGCATATAGTATTATTATAATATAATTTATTTATTTATTTAATTCAGTATTTATTGTATGAGAGGACTTTTTAACTAATCGTGTGCATGAATTCAATGGTTCTTCTAGATCTTCTTTTTCTTTTCTTTTACAAAGGTTGGGAAAGGCTTCCTCTAATATTGCTGGTGTCGGCACATATGTAGGTGTTTGGGAAGTGAGTTTTTATGTAAGTTTTTTTAGTTGTAAGATTTT
The DNA here is from genome assembly GCA_030407325.1 of Camellia japonica. Taxonomy (NCBI): domain Eukaryota; kingdom Viridiplantae; phylum Streptophyta; class Magnoliopsida; order Ericales; family Theaceae; genus Camellia; species Camellia japonica. The sequence goes on from JAPPVO010000017.1 coordinate 35,080,854, forward strand.
ATTGGAAAAATTTTTTTTTTTGTGTTTGAGAAGATAGTTGGATTTTTTTGTGGTTGAATGTGATGTTTGTGAGAGAAAAAGTAAAATAATTATGGGATTGGATGTGATATTTTGTTTGGATTTATTTTTTTTGATTTTGAAAAAAGTTTGTCTTTTAGTAAAAAAAATAAAAAAAAACCCAACACACAAACTTCCCAAACACTCCTTGGACCTATGGAGGCCCAATTGACCCACTATTGGGTCATCTCATACATGGAATTTTTCTTGGGGACTAATGAATAAAACAAAACTAATTCCATCACCTCAAAAGATTCTCATCAAATGATTTTAGGAATACAGAAATCTTATTGATTCAGGTTTGTTTTTTCAAAATTTTAACCGTAATGTATTTGTATAGTAAAAATTAAATTTATATAGTGTGAGATTTAAATATGAAATGAATCATTTTGTGTAAATTTCGAAATAAAATTTTTAAATTTGTTAAGAATATATTCTCGACTTCTCTAAAGTTGTTGCAGCAAGAGTTTCAAAAAAAATGATGGAAAAATATCAAATCAATTAAATGTACGTTTTAAAAGGGAAAAAAAAAAAATTACAGACTAGTAATAAATTTTACAAATATTAATTATTTAAAAATTAAAAAATCATTATAAAAGTCAATTCTCAAGCCACCCCTAATTGTTGGTGTAGCAATTTCTAATGACTTTTTGTTTTTTTTTTCTTCAAAATTAGTAGGAGAAAATTATATTTTCTAAATATTAAGATAATTACATTAAATTGAATAATCAACCATTTAAAAAGTCTAACATACTTGCAATCGCCACAATATTATATAAGAAAGATATTAAGCAAAAAAGAAGCCAAAACAAAAAAACGAAAACAAAAAAGCCCCGTGATAAAGGAAAAATAATCAATCATTATTCTTTAATCTCTAAGATAAAAGTGTACAAAAATGATCAATTAAACTATCTCAATTGATTTCATAATTTCTATTTACATTCAAAAAATAAACAAAACTTACAAGCTTAGCATACAAACTAATGTGGCAAGCTAGACAGGTGAATGATTTTGTATCTTAGTATTGAGCAATTATTTAATGCCTGAAAAATTTTAACTCAAATCATTCATATTGAATTAATTTGTGGCAATGCTACATAATGTATGGAATAATTTTTTTTAGTATGAATATATAGGGAAAGCCTATTCTTATATGATCTCAAAAAAGTTAATGTGGCGTGCCATTATGCCTCTTTTGGGACATCCCAAATAAGTTATTTATTAGTTTATTAGGTTATTTCTATCACATCATCTCTTTATTTTTTATATATCTTTTTATAATAAGTAAAAAAATCATAAAATAAACCATACCCAATACAACCCTTAACTTAAATGCCTTATTTTTCAAATAAAAACTGAGAAGTCAAAAGCAAAGATTGTCGCGTCAACTTTGTAAATAAAATTTGTACCAATCTCATGTTTCACTAAAACAAATTTATTTTATAAACTAATCTGACAATTATTTACTGTATTGTTTTGAATCAGGTGTGTGAAATGCTATGTTACACCAACTAGTGAAGAAAAATTTGTAAAATAGTTAGTAAATGAAGCATTTTCCTAAGTTTTTTTCTTATTTGGATCAACCGCTCCCTACAAAAAAATAAAAAATAAAAAAAATCCAAATAATTAAAAAAGTGTACAGAATTTGAAATGTGTAGATTAAATTCAGTTTAAATATGGCTCATACCAAAACAAATTTAAATTTCCACCATAAATTCAAATTTTAATAAACTTTTGAATAATATTATTTTTATAATAATCTACAATATCATTTTATGTATTTTATGATCTTTTTTTTTTTTGGGTACATTGGAAAAGGAAATAAGAAAATAACGAAGACAACAAACTAAACCAAGTAAACTAAAACAAAATAAAATAAAATAAAACAGAGTTATGAACACAGGACTTAGAACCTCCTATATTCCACTCCCACCATATCGGCAAGAATTTGGCTTCGCACTTCAACAAATGGCTCTTCCACCACCACCAACAACTCTGATTGAGCAGCTCCCATATTAGCAAGCTCATCTGCACATTGATTTGCTTCCCGCATGATGTGTTGGATTGTGCAGCTACACTATTGGATCAAGTGGCGAGAGTCCTCCACAATGCTTCCATATGGACAATTTGGAGAAAGGCCCTTGGTGAGCAGCTCTTCAGCCATAGTCGAATCAGTCTCAATGATAACTTCGCGAAGGCCTTTCTCCAAAACAATTGTAAGACCACGGTAACTGCCCCACATTTCAACTTCAAGGCTGTAACACTTCTCAAGCTTTCCAAAGAAACCATACAACTAGACTCCCTCTTCATCACGGAAAACTTCATCGAAGCCTCCTTCCCCTAGATCTCCACGCGCACACCCATCCGTATTGAGTTTGAATTTCCCTGAAGAATGAGGAGACCAATTAATCAGTATAGGTAAATGTGAAGTGGAAGTAATAACCATGAGAAAAGCTTGTTGAATCTCATTGGCATAATTATATTAAGGTATAAGGTTTTATACAAAATCAGGTCCACATTTTCAAAAACTTTTTTGTTCTTATCTATCCAAATTTGCCAAAGAGAAGCAACAAAAACAATGTTCCAAAAAGGGTTAGAATTCTGATGGGGTTTCAAATTCTTTTTAAGCCAGGAGTTAAGACACAACCGACTGTCTATTGATAACCAAGGAGTACCAGCCACATTGCTCCAAATAGATTTCGTTACCACACGATAACGAAGGAGATGCTCAATGTCTTTAGTGTGAAAACCACACCGAGGACACTTAGCATTATCAGTCAACTCTCTTTTCATTCTCATATCATTGGTAAGAAGCCTTCCAAGAAAAATCAGCCAAAGAAAACTTTTAAGTTTTTGTGGAATTTTCAATTTTCACACCCACTCAAAATCCATACTACCATCTACCTGGTTAGAAGCAATGTTATAAGTAGTAACAGTAGAAAAATCTCCCCCAATGGATCCCCTCCAATGGGGAGTATCAAGAAAGGTGACAAAACGCGACAATATGACTTTAAGAACACAGCCAAGAGAGCCTCACTAGGAATTTTAGAATTTAAACAATTCATATCCCAGTTAGGGGTGTGCGCGGTGCGGGTCGGTGCGGTTTGAGAGAAAAATAGAAACCGTATGGCGGGTGGCGGATTGATAAAAGTGTCACTAGAATTTGTCATTTTTCTTATTAAAAACCGGCGGTTCAGTTGGCAAATAATGGCGGATTTGTCTTGGCGGTTCGGGCGGATTGGCGGTTTATAAAAAATATAATTCAAATTACAAAACTTAAATCAAAGAGTAAAAAAAAGACGAGAGATACCGTCATGTTAAGCATCTTGCGAAGCTTTCTTCTGATGCAGCAAGTGTAGCAACAACATGATAATATCAACGACCATGCCATCAGTTCATTACAAGCATCTGTGGAAGCTACAATGATCAAATACAATACATAAAATTAATATCATTCAGGGTTTACAATATATTAAAAATGTTTACTGTTGAAAAGTATTTAGATTGAAAAGTAAGCTGATGCAAGTTTGCAACATGGCCAGAAAAAAAAAAAAAAAAAAGATTGAAAAGTGAATTGGAATCCAACTTTATTTTGAATTACTGACATCTTGAATTCCCCTCGAGCAGTAATGTAATACTATATTCTAAGGTATAGAACAACAAGCAAACTTAAGTAAAAAAGAATTTTTAGAATCTTATAAAACATGATTTAATAGCGGTGCGGGTCGGTGCGGTTTGAAAGAAAAATAGAAACCGGCAGATTGATAAAAGTGTCACTAGAATTTGTCATTTTTCTTACCAAAAACCGGCGGTTCGATTGGCAAATAATAACAAATTTTCCTTGGCGGTGCGGCTCGGTGCGGTTTTGGCGGTTTCGGCGGTTTTGGCGGTATTATGCACACCCCTAATCCCAGTTACCCTCTTCATCCATAAAAAGTTCATCAAAGGATGATTGGGGTATGTTGAAGCCAAAGCCTCTTCTCCAAACCACCAATCATACCAAATGGAGATATAAGAACCATCACCCACATACCATTTGATCCCCTTCTTCAAGATATCTCTTGTTTTGAGAATGTCACTCCAAATATGAGAAGCCTTTCTTTTAAAAGAGTAATTGAGTAAACTACTGTGAGAAAGATATTTCTCCTTCAGAACTTTAACCTAAAAGCAATCCTCCTTGATCAAAAATTTCCAACCCAACTTAGCCAAAAGGGCCATATTTTGAGTCTTGGTCTTCCTCAGACCAAGCCCACCCATCTTTTTGCTTTTACAGACATTCTCTCACTTTACAAGATGGATTTTCTTACTAGTATCAGTATCTCCCCAAAGAAAATCGCCGTTAAGTCTGTTAATATCATTACAGATACTCCCCAGAAAGACAAGGGTTTGTATAGCATAAGAAGGCAAAGCAAAAGTAATAACTTGTACTAATGTAAACCTCCCAGCCAAGGATAACAAATTAGATTTCTAGCTGGTAAGTCTATATTGAATTTTATCTGTAATGAACCGAAAGAAATTTCAATTACACCTCGTACAAATAAGAGGGATGCCAAGACATTTCCCTAGATCTTGAGTCAGAGAGATACCACTCACATTACTCAGACTTCTAGTTTCATGGCTGCCAATATTAGGAGAAATGAATAATTTAGTTTTTTGTGAACTGATCTTGAGACCAGAAATAGAAACTAAAATCATTTAACACCTCCATAATAATATTGCAATTCATCAACTTTCCCAAACACGAGATTATCTACAAAAAACAAATGTGAGATGACTGGCCCCTTTTTGGAAGCCTTAACTCTCTTTTACATATTTTGATGAACTTTCTCAGTAATCATATTAGAGAGTTTCTCCATACATAGTACAAAGAGATAAGGAGATAAAGGATCTCTGTCACGCCCCAAATTATTACAATAAATCCATTTTTTATTTTTTAATTTTTTTATAACAGAATGTTAATGGGAATATTATGCTTTCATTCATCAGAGTTTACATTACAAAAGACAACACATGCAATATACATTAATAAATATACATTCTAAATCTATAGCATGTAATACCAGTTAATGATCAATAAAAATAAATGTCCTACGGACTTACACCTTTCCAAAACATTGCTTGGTTACAACAAAAGAGAGTGCCATAAACTCTGTACATATAAAGCCCGTCGCTTGAATAAACATTAAGCACAAAACAACAAAAATAGAGCATCCAACTCCTAGGTCCTTCCAAGCTACGTCATTGGAGGAAGCATATCACCTGTACGTGAAAATGATTTCCCAAGTAGGGTGAGCCAAAACCCAAAAGAAACATACTAACACAGTATATGAGAATTAACAAGATATAAGTATGATGCACATGTTCATTGTCCTATGACAAAATCCGTGTAACTCTTTCCACAACCATGTTATATCAAAACTTATAACTCAATTCATTCATTTTGTTTTAATAGATACATCCGCTACAATTAACCCGTCAACGGAGGTTACATCTCACAAGTTTCCACGAATAAATCATCATATAAATACATTCACTTCCATTTTCCATTTTACGAAAATTTTGTCCGCGGGAATCGACACCCATGTATACAAATGGTTTTTGGGACTTTCACCCTGGACACATAAGCCAACTTAGTTCAATGTAGTCCATCCCCTTTTTTCTTCTCAAAACATGTAGTATATCCCCTTTCTCCTTCCAAATATCATACATATACAATGTATATCATTCGTATCATATTCAATGATAATGGTTAAAGGATTAGTTTCAATTCGCCTAATTTACATACAGTGTCTACAACAATCATGACTATTATCCATCGATAGCCCAAAACAGTTATCTCTAAACAGATATACAATCTTTATAACAGATAATTTATTAAATTTCCATAAGTGAGTGATTAAATAAATCCAACAACACCATTCATGTATACATCCTCCCAATTTCACATTCCCCATACCAATTTCATTATTTGTACAAAATAATTATCCAAGACATTTTAAGGCAAAACTCCTCATTTTTCAAATATCAACCCAAAGGCCAAAATCAACTATTTTGACACATGATAACCTCATATCCAAACCCTAAAACCATTTATACAACACTCACATTGAAACCCCTCTTTTCAAACTTTGACCCAAATCCTAGGTTTGCTCAAAACATCGCCAAAATCTCATCATTTTCATACAACAACTTATAACCAAGTTAAAACCTATATTAAGGTGTAGAAAGTCCCTACCTCAAGTTTAGAAGACTAATGGAGCTAGCACGAAACTCCAACGACGCCAAAACCAAATTTTAATCGGTACAAAATGAAGCTCCCAAGATACTCTACCCTTTTTCCAAAGACACTAGGGTGGAGAGATCAACGAATCAAGGAGAAAAAGTAGAGAGAGAGAGAGAGTATTTTAGAGAGAGAAGGTCTCACTTTAGGGTTCTTAGTAGAAAAGATCTGAAAAAGTGATGTAAAAAGTCATTTTTGCGATTTGATATACGCACAATCTGCTCGAGCAGAAGAGTTGACGCTCGAGCGTTAAACACAATAAGTTGTTGCGCTCGAGCGCAAGAAAAGGCCTGCTCAAGCGTAGAATACACATCTCTAGTACTTTTGCAGACAACAAACAAACCGCTCGAGCGCAAGAAAGGACACTCGAGCGTCCACCCGCTATAGCATAGAAAACGCCACTCAAGCGTGGAAAACACCCCTTCAGTATTTTTTTTGCAGACGTGCAAAATACTGAGGGTTTGCAAACCCCACTCGAGCGCAAGAAGGCCCGCTTGAGCTGAGGACCAAAATTCTGGATAGCATAAGGTTTGAAAACTAAACAACCTACCTGTTCCAAACACACTCAAAATGTCCAAATAACCAAATTTTAAGGAGAAATAAAGAGTAAAAGACAATGAACAACACTCAGCGAGTCTGGACTACCACAAGTGTCGGGTCAAAACTGGGATCGTTATAACCTTGCCCCCTTAAAGAATTTTGTCCCCGAAATTTCAAATTAAGTTTTAAAACACAGTTAAAATTAATTATGACCAGCATAATCATTCAATTCCATCACCATGACCTATTCATCGGTCATCCATTCTCAACAACAAATTAAACAATATCTCAAGACTGAATATGTAATTCACACTTTCCCAAATCATGTGCAATGATTAATCAAAATCCAAGTTCTTTTTTTGAAATTTATACGGCATACACGATGCTCCCAAAAGTGATACAACATACACAATATTTCATATTCTTAAAACATATACAATGTCTATATTGAACTCATGATTCCAAACTCCCTTAACATATATAATGTTCTCATAACTTAAGACATATACAATGTTATTACATTCATTAACATAATCAAAATCTCAAAACATGTTCAAGCACCCACAAACAAATCCGGATATTTCTCTCAGACTTCTAATTCATGCTCCCAAGTCGCTTTCTCGACTCCGTGATGTTTCCACAATACTTTTACTACTAAGGGAATTGTCTTGCCTCGCAAGACTTGATCCCGGGTATCCAAGACTCTCACCAGTCTCTCCTTATACAAGACGTCTCTGTCTACCTCTAAGTCGGTCCAATCCAATACATGCGATGGATCCGGCTCATATTTCCGAAGCATGCTAATATGAAACACATCATGGACTCCAGAAAGTTGTGGCGGCAATGCTAAATGATAAGCAACCTCTCCGACCTGCTCAAGGATCTCAAAAGGTCCAATGAATCGAGGGGACAACCTCCCACTCTTTCCAAACCTCATCAAACCTTTCCTTGGTGATATTTTCAAGAACACATGATCTCTCACCTCAAAAGACAAGGGTCTCCTCCTACAGTCAGCGTAACTTTTTTGACGACTTTGGGCCGTAATCAACCTCTTACAGATAAGCGCAACCTTTTCCATCGTTTTCCAAACTAACTCTGGGCCCAACATAGGTGCATCACCTACATCGGCCCAACACACGGGGGACCTATACGGTCGGCCATACGAGGCCTCAAATGGTGCCATGCCAACACTCGATTGGAAATTGTTATTGTAGGCGAATTCCACTAAGGGCAAATGCCTCTCCTACGAATCCTTAAAATCGAGGACATAACCCCGAAGCATATCCTCCAAAATCTGAATGGTACGCTCTGACTGCCCGTCAGTCTGAGGGTGATACGCAGTACTAAAGGTTAGTCTAGTGCCCAAAGCACTCTGCAAACTCTGCCACAACCGGGTCGTAAAACGCGGATCTCTATCCGATACAATCATTATTGGGACCCCGTGCAACCTCACTATGTCTCGAATATACAAATTTGCAAGGAAATCTACTAAGTCACTCACACGCATAGGTATAAAATGCACTGATTTGGTCAACCGGTCAACTATTACCCAAATGGCATGACTACCCCGTTGAGTCCTAGGAAAACCCACGATGAAATCCATCGTGACATGCTCCTACTTCCACTCGGCTATAGGCAAGGGTTGCAACAAACCTGCCGGACTCTGATGTTCGGCCTTCACTTGTTGACAAGTAAGGCACTTCGATACAAACACAGCTACATCCTTTTTCATGCCCCTTCACTAAAACTGGCGACTAAGGTCGCGATAGATATTTGTGCCTCCCGGATGCACCGCAAGGCGCGAATGGTGAAACTCTCAGAGTACTTCCTCTCAGCAAGACTCCAGGACAAACAAACGGTCACGGTATCTCACATTCTGGTCGGGATATGTGTTCAAGCCCTTCTCTACCTTCCCATTAGAGATCTTCTCCCAGAGGGATTCCATCTCAAGGTCACCCTTCTGTGCTTCCATCGCTCGATTCACAAGTGTATGTTGTGCAACTATTGAAAACAACGCGGCAGACTCAACAAACTCGCCAAGATGCAAGTCAAACTCCCCAATAGTACCCAACATCTCCCATTCCCGAATGACAATACAAGCTACACTACTAATAGATTTTCTACTCAATGCATCGGCTAGAACATTGTCCTTCCCGGGATGATAATGTCGCTCAAAATCATAATCCTCTATGAACTCTATCCACCTCATCTGCCTCAAATTCAAGTCTTTTTGTGTAAACAGATATTTTAAACTCTTGCGATCCGAAAATACCTCAAATCTCTCACCATATAGATAATGCCTCCAAATCTTTAAGGCAAAGATCACCGCCGCTAACTCTAAGTCATGAGTAGGGTAGTTCCTCTCATGTGTCTTCAACTGCCGCGAGCCATAGGCTACTACCTTTCCTTCTTGCATCAAAACACAACCCAAGCCTTCTCGCGAGGCATCACAATACACTAAATAACCCAAATCCCTCTCCGGAATAATCAAAACTGGAGCAGAGGTCAACCTAACTTTAAGTTCTTGGAATGATTTCTCACATGTCTCACTCCCTATGAATTTGATCCCTTTCTTCATCAGTTTAGTCAATGGCAAGGTTAGTTTAGAAAAATCTTTCACAAATCGACGGTAATGCCCTACGGACTTACACCTTTCCAAGACATTGCTTGATTACAACAAAAGAGAGTGCATAAACTCTGTACATATAAAGCCCGTGGCTTGAATAAACATTAAGCACAAAACAACAAAAATAGAGCATCCAACTCCTAGGTCCTTCCAAGCTACATCATTGGAGAAAGCATATCACTTGTACGTGAAAATGATTTCCCAAGTAGGGTGAGCCAAAACCCAGAAGAAACATACTAACACAATATATGAGAATAACAAGATATAAGTATGATGCACATGTTCATTGTCCTATGACAAAATCCATGTTATATCAAAACTTACAACTCAATTCATTCATTTTGTTTTAATAGATACATCCGCTACAATTAATCCGTCAACAGAGGTTACATCTCATAAGTTTCCACGGATAAATCATCATATAAATACATTCACTTCCATTTTCCATTTTACGAAAATTTCGTCCGCGGGAATCGACACCCATGTATACAAATGGTTTTTGGGACTTTCACCCTGAACACACAAGCCAACTTAGTTCAATGTAGTTGTAGACGTCCCCGAACGTCCCGGGAAAAATCCCGTTTTGTTCATTTGGGCTTACTACAGTTCAGGACTCAATGTCACGGTCCTGTATCTAATCTCGCAGAGTGCAATGCAAGACCGATAAATCATCAAAGAGTCTAAATCCGGCAAATCATTTTTGAAAAATTGATTTTTAGAAAGAAGTGCCAAACATGGACTGCTTTGCCAGATACAGAGTCACCACCTAAATATTTATTTTGGGGAATTTAGGAAACCCTGACTCGTTGCCTAAGGCCACGTGTCCGTCATCACCAAAGTTGCCTCGGCTAGGGAACTTGGGTACGATTGGGGAAGGTCAGCTATGAGCACCCCCGCTCGCCCGATCAAAGATCGGCCACTACTAAGCATGATATCGAGTTTTGAAAACATATGTGCTCTTATTCCGGTTATTAGCCTAGAATTACTATGTGATGCGCATAGCATACAAGTATAGACTGGATCGCTTGAATTGGAACAAAACATCTCATGTTCGTTTTGAAAAATGGTTTGAAGGTGCTACTCGCAAGTAGGCTAAGACGTGGATTTTGCCACCCTCTGGTGGGCTTAGAAAACATGATTTTGCCACTCTCAAGTGGGCTTAAAACTCTCAATTGGTGAATTCTTCCAATTCAAATAACCCAACCTTCACCCACAGGCATTCAGGCAGTAATATCACATAAGCAAATAGCCTTATGGTAAGCATGCTATCATGGCAGTCACTCACACGCATGCAAGGATGCTAAAGCATAAATACTCACCGAGTACTTCAAGCCAAAACAGAAACTAGTTAGTAATCAATGCATGATCCTAGTTCATGTTAAGATGGCTAATGCAACACATGCAAGAAAGCAACTAAGATAGGCTCGGCTATTCTAAGATGGCATACGAGATGCTACAGATAACATGTATTCAACTCGGAATTGAAATACAATGCAGTTAGTATGATGCGTCGAGCCTGGTGCATGCAATACAGATGAATGAATGCAAACATGCGAACACATAGATGCTAATTGAAACATGCCCTAAAACTAACCATCATAAGCTAGTAAATAAAAGGGAGAAAGATGTGGGGTTGGAAGACATGCATTACACACACGCACACTTATTACAAAGTTCGCCCTCTCGCGGAGGGTCCGTATAAATAATACAAAACCGAATGAATAACGAATTACAGCTAATTATTACACAACCCTAATTAATTAACAAATTAACTAAAATAAATAAGCTAGCATGCAAAACATATGAAATGGACTGCCTCAGCTCGGTCTTGAAGGATAAGGAATGCATGCATGCTCGAGTCGCCTTGTCGGAAAATCCATCGCGATGCCTCGATTTGCCTCTGTTTGCAACTGGTCCCAGAACACTGTACAAAGCTCCAGAAGGTTGCTGACCAGTTTTTGCTGCTGGTTTCCGGTTTGCTGCAACAGAGAGCGAGAAAGGGGCATGGCAAAGTATTTTCAACATATGTGTGCACGACCATTCTTTCCGTCATTGCATAAGCTCTAGGGAGTGTAGTCCTCGATCCTCGTGCCACCAATCACGCATCTCGATGCATGATGGCCGAGGAGTCGAATTGCATGACTCAATGTGAAATGGATGCACAAATGAACACAATAAGGCCTAAACTCCATCATGGGTAATCAAGAGTGTCGGCGACCGGGAATCGAAGCACGTTTCGTCACTTTGAGTACGAAACGTCCCTCGTTTCCCGTGTTTAAACTAAACCCTACTCCAAACACTATGCAACAACTAGAATGGCATGGCATGCAAACACAATGCAACAACTAGCATGCAATCCTAAACGAAATGCAACTAAGACATGCAAAGGTGCAACTAGCATACGCAATGCTATGAACTACGAATGACATACTCAATGCACATGACGCTATATGGCATACACAACGCACATATGACGATGGACATACACAAAGGCATAATCAAGGCATACACAATGCGACAATCAAGCATGTGACAACATGGACATGACATACACAATGCAAGATGGACTTAAACTAAAATGAATGGGCCTCAGCCACACTCAAATCAGTGGCTAAACATGATGAAATTAGGCAACAAAAACACATGCAAACATGCACAAATGCAAGGGACCAAACCTAAGGCACCAAATGCAACTCTACCAAAGCATGGCAAGGGATGAAATATGGCATACAATCACACATTTTTCAGCTCTGAAATGACATGCAAGATGGTCCCGAATCATGTAAACACCTCACACAATGCATGCTAGATGGCCCGGATACCGAAACTAGTGAAGTGCATTACACTAGAGGTACATAAAGCAATGCTCAAATGACCCAACCAGCCCCAAACAGTCCCTATGCAGGTCCAAGACAGTGGGAAAATGGTCTAAAATGATGGCTCAAAAAGCATGAAAATGAAGCTCATACAATGGTCCATAAATGAGGCATACAAGCACAACCCTCAAATGCACATAAGGAGTGGAAAATGTGGGAACATGGCAACCTTATGTGCTCTGAAATACCATGTACAATGACCCCAAAACATGCAAACACCTCAATATAAGCATGCAATAGGCTTCAAAACTCAAAGCTAGGCAAGGGTATTGAACTACGACCATGCATAGCAAACATCATTCGACCATGAGGCCCAAAAACAAAGCTAAGGCAGTTCAAAACATGCACAAAATCAGTTTAAGGCATGGCCAAAAAGTGCTGGAATCAAAGGCCAAAGTAGCATGCAATGTAAGATAGTAAAGAGGATTTGCACTACAAGCATGTGAGGCAATCAAGAGGCCACTGAACCAGCAAAATTTAGAGGTATGACATGCCAAATAAAGCCCAAAAACCCACTGAAACATGGTCAATGCATGCAAGAATGACATGCTCCTTTGATAGGCTATGAAGAGGGTTATTCTACACATGCAAGATGGATACCCAATATGGCAAAACAAGCTTTGGACAGAGCCTATGCAGGTCCTAAAACTCACCAAAAATGGCCTGAAACAAGGCTTGGAAGCATGCAAATAAGGGCTCCTTTGTTAGGCCAAATATGCTAGAAATCAAAACAAGGAGAGAGAGGGTCACCCCTCTCTGATTTTGGCTCTCAAAAACACATAATAACCACTAAAAATCCGCTGGATTTCAGTGGTCAAAAGGGCAAACAAAGCTCAAAACAAAGGCCTTAATGCATGGCTCAAAACAAGGTGAAATGAAGCATGCAAGGGGGTAGATGACCCCCAACAGAAAAATGATCTTAAACAAACATGTTAAGGACCTCAAAATAAGACTTTTTTCAGTTCACACCAAAGCTCAAAAATGCTTGCAAGTATGTCCAAGATAAGGATCAAAATAGGGCTTAAAAAGGGAGAAAGTATATTACCCTTGAAACTCAAGAAGACCAGCAATTTCTGGACCAAAGACACAGCTCCTCAACCTCTGAAAATGGCCTCCAAGATCCTTAGGTTGATGTTGGAAGTGTTAGGCTAAGAGGTGGTATGCAAAGGGGCCCAGAACCTTACACTTCTAAGCCTAAAATAGAGAGATACAAAGAGAGATATATGTTTTTGCCTTAGCCAATTTCAGAACCTCTCTAAAGGAGAGGAAGGGCCTCTCTTATAGAGAAAGGGGGCCAAAGCTTCTCAAGGAAGCTAAAAACCAAGATTGAAGATCCTCCATACACGTGTATGGAGGATCCAGTCTGTGGCTTCCAGCTGGCACAGCTGGCACACACTCACAGAGACAAGACTGATGGGAGCTGGCCGACCAGTTCAAGTGGTCGGCCAACCACTTGCTCTGGTCGGCCGACCAGGTCAAAAAGGTCAAGTCTCAAAAGCTGGTCGGCAGCCTCCTAGGGTGGTCTCCCAGTTGAATATAAGCTAATGGTGTAGTGACAGACCAGCAATTGTGGCCCAAAAGTGAAGGAGACCAGCTTCCTGACAAGAAAACCGGCCGACGGGAGAAAAGGTGGTCTCCCACCCTTGTACCACCTTCCAAACAATGAAAATAGGGTCCATTCCAAAAATGAACTAAGACGAATGCAAAACGAGGGTACGGGGGCCAAAACGCGCGCCAGGTGCCCCGAAAACTGACTGTTAAGCATCGAAAGTGGCGTGCGACCACGAAGGTGGTCTCCCGGGCCACAGTGTCCCTCTAGACAAAGTAAAACAAGGTGTGTGCCAAAAATCGAAGCAAACGGAGAATGTTAAGCGGTCCCAAACCGAGGCGCGCGACCGACGGCTCCGAAAATCAGAAACTGGTCTCCAAACGAGAACAGTGGTCTATGACCACGAAAAGTAGCCTACGGCCACTGAGAGATGGTCTACGAGACCTCTCCCTCCCTTCGGGAAGAGAAAACAAGACCTGGTTCACAAACCGAGGCAAAGCACAAAAGGGTCCCGAGGTCTGGGGGTAAGGCTCTCAGCCGAAACTCCGAAACTTCAGAACGAGCACAACATGCACCATCACTGAGCGCTCAATTGATGACGTCTGAGTCTTAAGGTCGGTCAAAAATGAGGTGTCTACAGTAGTCCATCTCCTTTCTTCTTCTCAAAACATGTAGTATATCCCCTTTCTCCTTTCAAATATCATACATATATAATATATATCATTCATATCATATTCAATAATAATGGTTAAAGGATTAGTTTCAATTCGCCTAATTCACATACAGTGTCTACAACAATCATGACTATCATCCACCGATAGCCCAAAACAGTTATCTCTAAACAGATATACAATCTTTATAACATATAATTCATCAAATTTCCATAGGTGAGTGATTAAATAAATCCAACAACACCATTCATGTATACATCCTCCCAATTTCACATTCCCCATACCAATTTCATTATTTGTACAAAATAATTATCCAAGACATTTTAAGGCAAAACTCCTCATTTTTCAAATATCAACCCAAAGGCCAAAATCAACTATTTTGACACATGATAACCTCATATCCAAACCCTAAAACCATTTATACAACACTCACATAGAAACCCATCTTTTCAAACTTTGACCCAAATCCTAGGTTTGCTCAAAATATCGCCAAAATCTCACCATTTTCATATAATAACCTATAACCAAGTTAAAACCTATATTAAGGTGTAGAGAGTCCTTACCTCAAGTTTAGAAGACTAATGGAGCTAGCACGAAACCAAATTTCAATCGGTTCAAAATGAAGCTCCCAAGATGCTTTACCTTTTTTCCAAAGACACTAGGGCGGAGAGATCAACGAATCAAGGAGAAAAAGTATAGAGAGAGAGAGAGAGAGAGAGTATTTTAGAGAGAGAAGGTCTCACTTTAGGGTTTTGAGTAGAAAAGATCTGAAAAATCGCGATCTGATATACGCACAGTCTGCTCGAGCAGAAGAGTTGACGCTCGAGCGTTAGACACAATAAATTGTTCTGCTCGAGTGTAAGAAAAGGCATGCTCGAGCGTAGAATACACATCTTCAGTACTTTTGCAGACAACAGACAAACCGCTCAAATGCAAGAAAGGACGCTCAAGCGCCCACCCGCTATAGCGTAGAAAACGCCACTTGAGTGTGGAAAACACCCCTCCAGTATTTTTTTTGCAGACGTGTAAAATACTGAGGGTTTGCAAACCCCACTCGAGTGCAAGAAGGCCCGCTCAAGCTAAGGACCAAAATTCTGGACAGCACAAGGTTTGAAAACTAAACAACCAACCTGTTCCAAACACACTCAAAATGTCCAAATAACCAAATTTTAAGAAGAAATAAAGAGTAAAAGACAATGAACAACACTCAACGAGTCTAGACTACCACAAGTGTCAGGTCAAAATTGGGATCGTTATAACCTTCCCCCCTTAAAGAATTTTGTCCCCGAAATTTCAAATTAAGTTTTAAAACACAGTTAAAATTAATTATGATCAGCATAATCATTCAATTCCATTACTATGACCTATTCACCGGTCATCCATTCTCAACAACAAATTAAACAATATCTCAAGACTGAATATGTAATTCACAATTTCCCAAATCATGTGCAATGATTAATCAAAATCTAAGTTCTTTTTCTGAAATTTATACGGCATACACGATGCTCCCAAAAGTGATACGACATACACAATATTTCATATTCTTAAAACATATACAATGTCTATATTGAACTCATGATTCCAAACTCCCTTAACATATACAATGTTCTCATAATTTAAGACATATATAATGTTATTACATTCATTAACATAATCAAAATCTTAAAACATGTTCAAGCACCCACAAACAAATCCGGATATTTCTCTCGGACTTCTAATTCATGCTCCCAAGTCGCTTTCTCGACTCCGTGATGTTTCCACAATACTTTTATTACTAAGGGAATTGTCTTGCCTCACAAGACTTGATCCCGGGTATCCAAGACTCTCACTAGTCTCTCCTTATACTAGACGTCTCCGTCTACCTCTAAGTCGGTCCAATCCAATACATGCGATGGATCCGGCTCATATTTCCGAAGCATGCTAATATGAAACACATCATGGACTTCAGAAGTTGTGGCAGCAATGCTAAACGATAAGCAACCTCTCCGGCCTGCTCAAGGATCTCAAAAGGTCCAATGAATCGAAGGGACAACCTTATACTCTTTCCAAACCTCATTAAACCCTTCCTAGGTGATATTTTCAAGAACACATGATCTCCCACCTCAAAAGACAAGGGTCTCCTCCTATGGTCAGCGTAACTTTTCTGACGACTCTAGGCCGTAATCAACCTCTTACAGATAAGCGCAACCTTCTCCATCGTTTCCCAAACTAACTCTGGGCCCAACATAGGTGCATCACCTACATCGGCCTAGCACACAGGGGACCTACACGGTCGGCCATACAAGGCCTCAAATGGTGTCATGCCAATACTCGATTGGAAACTGTTATTGTAGGCGAATTCCACTAAGGGCAAATGCCTCTCCTACGAATCCTTAAAATCAAGGACATAACCCCGAAGCATATCCTCCAAAATCTGAATGGTACGCTCTGATTGCCCATTAGTCTGAGGGTGATACGCAGTACTAAAGGTTAGTCTAGTGCCCAAAGCACTTTGCAAACTCTGCCACAACCGGGTCATAAAATGCGGATCTCTATCCGACACAATCATTATTGGAACCCCGTGCAACCTCACTACGTCCCGAATATACAAATTTGCAAGGAAATCTACTGAGTCACTCACACGCATAGGTATAAAGTGCGCTGATTTGATCAACCGGTCAACTACTACCCAAATGGCATGACTACCCCGTTGAGTCCTAGGAAAACCCACGATGAAATCCATCGTGACATGCTCCCACTTCCACTCGGCTATAGGCAAGGGTTGCAACAAACCTGCCGGCCTCTGATGTTCGGCCTTCACTTGTTGACAAGTAAGGCACTTCAATACAAACACAGCTACATCCTTTTTCATGGCTCTCCATCAAAACTGGCGACTAAGGTTGTGATACATATTTGTGCCTCCCGGATGCACCGCAAGGCACGAATGGTGAAACTCTCAGAGTACTTCCTCTCAGCAAGACTCCAGCACAAACAAACGGTCACGGTATCTCACACTCTGGTCGGGATATGTGTTCAAGCCCTTCTCTACCTTCCCATTAGAGATCTTCTCCCAGAGGGATTCCATCTCAAGGTCACCCTTCTGTGCTTTCATCGCTCGATTCACAAGTGTACGTTGTGCAGCTATTGAAAACAACGCGGCAGACTCAACAAACTCGCCAAGATGCAAGTCAAACTCCCCAATAGTACCCAACATCTCTCATTCCCGGATGGCAATACAAGCTACGCTACTAATAGATTTTCTACTCAATGCATCGGCTAGAATATTGTCCTTCCCGGGATGATAATGTCGCTCAAAATCGTAATCCTCTATGAACTCTATCCACCTCATCTGCCTCAAATTTAAGTCTTTCTGTGTAAACAGATATTTTAAACTCTTGTGATCCGAAAATACCTCAAATCTCTCACCATACAGATAATGCCTCCAAATCTTTAAGGTAAAGATCACCACCGCTAACTCTAAGTCGTGAGTAGGGTAGTTCCTCTTATGTGTCTTCAACTGCCGTGAGCCATAGGCTACTACTTTTCCTTCTTGCATCAAAACATAACCCAAGCCTTCCTGCGAGGCATCACAATACACTAAATAGCCCAAACCCCTCTCCGGAATAATCAAAACTGGAGCAGAGGTCAGCCTAACTTTAAGTTCTTGGAATGATTTCTCACATGTCTCACTCCACACGAATTTGATCCTTTTCTTCGTCAGTTTAGTCAATGGCAAGGCTAGTTTAGAAAAATCTTTCACAAATCGGGAGTAATACCCGGCCAACCCCAAGAAACTACGAATCTCGAAAGCATTCTTAGGTTGTTCCCAGTCTTGAACTGCCTCTATGTTGGATGAGTCTACAGTTACTCCTTCTCCGAATACCACATGGCCCAAGAACTTAACCTCTTTCAACCAGAACTTACATTTCCCAAATTTAGCATACAGCTTGTGGGCTCTAAGTAACTCAAGTACTACTAGGGCTGTGCATAAAACTGCCAAAACCGCTCCGAACCGCACATTTTTCCAACTCTGGCAGGAAGGTTGGGCAGGTGAGAGTGCCAAGAGTAGTGGGTTGGCGCGGGTGGCAATTTGAAAATGCCAACCCGTATTACCAACCGACCCGACCCGCCTATCAATCAATATTTCAAAGTCTACTGCTATATACAATACAAACACATGGCGGCACACCCAAATGTAGATATACTTTCTCACACACACAGACACATACATACGCACACAATAATTCCTCAATTAAACCCAAATGACAACCAAAACATCTCATCTCATTCACACCCAAACATCATCCCCGATTCGCCATTGCTCTCATTCACACCCAAAGACCCAAACATCATCGCTGATCAGGGTTGCCATTGCCTTTCCGCCACTGCTCTTCACTCACCGTTGCTGTTCTTCGCTCACCGCCGCTACTTTCTCCTCACCATCGGTACGTACCTTTTTCTCTCTGCTCTCTCTGTGTACTTGTTTCTCGCTCTCTCTCTACTCTTTTCTCGGTTTCTCTCGATCTGCTCTCTCTTGCTCTACTCTTTTTTTCTCTCTCTCTCTGCTCTTTTCTCGCTCTCTCTCTCTCTCTCTCTCTTTCTCTCTTTGCTGTTGTCTATCTGTGCTTCTGCTCAATGCTCTCTCCGTTCTCTGTCTTTATATATATATATATATATATATATAAAACTAAGTGGTTTTTGATATTAAAAAAAAAGAAGAAATGATTTATTATTTTTTTTTATTTTCTTTATGTAAAATCCATATTGATAATTTTTATTTTTATTTATCATCATTGTAAATTTTTTATTTTGTAATAGATAATGGATGAGGGAAATACAAATGATGGCTGTTTTGATGGTGGATACCCTCATATACCAATCCAAGTTCCAACTGCATTCTTATTCTTGAATATTACTCTTGAGGTTAGATTTCATTCTTATTCTTGAATATTGATGAATGTTTCAATTTTGAATATTTTATTTAATTTATAAATTAGATCTTTTTATTCTTTCATTCAAGTTTTATAATTTGAATTATATTTTTTATAAACCGCCAATCCGCCTGAACTGCTGTCACGACCCAAACCCGCCCCTATGGGTTTAGCACCGTAACCGGCCAGTAATCCGAGATTACCGAAGGCCTGCTTAACAGTAATACAGTAAAACAGAGTACAGGGGCATGGCGGAAGCCAATACAGTAAATAAACAATGTCCAATGAGCTGTGACAGTCTGTATGCCAAAAAGATTTTTTCATATAATTATACAGAACAGTACAAACAGTATGCATATAATATACAACCAGTCAGAACAGGGACCTAATCCCTGATAAACAGTACAGTGAAGTCTATACATTCTATACAGTAAACAAAACAGTGCAGGAGGGGGAAAACTAAAACACCCCTAAGCCTTAGCTTGGCAGGCTCGGAACCTCGCAGTGAGGCACATTGGTTGGCTTGACAAAACTGGGAATCTACCCCGACGCCTCTAGCATTGGTCCGGTGCCTGTACACCTACATATATATATGAGCAGTGAGCTAAAGCCCAGTGAATAACATAAAGCGTAAAGAGGTTTAGAATGACTGTCCTTACAGTAATGAAAACAGTTCATTTCAATCAGTATAACAGTTGTTCAATACAGTAAATAGTCATATGTGGTACACCCATTAGCATAACAGTAACAGTAGGTCTTAAAAGACCGAGAAGTAATGATGGCCATCAATCAGTAAACAGTAGTGGTTCCAACGAGGGAACCGACAGAGATCTCTGTAACAGTAACAGTAAACAGTAGGTGCTAAGGATGCCACAATACAGTTCAGAAATAAAGGACATGCATTCATTCAGTAATCAATATCAGTTCAGTAAGTAGTTCAGTTCAGTATTCAAAAGATAATCATTTTGAACATATCTTTACACAATTGTTACTCACAGAGTTCTGGGCTACAGTGAATTAGAGCGTCTCCTCGGAAAGCCAACCCTATATAGTTAACAGATTGAACACACACTAAGCTATACAGTTGGGAAAAAATAATAATTTAATCCCTAAATTTGCCTCGGTGTGTTCTACATCTATATCCTCTTTAAGATGCCTTAAACTAGGCCTAAGAATGCCTAGGATGGAAAGAGGATGCAAAGATGCACTAGAAAACACTTTACAAAATTTGCTGAAAACAGGGATCTTGCTCGAGCGAGACTTTCTTCGCTCGAGCGGACATGCAGACAAAGGAGCTCCGCTCGAGCGTGGATTCCGTCGCTCGAGCGGACTGCGTGCTACAGTAAAAATGCTGGATGCTCAGATTTTACGCCCGATGCTCGCTCGATGCTCGCTCGAGCGTGAGACACAGCTCTTCGCTCGAGCGTAGGTCCCTTCGCTCGAGCATACGCCTACGCGCACCAAGATGCTGAAAGCTTGAAATTTACGCTCGAGCCACCATTCCCTCGCTCGAGCGAGGCTCAGAAGAAACGATGGTCGCTCGAGTGTAGAATCCTTCGCTCGAGCGTAAAAGCCAAATTCTGGAATTTCCAGATTTGCCTCCCAAGCTCAAACCAAGCATTCCTAAGCTCAAAATTCGACCTCTTGGGCCCAAATTCTGGAAAACACATCCAAACTCAATATACAACAAGTTTCAAAGCTCAATTTGTGAATTTAAAGCCCAAGGGTGAATCAATTAAATCCAAATTTCAAACCCATTTTCATGAACATGAAGAACATGCAAACATGCATGAATTCAAACCATTTCAAAACTTCAAAACATGCTCTAATGAGCTCATTCTTTTCAAAATAAGTTGAAAACATGGACTTAAGCTTAATTATGAACATGCATGTGACAATTTGCCATGAAATCAACTCAAAAATTCATCAATACACACATGCATGTATGAAATGAGCTACAATACAACATTACAAGCCATAACTTGGCTCTAAACTTTAACTTAGCTCTAAGTCAAGCAAGAATCAACATAAATGCACAATCAAGGAGATGGATTTCTACCTTAAGTCTTGTATTCAAGGTTTAGGAGCTCAAATGGCAACTATACTCCAATTTCCTTCAAGTTCCCAAACAATGCACAAGGTTGAAGCCAAAATCTCCCTCAATTCTCTCCCTCTCTCCTATAGTCGGTTGAGTGCTCTAACAAGGCTGAGGAAATGTTTTGATTCAAGTGTGATGTAGCTCAATGTGCCTAGGTAGTGGCCCACTAGATGGCTTTTTGGTAAATAAGTCAAACTTATGTAATTTAGCTTATTTTCATCCGATTTAATCATTCAAAATAAATTTTCAATTAATACACCATAAAATCACATAAATTCTACTGATCATGGAACATCAATCTATTTTGAATTCGGCCGCCGATAAGGCCTCCAATTAATAGTTTAAACATAAAAACTGAACAGATAATTAAACACTCCAACAGATAAACATGCAATTAAACAGATACAGTTAATCGATTCGGTTTCAGATTTCAATCGGTCAGTTCAGTAATTCGATCAGTTCAATTATCAGTCAAGATCAGTCTCAATTTAACAGGAATCGATAATTAATCAGTAATTTGTCGGTAACAGTGTGGGGGTTGTTACAACTGCCAAGGCAAATCCGCCATTATTTGCCAATCGAACCGCCGATTGTCGATAAGAAAAATAGCAAATGCTAATGACACTTTTATCAATCCACCACCCGCTGCACGGTTTCTATTTTTCTCATAAACCGCACCAACCCGCACTGCGCACACCCCTAAGTACTACCCACAAGTGTTCTTTGTGTTCCTCCTTAAAGGGTGAATAAATCAGGATGTTGTCCACAAAGACGACTACAAAACGGTCTAGAAACTCACGGAAAATCTGATTCATCAAATCCATAAACACGGACGGCGCATTAGTTAGCCCAAAAGACATCAGTAGAAACTCGTAATGGCCATACCGCGTACGGAATGCCGCCTTTGGGATGTCCTCCTCCCTCACTCTCAACTAGTGATAACCCGATCTCAAGTCTATCTTCGAGAAGCAACAAGACCCCTTCAATTGATCAAACAGATCATCTATACGAGGCATTGGGTACTTGTTCTTGATAGTTACCCGATTCAACTTTCGGTAATCTATATAAAGCCGCAATGCACCATCATTCTTTTTGGCAAACAAGGCCGGTGCTTCCCAAGGCGAAGTACTAGGGCAGATGAAGCCCTTATCTAACAATTCCTGGAGTTGAATCTTCAACTCACTCAATTTGGCAGGTGCAAATCTATACAGAACCATAGAGATCGGTGCCTGCCAGGCACTAAATCAATAGATGTGATGATCGGTTTCATTGCATGTCGTTTTATTTTGTCCTCTTTGAGTTGTGGTGTTCGAGAGCTTTCTTTCAAATTCCGGTTCTTGTCTAAATCTGGGTTGAGCGTCACTTGTTTCGGAGGGTGCACAGCGAAGTCCGGAGTGCCTGGAAGCGAACCCAAAAAAAAAAATCTGGGCTGCTGGGCCAGGGCTGCACATGCGGGATAGGGTCGCACGTGCATGGGATGAGGCCGTACGTATGAGAAAGGGTGAGTTAGGAAGGTTGCACACTGCCTAATAAGCAGGTGCAGAGTGAGGGACGGAGGAGATGGCCGCACGTGCGAGGATGAAGGCCGCACATGCGGGAAGTAGGCTCCACACGTGCGGGGACACGTGCTGCACGTACGGGACGCAGGCAGTCCAAATCTCTGTTTTTTTTTTTTTTTTTTTTTTCTCTTTTTGGTTGTGTATATATCACATTTGGGGCATTTCTCTCTCACTCTAAACACCATTTTACTCCTCCTTTTCTCTAAAAAAACTCTCACCAAACTCCAAGAACCTTTGATTTCTTGCAATCCATTGAACTTTGATCCATCTTCTTTCACAAATCTTGGGAAGCAAAGCAAGAACTACATTGTGTACGGTGGAGATTGAGTTTTAGCACCTTTTGATTCTAGGGTTTCTTCTCTCATCTTCTCCAGAAATTGAGGTAAGGACTTCTTGAGTTATATATATATATATATATATATGTTTTGCAAGTATTGATGTGGGTTTTAGATTTGCTGTGCTGTTATTATGAGAGTTGATTTTGGCTCAAGAATGCAGGGTTCTTCTTTTACAAAAGATAGGTTTACTTCTTGTTTTTCTTGCCATACTAGAAAACTTGACTATGTTATGGAAATGGGGACTTTAGGAGAAGGTTTCTTGTAAGAAATGAACAAATGTTTGGTTTTTGGACAAAAACCTAGAAATTTGAGACTTTGTGAAAGATGTTGGAAATATGTGGGTATTTTTACATCATCATGTTAAAATAAAAGAGTGATTGAAAAATTTCTTGTTTTAATTTGGCAAAAGGGTAATTACCTTTGGAATATGACAATTGGGGATTTTTGGAGGTTATTGCTCAAATGTAATGTAGTTTTGGAATGACTAAATTGTGAGAATTGTACAAGATAGGGGAAATGTTACTACTTGTTGATAATTTAATTGAACGTGTGGTTATTTTGGGAAATAACATTGAAGAGAGGAAAATGGAAATGTAATTGTTATGGTGTTATTGTTGGGATGCTTAGAAATGGAGAAATGCTATGAGGCATGCATAATTATTGCATTACATATTCATTAAATTGATTATTATGCATTTTTGAATTGAGATTTGGAAACATTTACATTGAGAAAGGAATATATTGAAATGAGAACTATGGAAATGTTTAAGCGGTAAATACATTGGTAAGTCCGGATAGGTGGTGTAGAGGAAATTGACAAGTTGGTCTGAGTGTCCGGGGTGAGAGACCGAAAACATGCACGGATGAGGTACTACTTCCCTTCCGGTTAGCAACCGGTAAAGTGGGGTTTTTGGTAGTACTTGTTGAGCCTACTTCCAGACACCAACCTAGGGATTACCTGAGTCGAATTGACCGCTCCTATTGATTAAAATTGGAAGTTTCGGAATTGTTGAGATTTCAAACCGTTGTTGAAACATGGTGATTTTCAAGAAAAGCATGTAAATGAAATTCTCTTACAATGGCATTGTATGGCATTTGCATTTAACATTGGAAATTTGCATCTAACATTAGAAACTTGCATAGCTGTATATACTTTGTAAGGATTCTCTACTGGGCTTTATGCTCACCCCTATGGGATTTTAGTGTAAAAAAAGATGTGGTGATCCCGCCGAGTTGAGGGCGTGGATATATTTTGTGAAGAGTAGATGACTCTATTTTTGTTGTGAATTTATTTGCTAGCCAAGGGCTTAAATGTATGGGTTCGTGAAACCTTTTCTGTGTAACCGGGCTCAAGCCTTGGAATATGGAAGCCCTTAAGGGTATTTTATTTATTTTTGGGATGTGATGCTCTACATGCTATAGATTCATATGTTTTCATACCGTTGAATGTATAATTCGCATGTAGAACTTTTGTACGCACTTTATTGATTAATGATGAAAAGGTTGGAGATCTATCTTGTTCCTTAATGAATGTTGGTTAATGTACCTAATTTATGTTGGGATATTTCGGGGCGTTACAATAGAGAATTCGATCTCTCGGTGAGGTGGTAAACTAGTAAGATCCTTGGGAAAGACATTCGAGCATTCACAAACCACTTTTGACAACTCAACCCGGGCCTCATCACACTCACTACTCAAGAAACTAATAAGTAAACAACTAAGTTCGCTCCGCCTACGCAGATCATACACCGGTGATAAGATTCTACCAACCCGGTCCCCCAAGACATGGAAACAATCCCCGTTCAAGGCACATACAGTAACCCTTTGACGATAGCAATCTATAATAGCTCGGTATGAAGACAACCAGTCCATACCCAATATAACATCAAAACAAGACATATCCATCAATACAAATGAAAAGAAAAGCCGACAATCAGCAACCTCTATATCACAACCCCAACACCTTTGTTTTAGAACCATCTCACCCCCAATAGGTGACACCACACAAATAGGAGATGCTAACTAGGCCAACTTTAATCCCAAAACCGATACAAATGCAGACGAGATAAATGAATGGGATGCACCCGTATCAATCAACACATTAGCAACTAAATTGTAAAACAAGAAAGTACCTCTCACAATAGAAGGCGCTAGCACTAGATCTGGCGCGGTAACAGCATACACATGCCCTGTAGGCCTCTGATCTACTTGCTCATCCCTCGGAGCATAGGACTGATGCACTGACTAAGCCGAAAAGGCTTCCTAATTGGCCGTCGAGGCCTGCACTAACTATGCTGGCTAGTGGCTCTGTGTCTATCTCGAACCAGACGTGCCAGGTGTGCCATCCAACTGTGGGCAAAATATCTTCAAATGATCCGCCTGCCCACATTGATAACATGTAAGCAGCTACCCTCTCCCCTGACTCTAGCTTTGAGAACAAGTCGAAGACAAAGGTGCTCGCTGCCTTCCTCCTCTCTGCGGGGAAGCCGAAGACTTGTGACCCAATTGGCCACACTTGAAACAAGTGAAATCCCCCTGACTGCCTCTCCCAAAAACTGAACTCAGTACTAGAAAGGTAGACCTCGACTGTGTTCCCTAGGACTGCTAAGGATTAGAACCTCTCTGCCTCTTACTGTCCCCTTGGGCTTCCTAACTCTTCCTGGAGCCCCCCATCCTCTTCTTCTCCATCTGCATCACGGTCTCAAGATGAGTCGCCACCTCCACGAGGCGTCTGTAATCTCTAATCATCGAACCAGCCACCTTATTAGCCCGCTCCTCAACCTTTTCTCAAACTCCAAGCAACGGCGTTCCTCAGTCGCCACAAGCTCGAGTGCAAACCTAGACAAGCTAGTAAAAGTGGCTTCGAACTCTGCCACAAGTGTGTTTAACTGCACTAGCTTAGAAAACTGGTCTCTTAACTTCTCCCTAAATGTGGGAGGCAGAAATTTCTCCTGAAAGACGCTAACAAAAGCCTCCAAAGTCACCTTAATGTGCCCACGCGCATGCTTCCACCATTGACCCGTATCCCCTTTCAATTGGAAAGATGGCAAGGTCACCCTCAACTGGTCGTCCTCGATGCCAAATACCTCAAATGTCTTCACTATCTGCTCTAGCCACTCATCTACCCTCAACGGCTCATTGGGATCACCTAAAAACTCGTTCGGATTCAACTGAAAAAACTCCATCTTCGAGAAAAATGGCCCTGCCTCAACTATTTGGGCCTGGACTTGATTCTCAACCTTGAGAATGTCCATGGACTCCCACAATGCTCCAGCCATTTCGTGGCCTAAGGCGCCCATGGCCTGCTGACCAACTGGTTCAGCTACGTTTGCCTGACCAACACCCTCCTGCTGTACCGAAATATCATCCAGTACCGACATCTCCTGCCGTCTAGGTCTACCACGCCTACCACCACCACGTCCACATCCTGACATCCTAATAAAGGTAACGAAAGAGATTAACACATTTATAAATGTACCAAAGGTAACTTACTCACGTCCTAATGCAATCGACAACAATAAATCACTCCATATAAGCACATAATCACATAAACACCTACGAATTTCCTTCCTAGATAATGACCGTCCCGCGACGTTACTAGAGTTCCAATTAGAAACAGCAATGATCAAGTGCTCTTCTAATAGAACTTCCAGAAACTTGTAGACCCAATCAATATCTTAGGAACTAAATCCCATAACCATATAATCATATAAACATGTTACCACATAAGCATACATAATCATACGTCTCAACCAATTTGTCACTAATCATGGGTACATCATGACACCCAATAACTGAACCTATCAGACTAGTTGGCCACTGACGCCAACGGTACACCGTGACCCCATGGGCGGAGAGTATTGCTTTGGTGACACAGTCACAAGCGAGAGTTCCTATGTGTGATACGCCTGCACTCATGTGACAGGTCAACTAGCTCTCATACCAAGTTGTCACGCCCTCTAAATTATTACAATAAATCTAAATTTTTTTTTATAACAGAATGTTAATGGGAATATTATGCTTTCATTCATCAGAGTTTACATTATAAAAGACAACACATGCAATATACATTCATAAATGTACATTCTGAATTTATAGCATGTCATACTAGTTAATGATCAACAAAAATAAATGCCCTACGGGGCTTAGACCTTTCCAAGACATTGTTTGGTTATAACAAAAGAGAGTGCCATAAACTATGTATATATAAAGCCCTTAGCTTGAATAAACATAAGCACAAAACAACAAAAATAGAGCATCCAGCTCCTAGGTCCTTCCAAGTTACGTCATTGGAGAAAGCATATCACCTGTACCTGAAAATGGTTTCCCAAGTAAGGTCAGCCAAAGCCCAGAAGAAACATACTAACACAGTATATGAGAATTAACAAGATATAAGTATGATGCACATGTTCATTGTCCTATGACAAAATTCGTGTAACTCTTTTCACAACCATATTATATCAAAACTTACACCTCAATTCATTCATTTTGTTTTATTAGATGCATCAACTACAATTAATCTATCAATAGAGGTTGCACCTCACAAGTTTCCATGGATAAATCATCATATAAATACATTCACTTCCATTTGCCATTTTACGAAAATTTCGTCCGTGGGAATTGGCACCCATGTATACAAATGGTTTTCGGGACTTTCACCCTGGACACACAAGCCAACTTAGTTCAATGGAGTCCATCCCCTTTCTTTTTCTCAAAACATGGAGTAAACCCCCTTTCTCCTCCCAAATATCATACATATACAATGTATATCATTTATATCATATTCAATGATAATGGTTAAAGGATTAGTTTCAATTCACCTAATTCACATACAGTGTCTACAACAATCATGACTATCCTCCACCAATAGCTCAAGACAGTTATCTCTAAACAGATATACAATCTTTATAACAGATAATTCATCAAATTTCCATAGGTGAGTGATTAAACAAATCCAACAACACCATTCATGTATACATCCTCTCAATGTCACATTCCTCATACCAATTTCATTATTTGTACAAAATAATTATCCAAGACATTTTAAGGCAAAAGTCCTCATTTTCCAAATATTAACCTGTAGACACCCCATTTTTGACCGCCCTTAAGACTTGGGCGCCACTGATTGCTTACTTGGTGATGAAAGTTGTGCAGTGCAAAGGTTCGATTTCTTCGGCCAGGAGAGCGTCAAATCACAACCTTATACCTCATTTTGGACCAAAACGATTTTGATCAAAAAGATTTTAGACCTTAAAACCCTCTCTTTCAAAATATTTATGATAAAAAGTTTCTACGATGTTCTGAGGCTCGTATTTCGTTAAATGTTGCGCTTTTCGGTAAACTGAGCAAGGACAAACTGGAAATGCATGAAAGAGAGGTGAACTTTTTGAAAAATCTTCCAAAACACCTTATTTAGAGGTTTTGAGTTGAAGAAAATCGGAGAAGAGGAAAGAAACCTAGTTGGGGAAGAAGATGGGCATGAATCGTTAAGAGAGAGTCAAGTAACCCTCGCTAAATCGGGCCTATCCGTTTGTACACTTGGAGTTCAGCTATGAGGCTACCACCGTTGGAAAGTGCACTTCTGGGGCTTCATTTTTCACTCAAGAATCTCCTAAAGCCGAGTCCGAATGAGAGAGATATGGCTGGTTGAAGTTGGGCATTAATCCGGTTAGGACCAAAACTGAGCAGTCTTCACTAAAAGAGGCATATCTTTTTGCACACTTGGAATTTTGATGTGCGGCTACCACCATTGGAAAGAAGACTTCTGGGGCTTCAATTTAGGCACAATAATGACCTACAAATGAGTCCGGACGAAGGAGATATACCCATTTGAAGTTGGACCTAGAGAGTAGATTTTTGCTGTCGGCCACTAGTTGTGCTTGTCAGCCACTGGTGTCCAAAACTCAGATATTTTGCAGATATTTCTCCTCCAGCTGTTCTAAACTGCTCCAGATATTTCTGAATTGATATTTTCGACTAAGGCTCTCTTTTTTCTATATATAGAGACCATATCTCTCATATTGCAAGGTTAGAAAGTTTCTGAGCCTCTCTCTCTCTAAAATCTCTCTCTTTCTACAATCCTCTCTCTCTAGATTTCTCTCTCTCTTGAGCTTTTGTGCTTAGAAGCTTGTATACTTCAAAATTTAACCTATAAACCCTTAACCAAAGTGGTTCATCTTTGGGCTGAGGTTGCTTGAAGCTCTCTTGGAGCCTCCTTTGAGCTCTAGAAGGCAGTTTAAGCTCAGATTGTTGCTTAAGTTGTGTCTTCCCTTCAAGAGGTAGAAACTTCTCCTTGCTAGCTTAATTTCCATACTTGTTTTGCCATCTTTGGACACTGTTTTTGAGCTAGTTTTCAACTGTAAAAACCTCTGTTTTTCAGTCCTAAAAATGGTGATTTGAGCCTATTTTGTGTTAGGGGGTTGTCTCTCCCTTTTGTTCCTTAGCTTGTATAGCTTTTTGTGCCATCTTTCAAGGCTTTCAAATCAAACTTTTTGGGCCTTTAAACCATTGAAATTCAGAGTTATTTCAGTGGTGGAAAACATGTTTTGAAATCCAAAATTAGAGGGGTTAGCCTCCCCTCCTTGTATCTTGCTTGCAAGCCTAGTTAGCTTTACATGGTAGCATATTTTTGTAGCCTAACTTAGTTTATTTCTAGCATATTTTTGCCTCTGATTTGGACTATTTTGGACTGCTTTGGTCATATGAGTCTTCTTTTGCATAGTTGTAGTGCAAATGGCTTCACTAGTTTAGTGTTTTAGGCTTTTAAAGATGCATTGCATGAGTTGCTTGCATGATTTAGTGTCATTTTGCACTCTATTTCAGCACTGAAATCTCTGCAATCTCCCTCTATTCTTCACTTTTTCATTTGTTTTGAAAGTGGTTTTGAACCCCTAGTTGGCTTGAGTGTGGAATTGAGACCCTCATGCCTAATGGTTTAATTCCTTCAGAAGTTCATTACCAACAACATGAGGCCTCTTTCATGCTCAAGGTACTTGAGGTTTAAGCCCTCTTTCCATTAGAGGACACTCACTTTTGAACTAATCAATTAAAGAATGGATTGGTAATCTAAAATGTGTAAACAAAATGAACAAAGTAAAATAGGCAAGATTAAGCATCTTTATGTTGCATTACATGTGTTCGGATCGGATGTTAATCCGAACATGAGAAAAATGGGACGTTTCATACTCAAAATGATGAAATGTGCCATTTTTCTTAGTCGCCGTCACCCTTGATCATGCGTGATATGGTGGTGGTTATTTTGGTCTTTTTTGTGCATTCATTAAGCTTGTACAAGCTTGGTTCTCTAGCTATCATGCATTGAAAATGCTTGATTGATGGTTTGAAGGCCAAGAGTTACCCTCATTTGAGTTTGTGCGATGATAAGAAGGGCAACAGTACACACATTCCTTGAAAATACATTGCTTTGCCTCTGTTTGCTCTCTATTGCAGCAAAATGAGAAGTCCAGGGATGTGGTGGCTGACCGGCCAGTTTTAGTGACTGACAGCCACTTGTAGTGGCCGACCTGCCAGTTGAGGTAGCCGACAGCCACTTTTTGTAGCCGATCGGCCACCATTCAATTTTTGCACAAATGTGCTCCTGAGTTGGAGCAGAGGCATTCTGGGAGTTGGCACAATTTTCAGCGATCAAATGAGTGCAAACAGAGGCATTTTCGGGTGGAGCAACCGAGCATACATGTGTCCCTCGCCTTCGAGGCCATTTAGTCGCTATTGTTAACTTAGAATATATTAGCTATTTTATTCATTCAAGCGTTACAATTATTTAAGCTTAATTCGTTTTTGTAATAATTTAGCTAGCTTAGAATAGTTAGTTAATTTATTTCAATTGTTGTAATAATTAGCTTAGAATAGTTAATTAGTTTTGGTTTGTAATATTTAGCTTAATTAGCGTAGTTAGTTAGCTTATTCATTTGGACCCTCCTTCGCAAGGGCATAATGTTGTAATAAGTGTATGTGTGTATGTGCATGTCTTCCAACCCCACGTCTTTCTCCCTTTTATTTAACCACTTTCAATGGTTGGTTTAGGGTCATGTTTCGATTAGCATACCTTATGCTTGCATGTTTGCATCATTCATTCGTATTGCATGCACCGAGGCTCGACGCATCATCCAAACTGCATCGCAATTTCAATACTTCTTTGAATACGTGTTTCAAAGCATGTTATCAAATTGTATCATATGCCATATTAGTAGCCGAGCCTATTAATCGCATTATTACATGTGTTGCATTAGTCATTTAACATAGTTAGGATCATGCATTGTTTCTAACTAACTTTTGTTTTGGCTTGGAGTAGTCGGTGAGTTTTATGCTTTAGCATACTTGCATGGGTGTGATTGCCATATTTCCACATTTCGCATACTTACCATGAGGCTATGTGCTTACTTACTAAACTAAATTGAATGCCTGTGGATGAAGGCTTTATTGTTTGAATTGAAACGATTCAACAAATGTGAGTTTTAATCCCATTTTGTTGTGGCAAACCTTGTTTTAAGCCCATCATGTTTGATGGCAAATCCGCGTTTTAGCCCACTTGATGGTGGTAAATTCAAACCATTTTCGAAAACAAATATGAGTTGAGTTGTTCCAATTCTTGCGATCTTAGTCTATTCTTGCTTGTGTGCGTCACATAGTAAAGTTAGCTAATAACCGGAATAAGAACGCATGAGGTTTATAAAACAACATATCATGCTTAGTAGAGCCCGATCTTTGATCAGACAAGCGGGGGTGCTCATTTTAGGACTTTCCCCTCTCGTACCCAAGTTCCCTAGCCGAGGCAACTTTGGTAATGACGGACACGTGGCCTTTGGCACGAGTTAAGGTTTCCTAAATTTTCCAAAAACAAAATATTTAGGTGGCGACTCTGTAATCTAGCAAAGCAATCTAGTTTTGGCATTATTTGATTCAAAATTGATTTTCCAAAATGATTTGCCGGATTAGACTCTTTGGTGTTTATCAGTTTCACATTGCACTTTGTGAGATTAGATTCAGAACCGTGACAGGAGTCCGAACTATAGGACCAATTCGAGCTCTCCGAAAGGGGGCACAAAAAAGTTGAGCTACACAACCCAAAGGCCAAAATCAACTATTTTGACACATGATAACCTCATATCCAAACCCAAAACCATTTATACAACACTCACATAGAAACCCCTCTTTTCAAACTTTGACCCAAACCCTAGATTTGCTCAAAACATCGCCAAAATCTCATCATTTTCATACAACAACCTATAACCAAGTTAAAACCCATATTAAGGTGTAGAGAGTCCCTACCTCAAGTTTAGAAGATAATGGAGCTAGCACGAAACTCCAACGATGCCGAAACCAAATTTCAATCGATTCAAAGGGAAGCTCCCAAGATACTCTACTTTTTTTCCAAAGACACTAGGGCGGAGAGATCAACGAATCAAGGAGAAAAAGTAAAGAGAGAGAGGGAGAGAAAAAGTAAAGAGAGAGAGGGAGAGAGAGAGAGAGAGTATTTTAGGGAGAGAAGGTCTGACTTTAGGGTTTTTAGAAGAAAATATATGAAAAAGTGATGTAAAAAGTCATTTTCGCGATCTGATATACGCACAGTCCGCTCGAGCGGAAGAGTTGATGCTCGAGCGTCAGACACAATAAGTTGTTCCACTCGAGCATAAGAAGAGGCCTGCTCGAGCGCAGAATACACACCTCTAGTACTTTTGCAGACAACAGACAAACCGCTCGAGCGCAAGAAGGGACGCTCGAGCGCCCACTCGCTAGAGCGTAAGAAACTCCACTCAAGCATGGAAAACAACCCTCCAGTATTTTTTTTTTGCAGACGTGCAAAGTATTGAAGGTTTGCAAACCCCGCTCGAGCATAAAAAAGCCCGTTCGAGCGGAGGACCAAAATTTTGGGCAGCATAAGGTTTAAAAACTAAGCAACCAACATGTTTCAAACACACTTAACAAGTCCAAATAAAAGACAATGAACGACACTCAGAAACCATATGCCCGAGTCCGAACTACCACAAGTGTCAGGTCAAAACTGGGATCATTATAATCTCCTTGGCTCAACCTCTTCTCCATACTAAATTCCTATAATTTCTCTCTATTCCGGAGAATTGAAACTTTCACACTAGTAACACAATTCATAATTAAATCAACCCAATGATCATTAAGGTTCAAATCAATACGGGTGTGATAAAGAAACTTCCAAGACACGTTATCATAAGCCTTCTCTAAATCAATTTTCAGAATCATGTCACAACTATTGCCCTTAAGACCTCTAAGAGTGTAAATTATCTCCTGGGCAATGATGATGTTATCACAAGTAGTGTATTGTGGAATGAAGTTGCTTTGAAAGGGGTCAACAATGCTGGTCAAGAGAAGCCTAAGCCTACAAACCAAGATTTTGGTAAGGGTTTTATACAAGACATTGCAAAGGCTAATGGGTCTGAATTGATTAATGGACTCTAGATTGTCAACTTTAGGGATAAGGGTAATCAAGATGTTTTTAATATTCTCAAGGACCCTTTTGTTGAAGAAACAAGTCTTGATAAACTTACACACAGATAGGCTAACAGTGTCCCAATGAGTATGATAAAATAGGGACTGAATACCATCATTAGCTGGGGCTTTGAAAGCTTTGATGCTTTTAATAGCATTCCACACCTCTTTGTCAAAAATAGGTCTAGAGAGGGCTCGGTTATTTTCAAAGCTAATTTTAGGTTGTAAAAGGTTGGAATCAAAGTGAGTTTGCAAATTCAGGTTGGCTTTGAAGAGGTTACAAAAATAATTTTGAACATGGTTTTTCAAATCACTCAGTTCCAAAATCCAAACCCTTTGATCATCTTTGAGGATGGACACCGTCATTCTCCTATGCTTGGCAATCATAAAGATATGAAAAAACATAGCATTGCGATCCCCCAATGTAATCTAGTTCAACCTAGACTTTTGAAACCATAATAACTCGTCTTGATAGAGGATGGTATTATACTTTTTAACAAGATCCTTTTCGAGGAGAAATAAATTATGAGAATACTTAATGGATTGGGATTTTTGGATACCTTCAATTCAACCCAAAAGCCATCTCCTTTTACAAAAAATGTTACCAAAACAGGTTTTGTTCCAAGAAATAACATTTTTAGTAAGCAAAACAGTGGCTTTAGGAATCGAATTGTGGCAATCATTCCAAGCATTTTTAACACATAATTTAAAATTAAGATCAGTAAACCAGGCTGCCTCCATTCTAAAAGGCCTAGCAAAGGAGTTATGAGGAGACATATCTTGTGTGTACACAACCATAGGAGAGTGATCTAAGTAAGTCTGAGGAAGATTCCTTACTGCCCCTTTAATGAAAGTTAAGTGTCATTCAATGTTACAAGCTGCTCGATCTAGTCTCTCAAAGGTGTTAGCCATGCCTTGTCTGCCATTAGCCCAAGTTAGATGAGGTCCAGAACATCCCAGGTCCATGAGGTTACAGCAATTCATCTTGGCGTTAAATTTTTGGGTCCTAGCTTGGCTGGCATTGGTTGAAAAACTCGTCTTTTCACTTTGGGAGGCAATGTCATTAAAATCACCTACCACAAGCCAATGAGAGTTCATGTTGTCGACCGTAGCTTCCAAGATTTCCCAAAAGAGGACTCTATTGCTAGGGTTGAGGCTGGCATAAATAGTTGAGAGGATCCAGTCTTCAAAGTTATCCCTCTTAATCTTAGCATGAATAAACAGAGCATTAACCTCCAAAGTTTCCACAGTCGCACAAAAAAGGTCCCAAAGAACTCAGATTCCACCACTTCGACCCACGAGGTCCACATGAGATAAGGCTGTAAATCCCAATTTGTTAAAAAACTGTTCCATAGAGCTCAATTCAACCTTGGTCTCCATCAGTACCATAATAGAAGGCCTATGAGTTTTCTCAAGCTCTTTCATGGTTCTTTTAAAAGCTTTGTTTTATGCTCCTCTATAATTCCATATAAGTAGCTTCATTAATACAGAGTTAGGGAAGAACGGGAGGGGACCAAAATTAGGGGTTCTTAGTATCTTTCTCATTTTCAGCTGATCGAACACATCGGATTTCATGGAGCTCATTCTAACTATGGTGTTCTTGTTTCTATAGTGATTCATCTCATCTTTCTCTATTATGAGGCAAACCACTTCGATCCACCAAACAGAGCTTCCTAAGTAAGTTGCTTCTTTCTCTTGATCTAATGCAAAGTAGATCGAACTGAATTGGATTTTGTGTTGGTTCACTTCTGGTATCTCCATGTTCCTCAACACACAATGGTCTTGGGTTGGAAAGCTCAGGTGAGGGTATAGGAGGGTCTGGGGGTTTCTTGTTTTTGTAGATAGGGGGCTCAAAGCTAGAGTATGGAACCGAACCATAGATGTATTTCCATCTTCAATAAGAGTAGTACAAAGGATAGGTCTGACCTCCCCAGGGTTTCCCATCATCTCATCTGTACACGCTAGAGCAGAAAATGAGTTTTGAAAAGATGCCTTCTTACATTGGTTAAAATTTTCCTCGGTTGTCTTATCATAGTAGCTGGACGAGGGCATTGATGAGCTTGCTCCTTCAGTCTTGTTTGACTAAGGTGGTCTCCCATTTCCCTTTGTATGGGCTTTCCTTTTAAAACCAAATCTGGGCTTAGTTTTATTCCCAAAATTGTTCTGTGGGCCTTTCTTACTCACCAACATCCATGGGCCGATATTGTCTGAGGGTTTGTCCGTGGGTGTGTCACTCTGAATATTGGGCCCATCTCTAGTTTCCATGCGCCTCACCAACTCCTTAACTCCAACGGTCGAAAATTGGCCTGATGTACTATCGGGTTTGGTGGCGTCGGTGATCTTAGCCAGAGTAGCACATCAACTCTCTTTCCGATGACCAACTCTACTATAACTAAAGCAAAATGAATGCACGTGTTCGTACTCAATACCATAAATGTATTTACTAATAGCAAATTGGGACAGCAGAGGTTGATTCAAATCGATTTCAATACAGACCCTAGTAAACTTACCACTGGTAGAAGTAGCTGTATTGATGTCGATCTTGAGTGGTTTCCCAATCATTTTAGCAATGTGGAATAAAACCTTCTCAGTGTAGTATTCAATAGGAAGTAGAGGAAATCTGACCCATATAGCTATGGAAATTTCTTTTGTCTGGGAAGGTTTGAAATCAGGCATCCATTTCCGAACCGTTAGGTAGTGGTCAAGAATAATCCATGGGCCACCCTTATAAACCTTTGCACAATCATCTTTCATCTGGAATTTTATAAGGAAAAATCCAATCCCCAAATCAATGGCTTCAAAGTCCCCTTGCAAATCCCAAGTTTTCCTTAGTTTAGAGATGAGCAATTTATAACCTATGTTCCTTCCCAGTGGTTTGACAATGAGACAATCTTTCCATGGTCTTCAAATTTTATTCAAAAGATTCTGAGGAAGCTTGATTCGAGGGACCCCAAAATCTGGCTCCTTATCTAGATTCAGATCCTCTCCTAAATCCTCTACCCCGAACTCATCATCATCCATTAAGAGATGATCAAGATCATCATCGAAAGCCCTTTCGTTGAGGCGTCTATTACTGAGTGCCTCTTTGAATGATCTAATCTCTTGTGCTTTACAGGTCAGATCTTCAGGAATAGCTTCCTACAATAGAGGGGGTTCAGCCATGTTCTCATCTTCATTATCTTCATTAGCCTTGAGCTTTTTAGTGCTTTGTTGGAGGTGATCTTGCTCCTCACAAGAAGCCTTGTTCATATCGCCATAAGAGTCGTTGAGAGCCATTTATACATTTAAAAAATAATTGCAACTTTGGACTATCTCATTTGTTATCATTGCATTGGTTTAAATAATACCATCACTCATATATATTATTATTGCGGTGGCGATAATAATCTTTTAACTACACTTGTTTTAGCAACAATCTAAAATAATCAATAAGTTACCACCAAAAAATTAACTTTGTATTTTTATTTTTATGCTTATGCACTTTTTTTATAAAAATTCAAAAACTAATTAAAATAATTATTTTCCAAAACAACTCAATTTTTACGACAATTGTTCTATGAGCATATGTGTGACAAAGGGTGGAGCCCCATATATAGAGTGGACCCTATATGTGTATTTATCATTTGTTTCGCGTGCATATATTGTTATGTGAAAAAAAAAAATAAAACTAAAAATATATAGAAATCAACCACATAATAAAACCACACCTTCTGAGCCATTATGTGTTTTGTATGTGTGCACCTAGTAAAACTTAGAGATTATTTGAGATGATTTATATAAGTGCACTTTCTAATTTTTTTTGCTAAAAGGTATAGAAAAAAAGGATGAGGGGTCACTGCGGTGACACCTTCCCTGCTGTGCCTGCCGTGCTCCCTAAACGGCACCGTTTTTTTTTTTTTTTTCATATTCTCTGTTTTTGCCTTTTTTTTTTTTTTTGAAGATTACATTAACTTCTTATTTTATTTTCACCAAAAAACAAAATTTAAATCTTAAACCCTAAACCCTAAAATAAAAACCCTAAACCCTAAGCCCTAAAGAATTAAACCTAAACCCTAAATCTCAAACCCTAAAATAAATAAAAAAATTTAATAATTAAACCCTAAATCCTAAATCTTAAAATAAAAAATAAATTTTAAGAATTAAACCCTAAAATGAAAATCTTAAACCTTAAATCCTAAATCTTAAATCCTAAATTCTAAAGAATTAAACCTAAACCCTAAATCCTAAAATAAAAAATATAGATTTTAAAAATCAAACCCTAAACCCTAAACCTTAAAATAAAAATAAAAATAAAAATTGTAAGAATTAAACTCTAAACCTTAAATATTAAATCTTAAAATAAAAAAATAAATTTTAAGAATTAAACCCTAAATCCTAAACTATAAAATAAAAAAAATAAATTTTAAGAATTAAACCCTAAATCCTAAACTTTAAACCATAAAAAAAAAATTAAACCCTAAACTCTAAATCCCATTATAAAAAATATAAATTTTAAACATAGTGATAACATTTTTAAAAAAAAGAAAAAAGGTGCCGTTTAGGGAGCACGGCAGGCACAGCAGGGAAGGTGTCACCGCAGTGACCCCTCGTCCAGAAAAAAAAGATGTATGTTTGGAATATTTTTTGACTTTTTACGAAAAGATGTGTAATAAAATATTGTAGTAAAATCAAAACAATCATTCTATCCTTATTCACTTTTTGACTTTTAATTTTTTGACTTTTGGATATTTAAATTCAAAGGGCAAAATAAAATTTTGCCTTTTAAGCTTCCCTCGCAAGCTTTTTCAAAATAGAATGAATTTTTTGATTTTTTTTAGTAATATTTTAACTTTTATAAGTTATCCCAAATATCTACTTAGGGTTATAAAATATGTATAAAAAAATAAAAAGAATAGTTGTTTTTTTTAGAATGATGTTTTTTTTTTTATAAATATTGGGACAAGTGGCAGGATGTTGCAGGTGGTGGTGTAGTGAGAAATTGGTGGTGTTCCGGTCTGATTCAGCCGCCAAGAAGAATTGGTCAAGGCCACAAGCTTTGACCCAATTTTATTTTCCACAGTCAAACTTCCTCCCCCTCTCTCTCTCTCTGTGTCACCTTCTTGGAAGACTCTCTCTCTTCTCTCTCAAGACTACCTCAAATGCCAACATATACATACATAACTTGCCAATATTTCAACACAACCACCAAAGATTTTCCCAACTCCCATCTCTCTCTCTGTCTCTCTGTGTCTCCTCAGCCCACCAAATCTCTCTCTCTCTCTCTCTCTCTCTCTCTTCAAATGGCCTCCTCAGGTGGGAGTTTGAACACTTCAGATACTTCTTCTCATAATAATCACAACTTTTCATTCTCAACTCAGTTCATGCCTACTTCTTTTACTGATCTTCTTTCTAACAATGATCATCATCATCATCACATGCATGCCCAATACCAACAACAAGACAGGTCTAGAACTGGCTTTGACATTCAAAAGTTCAAGTCTTCATCATCATCATCATTTCCACCACCACCCCCCTCCTCATCACCTCTCTCTCCTCCTCCTCTCTCTCCTTCTTCCTATCTCACCATCCCACCTGGTATAAGCCCAACTGGGTTGTTCATGGACTCACCTGCTTTCCTTTCTTCTTCTAATGTAAGTTCTTGGCTCCTATAATGTTGTTGATATATGTGCAATGCTTCTTTTTAATCTTTTGGTAAATTACATTCGTAGTCCCTTTTCTTTGTTATTTTTATCAATTTAGTTCTTATAGTGTTCTAATTGTACCAATTTTATTCTTAAATTTTTCATCTTGTGTCAAGTATAGTCTAATTATTGAAATTAGAAATAAAATAGTCTTTTCATTCTTTCTTTAAAAAGATTGCCGTCTTATGGTCAAATTTAGAATGATTCATAATAAATCATTTTGTCTTTGAATTTTGTACAATTTTAACAAATATTATCAATTGTATTAAATTATATAATGTAAAAATTGTTACTATTGTTCTGTGACCAAATTATGTGCATGTATCTTTTCCTTTTGGATAATATTGCATTAGTTAATGGTTTTTTCTTTTTCTTTTTCCTTTCAGTTTTTTCAATCTCCAACTACTGGGAGCTTTGGTGGTAGGGAATTCAAGGGGGAGAGAAACTTTTCTGATTTTTCTTTTCAACTACCCCAAACAAGGCCTCCTACAACTTCATCATCCATGTTTCAAACTTCTTCAAATGCAATTCCATCGGTATGTTTCAATTCTTTCTAATTGTGCCACTTCAACCTTCTCATTATCTTCTTCTTTATATATATTGCTTTATTTCCCTGAAATGTCTCCCAAAAATTTGGGTTATTCTTTCTTATGATATGTTGTGTTACTTTTTCCACCCTTGAAAAATTTGCCCTGATTTTAGTTATTTTCTATAAATGTCAACAAATAATCATGTTTTAGGATAATTATTGTTAAGCGTTGTCTTAAAAATGATTAGGTAGAAAGGAGTGTTGTGATTAACAAAATTATTTAATGAAATCTCGATGACTAAAAAAATATATAAAAATAGGAAAAATTAGAGATACCTTCTTTCTTTTTTTTAAAAAAAAAAAAGAGTCTATATTAGATCGAATCCTAGTCAAATAATTTTAAAAGCTAAGGTCCGATGCTTTTTAAATTCAAAAGAGTGGGTCCATGATGCACCCTCTTATAAATATTTTTGACTAAATTATTCTTGCATGTCTCTTCTCTTACCATGTAATCATCTATATATGATTACAAATGGAGAAAACCTCTCTTACGATTAATAGGTGTCCTGTCACCAAATTGTTCATCATTATCGCCAATCACGGTCATCAACATTAAGTTTTAGACAAACAAAATCATACTTTTATTTCTATTTAAGTTCACGCACGTTTGTGACAATAAAAGCTCAAAAAAATTTTAGGCTTTAGGCTAAAAGTCTAACCCTATTACACACTATTCACCCAAAAAAATAATCCTATTGAACTTTTAAAAAAATGAAATTTTTGATAATAAATTTTTTTTGTAAGAAATCTTAAACAACAGTTTAAATAGCTTGATGATTAAACCACAACTGATTTGAAATTGGTCGATTCAAAGATGGATAATGGGATTGAGAAAAAAAAATTGAAAACCAGATGATTAGGTTGCCGTGTAAGGTGAGTTTTATTGGTTGGCTTTTCTTCTTGTGATTTGTTCACGGCATGACATAATAAAAGGCTTGAGTGAGGTATGAGGTGAGATCAGTAATGGCTTAATTGAACTACAAGTTAGTTTTGGATTTATATTATTGACTAAATTGTGTGTCATCATTGGAAAAAGTGGTAGCTTGTTTTTTTATTGTATTTTTTCTTTGATGAGTGTTGTTCAATAGATCTTAACGAAAGTGTATTAACTCAATATTGCAAATTCAATGAATGAGAACGCAAAAACCACCCAAGTCAAGCAAGAATTAGTTTATATATATATATATATATTTCAATACTTCATTTTTGGTTTTCTTTAAGTAATCCATATCCTTCTACTTGAACAGGAAGAATCATACAAAAGAAAACATCAGGATTGGAATATGAACACACCATCAGAGCAAGCTCAATTCTCATCAGAAAAAGCCAGAGAAAAATCTGAGTTTGCACCAGTTCAGGGCTTCCCCTCATCAGAAACCTCCACAACCCAAACAAACATTCACAGCAACACTGCTCCGCCATTGAGCCATATTCAACCATCCCAGTATTTGAGAGAGCAGAGAAGATCCGAAGACGGATACAACTGGCGAAAATACGGGCAAAAACAAGTGAAAGGAAGCGAAAATCCTCGTAGTTATTACAAATGTACTCATCCTAATTGTCCAACAAAGAAAAAAGTTGAGAGAACTTTGGATGGACATATAACTGAAATAGTATACAAAGGAAGTCACACCCATGCCAAACCTCAATCTACTAGGAGATCATCATCTTCGCACTCGATTCAACCTTCTTCGAGCAACAACATGGATACTTCAAACCAATCAAACGCATTATCAGGAAATGCGCAAATGGATTCTGTGGCAACCCCGGAGAATTCCTCTGTTTCGTTTGGTGAGGATGACTTTAATCAAGGCTCTTCGATGAGTAAATCAGACGATGACAATGAAAATGAACATGAAGCCAAAAGATGGTAAGTTTAGACATTCATTGTTTTGAGTGCTTGGTTTCTTTTGCATAAGGGATCTAATTGGGATTTTTATGAGCTGGCTATTAGGCATTATTTTGAGTGCTATATCCGATAAAGTTAGGATATGTTAAATTTTTTTTGCTTCCATTTTCAGGAAAGGAGAGAATGAAAATGAGGTTATATCAGCTTGTGGGAATAGAACCGTTCGCGAACCTAGAATCGTAGTTCAAACAACGAGTGACATTGATATTCTTGATGATGGGTATCGATGGAGGAAATACGGACAGAAAGTAGTCAAGGGCAATCCTAATCCTAGGTAAGAGGTTTAGTCATTTGTGCAATGTTAATCACAACTGTTTTGAACTTGGTTTTCTAAATCTGTGAAATTTCTCTATCTGTAGGAGCTATTACAAATGCACATATGTAGGTTGTCCGGTGAGGAAGCACGTGGAGCGAGCATCGCATGATCTAAGGGCAGTGATCACCACTTACGAAGGGAAGCACAACCACGACGTTCCTGCAGCGCGCGGTAGCGCCGGTTACGCTGCGAATAGAGCTGTTTCCAACAATGGAAACAGCAACGTGCCAATGGCTATAAGGCCTACGGCCATGACCAATAATCCAAACTACAAGATAACTAACCTTAACAATGCAAGGTTACCAGAAACCAAAAGTCAAGCACCGTACACGCTAGAGATGTTACAGAGCCCAGCTGGGAGTTTTGGATTCGCAGGGTTCGGAAACTCTTCTGGTTCCTATATGAACCAAATGCAAACAGATGGCATGTTGTTGAGAACCAAGGAAGAGCCTAAGGATAACGCTTTCTGCGATTCATTCCTATACTGAGAATCAAAATGAGTTTTGATCAGTTAGTTATGTTTGGTTGATGTACGATTGCTCAAAGCATTTAGCTATGTACATGCTAGGACTCATACAAAAGGAGTTAGTTAGTCTCATTTGTTCATTTGTTTACGGGTCCTTTCTAAGGTTACAAAACTCATTCCCACTTTTTGCATTAGATTAGATAATGACAATAGAATGGAGAAACAGAGTCAAGAGTTGAAATTTGAATGCTTGGTACTTCTCTCTTTTTCTCTCAGTTTTTCTTTGTAATTTCTCAAGAAAGATTTCTAATAAATCTCCATCAATAGGTCTTTGTTTTCGTCTTTCATTCTCACGATTATCTTCCTACTCCTACATGTTGAACTATGAGGCAAAAATAGTATTAAATGACCAGCATTTAAGAGAATTCAGTTCTAAGACCTAGCTTGTGATAAAACAATTCCAATGTCTATTAAAATCTATGTCTCAAAACCAAAAACGCTTTCACAGACGCATGTTTTTTGGTGGAATTACAGATAATCTCAAAAGAATGTCTTTTTGAATCATAGCTTCAAAAACGATTATGCTACTGCAAGGAAGCACGGGTACGGGTGCAGGGTACGCCGATTTGGCAAAACTCAAAAAAAATACGATACGGATACGGTTACGGTACGCTGATATTTTTTTATTTTTTTTTAAATATAATTATGATTAAAGGATCTAACCTACAAATTAAAATTAAATATCAAAACTAAAAAAAAAACTACTCATTTTCCTATAATTTAAAACCATTAAGCGTTAAAAATAATATTTGTGAAATCTCTCACTTTGACATGTTATGCACTGTGAATTTGTGATCATAATTTATTTTTAAAATCTTTCTTTTTACTCATCAATTTGCTATTTTTATAGGATGAGACCAAAGAAATAACAGGAGACCAAAGAAAGATTTAAAGTTAATTGCCAACAGTAAAGGAAAAAAAATTCTCAATTGGGACAGGTTGTCAATTGCAATTTGCATAATACATAAAATTGCATCATTCCCAACTACTACTAATCAACTAATACAGTATCAATTTTTAATGTTTTGTGCATAAACTTTACAAGTTTGTTATGATTAACGATTTTATAAAGAAATTCTAGGAGGAAGCATAATGCATAGTCATACACAGAACTACCCTTTATAGGCCTTGTTATTTTTTTTTTGTTCAAATTGCTTTTTAAAAACATCAAAATCATTTGTTGATATGCTTATACAATTTATACAGACAGACAGGACAACAGAGAAACATCAAAATTACTGATCTGCAAGGGCACCAAAAAAAAATAAAAAATAATAATAATAATTGCTAATCTGCAAGGGCAGAAAATAAAAATAAAAATAAAAATAAATAAATAAATAAAAATAAAAATTGGCCCTGGCGTACCCGTGACGTACCCATGCCGTACCCGAATGAACCAAACATACCGGACCCTCTTTTGCCGTACCGGTACGCGTACCGCCGTACCGATACGCGTACCCGCACCTGGTAAGTACCCGGTACTCGTACGGCATTATTTTTGGAGTACCCGTGCTTCATAGTGCTACTGAGACTATTAGCAACTGAATTGACAATATTCTGTGAGTAATTCTCAAAGAGACAAACAGAGAGAGATAAATTAAGGAACAAACAAGAATAATGCCAGAGAAATTCTCAAACAACACATTATCATTGAAACACTACATCAATCAAATGTTTTATATTACAATACTTTATCAATCCTGAATCACCCGCATTCTTCAGGTCGCGTGCAGTAGAAAAATTGGGAACATTTAACTGAC
This sequence comes from Camellia japonica, assembly GCA_030407325.1. Classification (NCBI taxonomy): domain Eukaryota; kingdom Viridiplantae; phylum Streptophyta; class Magnoliopsida; order Ericales; family Theaceae; genus Camellia; species Camellia japonica. Next base: position 35,125,621 of record JAPPVO010000017.1, read on the forward strand.
TGACTATACAGAGAAAAAAATGCCTATGTGCTTAAACACAAATTTACATAAACAAGGTATGGCGTGGATGAGAAACGAAGAATTAGTAACACGATAAAATAAAAAAATAGAAGCAAGGAATTACCAAGCAAAGTAGCTTTGCTTAGATATAAGTTTGGTTCGATAGTTTGTATCCAGAAATGAGGGATGAACATGCCAGAGCCATGAATGCTAAGAATTCCATGCTAATTGCAGCGGCTGAGGAGTCCGTGAAAATGTTGTCCCCCCCTTCTCGCATCCTGTTTGTCATGGGAACTGCGGCTGATGCTGCAGATATCAGCAAGTACGCCATAATCTACAATTTCAAAAAAAACACCTCAATTGCTATGAGTTAGAACTTGACACACATCATTGGACCCATTTCTCATAGTACAATCTTTTAGGATAATTCATGACTTTAACATAGTATCAGAACTTTTGATTCCTTATGTTTAGTTTTTTGTACTGAACAAAAAATTTTAGAACTCATTACAATGTTTGTTTGGGAATCAAGGAGAGAAAAAGAAATAATTATTCAAGTTGGGAGAAAAAGAAAAGATTATGGTTTCTCTCTTTGCTTGTATAAGCATGAGAGACGATAACGGTTTCTCTTTTGTTTGGTTAAATTACACAAGACAACTTACATTATTTTACCAAAACAGCCTCTCATGACTTTATTTATTTTACTTTTTTTTTTTTTTTTGTATTTAAATGGGTAGTTTTGACATTATGAAAAGTCAGCATCAGTTGGTTTCTTTTCTCTTCTCTCCAAATCTGTCAACTTTTCTAGAGATTCAAAAATTGTGTTTTAATAGTGTTGTTTTTCCCCTTTCACCCATTTTTCTCCTCTCTAGTTATACAAACAAGTAATTAAGCCAAGAAATTTTAAAATTCTTCTCTATTTTCTCCAAATCACCCAATCGAAACGGGCTTAGAGTAAATAGACATCGGTGACTATAGCATCAGAGTTTATGGTTTCCATTTGTTTAGCGTTTACCAAACACAATGTAGTCCCCAACATGTAGACTGTAGTTACATAAATCCAATCAAATAGAAAATAAAAATAATAACAAATGGAATTCGCATCAAACAAGAAAGGGTCAGCACTTGCTTGAGCTTTCATTTGCAGGAGCATTTTTAAATTTTATTTTCCTGGTAAAGACAATTCCTTTCCTTTTCAAAGCCTGCGTGACTTGAAAGTCTGGAACCCTCCCAAAAGGCAGGAAATGAAACCAAGCCCAATTCCCAATCCCCAATTTAATTTAATTTAATTTTTTTCTTTCAAAATTCATTGGATTGAAACAAGAGCATTGCTACATCCACCGAATTTAGCTTGTCCCGAATTTGTGCATGTCAGTCGTCTGGCAGATGCCTGTTGACACACCGGTTGACAAGCGGTCATCCAGCTTACATAATTTGGGTCATTCAGCCAAGCTCAAATTCGGTGTATGAATCATTTTTCAAATAGTAATAATTCGTAGAACTAAATCGAAATCAAAGACCAACCTGATCACCAAAGAAGTCAATGAATGCCAAATTCCGAGGCGAAAGGAATTGTTTTGCGGTGGAAAGTTCATGAACTTGCCTCAAAGCTTGCGCACCAGTATACAGAGTCGATAAAATCGCAATCGCCAACACATACCTTCAATCAATCAAAAAAAAAAAAAAAAACTCCACAAATTCAACACAAAATCGATCAATTGATATACATACATATGATATACACACCTATATTCTTCATATTCGTCGAAATTTCTCGAATAGCCGTGTTTATTGCTGGCCATGATAATGAAAGCGAGGACAGATAAGAGAAAACCTAATCCTCGGACAGCCAGAGAGCCTCTCTTGAGTAAATCCTCTCTCCGCCACCTCTGTAAGATTCCGGGGACGCCGAACCCCCTCGATGGCGGCGGCGCTTGGTTCTCGACGTCGGCGCCGGCCGGCGGAGGAGGAGATAAGTTCGCCGCCTTTTCCGTGGGATCGTTGGTTGATGACATTTTTGTCGAAAGCGTCAAATGTGTGAGGAGAGAGAGGTGTGAGGAAATGTGCGAAGACCAAAGGAAGCTATTTGGAGAACAAGAGTGTCTCACCAATGCCAGCCATGCCAACAAAACAACCAAGAAATCTTTTTTTTTTTTTTATTTTATTAATCTTTATCTTGACAACTAAGCAAATATCTATCCTATTATTAAGTAAAAGCTTTAAATTAATTTAGTAAAATATTCTTTTTTTTTCTTTTTTTTTTTGTCTCGTGATAATTTTATATATGTTAAAATAAAATAAAAATATTATAAACAACATAAATAAATTTTAAATCCAAGACCTTAGATTTCATTAAAATATACTTATTATGATATTAAATTCTTTATTATTTATTTTTATCATTAGCTATTTGAATTACACACGTATCGCGTGTGCCATCTGCTAGTATATATATATATATATATATATTGTGTTTGAAATTGTATTTTAGTGGAGCAATGGAAAAAAAAAAATTAAATTTCTGTAATGGTGCAACTCTCTTGTGTGCATAATGCAAATTTATTTATATGTTTCATGTAACTTTTTCTGTATGTCAAAGTTGCATAAAAAAATCTATTTGTAGTGCAATTTTTTCCCACTGCTATGTATTTCCAATTTCTCCAAGAAATTTTGGAAGAAAAATAAAAATAAAAAAACAAATTTAAAATTATATTTCTCACTTTTTTTTCTTTTTAAATTTTTACCTAAATTTATTATCTAAACACATAACCACATGGGTTTAGGATAGGGTTTTTTTTGTGATTTATTTTTTACTCTTTTTTTTTTCATTTTTAAAGAAGTTAAGCTAATGCATTTGGTAAGTTGGTTAAAAAAAATTAATGTAACATTTAATTTTTTTAACTAATAATAAATGATTTGATAATTTTTTTGACTTTTTAATAGAAGTTGAAATTTTTAAGATATTCTCAAATGGTCACTACATAAAATTCTACCAATTACTCAACAATATTAAGTTATAGAGTGGGGTAATTTATAGAATTTTAAGTAATTTGTTGTATGTTTGAGGTTGATAAAATAAAGTCTTTTTTTTTTTTGGGGGGGGGGGGGGGGGGGGGGGGGGGACAAACAATGAAAAATCTCACTAGAATAATGTATTACGGTAAGTTTAAAATAATAAATCACTTTTATAAAAAAAAAAATTTATTTAAAATGAATTAATATAAATTTGACACATAATTTTTATTAGGAATACATTATTAGTCGTAATAGGACCAGTGTGGGATTAGGTTTTGATTAACCAAAAAAAGAAAAGAAAAAGAGGACGTGGCAAACGATGATTTGTTAGTTTTTGGTAGGGGTGTTGTGTAGGGGAAGATTACTCAAAAAGCCCGGGAACTAACTTCTCAAAAGATTGCAAACTGTAACGAACGAACCTCGGTTGATACGGACAGTCTGTCTGTTGCTGTCAGCCCACCAGGTGTTCTTAATTTTTTTATTTTTTATTTTTTATTTTTTATTTTTTTTTACGAAAAATTACTTGCTAGAGGAATTTGTAAAAATTAATTACAAAAATATGAAATAATTTATAATTTTATTTTATAATATTTATCCAAATCTTAAAAAAAAATATGTATAATATTTATCATTAATCTGAAAATGATTTTTCAACTATCAACTGAAGTGTAATTTTTCATTTTTTTATATCAAATTTATATCATTTTATAATAAAATTTTCAAACTCAACTAATTTTGATTTTTTATTTTTACTTTTTTAATTATTAATTTTTAATTTATAATAAATTGCATCAAATTAGGGGAGCAACTTCGGCAAATTGTGATGTTTTTCAAGTACAATTGGAGTTGTGAGATTTGTCAGATTCACCTAAATTTAAATTGTAACTCGAGATTGTCTGTCTAAATCTAATTTGACATAGGCCTGAGTTGCTTGAATCGTACATAAATTTAAGTTTTTTTTTTTTATATGTAGCTAGGTTAATTAATTTGTTAAAATTAGAATCTATTAATATATTTTTTTATAATCATTAACAATATTGAAACAAATAATTTATGTAATGTGAAAGAAATTAATAGGAGAGAAATAAGAATTGAAGAACCGATATGCCGCTACGATAGTCTTTACAATTTCTGAGTAAGAAAATAAAATAGTAAAGATTTTGTCTTGGGTTACTTGTGTATATAATATTCATATATTGAATATGATCTAACAATCTAAATTATTTTAACATCATTTAACGACTGATAATTTATATATATTTTTTATTTTTTATATATTTGTCCAAATTCCTTTCAAATTAATTCGAACTTCTGCATTTTGATCCAAATTCACATTGAATTCAAAAAAATGTTATCTAAATCTGAAAAAAAAATTCAAAATTAAACTCAAATTATTTGGATTAAGCCTTCTATGATCCAAACAATGAAGCGTCAAACAATGTGACAAACCGGAGCACTATCCTAATAAAATAAGACTACATAGACATAGATTACAACATTTGAGACAATAATGTAATGCACATTGTGCACAAGACCAACTCAATGGTGAAACTTCCTAGGTTTCCTAGCAATAGCAAAGCTATCACATTTTTTGGGCCCCACTTGCGATATAAAATTTGCTTGAAGATAGGTGTTATTTGGCTAGCTAATAAAATAGATCTCAAATTTAATTAAAAAAATGTGGGGAAGAAAGGTCGAATTTGTTCGGAGATCGGAGTCATTTGGCTCAGCTAATAAATTCTCATAGATTATGTATAAAAGAGAAATTTAAATAAAAATACGTGACAGAGAGAACAAAAGAGCATTTTTTTTCTCCGCAAATCAAATATCTAGACACATTCTTTTTGTGATACCAAAAATTTGTACCAAATCTCTTTAGTAAGATTTGGGTATGTATGACTTACCCAAAAAAAACAAATAATTTGAGAGCTTGTGTAACATCTTTAGGACCAGGTCCAGAATCAAAATTTCATCATTGGAAAGGTTAAAAAAAATTTCACCATACTCTAGTCTACATATATACTATATGATATGTAAGTTATACATATATATACACACATAAATAATAATAAAAAAAATATCATGAAAGTAATTTTAAATTGGATTAATAAGCTTTTTTGGCCTAAAATAGAAAATACAATATTAAAAAAGAATGAGATATATATATTTTTAAAATTGAATGGCCATTTCATACATAAAATAAGATATATATTTTTTAAAGCGTTAAAAGGCAAATAATATCCTTCACAAAAGCAGAGGTTCATGCCCCCCTATAGTTTCTCTTAGTTTTATGCCTATTTAGGACTACAAAATGAACTAAATTATTCGAGCTGAATTTGTTTTCAACTCATTAAAATTTTATTTGACATTGATTTGTTACGTAAACAAGTCAAATATAAATATAATTTAAAACTCATTAAGTTTTTAAATAAATTTTAAACGGAACGAGTTAATTACTCAAGTTTAGTTCGTGATTGGTTTAATTAAAAACTTGTTTGAAATTGACTTGAAAGTTAAACAAGTCAAATTTAAATATATTTTGAAATTCCTTCAAAGTGAACTTGAACAACTTACTACTCAAGCCATTTATACCATTTGAAAAAAAAAAATGAAAAGTAAATATAGAACCTGCTGGACCAGCTTTAACGGACTGAACAGAGTGCACCTTCCAATGAGTTAAGTTATATGGGCCTTTTAGTTGGGCCCAGCTAAGCTTTCGGTTGGGTTGGGTCATTATTCAGGAATTAATGGCCCAAGTATCACCCTATGAATTGTAGACCAATTATTGGTCCCCTACTTAAAAAAAAAAAATTAAAAATTAAATAAATAAATAAATAAAACGAAAAGAGAGTTAAGTAAAATAGTGATATTACCTAATCAGTATTACTGTCTAATAATTTCTTATCATTTATCTTGTCATGTACGTTTATGTGGCAAAATAGTGATTCATTAAAAGTGAGATTCACTTGCCATATTTAAGGGTGATAAATTAGATGTCTTAAATATTTTTTGGTTTACTAGTGATTGGTGATGCTAAGGTATCACAAAGACATTGAAATTTTACTCTCTCAAATTATGAATTCTAGCTATATGGTTATTAAATTGAGGACATCTAATTTTCTATTTTCAAATTCTATGTTGTCCTAATTATTGAATCATGTAGACAATTTCATGATTATAAATATAATAGGATTGAAGAATTTAAGAATAAAAAGATCTTTCACCAAATAAGTACTAAACTTTGGATATCAATTCATTGGTGCTACATATCCAAAATGTACTACACAACATGAATGAAAGCACATCTATATACACAACTAACATAAAAAATCACACTCAAATTTACATAGTTCAACACAATTTTATCTATGTTTGAAGACGAAGGAAAAATCTACTATAATGCGTAGAGTACAAACATCTAAAAACACTATAAACAACCCAACACTGATACTCAACACTAATACTGAAGGCCTAAAACATTATTTTTTTGCTCAACGGTAAGTAAGCCCGAAGCAAACCTACTTCCTCACTCACACGTTCTTGATATTTTTTCGTCTTCCTATACATCTCTATAGAGTATCTCAATCTCATATATTTACTTAGCATCATAGACCAAATATATGTAAAAAAAAAAATAATAATAATACCAGAGGGCTACAAATCATTATATATGTTTAAAAGTTTTAAAGCATGCAAACAATGATGTAAAGTCTAAAACCTCTAAGGGTTGGTTTAATGGTGTAGGTTTAGAACTTAGGAATCTGTTTTTTTTTTAATTCTTAGGTTTGAAATCTCTTAAATATTGTCAATTCTTATGTTGGATCAGTTCATACGAAATTCTGTTCTGACTTTAATAATTACACCTTTCACGAATGGTAGGATTAACTCTTAAAAATTAATTAAGATGCATATTAATTAATCCGGACACTTAAATTATCAAATAATAATAATAATAATAATAATGTTGTCTAGTCTGATATGTATGAAATGAGCATTTATAATGGTGGGTCACATGCTAAGCTAAGAGGCATATAGAGAGATCATGTGATTGTACATACTGGTCTGTCACCATATACATATATGCACCTTTTGCACAATCACATGGGGAAAACCCTACACTTTTAGGACATGTAATTTTCTTTTTTCAAATTTCAAGAGCCTCCACTCTCCAAATCCTTGGGCCCATGAATACCACTGTCTTCGTAAGCTTCATCTATTCAACATTGCTATTGCCACTGCCAGGACACCCATACCACCTACCAATCCACCCAATTCCAGCTACATTATGCATACCCTTGCTACATAGGGTAGGTATACGTTAAAGATGCATTTAAAGGGACAGCATTGATAGGGACAGGACAACACATGTATGAACCCTCCATGTGAGACCGTTTACGTGAACCAGCCAAAATTGTCCACTACTTGTAACGTTCCGATTGTTTCAATAATTTATTGTTATTGTTATTATTATTATTATTATTTTTATATTTTTTAACGTTTGAAACAAAAATAAATAAAAATTAAAGAAAAAAATAATTTTGTTGTTAATGGAACATAAATTGATCTTAGTAGAAAATAGAAAACATTTTTCTATTTTTAAAATAGAAAAAACGTTTTTCAAACTATAAACTAACCAAGATAACAATTGTCACCACCATTAATACTGCCACTATTATCTATAATCAAATTATTTTTTCCTAAAATTTTCTTTTATAATCCCATTTATTTAAAAAAAAAATTAAGTTGAGATAAACCTGCAATTCCTACCAAAATTTACTCCTATTAAATTGATAATTTATGGGTCTAACCCGTTCAAGTATTGTCTAGCATTATTTGTAATATGAGATCTCAGGTTTAATTCTTATGTAGAGAGAGAAGTTTAATATCTTTTATATTTTGTGATAATTAAATTCGTAAATGACGTAACTTGTATATGTATACCATAGTACTTCTCTATATTTATAACTTACTCAAAACATTTTAAGTATTATCTAAAAATTTACGACCTTGAAAACTAACTTTAAAATTTTAACAGAACCGTTATTATCACGTAACTAGAACCCCATAAGAACATCAGGGCCCAAATCGCACTCAATCTAAACTGTCTACTGTACAGCACTTAAAAAGAAAAGCAATAATGAAATCGATATATATTTTCCCTAATTAATTATGCATCCGAATCAATTAAAGCAAAAAAGCAAAGATGACTAAACTAAAAAAGATTAGACAAAAGGAATCATTGAGATTATGACATCATAACGAATTGGACCTTCTCAAGAATAAGATCCTCTCTTCCTTTTGGGCCCATTTTCTTTGATAAGTTCTGATGCTTTTTTTCCTTTTTTTTTGTCCTTTATTTATTTATTTTTTGAGTTATTTACATGGAGACCCCAAAATTATTGATAAATATTATTTTATTCTTTAAAATATAAAAGCGTATAAATAAATCCTCTAAATTATTTAAAAAGTATCACTTTGATCTCTTTCGTTATGAGGTTCACTTGTATGTTTTTATAATTTAAGATCCATTTGTATACTTTTATAGTTTAGAAATCAAAGTGATAATTCTCCATAATTTAAAAGATTCATTTATACGCTTTTATAGTTTACGAGGACTTCATATAAATAACTCTTTTTTTTTTTTTGGGTAAATCACACTCACCTCAGATTTTAATATGACTAAAATAATTAAAACTAATACAGATGATAGGTAAACCCTGAAATAAACATAGATATGTATATATATTTTAGTAAACAAGAAATGATAATATTAATATGAGAAAATTATGCAAATAGTCTCCGTTCTTTACACGATGGGTCAATTTGGTCCTTATAATTTTAATTTGCTCGATTTTGCCCTTTAATTTAACGGATTGTGTCATTTTAGTCCAATAAATAACGGTTGTTAAGTTAATTTAACAGAAAGTCAAACAATGTGTCAATTTAGTCACTGTATTTTCCATAATGTGTCAATTTAATCCCTGTCAAAATTGAGAAAATTGAAACTACAGGGACCAAATTGACACATCGTGTAAAGTACAGGGACCAAATTGACACATTATTTGACCTTCCGTTAAATTAATTTAACAACCGTTATTTATTAGACTAAAATGACACAATCCATTAAATTAAGGGACAAAATCAAGCAAATTGAAACTACAGGAACCAAATTGACATATCGTGTAAAGTACAGGGACTATTCGCATAATTTATCCTATTATTTTTTATCTATATAACTAACAAATTACTAATAAAAAATTACTTAAATGCTTGTTTGATTAAGTGGATTATAGTATAAAATTGAGATTATTAATACATAAGACTCACATTCCATAGTTTGGCTGCAAATTTTATTATTTAGATTAAATTTCAATAGTCATTTTATTTAACAAAATTGATAATTTTTTTAACCATATGACTTGCAGGGATGTATTTTTAGTGTCGTGCCACGTGGTCGAGATGCCGCCAAGGTGTTGGCTGAGGTGCCACGTGAACGAGCTAGATTGCCGAGGTGATTGTAGTATTGCCGAGATATGGTGCAGTAATACCGGAATCCGAAATATTTTGATAGAGGACAAGAGTCTTAGATAAGTGAGGCGCTTAGTTCAGATATGGATAAACTCCAGATGAGACTCTTGTGAAGTTCATCCATATCTAACTAAGAGTCCGAAATAAGCATTGCGCTTAGGTGCTATGAAGTGAGACTTCTAGGGGACAAGAGCATTACTAGCTATAAAAGTGAGGCGCCTCCGTGGGTTTAAGGTATACTTTTACTTGTGCACTAAATACTTGATTTGATATCTTTGAGAGATAAGTGACTAACTTGATCGTAGAGTGCCCTCAAGTGGACGAGCCACCGTAGTATTCTTATCTTCTTGTTGGCACCTCTTGGTTTAAGTCATTCTGTCGCGTGCTCTCTAGCTAAGTTCCTTAGATCTCGGCAGAGAAATCTGTTTGGTTGTAAGGACAAAAATTAACACCCGCATGACTGATAACGCAAAACATATATAATATTAGGATTACGTATTTTCATATCTATTACAAAATAAACATGGACAACAGAAAATTATATATCTCACAAATTAAGTTGGATAACTAATCATACACTGATCTTATAGATTGTTTATCTCTTCACTATTAATCATGCTAATCAAATAGACCCTAAATGTTATGCGAATTAAAATTTTCAGAGAATCAAATATAATTATATCAAAAGTGTATGATTAACAGCATTTCTTCAAACTTTAAGAAAGGGGAGTATAATTTACTCTTCTTTTCTTTTTTTTTTTTCTTTGTTCCTTTCTTAATTTGCTCACTTGGAATTTCTTTAAGAGAGGTGAGTATAAACCCCATATTACTATTTTTTTGTTCCTTTCTTGAAGGTTGATTCTCTCAATTGGAATTTTCTTTACTCTTTTGAGATAATATATATTAAAAAAAATGGTATACTTATCTGCATTCCATTGGTTTTCACAGATATGCTGCCAACTAAAATAGTAATATGGGTTTATTTATTTATTTTTTATAATATATTAACCAAGCACGCTATTGCTAGCAAAATCCACCTACTTTGGATCTGCCATCAAAATGCATCAGTTTTTGTTAATATTTGGTTGTCTCATCTATCTATCAATATCTATATATATATATATATATTATATAAGAAAAAATAAATTTTTAACCCACAAGCTCTGTTGGAATTTTAATATCTCAATTTTAATTTTTTTATATTTTTTTTAAAAAAAATCTCAACATTTATTAACTTCTCCCAATCCACGAGTCTTTTGGGAGATTTAGGCCTCGTTTGGCAACTGTCATTTTTAGCCAAAAAGTCAAAAAGTTACTAAAAGAACCAAAAAGCCAACAACCCATACCAAAAAGTCAAAGATTCCCTTTTCTCTCTACTTTTTGCACATCTTTTCATAAAAAGCCAAAAAGTCATCCCAAACATACTAGTTTTTTTACATCACATTTTAGCCAAAAAACCAAAAAGTTACTAAAAAAGCATGTTCCCAAACGAGGCCTTAGTCCAAACTTCCTCATAAGAAAAACTTTAATGCATTAAAGACAAGTATAAAAAAAAAAATTAAAAAGTCAAACACATATATTATCAAAATATTAAATTTTAAAATAATATGACTTTTGATGTAGACAAGGGCGGACCAAGGATTCGTCAATGAGGTGGGCTAATATTAAGGTAAAATTATACAATATATTTTAAATATAACCACATAAGAAAAAAGAGAATTTAATAATATAATCTAGATTAGTATCTAAATTTATTGATTGAAACAATCTAACTAAGTTGTACTTGACGAGTCTTGAAAGATTCGAATTCATCGATTACAAAATCTAGATCAATTTTCAAAAAGCATGAAAAACAATATGCTTTATCCTTTGAAGGAGAATACTCTAGCTAAGAAATTATTTAAACCAAATATGTTGAAATCGGCGATTCTGCTTTCCAAATGAGGACCTAAGATACTCAAGTTTAGGTTGATAAGGCCCCAAGTTCACATAAGTTCGTCTAACATCATCCCGTTGATTAACTAGATATTCACAAATTTGCAAGCGTAAACCAGGATCCCGTTCAATATTAGTTGAATCAAATTCGCTTGGTTTATTTGCTTGAGGCATGGAAGGCGGCTGCACATCAGAAAATGAGGTTTCAACAACATTGGATGTTGTACTACTAGATTTTTGTTTTGATTGATAGAATGAAAAAAAAGGGTTTTTCTTTTTTTTGAGTGTGGAGGTTCCATTATTTATAACCTAAAAAAAAATTTAAAAAACAATTTAGCCCTATTTAATATTAAACCAGAGTATATTCGTAATAATTTTAAATATTAGGTTTCTAGATACATCCTCAATAATTTTTATTTAAGCTTTCATTTTTTTTTTTTATATATGTCCAAAAAAACTCTTTCAAAGTTCAAAAAGTAAGAGCAATATAGAACATTGAACAAGACAGCATCATAAAAAAATTAAAAGCAATATAATATTTGTTGCATAAAGACAAAATTTCAAAATCATTGTTCATCAAATCCATTCTCAACCAACGAAATAAAATAATTGGTTAATTACACTTACCAAAAATGTTAGGAAAGTAGAGCTGCTGGTGACGACGGAGAGGGCCGCTGCCTATCTATTGGAAGATGTGAGGATTGTTTTGGAAGATTTGTTAATTAAACAAATACAAATCTATTGGGCTGCCTATCTATTTTTTTGGATAAGTATTGAGCTGCTATTGGCAGTCCATCTAAAAAACAAACAAAAAAACTATTGGCCCTTATTTGGGGCGGGGGTGGGCTGGGAGAGGTTGGGAGGCTAGAGTACTGGGCTGGGAAAAAAAATTTCTACAGATTTTTTAAATTTTGGACTGGGCTGCAGCCACCTATGCCCAGCCCTAGGTCCGCCCTTGGATGTAGATGTCGGTTTTTAATAAAATTAGTATTTTTAGAATTCCCTCATCAAGATCTATCAAATAAGATCCATATTGACTATGAAATTCTTTAAAAAAAATATATTACTGTTGAAATTGATGTAAACAGTAACAATAATATGTTACTCTATTTGACAGTTATGTTTAACAGTAACATGTTATTATGTCTCACAGTAACATGTTACTTTATCTAACAATAACATGTTACTCTGATTCACAATAATATATTACTCTAGCAATATTGTCCAAAAAATATATATATATTTTACTTTATCCTTACTCAATTATGTGTTCTCTCTTTAAAAGGTTTATGAAGTAAAATAAATTGAGCTGTCCTTTTCACCAAACAAGGGTCCAATGGAGGGGTTCTGGCTAAATTTCCCAAGCCTTTTTGACTTCTCTCATACCTATTGCAATACTCTTTTCAACTTCTTCCATACACTATGGTTAGTGATAAGATTGCTAAATTATTTTTATAAAAAGAAATCTAAAAAAAATAATTTGTATATTAAAAAAAATCTAAAACAAATATAAATTCTCATTGAAAAATAACAAATTGCAATTACGGAAAAAAAAAATTATACTATGCATTTTATTAATAGTGCTAAAAAAAGGGCCAAGTGTTTGTGTAAAGGTTTAACATGTGTCCACTCTCAAATTATCAAGTGAATATAGATGAAGGAAAATGCTATAGGTCGCAAATTTTATACTAAACAAATGATCAAATGTCTCGCATGGGTGTTGAGTTCACAAAATTGCGGACTCCACACCCATGTGAGACATTTAGTCATTTATTTAGTAGAAAATTTGGTATCCCTAGCATTACCTATAACTTTAATGGCTAACAAATATTAGAAACTCGGCCATTAAAGCCTAATAACTATTAATTAATAGAATTTAGCAATTGAAAAGGTTTCAAATCACATCTATTTGTTTTCTCAAATGTTTTCTTTTTTTGGTTCATGGATTCATTTTAATATTGATAGAGAATTGGATGTGTGGAAGAATGAGAGACATTAAAATTATATATTGAGTTACGTAATTGTTGTAATGAAAAATAAAAGTTGTCTTCTCCTTCTATAGCAATTTATCTGGTTATACCTCCAATTAAAACATCAAGTGTGCTTCTATGTCATCATTGAACGTCGATTTTATTTTTTTTAGATACTTTGTCTCATTATTGTTTGTGTTTTGTGTTATGAAATTTATTATATCCGTATTTAGTAAAACTATTAGATGGAACTAATCCAAGAAGTGTAAACTATTTCAATGTCATTCTCGAGATTAGAAGTATAAAAAAACATACACAAAAAATATATAAATAGACAAGAGTTTACAAAATTTATTTGTGAGTCTCACTTCTTGAAATCATATAATTCATTTATTTTTTGTATTTTATTTTATGTTTGGTTTATGTATTTATATATGTATAGTTTTCTTTGTTTTCTTTAAAAGTTTATTTTTAAAAATTAATAAATAAATAAGTAAATTATTTTCTATTTCAAACAATTTTATTTTTGTTTTTATTTTTTATTTTTTCTTAAAGTAGTTTTAGTTTTGGATAATTACTTACTTTTTTTTTTCTTCTATATATTGTAATTTTGTGCATTTTAAGTGCATGATGTTTTCACTAATACACTCGGAGATGTACTATAAAATAAGTATCATGCGAAAATCAAGCAAAAAGAAGAAAAATAAATAAAATAATACAATGAATATGGAGCAAAGATTAAATATTAAAACTCTCAAAACAAGCAAACAAACAAACAAGTAAGTAGAATAAAATGTTTAACAATAGACATTTGAAATTTTCCAACAAAATTTATTAACTTTTTTTTTGCTAAGAAAATTCTATTTGGTACTAGCTAGATAAAAAGCTTTTAAAATAGTTTTTTTTTTTATAATTTGAAATTAAAACTATAGTAAATTTATGTAAGCATAATTGCTAATCACATTTTTTTACTTAATGTATAATATTATATTGACTACTTTTTTCAAGTTTATTTTTTTAAGTATTTATATAGAAATAATAAAAAAAAATGTTGTTAGAAATAAATTTTTCCTTAATTTATTTATAAATTTTGCCTGTACATTATTTTTAAATTTTGAATAAAAGCAAACATAAAATAATTGATTGAAGATATACTGCATTTGTTATATTCCCTTTTCTGTGTGCAAAAAAAAAAAATAAAAGACATTCAAAAATCGTAATTTATATATATATAAATAATTATAAATATAATCCGTGTATAACATGGGTGAAACACTGGTAAAGAGTGTATGAAGTTGCTTTAGTCTCTCCTTTTTTCAAACAAAATAAATAAATAAAAATTTGTCTCGACAAAAATAAAGAATTGAACAACAAGAATTTTGTATGGATTAAATCTAGGGGTGGGCGCGGGTCGGTTGCGGCCACGAAAGCTCCAATCCGCCATTCGTCTGCCAGATTGGCGGATTAGAGAAAATCAATCCGCATCCGTCCACCAATCCAGCAGATGTGGATTGAGCGGGTTGGCGGTTTGGCGGATGGATGCGAATCAGTTTTGGCGGTTTAAAATTTTATAAATTTTCAACATAATTCAACTTGTGCACTTCCTCAAAAAAAAAAAAAAAAAAAAAGAAAATGAAAATATTACAGTCAATGACTTAAAAAAAATATTACAATCATTGCATGCCTCATCTAAAGTAAGAAAGTTTGAAACTTTAGAATATCACAATCACTGCATGTCTCATCCACATACTACAATCACAGCATACCTCATCCACATAAAGTATTACAATCTGTGATTTTTAAAATATAAAAACAATTCAAACCACCAAAACCATGAACAGAATAGTAGTAGAGATTGTATGTCTCTATATTGTTACATCTATATTTGTTTTTGAAAAGAAAAATCAACCACCATATATCATATTTTCTATTTATTATTTTCAGAGATAGATTTAAAAACCTAAAAATATAGATAAATAATACGTTTATTTTTTTCAATTCAAAAAAGATATTCAAGTTGAAAACTTTTTTTCAACAGAATATTTAAATTTTTTTTTAATTGAAAACACAAACAGAATATTTAAACAAACTGAAAACACAAAATCTTATAAATTACTAGGGGTGCTCGCGGTTTGGCGGTTCGGCGGTTTGGTTGTAGCCAAAGGAATCTCAAATCCGCCATCCGTCCGCCAGATTGGCGGATTGGAGAAAATCAATCCACAACCGTCCGCTTGTCATCACGTATCCGTCCAAAATACGGAGAATCAGTTCGGTTCGGTCGATTTTGGCGGATCGGTATATCCGCTACTCACCCCTAATTAAATCTACCATAAAACTTATTAGAAGCACTAATGTAACTTATTTGGGGGTGAAACTAGGGGTAGTTATTGGCTTGATGGCCCGTACAGTTTAACCTGATATGTTTTTAGGATTTAAAAAAATTATTTAGTTCATAAGACCGGATTGGGTTAAGATTTTATACTTATTTAATATTCAGGCTAGACTTGGGATAAAGAATTCTAACCCAGACCAACCTAGTCCGCCCATTTATAAAATATTAATTATAATTTTATTTTATTTAGTTATAAAATAAAGTACAAAAAATATAAAAGACAAAAAATATATGTATACTTCTTTTGTAGGGGTTAAATTAAAACATTTGTCAGATATTACATTTATTTTACCGTTGAATTTTGTTAACATTCAAAATTCAAATAATAAATAAAATAATCTAAATAATTTAATATCCATTTAAGACCAAAATAAATAGCTCATATTTGTTGGGTTAAATGGCGGATTTTAGAATTGAAATTTTTTTAGGGTCAAATTTGGAATGGATGTATTAGGCCCAATATCGGGCCAAACTGGGCTTAAAATGACACATATAGGGTTGTTTGGGGTGTCCTAAATAAGTGCATATTTTGTCTTTTTGGACTAAAAAATTGAGGAAGAAAATATAGATGTTTGGGTTAACTTTTTGACTTTTTATGGAAAAATGTGTAATAAAAAATTATAAAAAGTGGTTTGTAGGAGAAAATTAGAATTGGGAGTTGTGCAGCCGTAATTGTTGATTTTTGATGAATAGTATTAACTTTTTAACTTTTTGAATAATTTTTTGATTTTTTGACTTTTCCTGGACATACCAAACTTATATAGTGCAAGACGAGCCCAAGATTTGTCCACCCCTAGGTGAAACACTTTATCTGTACCTAAAAGTCATATTTATTTGAGGTGATTAGAAAGAAGATTAGAAGGGAGTTAACAATTCAAATTTTTGTTTGGTTCGGTTGTGTAACCCAAACCTAACTTTTTATTTTTGATATTAGTAAGAAAATTAGGTTGTAATAGAAAGTATTTGTTACTACTTTATCAGGTCGAACTCTAGATCTCACCGTATCATAAGGTTAGCTATACACAGTAGCAACTGGCAAGATCCACCTTTTATTTTGTAAAAATCTTATGTGAAATTAAACTTTTTCTACAATTTATTCAATTGTTTATCACATTTATTATTATCTCATAACATAATTTATCTTCTATAATCTGATCATATATCTACACTTTTATTCCATCTAATCTCATAATATAATTTATTTCAAGAAAATCTTATTAATAATCAAAAACAGATTACTCGTCCTAAGCTACTGCTCCTCGATCAAATATTTAAGAAGAGGGATGCTATTTACCCCTACTTTTATTCTTTGGACCCCTCACTTTTTTGAATCCCTATCCAGCAAAATGAGTTCCCTTTATTTTCTCTTTGAACTCCCACTTTAATACCAACTATACCCCTAATTTCCTAAACTCTAACCCTAACCCTAATCCTAATCCTAATTTTCTCTTCGAGCCATTACTACAATCTCTGGCAGCCATTGCCGCCAACTTCGATCTCAAACCACTAACCCTCTCCCTACCAGTGACCTTTCTTCCCCACTAGAACATCCCTCCCTAGTCTCCCTCCTTCTGGCGACACCCTCCATCACCACCACATTCCAGTCCCTTACCATCGCAACCTTCCATTCCCAACTATTTCGTGACCGCGATCCTCCCTTCCCAACCCATTTGCCACCACAACTTCCCTCTTTTTCCCTTTTTTTCTCACAGATCTAGGGTTACGAGGAGAAGAAAAAATGGTGATAGAGACGACATGAGGTGGCTGGTTATAATGGACATGCGATGGTGTGCAACATAAGAGAGAGGTTTTAAGGAGGGTTTTGAGGTGGTTGCAGAGGAGGTAGAAGGTGAGACATAGGGTTTCTAGATAGGTCGTCGAACTGTAACAGTAAGAGTAATAGGGGTGAAAGTGGTGGTTACAAAGCTATAGAGGTAGCGAGCTGATTGGTGGGAGAGGGTTATGGGAGATAGTTGTGGAGATGATGGTGGTTGAACATGGTAATAACTGTCAGTAGGGTTGGGCATAGGATTATCCGACCCGCACAACCCGATCCGACCCGACCCACACACGTATGGGCGATTTCGCAAATACAATAGGGTAGGGTGCAGTTTAGAATATAGCAAGTTTTTGGGTTGCGGACGAGTTGCAGGTTTAAACCGCACCCACCACAAACCCGTCCGCACTTAGAATATATAAATTTTTTTTAAAAAAAAAACCTACACCGCTTATCTATGATCTATCCTAAATATTTTTGTTTTGACCAAATAAAACAAACCCTAATCCTAATCTGCGTAGCTCTCTTCTTCTCTCTTGTTCTTTCATTTCTTATCTCTCTCTCTCTCTCTCTCAAGAAATATGTTTGTCTACACTTAAATATATGTACACGCACATACATAGAGAGACAAAGAGAGAGTTGTATGTGAAAGATTTTCGGGAATATTTTCTTTTTGGTTGATGAAATGTGCCATTTTTATCAAGAATTTTTGTCAAGAAATAATAAGGTAATTTTTTTTGTATTTTTGCCCATGTGTGAAATGAATATTTTGGTGTGTTACCTAGTGATTTCTATGAAGTTGTTAATTGGACTAAGTAAATTATCAATATTTACTTGTTGAATTGTAAGCTAAGGATTGATTTGGAGGTTATTGTTTTACCATTTATGGATTTTTAATGAATGATTGTGATATTAGACTGATCTATTGCAAATTTGATGATGCAGTTTCCAATTTGGGGCTTGTGATTCTATGATTTTAAACTTTAGCATTATTCCTGGAAACTAATTGGGAGTGACTACTTCAGTATGTTTTTGTCTTATATATTAGATATCGGTGTTTTTTTTAATTCGTTAATTATTAATGTTGGAACGTTTTAGAAAATGGAAAAAAAAATGGTCCAAAATAAATATTTACAAAATGAAAAAAAAAAAAAAAAGTTCAAAAATAAATTTAAAAAAAAAAAAATCCAATCCGCAAATCGCCCCCACATTCGTAAATCCTATCCACACAAACTGCAAAACGCACTGCGAGTGGTTGCAGATTGACTTTTTCTCATAGGTACGGGCGGATCCAAACCGACCGGTAAACTGCTCAAATCCTAACCACGATCACCCCTAACTATTGGAGGTAATGGGGGGATGGAATTAGGATTAGAGTTAGGATTTGGGATATTAGAATTAAAAAATTAGGAACAGGGTAAAAGTGAAAGATAAAATTTAAAAGAAAATATAAGAGATGAGAGATCTAAGAAGAAAGATATAGATAAATAGCAGTTCTTAAAAAAAATAAAAAAGGAATAGCGTTGACAAAGTAAAGGAGTAGCAATCCATGCACATGGCGGTAATAACTAGTGCACCACACCTTCATAAATAAAATGAAGAAAAAGAAGCAGAGGGGAATGAGATGAGAAAGCTTCACTTCAGAGAGAGAGAGAGTAACATGGTTGTGGGCCCATTTTCTCAACTTCCCCCCCAAGGCCGTGACTGATGAGGTTTTGTTTCATTCAGTCAATGAGGCCGTTGAATACGCGTCGGACTTTAATTGCCAATGTGGACCCTAATAACACCTGCCCCATAACCGAAAAAACATTAATTCAATATCGTACAATGGTTAGGTGGATCTAATAGTTTGTGTTATATTTTTATGAATAATTTGAAAATAGTTAAGTTATAAATGATATGAAGTGCCGTTTTCACAACTTAACAAAAAGTTGTGTTTTGAGCAATTCATCAAAAATGTCAAACCATGCAAAAACGCCACAGATTTTATTTGGGAAGACCTAAAAAAGTCACTTAAAAATTTATCAAATTATTCTGAAACATTGTAATTAATTAATTCAAAAAAGTAAATTTAATTAAAAAGTAAAGATATTTTAGTCATTTTAGAGTGATGTGACACTTTTAAAAAATACTAAACTAAAAAGTAAAAAGTTAACTTTTTACCAACTTCCCAAATCACTTCTCAAAAAGTCAAAAAACTTAGTAAAAAATCAAAAATTAATTTTTTACCAATTTTTCAAAACACCCCGAAGTGTTATAGACTAATATTATATAAAAATTTTAATTATCTTTGTTTAGAATTTCTAACATTTATGACCTCTCCTCAATCAGTGCTGTGTGTGGACTCATAAAGTTGCTCACGTGGCACACCTAAGACCGAAAGGATTACAACTCATCCATGCCATTGATGTGTTTGTGTTAGTTAGCATCTTTATGGGATTTTTTTTTTTTAATTTGGGTCGGGTTTGATTTGTTAAATTTTTTTCAAATGAAGTTTTTATTGTCAAACTATCCAAACAGTAAATAAAAGAGTAGATTCAACTCCATCGCTTTGAGTTAGCCCTCGTTCGGTATATGAATTGGGACTAAATTAATCAAAAAAAAAGATAAAATAAGTTAATTTATTTAATAAGATAAAATATTATATTTAAATTATAATTATTTTATTTTTCTCTTATAATTATCAAATTAACTACAAAAAAGTTAAAAATTTATTCCAAATTTAATTTTTTTAGTTAGGCCAAAATAGTCAAAATGCCAAAACCAGGCAAAAAGAAATTTATTCCAAGCAAGGCCTTATTTGATTTTATAGACTTGATTATATTTAATAATTTTTCAAGTAAATTTTTTTTATTAAATTTAATTTGCATTAATTGTGTTTAAACTTGAGTTCGTCTTTACTATACAATTCACAATTGTATAAAATAATATTTTTATTCTTTATTTATGTTATGTTTAAATATTAAAAACTTTTTTAATTCACTTTTTTTCTGTGTAATGAAACCGTAGTTCTAACTTTAATTACCCCGTCTAAATTAGGTTGTGTTGGATTGATTTTATTCTAATATATGACTGTTTTGTTATGGATTGTCAAATTGAATTAATTGAGATTAATGTTAACACGAATCAAACCAATCCATAAACTATCAAAATCCACGTGTACAAATTTATTTTCTCTCAGTAATTTATTTATTTTGATAAAAGATATTTTTTTCGTCTCAAAATATTAGTTTCATATTTTATTTTCATTATCTCAAAATATTAATCTATTTTCAAAAATTAAGAATTAAAATAATATGAATTTCTTATTTTGCCTTTCTTTTAAATTCATTAACAATATGAAAAGTATAATTATGACAATTGATATTTCTAAAAAAAATGCTATCAAAGAGTAATTTAAAAAAATTAATATCTTTAAAATGTAATAATTATACTACTAAAAAAATTAAATTTTCTAAAAAAGATTACTATTTTGAGATTAAAAAAGTAGAGGGTATACACATTTAGATGGTACAAATTGTAAGTTGGGTCATATAAACAGTATTTGAGACCCACCTAATCCAACCCAACCCAAAACTGAGACAACAACACCACCTCCATCAATATTCCCAGTAGTCTCAATCTAAGTCCACCGCCCACTTTCTCAGACCACCATTGTCCCCATTCTCCATTTTAAGAAAGTCACGCAAAAATCACCATCACCCAATGGCAATCTCGATATTTTCACCAAAATCAAGTGACAATCACGTAACCCCACCGTGCACTTCGTTTTCATTCCGCGGCCGCCTTGTTGGCACCGTCTAATCCGGTCACCTTGCCATATCCTCCTCTCTTTTTACCCCCATAATTTCCGAAAAAATGTTTGAGATATTTTAATAAAATTTTATAATTTATTTGATAATATAAAATTATAAATGTCAAATTTAATTAGTCATATTATGTGAGATTCTATTTTTTGGCCACATCATTAAATGTATATTTAAAAGTCTCATATGTGAGTTTTTAATGTTCAAAATTTACTTCTTTGATAATTTTTTAAATTTTTATTTATTTTTGTTTTTTCTAAATTTTTAAAAAAATATTAGACTTTAAATTTAGTTCGATGAGATGAAAAAAAAATTAAAAACACTCCAAATAGTTTTTTCTTGACTTTTAAATTTTTTAAATATGAAATTTTTTTTTACAAAAATAATATAATTTTTTAAAAAAAAACACTAAAAAAAAAAAAAACAAACCGGTAAAAGAAAGGAAAAATTATTTAGAAGTCCTATTAGGGAGACTTGTGCTACATTTGGTCCCACAAAAAAACTTATGTTCCCATAAGTCCCGTGGGAAGTTTCTTGACATATTTACCCTCAATATTAGTTGTTAATATCATAAATAATAATAAAACCATATATAGGGAAATTGATATAAACGTAACGTAACGTGACACCTACATAAACGTAACGTGACACCTATACGTAACGTGACATCTACATAAACGTAACGTAACGTGACACCTACATAAACGTAACGTGACACCTATATAAACGTAACGTGACATATCTGCATAAACGTAACGTAACGTGACACCTATATAAACGTAACGTAACACCAATATGAACGTAACGTGGCACCTACATAAACGTAACGTAACGTGACACCTATATAAACGTAATGTGACATTTACATAAACGTAACGTAATGTGTCACGTTACATTTCGCAAATTTAATAATTTTTTATTTTTTTAATCCGTTTATTTTAAAATAGATATATAAACTTAATATATTTTATATTTTTATACAGTATGTATAATTTTTTAATTTGTTTAAAAAATTATAATTCTTTATTTTCGGATCATGTCACTACAATAATTACTATTGATGACCACACAAAGTTGATTGGGGCAGCTTTGAAAAGGCTTGATTTGCGGCGTGAATTCGACCCCATGATGATGATGATGAGTATAGTGGTCGTGCTTTCAGATAGCTTCACAGAAGCACAGAAGCCGCCGCCACCCCCCCCCGAACGCCACTGCCGCCGCCTGAAGACGATTGTAGGCTTCAAATCGGGTCTTGAAATCGGAAGCATCAAATAGCAGCAACTATTGAGAGAGAGGAATTTTGAAAAAGATTAGAGGTAAAAAGATTAGGATCTTGTGGAATATATTTTTATGAAAATAGGACTTGAGACTCTATTAAGGTTCTGAAAAAGGACTTATAAATAAGTCTCCCTAAAAGAAATGCGTGAACTTGGTTTTCGTTCCGTGTCCGCGTGGTCACCGTCTAATCCGGTCACCTTGCCGTATCATCTTCTAGCGCTCCACCACCCCCATATATTCTCTCGCCTCCCTCTCCTCTCCATTTTTTCCCAACCCTACAAACCCACCAAAGCCAGCAAATCCATGAGAGAGAGAAAGAGAAACAACACTAGAATACTGTGATTCAACCAATCTCCAACCATGTATTCCCGTTTTACCCCTCACTATCCTCTCAATTTTCAACTCCCCTACCCTCACCCTCACCCTCACCCTCTCCACCGTACCCTCGTCGGCGCTAACCACACCTCCGCCCGCTTCTGCTCTCGCTAATCTCTCTCCTCTCTTTCTCTCTCTACATTCACCTTTCTTTATTTTTTCTTCTAAATCTCTTCAATTCTTCACACATACACAAACTGATAGATGTAGGAATATATATATACAGATACACACAATTATGGAACCTAAGCCTAGCTTACTGAGGAACATTCTGGTTCGAGTCTTCTTCTTCTGTGTTTTCATCGTCGGAGTTCGATTCGCCTACGTCGTCACCATCACAGGCGAATCCTGCAACCTCGGCGACTTCTGCTTCTTTTCTCTCCCTGAAAATCTCAACATCGTCACCGGCATTTCTCAGCTCCCGTCATCTTCCTCGGCGATCATCGTCCATGACGCCGTCCGATCATCTCCGGCCAAAACCAACAGTCGCGATCTCTGGACCACCAAAGAATGGAGAAACACCGTACAGTTCTATTCCTCTGTGTTTCACGATTTAATCGCCGAGGGTATCCTATCTCCCGATTCGAAGTCGCTCTGCTTGGAAACTCCCAATGGAGAAGAGGTTTTTGCTTTAAAAGAGATGGGCGTTTCGGACTCGATCGGAATTTCCAAGAAAGCATCGAAGCCGTTGGTGGTTTCAGGTTGGCCGTTCGATGAGAACACTTTTGACTTCATCTTCTCCGGAATCAAGGGCCTCGATAAGTCGGTAAAACAATCAGAATTTGCCTCTGAAGTTGCGAGGACGCTTAAACCCCAAGGGTTTTTGATCGTCCACACGGCTTCAAAAGATACGTATAGTTTCAATTCGTTTATTGATTTGTTCAATTGCTGTAAATTCATACGCTCTCGTGATATCGATGGATTCGATTCCTCGATGCCGCAAATTCGTGAAATTGTTATGAGAAAAGAGAATGATATTCGTAAACCCACTGGTAATTCAGTGAATAAGTGCTCTGTTCCGGGGTATAAACAAGAATTGGTTCGGAATGCTGAGCCGTTGATTACCGAAGAGCCTCTAAAACCATGGATTACTTTGAAGAGAAATATAAAGAATATAAAGTATCTTCCATCAATGGCTGATATTAATTTTAAGCGAAGATATGTATACGTAGATGTCGGAGCTCGGAGCTATGGCTCGAGCATTGTGAGTTGGTTCAAGAAGCAATACCCAAAACAAAATAAGACCTTTGACATCTACGCGATTGAGGCGGATAAAGCTTTTCATGAAGAGTATAGATACAAGAAAGGGGTTACATTGATGCCTTATGCGGCGTGGGTGAGGAATGAGACATTGTTTTTTGAGGTTAATCAGGACCCGGGTCGGGAAAAAGAGGAGAAAGAGAAAGGGAGAGGAATGGGTAGGATTAAACCCGTTCAGTCATCAGCTAGTGTTGCTAGTGATGTGGATAAGATTCAGGGATTTGACTTTACGAATTGGTTGAAGAACACGGTATCGGAGAAGGATTATGTGGTGATGAAGATGGATGTGGAAGGGACTGAATTTGAATTGATACCCAGGTTGTTTGAGTCGGGAGCGATTTGTTTGATCGATGAAATCTTTCTTGAATGCCATTATAACAGGTGGCAGAAATGCTGCCCGGGTGAGAGATCGTCCAAGTATCAAAAAACTTACGGCCAATGCTTGGAGCTGTTTACTTCTCTCAGGAAAAGTGGAGTACTTGTTCATCAATGGTGGTGACAGCGGTACCAACCCTTCATACCTTGCAACATTTGTTATCTTTTTCTTTTTCCTTTTTTTCTCCTCGTAGATGAGTCATCCTTTGTTTACAGTGGAAATGTCATAGTTTTTCTTATTTCATTTTCTTGTAATTCAAGCCCTTTTTTACTGTTAGAAATTGAACCCTTAAAAGAAAATTCATGACTTCAGCTTACTACCCCTATATGCTGTTAAAAGATTCTTTCCTTTATTATCATGGTCTACTTTGTTGACAAATGTGTACATTGCTATTAAAATTATTTTTCATGATTTTAACTTGTTAGATTATATTTCATTTGCGCTGTGTTTGGTTGGGAGATTTAAGAAAATATTTGAAAAGAGAAAAAAAAAAAGTATGTAAAACTAGATGAAATATATATAAGTGTATTTTATTCACATTTCATTTTTTTTTTTTTTTTTTCCTTTCTTTTTTCAAATCCCTTCTCAAATCTCCAATCAAACCAGCGTTAAATATTCAAATGTCCATGGTTTTTCGTTTTTTGATATGGATCATTGCTCCATATGTATTCTATTACTTGGCAGTGGCACTGGGCATTGGCAAGTGAAAAAATAGTTAGAACTGTTCTTTTCACTGACCTCTCTTGATGTGCATAATAATAGTTTTGATGGTTTTTTGACTTGTAGATATGGTTTATTTTCTTGACAGTTGATACAAAAGAACTATTGCTGCAGTATAGTAGCATTGAGAACTTGACTTACATGGGAACTTTTTAGGGTGGTTTGAAATTAAAATGTACTTTTTCACCTCTTTTTTTGTCTAGTTGAAAATGATGAATTATAATGTTATGTTGGTTGTTATGCATAATCACATCTTGATTTCAAACAGTTGATTGATTTTCTAAAAAATATTGATAATGATGGTATATTGTTAAAAAGCTATGTTTAATGATGTTTCTTGTGATTCTATTTAACACTGACCTGTGTAGCACATTGTTTGGAACTTGAAAGAGGTGGATTTTGTTTTGCAAGTATTCGCCTCATGCGTGGCTATTATTTTTATAATAATAATCATAAGTAGCTTGAATTATTTCATTACAGGGAAACCAGCAAGTTAAGCATGCTGCTTTTGATGATTTATCTTGTAAACTATGGGGTGGAATATATTCTAGCTTAAAGAAAATTTTAATAAATAGTACTTGGAGCTGTTCATCAATCCAAATATTTTCCGAACTTGTACCCTTGTAACCTTTGTCATTTCTTCTCCCGTATTGCTTTTTCTTGTCCTAAAAGATATTTGATGTTAAAGCATTACTATTCAAGTTCAAAAATTAGACTCACTTTATCAATCAATTATCTTTTTAGCACATCACTAGGTCTATAAAATGAGTCTAAAAGTAGATTTGTATATCATTTTCCTTGATATTATAGTTCATTTTTTTGATAAAAATTCCATCACTCAATTTAATAGTTATTAACATGTTTATTATAGGATGTTTGTTGTCATTGTTTTAGGCCTATTTTTTACTTTGGAGTTGCTCAAATTGAACACTCTAAAGATGAAATTGCTAAAAATAAAAAATTAGAGAATCAAAGTAATAGAAATGCATTTTTTTAGAGCTGCTAGTATATTTTATCCTAGTTGTGTATCATGGCTAGATTGGTGTAGCATAAGAATTCTTTTTGGCTGTCCTTTTTGACTTTATAATGCAATTTGTGAGGGCCTTGAGCTTCTTTTAGTCATCATCCACTCTTACTGGCACTCATAATTTTCTTCTTTCTTTGTTTTACTGATGGAACGCATGCTTCTTTCTCATATCGATGTGCACACATTTTCTTTTGGGTTCCCTGTTTCCTGTGTCAAGAATAGAACAGGACCACATCCTCGTAAGACCCAACCTTATAATGTAGCATTCAAGAGTGAGATGTTTCTTTCGGTTACCAGTGGACTTTGATTGATGCCTGTGTTACATGGAATGAGATTGTTTTTAATATTTTTAATTTCTATACACTTTTAAATATATATTTTGTACATTTTAATACACTTTTTATATATTTTTTAATATTAACTCTGCTTAGTTTTAGTTTTCATAATTTACTTTTCAGAAAATTTTATTTTTTTGTTTTTCATATTTTTTTAATTTTTACTTGAGTTTTTTTAATATTTTAAGCAATTTATTTTAATTAGACACATCTAACATAAATATATTTAAAAAATATAATTTTTGTGATTTTTTTTTTAAAAAAATTCACTAAATACTGAAAATACAAAAATATATGAAAATTTAGTATATTTTTGTATATTTATTAATTTTTGAAAGTATTGTTTCACAAATATTTTATTTTTTAGATACATCTAAGTAAGGTATATCTAAAAAAATAAAAAATTATTTAAAAATTTCAAAATATTCACTAAATATATATATAATAAAAAATTTAATTTTTTAAAAATTCAATTCAAAAAATTAAAATCAAACACATAGTTTTATAGCTTGTGTTTAGCATTTTTTTTTTTCCCTTTAAAACTGTTTTTAATTTTGAATTCTTTGTTTTTAATTTTAAATTCTTTGAGTAGTTGAGAACGACGTCATTTACAAATGGTGGCTAAGACCATCTCCAACCCTAAATTAAATTTGGCATTAAATTTAAAATTTGATGAAAAAGTACTTTTTCATGCTCTAACGGTTTCACCAAATTGATATCAAATCGAGATTTCACCAAACGTTTCATCAAAATGAGGACAGACTCCGCATTTCATCAAAACACTGTGCATGACCGTTGGGGGAGACCAACCAGTCGACCAGCCGGTTGACCGGCCGGTTGACCAACCGGTCGACCACCAAAAGGTTCAAACAGTTCCAAAGAAAAGGTCAAACAGTTGAAAAAAAAAAAAAAAATTTACCTTACCGGTCGACCAGCCGGTTGACCGGCCGGTTGACCAACCGGTCGACCACTAAAAGGTTCAAAAAGTTCCAAAAAAAATCAAAAAAAAAAAAAAAAAAAATTGGCTTAACAGGTTGACCGACCACCCGGTCGACCAACCGGTTATCCCGGCACAGATTTGATGAAAATTTGATGAAAATTAATCGTTGGAGCACTCGATATCAGATTGAGGAAAAAGTCATTTTTTTTACTCAGATTTGATGAAAACTTTGGTTCAGAATTAGAGATGCTCTAACACAGCTAACAAAAATTAAAAAAATAGAAATTACACGTCATCGCCTTCTTATTCATTGGCAGTTTGTTTGGTGGTGACCCCACTTATAGCATGAACCATGTGAAGATGGCCAACCAATTATGGCCCTGTGTGGCAAGTGGATTTTAGTTTTTTTTTTTTTTTAAATAAAAGATAAAATGGATTAAAATAATTAATAAAATAAAATATCATATCAAACTCATAATAATTTTATTTTTTTCTCATAAACATCATATTTAATTACAAAAAAAAAATTAATCATCTTCCAAATATAAAAATTTTAACCTACTAAAATTGATAAAAATTAAAATAATCTACTAAAATTACAACTTCCCAAACACCCACCTATACCACTATCCTCTATATTTTATCATATTATATTTTATGTGTTTCATTTTAAGTTTATAATGACAATTTAAATCATTTATTTTTATAAATTTTATAGTAAGGCCAAGTTTGGCATGTGCCCAAAAAGCTAAAAAGTTAAAAAGTTACTCAAAAAGTTAAAAAGTTATCACTATTTATCAAAAGTCAAAAAGTACGGCTGCACAACTCTCAATTTTAATTTTCCCCTACACACTAATTTATACAATTTTTTAATACACATTTTTCCATAAAAAGTTAAAGTTAACCCAAACAAATATTTTTTTTTCCTCAACTTTTTAGTTCAAAAATTCAAAAAGTGCACTTATATAGGACATCCCAAACAATCCCTAAAAATCATCTAGTTTCATCAGATATCAATAATTAGATGAACAAATCATATTTTATTTTGTATAATACATTATTTAAGTTTGAACTCATAATTGTTGTCCATTTTAAAAAATATAATATAATTTGATCAAGTATCTAATGATATTCAATGAATTTAATTTTTTATACAAGCAATATTTATTATGAAATTTACAAAATAAACAATTTGAATTATTATTGTCAGTCTAGAATGGAGCTCTGGTAAAATATGAAGAATAATGGTATGAAAAAGGGCCATTCCCTAATGGGGAACAGGTCTATTTCATTTATTTTTGGTTCTTTTGGGCGACACTAATAAATTAATTTATTTGAACTTTTTATATAAAAAAAATAAAATTGTAAGATTCATTTGAAGATTGACTATTTTAGTCATTTTGTGAAAAAATATAAAGAAAAATAAAGAGAATATTGTAATAATTTGTAGTATTTTTTGACTTTCTGATTAAAATAACTTATTAACAAACAAGACCTTAATATATTAGAAAATTATCACTTCAAGTTTATCATGTGGTTATGTATCTATTCAATAATAAAAACTAAGAGTATCTCCAATGGAGCTCTCAAAATACTTGTCAAAACTATAATTTAGCAATAGTGATAAGTGGGTCTCCAATGACTTGTTATTTTACTTGTTAAAGATGGCATATGCTATGCCATATTTGTTCTCAAATTTAGCAAATAAAATAGCAATTGCCAAACATGCCACATCAGTAAATATGAACATATTTGTGACTCCAAATTCAGTTGAAAAAACATAATTGAAATAGTAGAAAACCAAGTAATTTTTCAAATTTAATTTTTCTATTTAATTTTTCAAATTGAATTATATTTAATTTTTTTTTCTAATTTTTCAAATTTTTTTCATTTTTTATATTTGTCTAGTCGGGAATAATATAAATATATAATTTTTTTTACAAATAGTTTAAAAAAAAAGTCATAAAAGACAAAAAATAAACAAGAATAAAATCATAAAAAAACATATATCCAAACAACACCTACAAACTTTGAGACAAAATTGATTGAGAATTGCCAAAATAACAAGTGACCATTGGAGCACCATTACTATAATTTGACAAAATAATACTATTTATTATCAAATTATAACAATAATAATAATATTATAACAACCACCATTAAAAATGCTCTAACCATCATCTTATTTCAAAAATATAAAACAAAGTAATAATTTGTTCTCCTACTATTGGCTTCCTTGAACGCTAACATTCCGTATTCACATTGACTTGTCGCAATTTATATTCACCTATACTATTTACACATAAATTTTTTTTACAAACTTAGACACGTGTAAGTGATTCCATTTAGGGAAATTTAGCTATAAATCTCCTTTATCTTCCTTTCATTGTTAAAAAGACTAAGAAAAAAATTATACTTTCTAAATCCCTTCATAATTGTAAAGTCTTACATAAAGGACAAATTTATTATTTAAATATTTTATATGACTATTATACCCACTCTCTTCCCCACTCTCTTCCTTTTCACAGACGGCCTCTTCAAGAAGACCGACGAGCTCTGCAACTTGTGCGGCACCGAAGCCGCCGTCATCACCTTCTCAACGCTGGCAACACTTTCGCCTTCGGCAACCCCTCCGTCGACTCCGTCCTCGACCGTTACCTCTCCATGACCTCATCATCCTCCAGAGCCTCCGCAAGCTTCTCTTCCCTCTTTCGACATAGGGTTTCAACTCAAATCTGTGCACCATAACGATTCCGATCTCTAATCTCCTGAGATCGACCTACGTGAACCGTTGTAGAATCGGCGACGATCAATTAGGGCTTGTGGTAGTCATCTTGATCGAAGAGACATCTTTAGAGATGTCGGTGGTGGAGTCAACGACGATGAAGGAGGCGATGGTGGTGAAGTGAGAGAGAGAAATAGAGAGATGATCACAGAAGTTTTTAAACATATTTTTGGTTATACATAATTTTTTTAGACACAGATTTGAGTTTTGAATATATGTATATATATATATTTGTGTGTATGAGTGTTGTTGAACACATGTATTTTTTTCATTGAGATTTGTGATTGTTGATCGAGTTTTAGAAGTTTTTCTTTTCAATTAGATATGTTGATTTGTTGATTAATTTGTTTTGTTTTTATTTGTTTTTTTTTATTTATTTTTGTTGTTTTTTATCTAATTTCATTTGACAGAACCAAAGTAAAATTTTACTCTGGTTCTATTGCTCTGTTTTTTTCATTTGACAGAACCAGAATAAAATTTTACTTTTATACAGAGTAAAATTTTACTTTTGTGTAGAGTAAAATTTTACTTTTAGTTTCAGAGTCTCACAGTTTACTCGTTTTTTAGAGTAAAATTTTACTTTTATACAGAGTAAAATTTTACTTTTGTGTAGAGTCTAACATTTTACTAGTTTTTCAGAGTAAAATTTTACTTTTATACAGAGTAAAATTTTACTTTTAATTTCAGAGTGTAAAATTTTACTAGTTTTTCAGAGTAAAATTTTACTTTTATACAGAGTAAAATTTTACTCTGAAATACATAGTGAAGATGGCTTAATAGGAGAGCTGATAGATATGAGGGTAATATAGTAAAAGAAACAAGTTTTAAAATATTAGGGAGTTTTGAAAGTACTTATATAATTCTTGTCCTTTTGAAAGACAAATTAGATAGTGAGGGGGCTATCACCAAAGCGAGCGGATCCTCTAGAGTGAATTCTCTAGAGTGATCCTCTAAAGTGGAGATCGGACGGCTGAGGATTTTTCTAAAAAAAAAAAAAAAACAGAAATTGCAGATCAATGACCGAATCTCCCAAGCAAACCCTCGCCCATCTCTCTCTCCTCCTCAACAGATCAATGACCCATCTCTGCAACGTGAGAGGACTGAGAGGAGAGAAGAGGAGGCATGGCTGATCTCTTTCGCCGAACTCTGGTTGCCGATCTCCTCCCCCCGTCGGCGGCATGACCGATCACCATGGCCGATCTCCTTCGCCGAACTCTGGTTGCCGATCTCCTCCCCCCGTCGGCGGCATGACCGATCACCATGGCCGATCTCCTTCGCCGAACTCTGGTTGCAGATCTCCTCCCCCCGTCGGCGGCATGACCGATCACCATGGCCGATCTCCCAAGCAAGATCCGGGTTTCCGAATCCAACTCCCAGTCTCTCTCTCTCTAAAAATTGCAGATTCAAGCGGGTCATCGAATACATTGATTACTCTCTTTTCTTTCAACTTCTTTTCAGATCAGATGTGTTTGTTATATTCAAATCAATGGTTTTGATTCTGGAACCATTAGGTTACCATTTTTTTTTAGGGTCTCAATTCGCTTCTTGATTCTTAAATCTTGTGGCAAACTATCTGGGTTTGCCATTACACTAATCTTTTTTTAGAGTACAACAGATCAATGGTTTTCATTTTGGAATTCATTGTTTGTGGTTTACATTCAAATAACTCTCACAGGAACGATGAACAGAACCCAGAAACCATTGATCTGTTGTAAACCACAAACCCAGAAACGATGAACGATGAACAAATTTGAATTTTTTTTTTTTCAATTTACCAGACAAAACGACGTCGTTTTGGTTAGGTTGAATCTCAGCCCTTGAAAAGCTGAGTGGGACACGCGTCGCTCCTCAAAGAATCACTCTAGAGGATCACTCTAGAGAGTTACTCTAGAGGATCCGGACGCATCACCAAATCCCCCTTGAATTTATTCATGCGAACATTTTATATCATATCACAAGGTTCAATTTGTCACGTTAGTACACACACTTTGGCTAAAATATAGAAGAAAAAATGAAAATATATAGTTACCTAGTTTTATACAATTATAAAGACATACACGTAAAATATGAATAATACCTAGTAAATAGTTTGTGCTCATCACAACTAGTGTTCAGAGTTTTCTGTGCATGTAGATTTTTATTTATTTATTTATTATTATTATTTTTGAAATAGGATAAAAATAAATTAACATCAGTCAAAATGGGGGTATACAGGTGAGTTGGATTAATAGCACATTTTCAGCAAAAATAGCACTTTTTTGACTTTTATATGGGGTTGAGAGATGAGATTGGTGATGACATTGATCTCTTGTGACAATGATGCAAACATCAAAGAGACACAGAAACCAACAAGGACAACACCGCCGTTGGTCATAACCCAAAATTCTAAACATGTTTTGATCCAAATTCACGTTGTAATCTAATCCATCATCTATCCCCTTTTTGTCTTTGTCTTTTGTCGGTTTGATTCATTACCCATCTCTATAAACCAACACCATTCCCTTCCTATTCACCTCCTTTGTCTCCATTACATACCACTGACACCTGGGTCACCAAGAAAATCCCTTTTTTCCCCTCACATTCCCGCGTCATTTTCCGGGAAAATTTTTGAGTTTTGTCCCAAATTTTCTGGGTTGGCTCTGTTTTTCTTGGAAATCTTGGAAAAATGGGCGCATGTTGTAGTAGGGATGAGAGGTTTAATGGGTTCATAGTGGAAGAGGGGCACAAGAAGAGAGAAATTGTGGCTAAAAGGGGTGATAATCATGATATACCAAATAAAGATTGTATTGATGATGATGATCATATACCAAATGCAGATTGCATCGGGGGACGTGTGAGATTAGAAGGGTCATCTAAGCTTGTATCAATGTTTTCCCAACAAGGGAGAAAAGGGGTTAATCAAGATTCCATGACTGTTTGGGAGGTATTAAAAATAATTCAATCTTTTTTTTTTATGTACACCCTATTGACTCGTATGTGTTTGTGTATTTGTGTGAATGAATAATGTGTGTACGCTGATATGTTGAGATTGTTTAAATTTCTTTATGCAATGCTCATTTTGTTGTGCATAGCTCATTTAGAATATATGGGTTGACATTGTTTTATTTGTTTATGCATTTTCAGAAAAAGTGGTCTCATGTGTTTTTAGATAAATTCTATTATTTTTATTATATAATTGCAAATAAATTTGTCTTGTTACCATGTCATCCTTGAGATATCCATACTTTATAC
This sequence comes from Camellia japonica, assembly GCA_030407325.1. Taxonomy (NCBI): domain Eukaryota; kingdom Viridiplantae; phylum Streptophyta; class Magnoliopsida; order Ericales; family Theaceae; genus Camellia; species Camellia japonica. The sequence continues at coordinate 35,159,371 of JAPPVO010000017.1, forward strand.
TCCTATATTGATCTTTTATTAATTGACAAAAAAAAAATGTAGATAAAGAAAAAAGAAAATTGAAGAAGTTATGAAATTTTAAAATTTAAAATAAAAAAAGTAAGGCAGTTGCTGGGCCATTTGGGAATGCAAAAATTGTGACAAAGCTTCACTGGCTTGTAGGCTTTATGTAATATAAAATACATATATAACGAAGAACTTGTGAATGGTGAAGTTTTTTAGCATTCATTGAAGCATCATCCATATGAATTAAATAACTAAAAACCGGTGAAATTACTAATGAATATCATATTTCTATCTTCAGAACTTCAATGGTGAAAAAGATGCCTACTTCTGCGCCGTGTTTGATGGGCACGGTCCATCTGGTCACAAAGTGTCACAACAAGTACGCGACACATTACCGTCAAAGCTATGCTCATACTTCAAGCACTCACAAATTAATGGCAACAATGATGTTGATGATGAGAAAAACAACAACAACAACGAAGAAGAAGGAGAAGAAGAAGAAGTTTCTAAAAATCCATTTTTCTCTTCATGGAAGAAGACTTTAATCAAATCATTTGCGGAGATGGATGAAGATCTCTGTCACAGTGTTAATATTGATACATACTGCAGTGGCTCAACATCAGTAGCAGTACTCAGACAGGTATTGTTCAATACACAAATTTGCATGCTAGTTGATAATAAGGTGATGATAATTGATTATTGATCAATGATCGTTCAAATTTTCAGGGCGAACACTTGGTGATTGCAAATTTGGGGGATTCGCGCGCAGTTCTTTGTACGAGAGGCGAGAAAGATCAACTGGTTTCTGTCCAACTCACAGTCGACTTGAAACCGAATCTTCCAAGTAGGTTGCGACCTCTTTCAATACCTCTTCAATGAAAGATTAAAATGTTGTGTCATTTGACTCTTTTTCTTTTTCCCTTTTTCCTTCTCCTAATGTTATTCAGATGAAGCGGAGAGAATTAAGAATAGTGAGGGAAGAGTTTTTGCATTGGAGGAAGAACCAGCAGTGTTTCGGGTATGGATGCCTGAGCGAGATTGCCCTGGGCTAGCGATGGCAAGGGCTTTTGGAGATTTTTGCTTGAAAGATTTTGGACTAATCTCAACCCCTGAAGTTTTTTATAGGAAGCTTACAGACCAAGATGAATTTGTGGTTTTAGCAACTGATGGGGTAAGAATTCTCAAGCCAAGTGTTTAATCTCAATATACTCTTCTTTTTTAGGGTTGAAAAACTTCATAATTTTTTTAGAAGTCTTGAAATGAAGGTATGAGCATGATCTTGAATATCTGTGGGTGAGTTTGGGTGGAAATTCAAAAAAGAGAGAATAAATAAATTTTTCTCGTGTTTTTGTTTAACATGATAGAAAGTGCAAGAAAGTTCATTTTTTCGTACAATTCATATCAACATTGTAAATTGACTTCCAATTTCGTGCAAATCACACTTTTTTTTTTTTTTTTCCCTCTCTTTTTTCCTTATGAAAGTAGAGCCACAATTGGGACTGTAAACAAGCCGAGTAGTAAATAGTTTAGGTTGAAAACTTAACAAGTCTCAAAATGTTTTTAAGCTTGGCTGGTTTATCTTTTGAGTTGATCTCAAATTAGCTTTAACCTTGCCAATCATGAAATAGCTTGAGTCGAGCCGAGCCAAGTAATAAATTATTCAAGTTGGCTTGAAATCTTAACGAACTTTACAATGTGTTCAAACTTGTCTTGTTTACATAATAAACCAATCTCAAATGAGCTTTTAACAAGCTAAACACGAGTCAAACTCGAGTAACTTAGTTTGTTTAACAGGCCACACTTCATTCTCTCATTCAAAACCGTGCATGAGATTTTCTTCTCACACAACTCCTAAGTGAAGAAGGAAAGAAACCATTCTTCCTTTTCAATAACATTCCTCGTGTATAATACCAAATCCATTCGAATTCTGAAAAAGATTACTAATCCCAACTTTTGTAACTTTCACACAAAAAATTCATCTTAGCCGAACATATACTTGGAAAATAATTTTTTCTTTTCAATTCACTTTATATAATCTTTTTCACTCTAATCAAATGGACCCTTCTCAAAATGAAGCTACATTTTTTCTTGATTTCAGATATGGGATGTGCTGTCAAACAATGAAGTCGTAAAAATTGTTACTTCGGCAAAAAAGCGTTCCCTGGCGGCTAGACTCTTGGTAGACCGAGCCGTTCGAGCATGGAGGCATCAGTATCCAACTTCCAAGGTCGACGATTGTGCAGTCATATGCTTGTTTCTCAAAAACCGACCTCTCTTAACCAAATCTGTGTCAGAAGCAAGCCGGTTCAGTAAGAATTATTCAGATTTTGAACTTCCTCCTTACTCCAAAAAGGTAAAGAATGATGACGGGCTCGACACTGTAATAAACTGCGAACTCCCACGAGGCGATTCTGTAATGATGCTTTCTCGGTCGGTGAGTCAGCACGGTCTTAGCCGCCGGAGACGAGTGCATGATGTCAAATAGAAGAAAATGTGTTAAATGTACTGTAAATTCACTGAAACCCTAGGGGGTGTTTTGCCAAACTGATTGGCATTTGTAAATTGTAACTATTTTTACATTCTTCACGGAGAGATTTGAAGATGCCAAACTTGTAAAAAGAGAGTGAAAAGAAAAGCTAGTATTGACAATAGTACAATGTAAGAAAGTACCTTCATCTTTGGATCAGAGTTTGTGTAACAGAAATAGGTCACATTAGAAGATAATTTGAAGATCAAAGATAAGTACATTTCTTCCTTCGGATTGTCTAGACCAACAAACACAAAATCAAGCTAGCAAGTATGAGATACGATCACACGAACGATTTCTATTATCTGAATCCATTCCAAATAGCTTTGGTTTTTAGGAAATCAATTACACAACAAACCGGCATAATTGAAGAGTAAGTACAGCCACCTCTGCTATCACTGTTGAACAATTAGTCTTCGTGATCCCACAGGTCTGCCGCGCTCTTAAAAGGCCCATCATTCTTGTTCACAAACAGATTTTCGCCATCCAAAACTCGTTTCTGCAATCATAACAACAATTTTAACAAAAAAATGTACTCATGGTAAACAAACCGTTAATGTGTTAGATCGATACATTCAATACAAGTACGATAGATATATAAACCTGTTCTGGAATGCTACAAAGAACTTGGAAGTCTTGCTCTGGAATTTCCCAGCTGAAGACGTTAATGTTCTCTTTGATCCTATCGGGGTGGCTCGATTTGGGAATGACACTAGTACCTCTCTGAATAGCCCACCTCACCAGCACCTGCCCTGGGGTCCTGTTCAGCTTCTTTGCTACCCTCTCTACTGTTGGATGGTGGATGAGATCGTGACCACCCTCTTGCGAGCCCAACGGTGAGTATGCCTGAAATATTCATCCAAAATCACTAAAATATCGCTACAAGAAAACTATGAAGTATGAACTACCATAAGCTCAGAAAAACTAGACTCTGGGTTTTACTCCGAGTCCCAATTTAAAAAATGCTACGGTAACCATATTTGGCTACTATCTAATGTGACACCTAAGGCTCATCCTTGACATTACAACTTTGCTACAAAGTCCTATTTTCTACCCATTTTTTTACTAAACCACACACATGGGTGTAGGCCCCCATATGTGTAATTGGTAAAATAAATTTTGGTAATTTAGGGACATCTATCTTTTCCCTTAACCTTATTAGAGCGAGAAGCGAGGTTTTATGATCTTACAGTTACGTGGATGCCATTCTTTTTGCAAACATCCAGCATTTTATCATTCCTCCATCCTGGATGCATCTCCATCTGAGATCAAAACACAAGATTGTAAAAGTTCACTACTTGTTCTATGAAGATACACACACCGAGAAGAAGACTAAGCAACACATTCAATCACACTCACTTGGCACACAGAAGGCATTGTCTGTGCAATACCGAGTAACTTACTGAGCTTCATCATAGTAAAATTGCAAACACCAATGTCTCTAACAAGTTGATCCTTCACAAGCTTCTCCATTTCTCTCCAAACCCCTTCCATGTCGAAGTCCAAAACATCCCCTGCCTTGGGAGGCCTACTAGCCCCGTCTTTTAAACCAAACGGCCAGTGGATCTTTAGCACAAAATACACATACACAATGTTTTATACTCTATAACAAAATAAATACTATTATAAATTTTTTGAAAAAATAAATAAAAGGCAAGGTATATAACTAGATAGAGATCAAGGTAGCCGAGTTGTAGTTCTTGAAGGGTATTCATCAATGCCAGGCGAACTCTCTCCGGGGACAATTCAGTACACCTATAAAATATTTCATAACCACCACAAATGTGTAAAAGTGATGCTCTATGCTAGACTTTGTATATATGTAAAGAATTGGATTTTGTGTAAATATTCTTACCATAGCTTAGATGTGATGAAGAGGTCCCTCCTTTCCACTCCTGCATGGATGGCTGCCTTAATCCCATCCCCGACCTGAAACATGGCAATATGGATTCGTCAATATTTTTACCATTTGTATCTGTTTTAGCTTGAGGACTAACAAGCCAAATTTTTTTACTCATAAATTTTGCTCATTTTTTACCTATCAATATTACTTAAAAAATGTTGGGTGAAAATAAACATTTTAAAACTTATTGATGCATTACAAAAAGTTTATAAGACCTATAGATATTTTAGTCAATCATATGGACTAATCTGTAATTCATCCTTCAATTCTTTTATTAAAATCTACGAGGATTGTTATACATCACTTGAAACTTCACTAAAAACGCTTGTTTATGTGTATTATGTTGGAGAAGGGCAAATCACATAGGTAATTCTAATATTTTGCTCCTTGGCATTTTAGCTTGATTTGCTCCCTATGATTAGCTTTATTTGAATCTTTAATTTTAGAATTTCTGTATTAATTTGATCTAATTGATAACACCGAATAAAATTATAAATTTATAGTCAAAATTGAATCTATTAAAATTATAGAGATTAAAATAATACAAGAGTCAAAATATAGAGGCTATCAATATATTTTGCCCTTTTGAAGACTTAAAAGTGCAAATAGAGAGAGTAAGGGTCAACCTCTACTTGAATTACATACTCCCCAGCGGTATCCACGTGTCTGTAACCAGCCTGCATAGCCATGGTAAAACATTTACATTGCGGAATTAACATTTCGGATTCGACCATATCAAATGGTTGTGAAAAATTCATATAAACAAATTTTTATTTTAAATTATTTTTAAAAAATTAAAATTTATAATGACTTGGGCTGGCAACATTTAACTTTAGTAATCAATGGCTCTAGTGCAATTGGTTAACCTTTTGCTATCAAGTCTTTTTTATATCTTTTTTATGAGTAGGTATTGAGTTTCACTCATAAGAGAATAAAATTTTCTTACAAAGTGTATATAAGTGTGAGTTTTCCTAAACTACTAATCTAATAACTAATTATTAATTAAAAAAAAAACCATCTAATTTTAGTTTAAAAGTTCAAAAAAATACAATAAATAAATAAATAACAAATTATACAAAAAGTTAAACATTTTTTTCACTTTTTTTTTTTTTTTTGAGTAAAAAACTAAAAAATATGTCAAACTTACTAATTTTTCTTATCTCATATTTTAACCTAAAAATTAAAAAGTTACTAACATATTCTTAAACAAGGGCTTAATAGTTATAGATCATTGTTTTTAAAGTAGACAAATTAGAATCAGGCCAACTTCGAGCTGAATTTACATTATATAATAAAATGATATGTGTTATCTCAAACTTGTTTCAAATATTAAATTAGTACAAAACCACAACTCTGTCTAACTTTATAAGTGGAATAAAAAAAAAAATTTAATTTAAAAATATGGATAAATTATAAATACACCCCCTGAAATTTAATTAAAATACAAATCGCTCTCTATGATTTTGAAAATTACATTCCACTCTCTGAGGTTTATAATTTCATAACAAATCGCTCATTTATTAATAAATCATCAAGTTAATTAACAGTTTTTAATAGGGGTGGGCACAGGGTCGGTTACGACCACGAAACCTCCAATCTGTCATCTATCCACCAGATTGGAGAAAATCAATTCACATCAATCCGCCAATCCGACTGATGTGGATTAAGCGAATTGGCAGATAAATGCGAATCGGTTTGGCGGTTTAAAATTTTATAAATTTTCAATATAATTCAACTTATACACTTCCTAAATAAAAATAAAAATAAAAAGTATCACAGTTAATGATTTAAAAAAGTATTACAATCACTGCATGCATAATCCACATATTACAATCACAGCATGTCTCATCTATATAAAGTATTACAATCTGTGGTTCTTAAAATATAAAAACAATTCAAACCACCAAAATCATGAACAGAGTAGTAGTAATAGAGATTGTATAGCTCTGTATTATTACATCTATACCTGCTTTTGAAAACAAAAATCAACCAGCATATATTATTTATTTTTAAAGTTTGATTTAAAAATCAAAAAATATAGATAAATAATATATTTATTTTTTTCAATTTAAAAAATATATCCAAGTTGAAAATTCTTTTTCAACAAAATATATTCAACCGAATATTTAAACTATTTTTCAATTGAAAATACAAACAGAATATCTAAACAAATTGAAAATACAAAATTTTACAAATTACTGAGTATGCTCGTGATTTGATAGTTCGGTTACGACTAAAAGAATTTCAAATTCGCCATTCATCCAAACTAGACGGATTGAAAAAATTAATCTGCAACCGTCCACTCGTCATCAAGTATCCGTCCAAAATACGGTAGATCGGTTCAGTTTGGTCGGTTTAGACAGATCGGCATATCCACTGCTCACCCTTAGTTTTTAATGATATTAAAAATATATTTCAATTAAGGTAATTTTATTATTATATAAGAAAACAATTATGAATTTTATTTTTTTCATTAATTTTGTTAAATAAAAAAATTTAACAAGAAGTAATTGTAATTTTTCAAATCATAAAAAATAATTTATATTTTAAACAAATATCAGAAGATGTATTTGTAATTCACTCTAAAAATATTAGATTGTACTAGATAGGTTAGGCAGGCCATCAGATGGATACGTATGCTAGTTTTAACCTATGAATTGAAATGAAATATATGGGGGAATTAAATGGAAGTTTGCCATAACCTAAATAATATAAAAAGTCAAAAAGTCACTATCCTATTTAAGTTACATCATCTTATTTAAATTATATCACATCTCTAACACATCACATCAAACCCAATCCAAACCCAATCTATATAAGCCAATAAATCAAAAAGTGCACTTTTTTAGAACATCCCAAACCAACCCTAAATATTAGAACCTGTGGGGTTATATTTCTGAGTACCAACACGTGGCAAGGTGACGCCGACGTGTCAGCCGAGGTGCCACGTGTCATGGTAAGTCTTGCCGAGGTAATTTTAAGATTTGCCGAGGTTATCTCCGAAAATATCTTAATCCGGGATAAACGGATAAAGGCCTCTCCTTTCTCCTACCTCTGCTTAACGTGCAAAGGTCGAGCTACCCGTAGAAGAATTAAGCCGAGGTAACTGTTAGATCGGCCATACCAGCCTATATAATATGATAATATTATCTTGGTCAGATGGATGTCCAACCATGTGAAGGAAGCCATGAGGCTAACACTTCATCAACTAGCTGGCCTTGAGGCCATGTGAGATGGCCATGAGGCCACGAGAAGCCATGTGAAGTAATGAAAAGTTTTTATCTGGAAAGCTGCCAAAAGTGCAACAATGGGCTGGCAAGCCAGCTCAAAAGTTGATGAAGAAGCCATCAACTAGTCTGGTGTATATATGGAGAGGTCGAGAAGAAGAATGGGGACGATCTGAGACACACGGACAGGGTGAATAACAAGCTAATTGTTACACTTTCAGTTACAAGCTTAGGGAGCAAAGTGGGAAAATTACAGAGAGTTAATTGTAATTCTTATTGTTTATTCAATATAGTGAATTACCTCGGCTGACCGTGGACGTAGGCAATTTGCCGAACCACGTTAAATTCTGTGTGTTTTTATTTGTGCCATCTATTCTGCCTGTGTTCTACAACTGAATCACTAAGGTGGGCAGTGTGATCGGAAAATCACTTACACAATTTGGCGCTGTCTGTGGGAAAGTAAGACGAGTAGATGGCCAGTAACGCACAAAACGAGAAGGCTGGGGGCGACACACCCGCTGGGAGTGGCAGGCCTATTGACCTTGACGTCGAAGGAAACAACCACAACGACAAAGCCCGTGACCATGGGCACGGGGGGAAAGACGTCGTTCAGGAGGGCAGATACTACAAGGAGGATAACCTCCAGGTATGGAGGGATAGGTGCCTACGAAGAGATGAGGAAGTCAAGGACCTGGCGGGCAAGTTGGCAGACCTGCAGTCGGTCGTCAACTTCATGATGCAAAATAATGTCATGCAACCACCATACCCACTGTAGGATACGCCGATCCCAGCAGTTAAAGCTCAGAATGGAGAAAGGAAGATAATTCCTGAAGCATCACAACGTTCCAGGAGCAAGAGGCATTCTCACTCGAGCTCCGGGGAGGTCGGGCGAGAGGAACCCAGACAAGAGAAGTCCCAGAGGACGTATCATACAAAGGATCAAGAACCCAGAGAACATCGGCATGTACAAAAGCAAGCTCTCTGTTTCGATACAACCCACGGAGAAAGATCAAAACGGGCGTACCACGAGGCCGAGAGTAGCGTGCCAAAGGGACTAAAGTCGAAAAATAGCCGAGCTCCGGGGAGGAGTAAAGAAGACTTGAGAAACTACCTCAAGAGGAGGGAACAGAACGCTGAAGCCGAGGTAACTTCACTCGTCAAGCCGAGGACACCATTCTCTGTAGAACTGGACAAATTTGAGGTACCAAAAAGATTCAGCATGCCGAGGTTTCAAATATACGATGGTAAGTCAGACCCTAACTTCCACGTTGGACTATTTTTAAACTCAATGGCGTTATACAGTGGAAACGAGCCTTTGCTATGCAAGGTGTTCCCCTCGTCCTTTGGGGAATTGCATCAAATTGGTTCCACAAGTTAGCAAAGGGAAGCGTGAAGACTTGGGAAGGCCGGGCCGAGATGTTTGTGGCCAGGTTCGTGACAAACAAGCTACAGCCATTGAGGGTGGACGCACTAATGGCTTTGAAGATCAGCAAGGATGAAGGCCTTAGGGCCTATGCAAAGAGATACTACGAGGTGTTCAACCGAATACCTGAATGCAACTAGAAGGTAGCGGTCGTGTCTTTCAAGAACGGCCTGAAAGCAGATTGTTCACTACAGAAATCTTTGGCGAAGACATTGCCAAAGAGCATGGAGGAACTCATGGCAAGAATCGAAAAGTATGCCAGAGCCGAGGAGGATACATCGGCACCAAAGGAGGTCAAACAGGAAGGGAACAGCTCGCCGAAACGAGGCCGAAGTAACAACGGGTTTGGCAAGACAGAAATAGAGTTAAGAGCTAAACAGGCGGTGACAACCGTATTCCGAATTCCAATCCAAAAAGTCCTAGGAAAAATTCGGAGCTAACCTTATTTCAGAACACCAACAAAGGAACCCGGGGAGTTTATAGGAAGAAACATGGACAGACACTGTTCTTATCACAATGAAAACGGACATACAACACAGGGTTGCAGAGCCCTAAAAGCACACTTAGAAGATCTGGTGAGGCAAGGCCACCTGAGAGACCTTGTCGATGAAACCAGAACGAGGGAAGAACAGGCCAGACTGACTCAGGCTGAAGCAGCCCCACCACCGCCGTAACCCCGGGCAGAAAGACCTCGGGTAGTAAATGTAATTCACTCCAAGGTGAATGAAAACGACATTCGGGGGGAAACCCAAAGAATAAAACACTTGCAGTACGTGAACCAAATCGGACTGAAAAGGCCTCGGCCGGAAGATTGCCGAGGTCCGATGATCACCTTCACCGAGGCCGACCTAGAGATGGTCCAGCACCCGCATAATGATGCCTTGGTAGTATCCCTCCAGGTTAGGGAGTGCCAAGTAAAACGCATCCTGATAGATCAAGGCAGCTCTTGTGACATTATGTACGTTAGATGTTACAAGGAGCTGGGCCTTCACCCTGACGACCTGGAGCAATCGAATAGCCCGATGGTCGGCTTCAATGGAACGCCGACGTGGCCACTGAGTGCCACAAACTTGGAAGTGCAAGCAGGCACTAAGAAGATCAGGACCGAGTTCATCGTGATTAATACACCTTCACCCTACAACATCATCATGGGCAGGCCGTGGTTGCATGCAATGGGGGCAGTTCCCTCAACATTGCACCAACTACTGCGCTTCCCAACAGAGCAGGGGTTGAAGAAATCAGAGGAGATCAACTGCAGGCAAAGAATTGCTCCATGGCAGCAATGAAGACTACCTGCAATGTTCGAGAACCAACCAAGGCAGAAATTGAAGATGAGGACATGGAAGTCCTGGATGATGTCGGCAAGGAGCCGGCCGAGAAAAGTGAGGAAACACTAAAGAAAATCCTCGTCCAGGAGGGCGATGAGGAGCGCTTTTTTCTTCTCGGCTAAGGCTTAGCCGAAGAAGAGGAAAGAGAACTGGAAGCCTTCTTAAGAACAAACATAGAGGTGTTCGCCTGGACACCTTACGAAATGCCTGGCATTGACCCCGAGGTCACATGTCACAGACTGAACGTCGACAGGTCGGCTAAACCTGTGATACAACGAGCTAGAAGACCGACGTTGATACACGTCGAAGCAGTGGAGGAAGAAGTTGACAAACTTCTAGAAGCTAGGGCCATCAGAGAAGTCAATTATCCAATATGGCTGTCAAACACTGTGGTGGTAAAGAAGAAAAACGGTAAATGGAGGGTATGCGTAGATTTTACAAGCCTGAATAAAGCCTGTTCCAAAGACAGCTTCCCTCTGCCAAAAATTGACCAGCTGGTGGATGCTACATCTGGACATGGAAGAATGAGCTTCCTGGACGCATACAGGGGGTATCACTAGATAGCCATGTACCCTCCAGACGAGGAGAAGACATCGTTCATCACCCCAAAAGGCCTATACTGTTATAGGGTGATGCCTTTTGGACTAAAGAAGGCAGGAGCAACCTACCAAAGGCTGGTAACCAAAATGTTCAAGCACCAGATAGGCCAAACAGTGGAAGTATACATCGACGACATGGTCGTGAAGACCAAGGAGCCAGAAAATCATCTTGCCGACCTAGCAGAAGTATTTAACATACTCAAAACATATCGGCTCCGACTCAACGCATCGAAGTGCGCGTTTGGGGTTGGATCTGGTAAGTTTCTGGGGTACCTAGTAACAAGAAGGGGAATAGAGGCCAGCCCAGATCAGATCAAGGCCATTTTAGATCTACAAAGTCCAACCTCGGCAAAACAGGTTCAAATGCTCACTGGCAGGGCCGCAGCACTAAACAGGTTCATAAGCCGAAGTTCAGATAAATGTAAACCCTTCTTCAACCTGGTAAAAAAGACTGCAGACTTCCTATGGACTGAAGAATGTGAGGCCGCTTTGGCCAATCTAAAAAAGTATCTGATCACGGCTCCAGTCCTCTCAACACCTGAGCCTGGGGAGGCGTTGTTTTTGTACTTAGCCGTGTCAGAGCACGCGGTAAGTGCAGTACTAATCCGAGAAGAACTGGGAGAACAGAAGGCTGTCTATTATGTAAGTAAAACCTTAGCCAGCGCTGAAACAAGGTACTTACCACTGGAGAAGTTAATGTTGGCCTTAGTCATGGCCTCAAAGAAGTTGAACCACTACTTCCAAGCACACAAGATTGCGGTGCTAACAGAGCACCCATTGAAATCCCTGTTACAACAAGGAGACTTAACAGGAAGAATTGCAAGGTGGGCAGTGGCCTTGGGCCAGTATGACCTAGAGTTCAGGCCCAGAACAGCAATTAAGGGTCAAGTTTTGGCCGACTTTGTGGCAGAATTCACGCCGGAGTCCATCGAACGTCGGGCTCCGTCGAGCCAAGATGAACGAGGTCCTAGCAAGCGAATAGAATCCCAGCCGAAAGCAAAAGAGCAAAGGAAGGAAAAGTTCAGGCCTTGCAGCATCTACATCGGCGACTCATTTAGACTCTTTGTCGATGGAAGTTCAAACCGACGAGGAGCCGGGGCAGGGGTGCTGCTAATATCCCCAGATGGAGAAATAATAGAACAATCCATCCGTTTGGGGTTTAAGGCCTCAAACAATGAAGCTGAATACGAAGCATTAATCGCAGGACTAAAACTGGCAGCAGCAGCAGAAGCAGATGAGGTAATAGTTTTTTGCGATTCACAGTTAATTGTTAACCAATCAACAGGAGAATTTGCAGCCAGGGACGAGAGGATGTCGGCATATGCAAAAGAGGTAATCAGATTAGCCGAGTTATTTCAAAACTGCCGACTTCTTCAAGTTAGCCGAGATGATAACAGCCACACCGACGCGTTGGCCAACCTGGCGAGTTCAATGCAGACTGGAAAGACAAGAACAATTATGATTGACTACATGTCGGGCCCGAGCATAGAACCACGGAACACAAAGCAAGAAACAATGTGTGTGAACATGGGGCCGAGCTGGATGGATGCAATTGTTGCATTCCTGAAAGAAGGAAAACTGCCAGAAGATCGCAAGGAGGCACATAAAGTCAGATTGAAGTCGGCAAGATTCAGCTTGACTGCGGACGGGCATCTCTATAGAAGGTCCTTCACAGGACCCCTTTTAAGGTGCGTACACCCTTTACAAGTTGAAGATTTTTTATATGAAATTCATGAAGGAATTTGTGGAAGCCACACTAGGGGCAGATCATTAGCCCACAGGGCCATTACCCAGGGGTATTGGTGGCCATACATGCAAAAGGATGCAGAAGCATATGTGAAGAAGTGTGAACCCTGCCAACGGTTTGCACCTTTGATTCATCAGCCAGCTGCTGACCTAAATCCAGTATCCAGCCCTTGGCCGTTTGCCCAATGGGGCATGGATCTGGTTGGACAGCTTCCCCAAGCAACTGGGCAGAGAAAATACTTGCTAGTAGCAACAGATTACTTCACAAAGTGGATAGAGGCAGAACCTCTTGCTAAAATCCGAGATGTGGATGTTAAGAATTTCATATGGAAAAACATTATCTCCCGATTTGGCATTCCTAGAGCCATCATTGCCGACAACGGAACGCAGTTCGACAGCAAACTTATCAAGAACTTCTGCGCCAAATTCAAGATCAAGAATTACTTCTCAACACCAAGTTTCCCCCAAAGTAATGGGCAAGCAGAAGCATCCAACAAAGTAATTTTAGATGGAATAAAGAAGAGGTTGCAGGCAGCAAAAAGGAAGTGGGTAGACGAATTGCCCAACGTGCTTTGGACATATCGGACTACGCCGAGAAGATCAACAGGGGAATCTCCCTTTGCCATGGCCTATGGCACAGAAGTAGTCATCCCACTGGAAGTCGGCATCCCAGGGATCCGAACCCAGGGCATTGAAAATGGGACTAATGATATACTCCTAGCCCGAGATCTGGATCTTTTGGAAGAACGAAGAGAGAAGGCTGCAATTCAGCTTGCAGTGTACCAGCAACAGCTTGCCAGAGCTTACAACAAGAAGGTCAACCTAAGAGATTTTCAAGTCGGCGATCTAGTTTTGAGAAAAGTGGTCGGCAACAAGAAAGATCCCAGAGAGGGCAAGCTTGGCCCAAACTGGGAAGGACCTTACAGAATTACCTCGGTGTTAGGTAATGGAGCTTATCGGTTTGAAGACAGTGGGGGCAAAGCATTGCCAAGACCCTGGAACACTTGTAACTTGAAATTTTTCTATCATTAAGACGGTCCTTATTCTTGGCCGATGTCATCAATAAACACGTATGACTGATAAAGATGCTGGAAGACATGACAAATGAGAACCCAAGTGGAACTCAGGTTCACATTGGGGGCAGAGAAGATACAAAAAGCCCACCACTTGTTGAAATTTGTAGCAATTTACAAGTTGGTTTGACCGAATACAAAGCCTACCACTTGTTGAAATTTGTAGCAATTTACAAGTTGGTCGGGCCGAATACAAAGTCTACCACTTGTTGAAATTTGTAGCAATTTACAAGTTGGTTTGACCGAATACAAATCCTACCACTTGTTGAAATTTGTAGCAATTTACAAGTTGGTCGGGCCGAATACAAAGTCTACCACTTGTTGAAATTTGTAGCAATTTACAAGTTGGTCAGACCGAATACAAAGCTTACCACTTGTTGAAATTTGTAGCAATTTACAAGTTGAAGTTAAGCCGAGATGGTTCCTTAGCTTCGCTTGTTGAAATTTGTAGTAATTTACAAGTGGAAGTTAAGCCGAGATTACTACTCTACTCGCTTGTTGAAATTTGTAGCAATTTACAAGTCGGGGTGAAGCTGATGCTATTGCTAACCGACATATAGCAATCCACAAGGTGGTCAAGCCAAAGATCATTGCTTAACACTTGTTGAAATTTGTAGCAATTGACAAGTTGAAATTAAGCCGACATGAGATCATCTGTTGAAATTTGCAGCAATTTACAGGTTGAACTAAAGGTTAAGTATATTGTTTAAACCCTGTTGAAATTTGCAGCAATTTACAAGTAGATCATTGTTTAACACTTGTTAAAACCTGAGTAAAGTTTACTGTTTATATTTATCCTTGTTGAAATTTGTAGCAATTTACAAGTAGGACAGACTGAGATTGTTGTTTAAACACTCGTTGAAACTTGAGAAAAGTTTGCAAAGTTAACATCGAATATGATATGTTTTATACTTGTTGAAATTTATGAAAAGATTGCAGGTCAGTATCTTGCCGACGTAAAACTTGAAGTTATCATACCCGAGGTATGTAACCCCAAGGAGATTATGCAAAGGAAGAATTATATGAGTCATGCAAAATATCCTAAGTATACAGAAGCAATGAAGAATTAAAGACTGAAGCATTCAGATAAAAACAGTTGCAGTAAATAAAGGCACCATGGCCTAGCAAAAGTAAATCGTGCACAGGAAACAAAGAAAGGCACATCGGCCATAAAGAAAAAGCTTACATTGTTCAAGAAACATCAACAAGAACAAAGAAAAGAAAACAAAGTACAAAAGATAAAAGAAAAAAAGCTAAGATTCTTCAGCTTCAGGAGCAGTTTCGATCTCGACCTTGGCCGTTTCTGGTAGAACCACCTCGGTATCTTTTTCCACAACCTCGGCGTTTTTATCTGCCGCAATCTCGGCGTCAATCTCGGCCAGAGTCTTCTCAACACTTCTCTCAGCCGGAAGGAGGTCGGATGATAACTGGACTGGGTGAGTTTCCTTGGATACCTTCTCAACCTCCTCATCCTCCTCTTGGGTTAAGTCCAGGACTTGATCACCTTGAGGAGGTGACTTGGTCTCAGTGGCATCCTTGGATTTCCTCACCAAGGGTTCATCATCATTATTATCTTCATCTTCATCTTCGGCCTGAGACTCAGACTCAGCTTCTTCGGTTTGACTTGGAGGAGGAGGAGGAAATGGCAAAGGGATAGCTTCAGCCTTGCGCCATGGCGAATCAGCAGGAAGATCAAGTTTTTTGGCTAAGGACATCCAACCAAGGGAAAAACCCCTGTTGCATGCCTGCTTAACCTATAACTTGTAATCTTCTGCAACATCGTCCATGCCTTGGGCATATGCCTTGTCATCGGTCGCCTTGATTTCGGCGTCCTTGGTGGCCAGCGCATCGTGAAGTTCTTGCTCGGCCTGGGCAGCCTTCGCCTGAGCTTCTTTCTTTTCCGCCTCGGCAACGTTTTTAATGGCTTCAGCAGCCTCGGCCTTTTCATCAGCCTTTTGCTTAGCCTGAGTTGCAGCCTCGGCTTGATCTTCTAGAGTCTTCATTTTATTTTTAAGACTCTTATTCTGTTTTTGAAGGGCAGCATACTCCTTCCTCATATCCTCTAACTTCTCCCGCGTTTCAAATGCTTGCAAGGAGAAGGAGTGGGCATGTTGCATGGCCTGAAAGAATACAAGGCAAAAGTTATTACAAAATGTTACAAAACCTAACAAGTATGAAGAAAGTGGCATGAAGACAAGTTATAAAAATTCAGAGACTTACTTGAACGGATCGCTGCAGCATGAGGGCGTAGTTCTCAAATTCACTCATCTTGGCATTACGCTCAAGATCGCCCTCAAGAAGAACTGCAGTACTAAGTGCCACGTCGATGTTCACGTCGTCGGCACTTTCGTTGGCATAGACTGGCCTGTTTTCAAGAGTAATTTTGGGCTCCCAGGGAACTTTGGGAACCCTGGACCCCGAAGTCGTCGCAGACGACGACCTCGGCCTTTTTGGCTGAGTTGACCCTGATGGCTGGGCTTCAGCAGATCTTTGGCGGGTGCAGAAGTGGTCTTCACAGTTGAAGTTAGTTGGGAGATGGGCAAAGCATCTTCAACCTCGGCATCAGTAGCTTTGGCCTTTGGCTGGGCCCTCTTGACTCTTTTTGGTTTTGGTGGAGGCACCGTTTGGGACGGTATAGCGTCCACGTCGGTTGGAAGGTCGGCCAGAAGGTCCTACACAACTGGCTTCAGGCGAACCATTTCGGCAGTTTTTACGAGTCGTCGCCGACGCTTTCTTTCAGAAATTGGTACCAAGTATGGTGCCGAGGTGGAAGGTTGATCGGCTGGATCGGAGGTTGATCCTTGGTCAGCTCGAGATGTTGATGCAGTTTACAGAATGGTAGCAGAAGGAGAGAGGTTTTTCTTCTTCCTCTTGGGAACGTCGGGCAAGGTGGATTTGTATGTTGGAATGAAATTCAGCAGCAATGGGGCTTTGCGCTTCTGGATGGGCAAATCTAGGAGCTTCTTCAAATCCTTGCGCAGAAAGTAGGATTGACGAAAGTTGTTTGGCGGCTTACGAACGTCTGCAAGAAAAGAACATGACATTAGAAAACAACAAAGTTTGAAGACTTGAAAACAAAACCAGCAACTAAGTAATTGATACTGGGCTCTTATCCTTGCCCTCCTTGACCGTTCGAGGAAGAGGGAAGAGGTGGACTTCTTCATCTGGGCCAAATTCCCAGTTTCCAGAGGCAATAAGATAATCGTCTAGAGCCCCTTTGTTGGAGTCAGGAAGGTCGGCTACGATTTTATACTCAGTAGACCTCGGCTTGAGGTAATACACGTAACCCTTTTCTTTTAGGTTGAGGGCACACATAGTGTAACAGAATTGGATGTCGGCAAGAGTGATCCTAACATTCTCCTGCCGAGCTAAAGCTATGATGCCATTAAGCGTTCTATGGGCGTTGATGGTGAGTTGCATAGGGTTCAAAGAATAGTAATGAAGGACTTCACGAAAAAGGGGATCTAGGGGGAACCGAAGTCCACACTCAACAAAAGCTACGACAGGGAAAGGCATGGTATTTTCTGTAGGCATGATGGAGTCGTCATCACCAGCTAGCCTAAGATAGACATCTGCCGGGATGGAGAATTCTTGCCTGAAAAACTCTAGTTTGGTTGGGGTGTTAACCCTATTTCTCCACATATCCATGATTTTTGGTGTAAAAGTACTAGGCTACAGAAACAGGTTACTTTCGAAGGGTTATTGGGACCTCGGCCTAAACCTAGGTATATACTAGTACAAATTGTTTCAATTTTTCCTAAGGATTGATGGTTCTATAAGCAAATCCCAAACCTAAATCTACGAAGAACGAGTATGAAGGACAGAAAATCTGGAAAACAGAAAAGCAAGAGCGAAGCTTCAGATTCAAGAATACAAAGGGTAGAAGACCAAGAATAGAGGAGAAACAGTGCAAATGTTCATATGTAAAATCAAGAAATAAAGACGCATTCAGGTGAATGATTCTCAAATTAAAAGCTAGAGCAGAACAGTAACGGCAAGAAATTTCAGGGATAATCAAGAACTGGAGAGGAAAAGCCAGTTGCTTACCAGATAAGGTGAGGCCGGAAAGGAATTCGCCGAGGTCAGACGACGGGTGCAACAGTGACGAAGACTTCACCAGGAAGATGAATGGAGACAGTAGCAGAGTTGAGAGCTTCGAGCAATGGTAGATTCGAAGAAGAAGGAGCCTTAGAGAGAGAGAAAGCCAGGAAATCAAAATGCAAAAGTGAAGAGAAGAAGAGAGAGACAATTGTTTTGTCAAAAAAGTGAAGCGGCGGCAAAAGCATTCATTGCGCCTGGGTTAACGCATGCGTCAGACGGCGTAAGCAGAGAAAAGACGGCTTGCAGGCGCGTCACCAGCACGGACCAATAAGGGTAAAACGCGTCGGTGGAACGGTCGAAAAATGGTGCATGACAGCTCATGCGCATAGGAGAATTGATCAGAATTCTTGTTCTTTGGAGAATACATGTCGGCCTGAAATGGATGATCTCGGCTAGAAAGTTCTTAAGCCGACGTATGAGAAAGAAGTTCAATGTAGGTTCCATCACCTCAGTATGCCGAGGTAATAGAACCTAGGGGGTAGTTGTGGGGTTATATTTCTGAGTACCAACACGTGGCAAGGTGACGCCGACGTGTCAGCCGAGGTGCCACGTGTCATGGTAAGTCTTGCCGAGGTAATTTTAAGATTTGCCGAGGTTATCTCCGAAGATATCTTAATCCGGGATAAACGGATAAAGGCCTCTCCTTTCTCCTACCTCGGCTTAACGTGCAAAGGTCGAGCTACCCGCAGAAGAATTAAGCCGAGGTAACTGTTAGATCGGCCATACCAGCCTATATAATATGATAATATTATCTTGGTCAGATGGATGTCCAACCATGTGAAGGAAGCCATGAGGCCAACACTTCATCAACTAGCTGGCCTTGAGGCCATGTGAGATGGCCATGAGGCCACGAGAAGCCATGTGAAGTAATGAAAAGCTTTTATCTGGAAAGCTGCCAAAAGTGCAACAATGGGCTGGCAAGCCAGCTCAAAAGTTGATGAAGAAGCCATTAACTAGTCTAGTGTATATATGGAGAGGTCGAGAAGAAGAATGGGGACGATCTGAGACACACGGACAGGGTGAATAACAAGCTAATTGTTACACTTTCAGTTACAAGCTTAGGGAGCAAAGTGAGAAAATTACAGAGAGTTAATTGTAATTCTTATTGTTTATTCAATATAGTGAATTACCTCAGCTGACCGTGGACGTAGGCAATTTGCCGAACCACGTTAAATTCTGTGTGTTTTTATTTGTGTCATCTATTCTGCCTGTGTTCTACAACTGAATCACTAAGGTGGGCAGTGTGATCGGAAAATCACTCACACAGAACCTCAACAATGGCAGTGAAGACAGAATTGGTAGCTTGCGAACCAGATCTCCATGTCCCCAATCCAACGACTAGTATTGTGTGCCCACTCAACAGCCTGAACTTCTCTTCTCTTTCCCCTTGCGGTGTAATCGTAGCCTGAGCCATCTCTCTCTCTCTCTCTCCCCACAGTAGATTATTTCTTTACCATTCTAGGTTAGATATAGATATATATATATATATATATAGAAAAATGTTTGATAACTCAAAATTTTGTGGCTTAAATGGTTCAAATCTATCAAAACGACGTCGTTTTACACTCAAAATCTGTCAAAACGACGTCGTTTTAAGTAATTTGAGTCACAAAATTTTGAGTTACCTAACATTATTGATATATATATATATATATATATGGAATTTATTTTTGTATACACAAACATAATGATGAGAAGATGCATGGATTTGCTGCATGTAGGACACGTTGAAGGTGATTAACGTGGCCACGTGTTTCTATGGCCACGTGTTTGTGCCTTTTCAATCACAGTTTGAATTGTTTTAAGAGGTTGATTAAAAATTAATTTTTTTGATTTTTTTTTATTTATTTTTGAAAATATCTATATATTAAGCAAAAGGTTCTTTTAAAACCCAAGGCTTGTGGAAGCTCCAACATGTCAATCTTAATTTCCTAATTTTTTATTTTTTTAAAAAAAAAACTGACTTGGTGATTGGTTCAAAGATTATAATAATTACACTATTGAATAACGCAATAAATGAAATCCTAATTTCCTTACTTTTACATCCCAAGAGACCCATGTAATTATTGTGTAAATGGCTCTTAATTTTTTTTCCTCTTAATTTTTTTGTTTTGTTTTTTGAAAAAACAAATAAATAAACACTTATTAAATTCTTTCAAACTCCTCGGTCAAACCCCATGTATTTAATTTATATATTAAAAAAAATAAATTGACTTGGTGATTGGTTCAAAGATTATAATAATTACACTATTGAATAACGCAATAAATGAAATCCTAATTTCCTTACTTTTTACATCCCAAGAGACCCATGTAATTATTGTGTAAATGGCTCTTAATTTTTTTCCCTCTTAATTTTTTTATTTTGTTTTTTGAAAAAACAAATAAATAAACACTTATTAAATTCTTTCAAACTCCTCGGTCAAACCCCATGTATTTAATTTATATATTAAAAAAAATTAAAATAAATATAAATATCTATAATTATTCCGTGTATAGTACGGGTGATAGACTAATATATAGAAAAATAAAGAGATAATATAATTCAAAATAGATTAAAAATCAAAATTTAACTTTTAGTTATCTTTTCAAAGAAACCTTTATGGTTCCGATCGGTGATTAGGCTAGATCCAAGGGCTTTGGTTGGATGGGCCAATGAGAACTCTCAAAGTCTCAAACCAAGTCTGTGGTTGGATGGGCCATAATATGAACTGTTACACCTATATATCACACAAAAAAGATTTATATAAAAATAAAAAAAAAAATCTTATAACAATGACAGATTTTTCGTTTGAAATGAGTGAATGCATATCTGTCATGTCACATTTTGTATAAATTTTTATACGAAGTATTTGTATATCATTATTCTATTCGCGTGGTTGCTTTGTAACTTTGGATAAGTAGAATTATTAGTCAAAACTAAAAAGTGAGAGAGAAAAGAGATTGAAGAATTATAAAGCAATACTGTAAATAGGGTAATTCTATTCTATCTACTTATAATATTTTATCAAAATTTGATAATAAAAATAAGGAGACTTACGTATAGGTTCTAATAAATAAACTTATTATTCAATAAGTCTTATAATAATTAATGATATTTTTTTAATATTTAAATGGCAATATGCTATTTCTGATAACCTGGTTATTCGCTAACATTTTGTTAAATGGTGGAAAAATTTTAAACCCCAACGCATAATTGATCAAGTTCAAGAAGAATTTCCAGTCAATCTTCATGCACCAACACCTGCAATGGTCAAAGCTCAGCAGAACCCAACTGCTTCAGTCACCCAAGGAACTCAAGGAAGCCCAATTTCACCAGTCAGACTTGGAAGCCCAACAACCAGCTCTTCCAAGCCAAAATCATCCAAATCCAAGTCAACTCAGTCAAAGCCCAAAGCTAAGACCAAGTCATCCAATAATGAATTGATCCAAATGGCCAAGCTATTGATGGCCCAAGCCAAGTCACAAGTTAGAGATGAAACCTCTGAAGAATCTAGTTCCTCTGAGGCTTCAACCAATAATAATTCTTATGGGCCCCAGTTTCAAGATGCTCAGAACCCATATACTTAAACAGTCAGCCATTGGATTCTATATATGTATAAATCAACTTCAGTCACTACTCTTACTTTGAGAAAAGTTACTGATATATATATATATATTGATTCCCAATTAGTCAACTGTGCAGTCAAGTTCCCTCACTGCAAGTAAAAAAATAAAAAATAAAAAAAAATAGTAAAAAGGTTCTCGGTCACAGAAAGATGTTCTCTGCACCCATGTATCTCTTATTTTCAAACTTTTCAGAAGTCACAAGTTTCATAGTATTTTCCAACTTTTGAAGTCACAAGCCTCACAGCTCCAATCACGGGCCTCACAGTTCCAAGTTTCACAAGCTCAACAGTTATCCACTTTGCCTATAAAAGAGGCTTCTCAGTCAAGACCAAGGCAGAAGAAAAAAGAATGAGTTCACAATTTTCTTTCGCAGTTTCTCTCAGTCTCTGTAAAATTTTAAGTTTGTTTTCAAATTCAGTTTCTAAAGATGCAAGTAGAAGTTGTATTTTTCAATTACTTCCAATAAATAATTCTGTATTTTCCGATTACTTCCAGTAACCAATTGTAAGTTAATATTGTGAATTTAATTTACTTATCTATTCTTATTTAAAAATATTTTGTTTAGTTTATTTAACTTGTTTGTTTTAAATATCGACTTGTTTGTTTTAATTATGTTTATTTAACTTATTTAGTTTATTAAATTTATGTGTTGCTTCCATCTCTTTGATATGTGCTGCTTCCGTCGTCTCTTTGCTTCCGTCTCTTTTGTATCAGAGCCAAGTTCGTTATTGTTGAGTTATTCTTTCTGTTTAAATTTCTCATTTCATCTCTATTTAATTTACTTAACTTATCTTTGTATTCCACTTTGTTAGTAGCCACCCACCTTTCGTCCCAATCCAGTGTAAGTCCTTAGGTTTAGGCAGTTGAAGGATATAAGAGTTTCTACAAAGGGTATGCGTAAACACACAGTATGAGAAAACATGATAAGTTATAAATGAATTTCGGAAAATTAGATTTAATTTTATAGAATTAAAATAAGTCGATTATTCAGAAATAACTCTTCAGTTAGCTCTAGATTTACAACTCTAGCTCCTATCCCTCGTACGGATGTACTAATTAATGAAAAATAACATGAATATCAAGATGTTTAAATTGATTCAAGTTGGAATATTCCTAAAGTCAAAACTAAAGAAATTTATAAAACTAGTTTTTTACAATTCACCTTTAATGTTGATTTACAAGTCAAAACTGTTGAACAAGTTTATGCTTTAACAAAAATTAGAGAAACTTGTCAATTATTATCCAAAGAGTCAACTAGAAAATATCTCAAAGCTGGTTATAATTTTATCCATTTAGGATTAATCCAAGTGGGAATCAACCCATTAACCCAACAAGGTACAAATACTTTTGTCCTTTTATGTTTATGTGATGCTCGTGTTATTAATTACCGTGCTAGTGTTATGGGAATGATGGAATCTGGCCTGTATAAAGGTCCAGTACATTTTAATTGTTTTCCAGATTTTACTTTAAGTTTACGAGATCCCCATATATTAAAAGTTTTAACACTAAATATTCAATTATCTGGTGAATATACTCATATGTTAGAAAGTAGTCATAAAATTGCTTTAATCTATCAAATTTATTACAAGTGTATACTAATTTGAATGTTCAAGCTTTAACTAAAAGTCCCAACGAAAAAACCCTATTAATCCAAGGTAGCACTACTAAAACTAATATTTTTGTTCCAAAAATTATTTGCTGGAAAGATATTAATCTTCCTGATAATTGGATTACAGTAAATGAAAATTACTCCCAAAATCAACAATCTTTTACCAGTCATGATATTCAAAATATTCAACAATTTAATAATGGTTCTGTTCATATTAAATTTAATAGACCCTATAGTCAATCCTCTTGTCATAGTACCTCTAGTTTACCTACTGAAACTGATGAAGATGAAATCTTTAATACCCCTTTGTTTACTAGAAGAGATAGAAAACTATACCTTTGTGAGCCTTCTTCACAAACCCAGCATACACATACTAAATTAAAAGGAATTGATAATTCTTGTACTTCTCAAATTAGTAAACCAGTTTACTATACTCACCCATATCTTCAAGAAGAAGATACTATATCTCAAGATTCACCTACTCAAACTGATTTTGAAGTTGTTCCTCTTGTCAACCCACAATTGTTAACTTTAAATAAACCTTTTATTCTAGATCTTAATAAACTTCATGATGAATTCAAATCTACGGCAAATAAGTCAAAAAGACACACATATAAGAATATTTATGATACAAAACAACAATCTAAAATTACCAAGAAATGATATAAATTTATGACAGAAATCAATACTGAAATTAATTTCTTTGATTATTGTAATAACCCCGACCTCTGATTACGTTGATCTATGATTATGTATACCTAATTAGTAATTAAGGAGAAATTCTGAATTAAAATGCATGTGTGTGTGTTGCATTTTTATGTCTATATCTGTTAGGCGTAGAAAGAACTGTTCACGTTTTAGTTTCGGTTTGCGAATTGAAAGCCTTATCGGAGTCCGAATCAAAAATTGACTTGATTTATGTGCTAGTTAGGATTTATAAAATTTTATGGTAGGTTTAATTGAAATTCGATTTGGAGTGATTAAATTAGATTAAATTAATGCCCACTAATTAACCTTATTAAGTACATTTTTGGTTTAAGCCTAATTAGGGCCATTTTGACCCCACTAAGTTGCCTTTTCATTTTACTCTTCCATTTCCTTGATGCCAACGTGAGAGAGAGGGAGAATTGAGGGATTTGGGCCCTAGTTCAAGAATTAAATTCAAGGAAAGAATTGCTAGAAGAAATTTGAAGCCTTGCTCATCTTGTTCAAGATTATTGTACCTAAAGCCCAATAAATCATCTAAGGTATGAAACCAAGCCTTAAGCCTTGAAGTGGTGTTAATTCATGCATGAATTCAAGTAAATTGAGCTATAAGATGTGAGAATTAAGCTTCAAGAGTAGGGAAGTAAATCAATCCATGCATGCATGCATGTTTCATGGCATTTTGAAGATTGGTTTTCAAGAATTCCTTCATACATGTGTTGATTTCACTCTAATTTTGGAAAAAAATGAGTTTCATGTTATTTAGTAGCATTTGATCATGTTTTGGAGAGCCTTAGCTCAAAAATGTATATGCATGTTATGTTCTTGAATTAACTTTGAATTTCACGTTGAATTTTGTACCATTGGCATACTTTTGGGCCATGATTTCTTGAAATGATTTTCAATACATGTTTTATGAGTTATTACGTGTTTCCTCAAGTTTTGGCCCAGAAAAATGAGTTTTGGATGTTCAAAGATTGAATTTGAGCTTGGTGATCAAATCTGGAAATTCTAGAAATTTAATCCACGCTCGAGCGGGGAACTTCACGCTCGAGCGTGCACTCCACGTACATGCACCTCCGCTCGAGCGTCGATGTTTACGCTCGAGTGTGAAATGCATATACCTAAAAGTTTGTGTGTTCTGCAGTCCGCTCGAGCGAGGGAGTTCACGCTCGAGCGAGGTTCTGAGTCTCACGCTCGAGCATAGGTCGAGCGCCCGTCGAGCGTGGAAATCATGCATCCAGTACTTTTGTCAAGGTTTACAGTCCGCTCGAGTGGGGAAGTCCACGCTCGAGCGCAGCTTCATTGTCTGCGTGTCTGCTCGAGCGGGGAAAGCCACACTCGAGCGTGGACCTTATTTTCAGCCAGTTTCAAGAAATGTTTTCCAATGCATTCTTGCATCCTCATTCCATCCTAGGCATTCCTAGGCCATGTTTAAGGTTCCATAATGAGAATTAAAAGGGTAGAAACATACTAAGAGCCAACGAAGTAAGTTATGTGCAATTAGAATGTGTGTTTCAAGTGTGTGTCTATTATGTGTTATGTAGGTCACGTGCCGCGCACCGTTTGGCCAATCTACACCGTCTGTCTGTCTCAAGGCCAACTGTGAGTAATAACATAGTAAAGCTATGTTCAACTTTACTTATTTTCTGTGTGATGAATTAAGATCTGTTTTCTGAAATGATATGTTCTATACAATGAATGATTGTCCAATTTCTGACATATATTCGTGACATCCTTAGCATCATGTGATATTTGTTGGCTGTTACCTGGTATCGGAGGTTCCATCATGGAACTTAATCTGTCTGCACTCTGTTACTTGTACCGGAGGCCCCGTCATGGGGGCTCAGCGTGTTTATTCTCTGTTACCCGGATCCGGAGGTTCCTTTATGGAACTGGTTATTCGTAACCCTCACGTGTCTGTATCTGCTCTGTTAATGCTAATGGATGTATCAAGTATACTTAAACATACCTCATGATTTCTATATATGATCTGGACAAATTATGATTTTGATACGAAACTGAATTATGATTTCTGAATCTGTACGAACTCATTCATTGAAACCCCTTTACTCTGTTATTGTTCACTGAGCTTTCGCTCACAGTTTATATTATGTATGTAGGTGAGCCGGCGCGTGATCAGGGCCAGAGTTGACGGCCTTCACTTCTGTTTTTTTCAGCCAACCGTTGTGCCTCCCGAGGAGGTTCCGAGCAAAGTCTAGTCACACGGCTATTTTGTACTTATGCTAGTCTCTGTCTGTTTTGTACAGTCGGGTCCTGGATATTACACTTTTGTATATGTTTGTAAATATTGATGTCCTTCGACCGACACGCTTATGTATATATATAAGTTTTGAAATATTTTGTCCCATGTACGTTATCACAGCTCATTGGACCTTGTCTATTTTGTATAATTGTGTCTGCAACCCCTTATTATGTGTTTATCTCTTCAGAGGCCTTCGGTAATCCACGGATAACTGGCCGGTTATGATGCTAAACCTACAAGGGCGGGTTTGGGTCGTAACAATTATTTAGAAAATTATTATAAAAAAGTAAACGTTATTACAAAAACTAAATGGAAAAATTTCCCTACCACTTCTGTTTCATCTAGTCACCCTCATTTAGAAACCATTCTGATTAAACATAAAGGCACCATTGTTCATGCTTCTCCTTTTAAACTCCCTGGTGAAGAATCTGAAATTAAAAAATTCATTGAACAAAATAATTATACTAATCAATGTTTAAAAACCATTGGTAAACAACTAGATAAACTCGAAACTACTTTTGAGGATTACTCCACTAGTCATACTTCTACAAGTAAATCTTTAGATAAACCTCTTATTAATCTTCCTAGTACTAGAAAGCGATTAAGCTTAGCTACTCAAGATAATACTACAATTGAAGCCATTGAAAAATTATTTAATAAAATGTCTACATCCACTACAAGCAAAGGAATTGTTGTCTTAACACAACAACCTCCACTAGAATTTCCTAGTCATTCTGATACGTCTAGCGATAATGACATCACTAAGTTAGCACAACAATTTCAACATTCTCATCTTAATAGAATCACACACCCTAAAGTTAACCCTACAACTCTTACCAAAAATTGGTACACTAAACCTACACCTCCTGATCTCTAACTTGAAGAAACCAATATTAGCAATCAATTTTTCATTTCTGCTAAAAAATTATATAAATGGAATATAAATGGTCTTAGTGAACATCATGTTGAACAGATTCTCGTTGATCAGAAGTGAGATATTTATCCCACCAAGATTTTAGTATACCAGTAAATCTAGTAGTAATTAAAATAACAATTTCAGGTTGAGTATAATCAGGATAATTAGTAAGGTAATTGTTTATAACCATGGATAAATGATTGAGTTTCTGCTTAAGATAACTGCTTACCGTATTGCTTGTCTTAAGACAGCTCGCAAAACTACTCGCCGTGCACAATTCATACAATTTCATCAAATTACCCTCCTAACCCAGTCAAATCAGTCCGATCTGATTATGTCAAATTTCAATCAACTAATCATGAGGGGGGTAATGTGCTATAAGAGAATATGTATGCGCCTCTACTATCACGTTAGGGTTTTAGTAGGATTGGCAAGTACTTCTTGAAATGGTATCAGAGCCAGTTCTGGTCAGGGGTTCAAGTCTCACTGGGGTAATATCCCCCTTGGGATTAAGGGGGGCAAATTCCCATGGAAGGTGGGGCCCAAATACTTGACTGGCCCACTCATCACATAAGGAGGGTAATGTGCTATAAGAGAATATGTATGCGCCTCTGTTATCACCTTAGGGTTTTAGTAGGATTGGCAAGTACTTCTTGAAATGTTTAAAAAAATGTCATTAATTGTTAATTTTAAGTGACAGTTTGAAAATTGTCATAAAAAATGTCACTAATTATAAGTTTTAGCGACAGTTTAAAAAAATAGACACAAAAAAATGTCATTAATTTCCAACTTTCAGCGACAGTTTAAGAAATTCCTCACAGAAAAACGTCACTAATTGTAAGTTTTAGCAACAATTTATAAAAATTGTGACCAAAAAAAAAAAGTCACTAATTGTCAATTTTTAGCAACATGCAAAAAAATTATCACAAAAAATTATTTTTAGTAACAATTTTACTAGAACTTATTTTCAATAAAACTTGATGGGAATTAAGTCTAACTATTAGAACTTATTAGTAATTTACCCTAAAAATAAGTATGTGATAATAATTCATTTTTTAAGGTAATCTAGATATTCTGGATAAAATTTATGTTTGGTTTGGTTTTGAGAGAGTAGTTTTTAAAAATTATTTTTGGGAGAGAGTTTAGAAATTTTTTTGGTTTGTTTGGTTGTGTATTTTGAAAGTAATTTTGAAGTTTGAGAGTTTGGAATAATTTGATATTTTGTTGTAATTGAGTAGATGTGTGTGAGAGAAAAAGTGATTGAGAAAAAGAAAAAAGAGAGAAAAGGTGATTAATTAATGTGTAAGAAAGAGAAAATGATTTTAGAAATTATTTTGAAAAAATTACAAACCAAACAAGTTTTTTAAAAAAATTTCTCAAAATCACTCTACAAAGCCAAACCAAACATATCCTTGATTTTTCCTTTTCAGATATAGGGGATCTGCTTCACTTCATTTGCATTCCCAATCATGTATTTTGATTCACAAGATGGTTAGGCCACCAAAAGATAAATAAGTTAAAAGATTAATAATATAAAATGTCATATTCAAATTATAATCATTTTATTTTTTTCTCTTACAAAATTATAAAAAAGTAAAAAATTCATTCCAAATGAATTTTTTTTAACCATGCTAAGATAACTAAAAAATTAAAAAGTGGCCTAAAAAAGTTATTTCCAAACAAATACTAAGAAGTACAAGAAAACAAACCAAAACTAGAAATTTTCAACCCAAAAAAATATATATGTAATTCACTAACTTTATTAGGTTTTTTTTATACAATTTGATTTATTTTTCTTTATTAGACTTAAAATTAATATTTTTTTTAATTGTCTAGCTTATATAGACTTCAAATTAAAATATTCATTAAAAATAAATATAAATTAAAAAATAAGTCAATATATAAGTTGAAATAACTGTTTGGTTGAAAACATGAATTCACAAACACAACATAATTTTTGAGAAATAAAATACAACAAAAATGATTTTTCCCCACAAATTTTTCCCCCCGAATAGCCCAAAATTAGAAGAGAAAGAGAGAGAGAAAGAGAAGAGAGGGGAAGAGGAGGAGCTGCGACAGCCCTCCGCTCGCCATCGCCTCCGCCCGATCGTCGCCCGCTGTCGTCTCGTCGCAGCAGCTCGTCGTAGCCCCGCCGTCGCCGTCGCCTCCGCCTCCGCTCCCTGCCTCTACCTCCGCCCCCGCCTCCGCCCCGCCTCCACCTCCGCCTCCAGCCCGATTTTGTTGGCCCCTCCTCTTCCTCGCAGCCCCCGCCTCTTCTTCTTCTTCTCCTTCTCTCCTTCTTCCTCCTTCTCTCCTTCTTCTTCTTCCTTCTCTTCTTCTGATTTTCTTCTTCTGAAAAAAAAAAAACAAAAAAAAAAAATCAAAACGACAAAAACGACATCATTTTGATTTCGGGAGGATTCGGGGGAAGGGCCTTTCGAGCTGCCAATCACTACTCAAAATACAAATCACATGAGTTTAGTAAAAATTCCGTTGGGCTATGCTTGTATCTAGTCCGCTATGTGGATTGGACTGGCCCAGTCCAGACCAATGAGCTCATTACTGATTCTATTTTCTATTTTAATAATCTGATAGGTTAATTTCTTAGGATTCCAAATGTAAATCATCAATTAATCTGATTTTTCAGTCACTTAATATTTGTCTTAAAAAAGTAAATATAAATTTAAAAATATAACATTCATTTAAGGACGAATTACGCTAATGATCCCTATAATTTAGGACTTGTGTCATTTTGGTTCCCGACTTTTCAATTGTGACACATTTGACCCTGAATTTTGAATCTTGTTCCAAATAAGGACAATTGTAGATAGTATTAGATTTTTCAAGGGCAAGACCGTCAATTTGATAAAATATAAATTAATTTGACAAAAATAAATGTCAAAAAATTATTTTTGAATTTTTAAAAATTATTTCTAGCTACTAAAGATAAAATTATATAAAATTGATAAATCTTTTAAACATTTATTTTTTTTTTTACCAAATTAATTTTTATTATATATTTAGATGATGATCATGTAAAATTAATTTTTATCAATTTTACATAATTTTATTTTTGGTAGGTAGAAATAATTTTTAAAATATTTTAAAATATTTTTTTGACATTTATTTTTGTCAAATTAGTTTATATTTTATTAAATTAACGATTTTGTCCTTGAAATTAAGCAATGGTATGTTCAATTGTTCTTATTTGGAATAAGATTCAAAATTCAGGCTCAAATGTGTCACAATTAAAAAGTCAGGAACTAAAGTGATACAAGCCCCAAACTATAAGAACTATTAGTATAATTTGCCCTTCATTTAATTATGAACCCACAAAATTCTAAAAAATTAACTGATCAAAATGAGACCAAAATGAACTGAAGCTATTTTCAATTGTTTTCTAGCTATAGTAATGCTAGGAATTCTAAAAAAATATAAAACAATAAAAATTTTACACAATATTCATATAAATATATAACTCACACTATATGAGACTTAAATATTATATAAAATATTTAAGGACAAATTACACAAATAGTTCCTATAGTTTGGGACTTGTGTCACTTTGGTCAATGACTTTTCAATTGTGACACATTTAACCCTGAATTTTGAATTTTGTTCCAAATAAGGACAATTGCAAATATCATTAGATTTTTCAAGGGTAAAATCGTCAATTTGATAAAATATAAACTAATTTGACAAAAATAAATGTCAAAAAAATATTTTTAATTTTTTTAAAATTATTTTTATCCACCAATGATAAAATTATGTAAAATTAATAAAATTATATGATTCATTTTTTAAAATTAATTTTAAATGATCATCATCCAAGTACATAATAAAAATTAATTTGGTAAAAATAAATAAATAAATATCTAAAAGATTTATCAATTTTACATAATTTTATTTTTAGTAGGTAGAAATAATTTTTTAAAATTCAAAAATATTTGTTTGACATTTATTTTTGTCAAATTAGTTTATATTTTATCAAATTGACAATTTTACCCTTAAAAAATCTAATTATATATTCAATTGTCCTTATTTGGAACAAAATTCAAAATTCATGGTCAAATGTGTCACAATTGAAAAATCAGGAACCAAAATGACACAAACCTCAAACTATAGGGAGTATTTATATAATTTGCCCAATATTTAATATATTTTTTAAGACCTCTAAGACCATCTCCAACGGTTCATCAAACCCAGTATCAAATTCAAAATTTGATGAAAAAGCTACTGTTCACTGCTCCAACGGTTGCACCAAATCGATATCAAAATGAGATTTCACCAAACATTTCATCAAACTGAGAACAGGCGAAGCATTTCACCAAATCACTGTTATTGACCGTTGGGTTATAACAACCGGTCAACCAGCCGGTTGATCGGCCGGTTGACCAATCGGTCAACCAGTAAAAGATTCAAACAGTTCAGGAAAAAAGTTCAAACCGTTAAAAAAATAATAATAATAATATTTTTTGCCTAACCGGTCAACCGGCCGGTCGACCACCCGGTCGTCCCGAAAAAAGTTCAGAAAGTTCAAAAAAAAGTTCAGACAATTCAAAAAAAAAAAAAAAAAAAATTTTTGCCTAACCGGTCAACCGGCCGGTCGACCACCCGGTTGTCCCGAGACAGATTTAGTGAAAGGTGAACCGTTGGAACATGTGATACCAGATTTGGTGAAATGAGTCATTTTTTACTCAAATTTAATGAAAAATCTAATTTACCGTTGGAGATGCCCTAACAAATTTATTTAGTTCATGTCAAACCCCTCACTTCTCCCAAAATAATAAATCAATAGTGTTACGTTCACATAATTTATTCCTTCCATAATCTCCCTAATGAGATAACAAAACAAAATGTATATAACGAGAGTTTTAAAAAAATATTTAAATGTTGATCAATTTTTTAAAATTTTCTTACCAAGTCATTTAGGGGAATTTAAGAGAAAAAATTGTGGATGAATATTTTTTAAACAAAATTAATAAAAAAAAAAAACAAAATAAAGAATATATTTTTGGGTGATATTGTTTTGAAGTTTGAAATACAACCTAGTATGGCCTGTATACAATGCATTATTTTAGCCACTACAGGTTTGCTTGCAGACTTGACTGCCATTTTCAGATCATCAAGCAAACACAGAAAGCAGAAAGCACTATCTCTAATCCCTAGGGGGGCCACTACAATATAAGAATTGCATTAGACCATCTCCAACGCTGTATCAGAGTTGGTATCAAATTTAAATTTTGATGAAAAATGCACTATTCACTCCTCCAACGGTTCATCAGAATTGATATCAAATTAATAATTCATCAAACAATTCATCAGATCGAGGACGAAGTAATGAATTCACCAAAACACTGTTGTGGACCGTTGGAGGGGAACCCGGGTCGACCAACCGGTTGCCCACCCGGTTGACCAACCGGTCGCCCGGTAAAAGATTCAAACAGTTCAGGCAAAACAGTTCAAATCGGTAAAAAAAAAAAAAAAAAAAAAAAATTTTGCCTAACCGGTCGACCGGCCGGTCGACCACCCGGTCGTCCCAGAAAAAGTTCAGAAAGTTCAAAAAAAAAGTTCAGACAATTCAAAAAAAAAAAAAAAAAAAAAAAAAATTTCCCCTAACCGGTCAACCGGCCGGTCGACCACCCGATTGTCCCGGATGAAAATTTGATGAAAATGAAGGGTTGGAGCGCTCAGTATCAGATTTGGTGAAAAGTCATTTTTTCGACTCAAATTTGGTGAAAAAAGAAATGAAGCGTTGGAGATGCTCTTAGGTAAAAAAAAATGCTACCAAGAAAAAAAAATTAAAAATTAAAAAAATGGCAGAGCATAAATTTTTTTTTGTTTTTTTTGGTTAACTGTAAAAGTTGGATTAGTAACTAATTTTTTTTTTAATCTAGCCAAAGACAGCTTATTTACACCAAAATTCACAAAAAAAATTATTTTTTATGATCTGATTACAAAAGTTGAATTTTGAATGATTATTTGAAGAGTATACTACCAGACAGTCACTACAATCTCAAGAATAGCAGAGCATAATATTAATATATCCGTACACAAAGAAACAGAGGATACAGAGAAAAAACAGAGGAAATCAAAATAATTCAGATCATACGTTTGACAACACGCTATCTATATCAAAAAAAATTTCACTATCAGAGCACGCTTTCGCCCGTGACTAGTTTCAAAAACTATCATCCAAAGTTTTCCCAGAAAACCCACTTTCAGAGACCAGTTAATTTCCCGCACTTTTCGCTTTCATCTTTTTCCCATACCCCGAAAAAGTAGTAGCCCAAAATCAGCAACAATGATTCATCCCACTAAAAACACCACCACTAATAGCACTAATACATTAAAAAAAAAAAAAAAAAAAAAAATATAACTCCAAGACCAAAACATCACATCATTTCTGACGAGACCCACTATCACCTAATTAGTGGGAGCACTAATTAGTGCTCCCACGCATTTTTCCCAAAATCAGAGTAACCAAACAAGAGAATATGAAGGCCTCTTTTGGGAAGAGATAAAAAATCTGATTTTCAGATTTTTTATCTCTTCTTCTCTCACAGAAAAGCTGATTATAATCTGCTTATAATCAGCTTTTTACCAAAAATCAGATTATAACCATCTTCCCAAAACACCCCGAAATGAACCTCCCCACAATTCTTCTCTTTCACACCCAGACACAACACACAAACTGCTCTCTCTCTCTCGGATAAAGCAAACATGCATACTCTCTGGCATAGGCTTTGTTTGGAAAGTAAAAATTAGGGATTTTTTTAAAATTATTTTAATCACAAAAAATAAAATAAATTTTTTAATTTAATAAGATAAAATATCATATCTAACTTATAATCATTATATACATATTCTCACCCAAAAAAAACTAGAAAAATCGAAAAAAATTCTTCACAAATTAAACTTTTTAACCTCAGACTAAAACAATTAAAAAAACCAAAAAATTAAAAAACTAATCCAATTCCCAAACCAACCGTGCGAAGTGTATTAAGCTGGTATTTGATGATTACTTTTTTTTTATGTTACTTTTCTTCTTTTTATAGTGATTTGAAATAAAAATAAATAAATAAAAGAAAGTCACTTTTAGATCTTACTTCTAGACTACAAGGCTCTTTAAAAACATAAAAATAAATGAAATAAATCCCCTAAAAAATAATGAATTTTTTTTCTTATTTTAACCAGCTTTTTTTTTTAAAATATTTATTAAATTTTACACAAAACACCACACCACTAACATCTTACCGCGTTTAAATAAAAATTAGCCCAACTCACTTTTATGATTCGAATGTAATTGAATAAAATTAGCCCAACTCCTATGACTCGGAATTGTTTTCATAGGGGCTCACCAATGTGTCTTGAGGTATAACTTCGTGGGGCTCACCACAAGACAAATGTATGAACGAAGTACAAGCAAAGTTGCACAGCTTTTCTTCTATATTAAGCAAACACCATTTTTATACATAATACTAGTACTATCATCGAGTAGATATAACAAGTCCACAAACATGAACTATAAATCCTCAACAAAAAGACCAACAAAGCAAAAGTTGAAAAAAAAACAAAACAAAACAAAGCAAAAACAGTCACTTCATTTAATTAAGCTAAGATGGCTGTGGATTTCCGGACTACATATCGGTAGGCAGCAAATTTTCTTTTCCGGGAGGCAGTGTTATCAACAGAAAACACCATTTTGCCCGCTTCTCTAGCTGTAAATGAGTTGTGAATCGCTTCTTCTGTGGCGGCAATCCTCCTCGACTTCTCAACGGCAATGGTGTAGCTCCCTTCCGCAATTGGCACAAACTCGGCACTATAGTCCAAATCCCATCCTCCCACCACAATGTCCCATGTTATTGTTGCACCAGCCTAATTAATCAACCCCAAATTAGACAAGAATGATATATTTCAACAATTAAACTAGTAAGAATTTACTAATTTCGTAATAAAGCATGGTGTTCGCAAACACATTAAGCAACATTACATAATTAAACACGTATTAGATGCAACACATGATCAACAAGTATTTTTTGGGAAGACACGATGTCCAAGTCTAACCAACAAAAAAGCTACCTTACAAAGAATATCTTATAAAATGGGCATAATTTGAATGCCCATTTAACCTTGGTGTTGTGGGTCATAGAATAAAATTTTGATTCACACATTTCAAAATCCCAACACTATCGTTTTTGTACAATTTTCTAAACCCTAAACCCTACAACTACACCTAATTTTAGTTCCCATTTGATGGGGACCGAGAGGGCTCTACTGGATAAAAACCTAGCCTTTGACATAATTTGTACCAAGTTACTGCACTTAGGTTCGAACCCGGCCTAGTTTTAAATAGTAAAATTTACTCATACCCAAATAAATCAAGGTATTAACTATTAAGTAGCACCATATAAATAACCATGAATGCATCATACGATCAACAATTATTTTTGACACCTTGACATTTATTCTATTATATAAAGCACAAACTTAGATACTAGTGAGGTGCCGGCTCAAATTCGAGTTAACACCTCCTAAATTGCCCCTACGTAATCCATCTCCATCCAATTTCTTTCTTCTTTTCTCTATGACGGATAC
This sequence comes from Camellia japonica, assembly GCA_030407325.1. Classification (NCBI taxonomy): domain Eukaryota; kingdom Viridiplantae; phylum Streptophyta; class Magnoliopsida; order Ericales; family Theaceae; genus Camellia; species Camellia japonica. The sequence continues at coordinate 35,195,004 of JAPPVO010000017.1, forward strand.
AACCTTCTATTTCTCACAGGCAATCGACTTCTAGTAATTATAAAGTAAAGTCGGAGTGAATTCTACACAAAGATGCTCGAGTTAGATGACGATTAACAGAAAGTAAAGTAATTAGACTTTTAAAAGAGAGATTCATAACAAAAACTAATTGCAAATGAACCTCAATGCCCTCAATTTGTATGTTCACTTTCTCCCCCCCTTTTACAGTGAACTCGGAGGCTGGTTTTGGTGGACCGTTCTGCAGATCACTGGGTCGACTCAATCCACCATATTGAACTGGAACATCCTCTGGCCTAATAAACCTGATCGCAGAACAAAACCAAATTCAATTAACTAAACTAACTGACAATCCGAAGAAGAAAACAAAATCCCAAAAACAAAATAACAAAGAAACAATTTTGTGTTCATATCAAATGGACCATTTAGAGAATATAAGAACATCTGCCCATTCTTACTCTGTTTTTCATGAAATTTGATGAAAAACAAAACAAAATCCCAAACACCGATATAAGAAGGAAAGGAAAAACAGCATACACAAATTGCACAGACCCTCCAAAAATAAAAAGGGAAATGTGTTTTCAAAAATGAAAACAGAAAACAAAAACACAACCAAAGAGACCATAAAGAGCAATAGTCAACAGACCAGATCTCTAAAGAGTAGTAACAAACAAACAACTCTGTAATGAAGCAATTGAAACATTCATAACTTGATACTATAAATAGAAGATAACAGGCAAACAATGAAACAACATACGAGCATTTATGATTTAACAGATCAAATTAAAAACCCAAATCAGGAACAGAGCTGTACTAACTTGTATAATGTCTCTGCAGCATTCCCTTCCTTAGAGATCACGAACTTGCTCTTAGTTCGTTGAGTCAGGAACGGACTGAACATTGAATACAACACACTGAAGTACCATGGTACATTGATGAAAATCTGTACGAACCCAGAAAATAAAAACATCAAAATCCAAAAACCCAGTTTCAAAAACACAAAACACTTTTCAAATTGTGATTTTTACCTTACGAGCGACCATTTAATGGTAATACACACCCACACAAAAAAACCCAGAAACAAAACCATCAAAATCAAAAAAACCAGTTTCGGAAACACAGAAAACAATTTCAAAAATGTGATTTTTACCTTACGGGCGACCATTTGATGGTAATACATACCCACAAAAAAAGAAACAGAAAAAGAAAAAGAAAAAGAAAAAAGAAAAAACAGAAAACAAAACCATCAAAATCCAAAAACCCAGTATGGAAAACACAGAAAACACTTTTAAAAATGTGATTTTTACCTTACGAGCGACCATTTCAGGGTAATTATCTTGAAACAGAGAGAGAATGTGATTGGAAGCAACTCTGAGCTCTCTTTTAGGCATATCTTTAAGATCAGTGACTTGAATAATCGAGTTAATCCCACCAGGTTTGAAATGCAGAAGCTTAATCCCTCTTTCAAGAACTTGAACCCTCCATCGAAGAAACTTCTGGAGCTTCTCATCGTCCCCAAATATCCTGTCATACATGTCCTTATCTTTGAAAACCCCATAAGCATTGTAACAAACTGGGTGTCCCTCTCTGTCAAAACCGTGCATATAAGCCACAACACCTTCAAGCTCTTTGAACCCCAAATCTTCGTCTAAAATGGTGTCGGCTCCGAAGTCTTTTCGCCATTGGAGGCACTTGAGAAGCATCTGGAGCGAGTCAGTGACTCGGAAGTCTCTGGCTCGGAGAAATTTGAGGAGAATCACATCTGATTTGTCGTCATTGGAGAGGAGAGAGATGGCCCACATGGAGTCTGGACCATGAGAAGCCATGAGCTTGTCTTTAAGCTCTTGGAGAGCTTTGCGTTCGGAGGATTTGAGGTGGGAAACAAAATAAGAGTCTTCACGGAACGAGGGGGTTCGGAGTGTAGCGGCCTCCATTAGAGAAGTGACGAAGCTTTTCTTGTAGGGAAGTGGTTTTGGGGAGGATTCGGGATTTGGGTCTTGGTGGAGAGTCTGTTGGATTGAGATTGGTGATGAGGATTCCATCAATGGAGGTTTTGTGTGAGACCCAAATGCAATTTCTAGAGAGAGAGAGAGATGATGATAAAGTATATATATGAAGGAAAGATATTTGGTTATTCAGAGAAGCTCTGGTTTCGATTCTCTGAGCGAAATTTACAGAGGTTGGTCGAAGAGAAGGGGCATGGAAAGAGAAAGCGACAAGAAGTGAGAGAGAGAAAGAGAGCATTAATTATTGTGCTTGAGGTGACATGATCAGTGTGAGACTGTTGTGTAGACGCAATGCAAGGTGAGATTTTGAACTTTCAAAACCGGCTTTGAGCTCGTGTGGTTTTTTTTTGGCTTTTTAATTTTTTTAATTTGAAGTTAGAAAGTTTGATTTCAAAAAAAAATTAATTTTTTAATTTTTTTATAAGAAAAAAAATATAATAATTATAAATTTAATGTTATATTTTATATTATTAAATTAAAAAATTTATTTTATTTTTTTTAATTATTTTAATCTAAAAAAAATCTCAAAACCAACTCGTCAAACGGAGGTTTTGAAGCTTTGAAGCGTTAAGAGGTTTTCAAAATTTTGTTCAATATGAAATTCGTTTTCTTAAGTCACAGGTCTTATTTGTCATAAATTAAAAAAAATTAAAAAGTCAGAAAGTTAGGGGTGCTTTGGGAAGATGGTTATAATCTGATTTTTGGTGAAAAGCTGATTATAAGCAGATTATAATCAACTTTTCTGTGAGAGAAGAGGTTGGTTATAATCTGAAAATCAGATTATAACCATGTTGCCAAAAGAGGCCTTATTATGCGTTTGTTTGGGAAGAGCTCACGGGCTCATTGAGCCACATACGACAAACAAGGCTCATTGAGCCAGATAAAACAAAACACGGTTGATAGGTTTGGTTTTCAATACTTCTTCGGGTGAATTGACCGAAATACCCTCTATTGCAAACTTTAATTTCCGTCTTACGCATCACAACACACACACATATTACAAAAGCAACATAGCTAGGGCATTGGTGTGAAGGGGCGACCCAGGCGATCTGCGGCTTGGCTACACCGATCGGCACCGGCGACGACCCAGGCGATCTACGGCTTGGCTACACCGATCGGCACCGGCGACGACATCCAGCGGCGGAGAACTTTTCCGAATCACCACCGCATCACTGGTAAATCTTCCAAATCAGAACTGATTTCATAGATCGTTGAACATGTTGCTTCATGAATGGAATGTTTCTAATTTTTTTATACGTTTTGCCTTCCCCCACTTCAGATCGTTGTGTATTTTGCCCTGTGTTGATGGTATGTCGTTGGAGATTTCCGGATCTGGGGATATTACAATTTTTCCTTGTTAATTTTTAAATAATCTGTGTATGAAATTTTAAAATCCCAAGTTCCCGATCCACAAAATTATGTTTTACAAATTTTTTTCTTGTTAATTTCCTTCCCCAATTTTTTTTCCTATGTCTGTTTTTGTTCCCCCACTTTGCAATTTGTTTGCCGATCTGCGGATATATTCGTAGTGCATGAATTCTGTTCTTGATGAATTAATAGTCACATTGCAAGTTACATTTTTATTACTTACATGAATACACACTCTGGGCTGCTTCATGAATACACACTGGATAGTTTTTTTTTAAGTACATTTTCTACTTTTGAGATTATGTTCTTTATGTATAACTACTGACCTTGCAAGTGACATTTTTTTGTTAATATAATTGGTTATAAAATTAATTCCATTTTTTTTTCCCATTCTGTTCTTCTTCCATACATACTGACATCAGGTATTACATATGTTTAAGTGGAATAAGGAAAAATACTCATACAATGGATGAACTTACACACTCTGTTCCTCACTTTGGTTCATCAGTAGAATGAAGTAGAATGATAGTTTACAATTATATTGTTGAGTTTGTATTCATCACCTTGGTTCATCACTTTGGTTCATCACAAAGTTTATAATTTCATTTTTACAAGTATATTCATCACTTTGGTTCAGCACTTTGGTTCATCACAAAGTTTATAATGCCATTATTCCAAATTAATTCACTATTAACAGGTATATAACCTGTTCATTCATTTATACACTGCTGCTATCTTAATTATTCCAAATTAACTCATTATTCCAAATGACAATTTGTACAAAAACCTGCTGCTATTTTAAACCATATATACAACATATTTAACATATACATACACTGCCAGATTTAACATATATACAACATATTTAACATATACATACACTGCTGCTATCTTTTTATGGATAGAATCATCCTATCATTTTAATTTCCGCTACAGAATAAATTTAAAACCATATTCACGCTGTTCCTTGTAAATCGTAGCATGGCTTCGTTTACATCAACCGCAACTTCCACTACATGGCCACGAATGTGTGCCTGCGGACATGGCCCCTGTGTCGTTAAGATTTCCAGGTCCACCAAAAATCCAGGGCGTCCCTACTTTGCATGCCCCCGCCCTTTGGTGAGTGACCCATCCTTTTAGGTCATAACTGTCCTTCGTTCACAACCCATGAAACTAATAGTTCTATAATGTGCACTCATCAGCCCTGTGTCAGTTGGATTGGTTGGTGCGATGAACCGAGGCGCGAAAACCAAGACTATGCGTCACCCAGGGAAGAATTTGACATGCAATTGCGGGCTGATGTCATAGACCTGCAACAATCCTTCCGTGTCCTTAAGACCATCGTGTATGTGCTATGCATTGTCGTTGTGGTTTTGTTGTTCCGTATGTAAGCAACGTTACGTACAACATTAGTAAAAACACGTATTTATGTTGCTTCTTTATTGGTAATATGTAATGTATTATGTACAAACATGTTTATATAATTAATGTTTATATGCAATGTTTATATAATTAATGTGCAATGTTTATATGCTGCGTAATTTATCATCCTATCTCTCGGTTCATTTCTTATTAATGTGTAATTATGTAACAACCGTATGTGTGACGGTAAATCTTTTGTAAACGAACATTAGTAATGGCTTCCGTACGGTCTTCTCCGCGTACCAAATCGAAAAGCAAAGGCGTTGTGACTGACAAGTCAAGCAGTCTTGAAGATACACATAGTCGTTTAAGCCACAAGGCCACATGGGACAGTGCCTCAACCCGCGTTTTTCTGCAACTGATTGCGAACGAGATCACTAAAGGCAATCGCCCGTTCCTAGTACTGAGCCAAGCCGGGTACAAGTCCTTGGGAAGAAAATTTGAGAGAAAAACAGGAAGAACACATGGACTCAAACAGTTGAAGAATAAGTACATGCGTCTGAAACAAGAGTGGCAAGCTTGGACAAAGTTGATGGATTCAAGCAAAGGAGTGTCAGGTATAGGGTTTGACGTTGACACCGGTATGTTTCAGGCACCTGATGAGTGGTGGGACAAAATGGAATCGGTAAGTACATGTACTGTTACATTTCATATGTGTCATTCACCAGTATATTTTTAACTTTTGTAGTTCAATTGTTATTAATTATATGAAATCTAACATCATTGTCTTTCATATTTCTCTATTTCAACAGATAAACAAGATGTGTGCAAAATTCAGGAAAAAAACCTTGGAACATCGTGACTTGATGGAGACCGTCTTCTTAGGGGCATCAGCTACTGGGAAGCACCATTGGACCCCGGGCGAGGAACTTCCTCAAGCTGCTGAGGACTCATCTGATTCAGTGCACAGTTTGGGGGCCCAGCCATTTGCTGATCCGATACCTGCAGGAGTACAGGACGTGGACTCAGATTCTTCAATGGAGCCTGTTCCGATTGAAAAGGATAAAAAGAGAAAGACGCCATCAAGCAGTGTTTCAAAGTCCAAGAAGGCAACAAGTGGAGCGTCAATTATTGCGGAAAGCATGAACACTCTGACCAATGTGGTGCGTACACAAAATCAGCAGGTTACGGTGAGGCATCTCACAGGCAACGAATCGCTGTTTACTATTTCGGAGTGTATGCATCGCTTGACAGGTATTACATCGCTGGCTGGAACGCCGTTATTCCACTTCGCCACATCACTTATGGATAACGCCGATTTACGGGAGGTTATGATGTGCCAGCCTGATGACGACTCTATCATAGGGTGGCTTACCCAGAAGCAGCTCCAGTGCACTACGTCGGCTCCATTTGCAAATCTGTTCGGGCCTCGCAGGATGTGATGCAGCGCTTGTATGAGTGCTGAATATGCCATTCCGTCTATTGCTTTCTATGAACTTTTACTTTATGTTTATGTTGGGACTGTATTAAAACAGGATGGTTGTGTGTCGACTTTATTTTTTCTTTTTTTGTCGTTCGTTTATGTTTTTCCTTGCAACCTATGGTTCCCAATACTTTTACCTATGGATATGAATAGGACATGAATGGGATGCACTTTGCTGAAACTCTTCTAGGTTGTGTGTGCACACTTTGTGAGACATGAATTTCTATTGCTTATGTTTGAAGTAAATGTATGGATTTTTGGTTTACTCGGGTACAACCGATTTCCTTGCTAGGTTTCTGTATGTTTCCATGATCGAAAGTGCAATTTTATTAACAGTTGAGCAGGTTCACTAGTTTCCCACTTTTCATATAATTATGCGTTAAAACATACATTCGTCACGGCATTGGCGCAATAGGGTTGTGAACATGTTGCATTTTTATTATTGCAAATTTACAAAGTAATGGACTCCGATTTGGGTAAGCAAAATGATTGAAACAGTGCCACTCTTGTAGGTTTTGAATCAAGGAAGACGTAATGAATCCCGGGGATGGAAGCTACAACGACGAAATAACGGAAATGCTTAATCAAAAGGCCGTCCAGGTGCAACAAGAATACAACTGTACAATTCTACAAGCATTCCAGTATGCGACTGAGTGGTACGAAAAACACATTGCTAAAACGCCATGTCGCACTTCTATACTGACCGGGAATGCATGGATATCCGAACTATATGCGGGACATATGGGCCGATTTGAGGAAAACGTATCCATGCCGAAGGAAGTTTTTGTCGCACTGTGTCACACATTAGTGAATGATTTTGGGTTACAAGTCCCGCAACGTCCACATGGTTTAGCTGTTGAAGAAAGCGTTGCAATGTTCATCCATGTATTGAAAGGCAAGCAAAATCGGGAAATCCAAGAACGGTTCCAACATTCGGGGGAGACGGTGTCTCGGCACGTGCATAACGTATTAAATGCCATGAAGCATTTCACTGTTGTCCATTGCCGCCCCACATACAATCAGCATCGTATACATCCATACGTGCGGTCTAGACGTAAATACCTACCGTTCAAGGTACAACCGAAATGCATTATTCACATATACATAAAGATAAACTTCTGTCTTGTTCATGAATTAACTGGACGTGACGTTCGGAAAATACAAACCAGCGTACATTTTTTTAAGAAACAAAACGATTGGGTTGTTTGCAGGACTGCATTGGCGCAATAGACGGAACACATGTAAGTGCATGGGTGACGGGGCCAGATGCAGCAACATATTTCGGTAGGAAATACTGTCACACGCAAAATATCATGGCCGCAGTCGATTTTGACATGTGTTTCATATTCATCTCGTGCGGATGGGAAGGAAGTATGCATGATAGCCGCATATTCAACGAGATACTAAATAATGACAATGTCCCATTCCCACATCCTGACGAAGGTAACACATGCCCATGTCAATTGGATTTAAGGGGTTCTCTCCATAAATTGTAGGTGTCATACGTTGTCGTAATTTCTGCAGGCAAATATTATCTTGTCGATTCTGGTTATCCAAACCGGACAGGGTACTTAGCACCATTCAAAGGCCACCGTTACCACCAACAAGATTTTCGACGCATTGAAGGGAACAGGACGGCAAACACGCCAAGGGAATTATTTAACAAAGTGCACTCGTCCTTACGCAGTGTGGTGGAACGCACATTCGGTGCCTGGAAAAATCGATGGGGGTTTATTCGAGACATGCCTCGGTATGACTTTGCAAATGTGCAAGTGCAGTTAGTAGGTGCGTCAATGGCATTACATAATTATATACGCCGCAACACAGGTAACCCTACAACTGTTTATCCAAGGTTTGACGAGGAAGAGGCTATGACAATAGTAAATGCCATACCAGAATTTGAACATGACGAGGATGGTTTAATGGTTGGGGATGAGGACCCACATATGGCATTGGTGCGCCTTCACATACGCGACAAATTATGTTACATGCGTAATAACGGAATGTTAGGAAATATATAAAATTTTACCTAATTTCCGTTGAGTTGTAACATTACTAATGACACATGTGTAACAGATTGTACTGAAACATATAATCATGTACCATATGTATGTGTTTACACGGGGATATACCCCCTTGCCAGTTGGTGACGTGCCTAACTTTGAAAAACAAAAATGCACGAGATCGGAAATGCTTATAATATTTTGAATATTTAAGCAATTTTTACGATGCCAGTTTTTTGACAAAAGTAAATGCCAATATTTACATTATTTTGTTAAAATAAATTTGTCAATATTAAAAATATTGAAATGTTTCTCATTAAATTTTTTTAATATTTGTTTTCCACTTTTTTGATTAAATTATTTAGAATATTTACATTATTGTAATACTTAAAATGAAATTAAATTTAAACTTAAAATAAAATTAAAATTAGCCAAAAACGTAAATTAAATCACATGAACTACGTAAAGTATACAATGAAAATTAAAATTAGCCTTACGCAGCACAACAAAAAAATAAGTAAATTATTTTAACAAAATTAGCCAAATAAAACCGGAAAAAAAAAAATGAAAAATAATAAAATTTCAACAAGATAAGCCAAATCCAAAAAAAAAAAAAATTAATAATTTACCAAAAAAAAATGAAACCCAAAATAAAAAATAAAAAAAAATTAAGCAAAAAACGCCCCACACTTGCAACGAAATTAAAATAAATAAATAAATAAATAAATAAAGCAAATTATGGGAAAACCAAACAAAAAAAAAAAACATAAACAAAACAAAATTTGAAAAAAAAAAAAAAAAAAAGCCAAAAGGGCAGTTTGGTAATTTGACATGATCACACCTCACCAAAAAGCCAAAAAGGCAGAAAAGCCAAAAAGCCCTTCACAAACCAGGTTTTTGAGCCCCAGGCTCATATAGCCAAAAAAGCCAAAAAGCCAAAAAGCCAACCCACTTCCCAAACGGAGGCTATCTTATTTAAATTACATCATTTTATTTAAATCACATTACCTTTCTATCACATCACTTTAAATACAACTCATACACAACCTGTATTTCATAAAAAGTCAAAAAGTACACTTATTTACATCATCTCAAATAACCCCTCACTTCGATTTTAATTTTTTAAATTTATTTTTTAGAATTTTTTTATTATTTTTACAGAATTTTTTTAATATTTTAAATAATTTTTAAAACTTTTAAACACACCTAATATAAATATACTTAAAAAATATAATATTTATGAAAAAATCTTTCAAAAATTCACGAAATACCAAAATATTAAAAAAAATACAAAAATTCAGTACATTTTTTATATTTTTGTATATTTATTAATTTTTTAAAATATTTTATTATTTAGATATATCTAAGGTGCATCTAAAAAGTTTTAAAAAAAAATTATTATGTAAATTTTTAAAGATATTCACTAAAAATAAAAAAATACGAAAAACTAAAACTAAATTTCTAAAAAACTGAATTTAGAAAATTAAAACCAAACACATTGATTAATTTTTTATTTTTTATATATTTTAAAAAAAAATTATAAAAAAAATTAAAAAATTAATTTTTAACTTACTTCTCAAAATAAAGTCATTGTTGGTTCATGTTATATAAAAGCCTTGGTTTGGGAATAATTTTTTAAATCTGGTTTTTTTATTTTTTGATTATTTTAATTTAACTAAAAAAAATTGGGATTTTTTTTAAGGTCTCTGCTATTAAGATTTTATAGCATAAAAAATACATAATATTTTCATAATGTCTAAGGTCCCTCAACATCGATTTAGAGAAAAATTAATTCAGAGAATTTCTCTGAACTTTCTAGAGAAAATTCAATCTAGAGAAAATTCGATCTAGAGAATTTCTTTGGACTTTCCAAAGAAAATTCGATTTAGAGAATTTCTCTGATATGTTCAAAATTTCTCTAGTTTGCTCAATTTTTTCTGATTTACTTACAATTTTCTCTGTGTTTTGATCAACCCAGAAAAAATTGTGTTTTCCACTAATTTCATCCGTCAAACCAGTTCTTAAACAAGTACAGTATCGACTTACTTTGCTCAAACTATCAAATGTGATCTCACAACAGATTTTATAGCACAAAAGACACCCAATATTTTCATAATGTCTAAGGTCCCTTAATATCGATCTAGAGAAAATTCAATTCAGAGAATTTCTCTGGACTTTCCAGAAAAAATTCAATCTAGAGAAAATTCGATTTAGAGAATTTCTCTGGTTTGAAATTTCTCTGATATGTTCAAAATTTCTCTAGATTGCTCAATTTTCTCTGATTTACTTACAATTTTCTCTATGTTTTGATCAACCCAGAGAAAATTGTGTTTTCCACTAATTCCATCCATCAAACCAATTCTTAAACAAGCACAATATCAACTTACTTTGCTCAAACTATCAAATATGATCTCACAACAGATTTCACAAATTTTGGAAGAATTGAACATCAATGAGTACATGTGTAGTTTATATTGCTATAGTTCATTAAAAGCACCGTTTCACCATGGAAATTGACAATCTCTTTTCTGGTTTTACCCGGAGGAAATTTGATCCATAGAATTCTCTAGACTTTCCAAAGAATTTCTCTCCAAAAAAATTCTGAGAAGGCCAGAGAATTTCTCTGGTTTGAAATTTCTTTGATATGTTCACAAATTTCTCTAATTTACTTACAATTTTCTCCGTATTTTGATCAAACTAGAGAAAATTGTGTTTTCTACTAATTTCATCCATCAAACAAGTTCTCAAACAAGTACACTATCAACTTGTTTTGTCAAACTATCAAATATGATCTCACAACAGATTTCACAAATTTGGGAAGAATTGAACATCAAGGAGTACCTGTGTAGTTTATATTGCTATAATTCATTAAAACCATGGAAATTGACAATCTCTTTTCTAATTTTACCCATTTCCTCTTTGTAATCCATATCTGATGGTTGACATCTATTTGGTTCCCAAATCTCAGTTACTCTCTCAACTCTCTGTTATAACTCCTACAATCAATACATGAACTCACTCATAACCCTCCCACCACCACTCTCTTGCTTCCTTGTTGGCGATGGAGGTAGAGTTCACGTCATCGATGGTGCTGTCATCAATGACCTGGTACGTTTTGGTTAGAAACGGCGTCAGAAGAGATTTGGATGCATCGCCAGCAATTGATTCTCCATTATTTTGCTCTCCCGAAAGCGGAGCCATCACGATCCACCTAATCAAAACTAAAATAAGCCAAGGTTCAAACAAAATCCACAACTTCAAAAACAAAAACAAAAAAAATGAATGAATTGAAAGAAAAGTCATACCAAATCGACAAGTGTGTAGATGAAAAAATTGAAGCAGATCTGATGGATGTTGAAGATTAGAGAGAGAAGTGCGGTGCGAAAGGTGTGAGCATTTTTCTGGTAATTCTAGAAGCTTCATGTAGCAAGAGAGAGAGAGAGAGAGAGAGCGAGAGAGGAAAGAATGAGTCTGTTATTGTGGAAAGAGAAGGACCTAAGACATTACAAAATAATATTGTGGACCTCTCTCATTATTAAAAATAGGAAAAGGATTTTAGACTAATTTTCTCAAAAAATTTTGTTTGGGAATTTTTTTTAAATTTTTTTTTGTAATTTTGTGAGAGAAAAAGTAAAATAATTATTATTTAAATATGATATTTTCTCTTATTGACTTTTTAACTTTTATCTTCTAGTGGGTTAAAGTCTCAACCTACTTTTCAAACGAGACTAAGGGGTCTTTTGGGAAGTGGGTTATAATCCACTTTCTAGATTATAACTCACTTCCCTCTCTCACATAAAGCTGATTATAATCAGGTTTTAATCAAAAAACTAATTATAACCATCTTCCCAAAATAGCCCTAAAATTGCATCTTTAATATGTGATTTTTATTATGAAATTACATTTTAAATATGATTTCATAATAAAATCATATTTTTTAATTTATGTTTTTTTTAAAAAAAATAGATTAATTTAGTAAATAGTTTGACAAGTGAATTAGTACTTGGATAAATAATTTGACTTTTTAGAATATTAAAAAAAAAAAACTCCAAATATGTGTGGTCATTAATATAAATTTATAAATTTTTTGAAATATTTGTATTCAGAAAATGAAAAATGTTGCAGCAGAAGTAGCAAGCAACAAGTGCCTACTTAACTTTTGATTTTCACACTTTTTGTTTCTTTCTAATTTTTATTTGTATTGTATTTATTTACCACATTGTACATAGACCCACAACAATTAAAGTGTATGAGCTCCCGTTTGTTTGGGCACCATCACAGGCCAGAGTGAATTGTGCCTGTAACTGATATTTGTTTTGTTTGTAGCCTTCGAATTGGTAATTCATTCGGATTAGGATGGGCCTTGGGCGAGCGGATTGATAGTCCAGGCGAAGAGGTGATATTACAAAAATAGTCTGTCGGCTTAGTGAGTTGCCGGACGTTCGCCGGGACGTCCGGCCGGTCAACCCGCCGATCAACCGGTCAATTGATTTTTATTTTTTTTTGCCTGTTGGACATTTTTTTTGTAAACATTAAAGTTTAATGTTTTTATATTTTTTGTTAAGTAAAAATCATCATTTTATTAGTTTTATTATTTTATATAAGAATAATTTAACAATCCCCTCACTAACAAAATAAACACAATTTTACTAATCCCCTCACTATGAAAACAAACACAATTTTACTAATCCCCTCACTATCAATCCCCTTCTTTCTACCTCTGAAAACAAACGGGACCTGAATTAGTTATTTTAGTTTTTTTTAACGATAATTAGTTATTTTAGTTGATTTTTAAAATTTTAAATGTTTTATAATAAAAAAAAACATGTAAAAATACAAAAGAAATAATGTGATAAACTTGTAATAATTTTTAATTTTTAAGTTACAATAATATATCTCCAAATGGGCCTAAACATCCATTTTCAATATTTCTTTTTAGCAATATTTACTTGTGACTTTCTATGTGTTATGATGGATTTTATTATTTGTTTTATAAAAAGAATTAATGTTGTGTGAATACATATAAATAGTGAAATAAAATGATAAAAATATTATTTTCTTTTATCAAAAATGAGAAGGAGATTTATGACTTAATAATTGGCCGAGCTACTTTGGGCCCGAGTCCGGGGTCTTTACTTGGTCAGGCGTTGGGTGCGCACCAGATGGAAGATTTAATCTGGTCAAGTTGGGACAACTTTGAACCACTAGCCCGGTGGGGTTGTGCGATCTGCTAAGTTAGACGGGATTTGTCCTCAGAAGACCGAACTCGACCGAGCGGAAGCTCGATCGCGATTGTGGAGCTCAGTTGAGCCTACGATCAAGAATTACAGGCAAGACCAGACAATCAGCACAGTCCTAGAGTGAAGGCGTGACACCGCGCTAAGCATAGCTCGGAAAGCGACGAATATTTCCTCCTTGTACAATTGGCACCGTCTGTGGAAATTCTTCGACAAATGAAACCTTGTCCTCTAAGCTTGTCCGATCACTCTTCATGGCTCACAACGACGAAACACCGCAATCCATCGTTGACGGCGTCACCCCTGAGTCAGTCCGGAGGAGAGATGGCCCTCCTGCCGTTCCGACCATGGCGGGCTTAGAGACTTCCTCCAGAGGGCCCTCTAGAGACGCACGAGATAAGCGTACATACAAGGAGCACAGGCCATTCTTAGAGCCCAGATGGGCACCAGCGGTGAAAAGAGTCACACTCTCAGCGCCTAGAACATAAGTTGAAAGACCAAGATGCCATCATTCGAAGGATGGCAGTAAAGATGAAGGCGCTGAAGTGGCAAGTCAAAGGGAAGAGTGTTGCTGAAGTGGATAACCACAGTGAGTGCACCCTGTTCCGTCACTCAGGTAGCCAGAGCCAACAGAGGATGCCTTCCTTTTCCATCACCAGAAACTATGGGATTGGTGACTTTGACCCACCGGCGGAGAAGTCTTGTGCGCGAGATAACAGATACCGTCTCTCATGTTCATTGACAACGTCGAAATACTCCTACTCCGCTCGTTCGGAGGACTTGAGGGACGTCTTGGAAGAACTAGCGTGCCGGTGGGAGACGCACAGGGTGCCGGCATTGCAGCGGCTGTCCCACGGAGGTCGCTGTAACAACCCTCGTCACTGTTTACCGATTAACTACCGAATACTGCTAAACTGAGACTGATTATGATAAGTAATGGAACTGATTGAAATACTGAACTAACCGACTGAAATCTGAAACTGATTGATTGACTGTATCTGTTTAAATGCATTTCTATCTGTTTGACTGTTTGATTATCTGTTCATATTTTTATATTAAACTGCAAATTGAAGGCCTTATCGGCGGCCGAATCTGAAATTGATTGATGTTCTTTGTTAATTAGGTTTTTTGTGATTTTATGGCATATTTATCCGAAACCTGATTAGGCATGATTAAATTAGATTAAATATTGGTTAATTGCTCAAATTGGACTTAATTGCCAAAATGCCACTTAGTGGCCATTACCTTACACATTTAGGGGCTTGCATACATTGAACCATAACATTTCCTCAGCCTAATTTCTTGAGAGCAACCGACCATAGAGAGAGAGAGAGAGAGAGTGAGAGAATTAAGTTCACTTGTAGATTTGCTTGGAAATTGAAGGGATTGAAGTATAAATTTTCATAATTGAGCTCCTACACTTGAACTACAAGGCTTAAGGTAGAAATTCATCTTCTCATTCTTGTGTTTAAGTTAGTTCTTGCATGGTTCATGCTAAATTGAAGAGTGGAGTTAAGTTTTGGTCCTAAAATGTTGAATTAGAGCTCATTCCATGCATGCATGTGCATGTCTCTCATTTTTGAAGTTGTTTTTCATAAATTCCCTCATGCATGTTCATGTTAATGTTAAGGACCATGATTTCATCTTGAATTTGAAGAATTGGCTCACTAGAGCATCAAATTGAAGCTTTGAATTGAGTTAAAGTCATGCATGTCATGTGTGAGGCTTGTTCATGAAAATTGGTTTCTAATTGAGCTTGTTTGAACCACCCTTGGGCCTTGATTTTACAAATTAAGCTTTGAATCATGTATTCTAAGTGTTTACAAATGTTTCCCAGAAATTTGGCCCAAGAGGATCGAATTTAGTGCATTTAAACTTGGTTTTTGACTTGGGGGTGCAATCTGGATTTTCCAGATTTTGCACTCCCGCTCGAGCGGGGAAAGTGGCGCTCGAGCGGGGAATTCAAACATCCAGTACTTTGCACTGTTTTACAGTCCGCTCGAGCGGAGTATTGTGCGCTCGAGCGGGGTCATGTGTCTCACGCTCGAGCGGGCGTCGAGCGTCCGTCGAGCAGAGATTTCACCCATCCAGTACTTTTACGGTACGCTCGAGCGGGTATTTGCCGTTCGAGCGGGTACCTTTGTTGCATGTCCGCTCGAGCGGGAAAACCTACGCTCGAGCGGAGACCTGTTTTTTTGAAAATTCTGAAACTATTTTCTGTGCACATCTTTGCATCCTCATCCCATCCTAGGCATTCTTAGGCCTAGTTTAAGACATCTTAATGAGGATATAGATGTAGAACACACCGGGGCAAGTTAGGGATTAAGTTATTGTCTTTCCCAACTGTGTAGCTTAGTGTGTGTTCGTTTTGTAAACTGTGTAGGGTTGGCGACTAGAGACGCGCTCTAGCTTTACTATAGCCCAGAACTCTGTGAGTAACAACTGTGTAAAGATATGTTCAAAAATGATCATCTTCTAAACAATTGAACTGTACTATTTTCTGAACTGCTACTGTTAACTGAATGAATGTATGTCCTATATTCTGAACTGTATTGTGGCATCCTTAGCAACTACTGTTTACTGTTACTGTTACAGAGATCTCTGTCGGTTCCCTCGTTGGAACCACTACTGTTTACTGATTGATGGCCATCATCGACTGTTCGGTCTTTTAGACCTACTGTTTACTGTACTGCTATGCTATGCTAATGGATGTACCACATATGACTGTTTACTGTACTGAGCAACTGATATACTGATTGAAATGAACTGTTTTCATTACTATAAGGACATTCATTCTTAACCCCTTTACGCATTATGTTATTCACTGGGCTTTAGCTCACTGCTCATATGTATATGTAGGTGTTCAGGCACCAGACCGGAGCTAGGAGCGTGGGTTAGACTCCCCTTTTTGTCAAGCCAACTACTGTACCTCACTGCGAGGTTCCGAGCCTGTCAAGCTTTGGCTTAGGGGTGTTTTTTTATTTTCCCATGTCTGTCTCTGTACCTGTTTTTGTACTGTACTGTTTAATAGGGATTAGGTCCTTGTTCTGAATGATTGTTAATATTGTGCATACTGTTCTGTACTGTATATATATATGTATGAAAAGTCCTTTTGCATACAGATTGTCACAGCTCATTGGACATTGTTTATTTACTGTATTGGCTTCCGCCATGCCCTTGTACTCTGTTTTACTGTCTTACTGTTAAGCAGGCCTTCGGTAATCTCGGATTACTGGCCGGTTACGGTGCTAAACCCATAGGGGCGGGTTTGGGTCGTGACAGAGTGGTATCAGAGCGATACTTGCCACGAGTTATACCGCACACACGTGTCCAAATGAGATATAGGGTGTCCTAGAAAAGCAATTAGGGCATCGCATGAGCATGAAAAGTGTGTGTGGACATGACTGAATATGTGTTAATGTGATAAACTGTTTAAGTATGCAACTGCTTATGTTGATAACTGTTATAACTGCTTATAGTGAAATGGATAATGCAAGAACTACAAATGAATCTGAATCCTCATCCTCTGAGGCAAGAATGGCAAGACTGGAAAGAATGATGGAACTAATAACTGAACGATTAGATCAACAACAGAACCAACAGCCCCCACCTCCTCCTCCAGTACAGCCGGAACAGAATGTGAATGTTAATGATGGGGACATAATTGCTCTTACCCAGAAGTTCAGCAAACTGAAACCGCCATCCTTTCAGGGAGGCCTTGAACTGTTAAAAGCTAAAGCATGGGTTTTGGAGACCGAAAAATTGTTTGAAGTATTTCCGTGCTCGGAGGCACATAAAGTACTGTTGGCCACCTTCACTTTGCAAGAAGAGGCTAGAAGGTGGTGGATGCTTACCCGTGATGACAA
This sequence comes from Camellia japonica, assembly GCA_030407325.1. NCBI lineage: Eukaryota > Viridiplantae > Streptophyta > Magnoliopsida > Ericales > Theaceae > Camellia > Camellia japonica. Next base: position 35,212,326 of record JAPPVO010000017.1, read on the forward strand.
CATTGTTATGACTTGGGCTCAATTCAAAGGAGCCTTCTTTGAAAAGTACTTCCCTCAGTGTGTCAGGGACAGAAAGGTGACTGAATTTGAACAGCTGAGACAGGGCACAATGTTCGTTGCTGAATATGAAACAAAGTTCACCGGGCTTGCTAGATATGCACCATACATGGTGGACACTATTACAAGAAGGCCAGAAGGTTTGACAGCGGCCTTAATGTTGCAATACTCGATAGAATAAGTGTTCTGAAATTACCTACTTATGTGAATGTTCTTGACCGAGCCTTGATGGCTGAAGCGAACATCGAGGCACTGAAAACTGAAACACCAGCGTCTGAATGGCGTGGTAAAAGACAGGGTTTTAAGTTCAAGAAAGGCAAAAACAACCCGTTGAACAAAAAGCAAAATACAGGGTCAACGACTATTTCTAGCCAAGGAAACCGGTCTATACCGCCCTGTTCCGAATGTGGTAAGAATCATAAGGGAGTTTGTTATAAACTATCTGGTGCTTGTTACAGGTGTGGCAAGGTGGGCCACATGGTTAAAGATTGCCCTTCCACTGCTCAGGGCAATAGTAAAGCTGCAGGCAGCGCCACAGCATCAACAGTTGCACCAAAACCGAACCCCAAAGCTACCGGGAAAGAGCCCATGAGGCAGGGCCGAGTGTTCGCCCTAGTACCGGGAGATGTACAAAATACTGAGACCGTTGTGTCAGGTATCCTCTCTATTTGTACTCAATATGCATATGTACTGATTGATTCGGGGTCTACACATTCTTATGTATCGTATGCTTTCTCACGAAAAATGAATAGACCCTTAGAACCTATGAACTATCTGTTAGCTGTATCTTCACCCGTTGGGGGATCTATGACCTGTGCATATATGTACCCTGCTTGTGAAATTATTGTTGGAGATGCACATCTATTTATTGATTTACTGCCACTGAACATTGATCATTTTGATGTTATATTGGGGATGGACTGGTTAACGAAATATCATGCCACCATAGACTGCGTAGCGAAACAAGTAGTTTTCCGTCCACCTGGTTTACCTGAATTTGTGTTTAGTGGAAGTGGAGTAGTACCTCCTCCGTATTTGATTTCATCTGTGAAAGCTGTTAAATTAATTAGAAAGGGGTGTAAAGGGTATCTGTGTTCTGTATTGACTGTATCTACTGATGATATTGCTAATGTGAACAGTATTCCCATAGTCAGAGAATTCCCAGATGTTTTTCCAGATAATTTGCCAAGGGATTTGATTGACAGGGAGATTGAATTCACCGTTGATGTGATTCCGGGTACCCAGCCAGTATCTAAAGCTCCTTACCGAATGGCCCCGACTGAATTGAAAGAACTGAAAGTACAATTGCAGGAACTGTTAGATAAGAAGTTCATCAGGCCCAGTACTTCACCGTGGGGCGCACCTGTCTTATTTGTGAAAAAGAAAGACGGCTCACTGAGACTGTGTATTGATTATCGCGAACTGAACAAGGTAACTGTGAAAAATAAATACCCATTGCCTCGAATTGATGACTTATTTGATCAGTTACAGGTAGGGGTGCAACTCGGGCGGGTTCGGTCGGGTTGGGGGTCTGCCCAAGCCCGACCCGAATTGCCCAGAGCAGTGCCCAAGCCCGCCCAAGCCCGAACATGAACCCGAGCTTTGCTGCCCAAGCCCGGCCCAAGCTTTGTATTTTGAACTCGGGTTAGCCCGAATTGCCCGAATTGCCCAGAAACTTGTAGGTAGATTTGTTTTGAAACCTGTAGGTAGAATTGATAATTAACAAAGAATTGAGAATTATTCAAAGTTATTTTCTGGTCACCAAAAAATAAAATTAAAAATTAAGACTAACTCTTTTACTTAATTTATATATATTATATAATTTATTATTATATATATTTATATATATATATATATATCAATTCGGGTTCGGGTTGCTCGGGTTGGCCATTGGTTCTGCCCAAGCCCGGCCCGAATTACAATTCGGGCATCAAAAATCTGCCCAGGCCCGTCCAGATTACAAGATATAGTTGCCCAAGCCCTAAAAAAACTCGGGCTGGGCTCGGGTTGCTCGGGTTGAGCCCGCCCGAGTTGCACCCCTAGTTACAGGGTGCTCAAGTTTTCTCTAAGATTGATCTCAGATCTGGATATCATCAGTTGAAAGTTAAACCAGAGGACATTGATAAAACTGCTTTTCGAACGAGGTATGGACATTACGAATTCTTAGTTATGCCTTTCGGAGTTACCAATGCACCAGCTGCATTTATGGACCTCATGAACAGAATCTTTAAACGATACCTTGATGACTTTATTGTTGTATTCATAGATGACATACTGATTTATTCCAAAAGTATAGAAGAACATGAACATCATCTGAGACTTGCCCTACAGACCCTAAGAGAACAGAAACTTTATGCTAAACTGTCTAAATGTGAGTTTTGGCTTGATCATGTTATGTTTTTGGGGCATGTTGTTAGCAAAGATGGAATTTCTGTTGATCCGCAGAAAATTGAAGCTGTAGTAAACTGGCCTAGACCAACAAATGTGACAGAAGTCCGAAGCTTTTTGGGTTTGGCTAGATATTACAAAAGATTTGTCAAAAATTTCTCCAAGATTGCTTTACCGTTGACTCAACTAACTCAGAAGGGGATATCATTTGACTGGACTGACCAAAGAGAATCAGCATTCCAAGAGTTGAAAACTCGACTCGTGACTGCACCAGTTCTTACCTTGCCTTCAGATACGGATGGTTATACTATATTTAGTGATGCTTCTCATAAGGGTTTGGGGTGTGTTTTAATGCAGAATGGGAGAGTAATTGCCTATGCTTTCCGACAACTGAGACCGCACGAAAAGAACTACCCGACCCATGACTTGGAACTTGCCGCAGTGGTATTTGCATTGAAAATCTGGCGTCACTACCTTTATGGGGCGACATGTGAAGTATATACCGACCACAAGAGTCTGAAATATTTCTTCACACAGAAGGAACTGAACATGAGACAGCGGAGATGGCTAGAACTGATTAAAGACTATGACCTACAGATTCTGTACCACCCGGGAAAAGCCAACACTGTTGCCGATGCACTGAGCCGGAAATCGATTGGGAACTTAGCCTGTTTGCTCACCGGACAGAAAGAGTTGCTTTGTGACCTTGAAAAATCTGAAATTGAAATTGTTTTGAGAGAACAAGGTGGAACAATAGCTGCTATTTCTGCTCAACCAGCATTGATTGAAGAAATTAAGGAGAAACAGCAACATGATGACTTCTTGAAGAAGATCATCGAAGAAAGGGAATCTAAACCGAGACCGGGGTTCAAATTTGAAGGTAATGTACTGAAATTTCAAGAAAAACTGTGTGTACCGAATGATACTGAATTGAAAAGAAGAGTTCTGCAAGAGGGCCATAATTCAAAATTTTCTATCCATCCGGCGAATACGAAAATGTACCAAGATTTGAAACTGAATTTCTGGTGGCCGGGAATGAAGAAAGAAATTGCTGATTTTGTATCAAAATGCCTTCATTGCCAACAAGTTAAAGCCGAACATCAACGACCCGCAAGCTTATTGCAGCCCTTACCAATACCGGAGTGGAAATGGGAACATATTACTATGGATTTTATTGTGGGATTGCCTCGCTCCAGTAAAGGTATGGACTCAATTTGGGTTATTGTTGATAGACTGACTAAATCTGCTCAGTTCTTACCTTTTAAGATGATTTATAATGTGGACAAATTGGCTATACTCTATATTGATGAAATTGTTAGACTGCATGGAGTGCCTGTGTCCATTGTTTCTGACAGGGATTCGAAGTTTACATCGAGATTTTGGCAAAGCTTACAGACTGCATTGGGTACTGAACTGAGACTGAGTAGTGCCTATCATCCTCAGACAGATGGTCAGTCAGAAAGACCATCCAACTCTGGAGGATTTATTGAGAATGTGTGTCCTTGATTTTCAGGGAAACTGGAAAGCCATTTGCCCTTAGCTGAATTCGCCTACAACAACAGCTATCACTCAAGTATTGGTATGGCGCCTTTCGAGGCATTGTATGGCAGAAAATGTAGATCTCCGATTTGCTGGGCAGAAGTTGGAGATGGGCCTTTGCTTGGGCCCGAGATTGTGTATGAAACGACTGAGAAAGTGAAATTGATACAACAGAGACTGAGAACTGCGCAGAGCCGACAGAAAAGTTATGCAGATGTCAGAAGACGGGATAGAGAATATGAAGTGGGTGATCACGTTTTTGTGAAAGTGACACCGATGAAAGGCCAGACTCGTTTTGGAGTCAAAGGCAAGCTAGCGCCGAGATATGTCAGACCATATGAGATTATTGAGAAAATCGATCCGGTGGCGTATCAAGTTGCGCTTCCTCCTGAAATGGAGCATATACATAACGTCTTCCACATTTCCATGTTGAGGGACTACCTCCGGGATCCTTTCCATGTGATTGAGCCGACTCGTGTAGTGCTAAGTGATGACTACACTTATGAAGAACGGCCTATACAGATTGTAAACAGACGGATCAAGAAGTTGAGAAATAAAGAAATCCCGCTAGTGAAAGTTGACTGGCAAAACCATGGTGGCGTGTATGCCACTTGGGAAAGGGAAGGTGACATGGCTAAAAGATATCCTGAGCTGTTCCCACTGAATCCTGTTTTCTTCCAGAATGAAGGTAATTCGAGTTTAGAGGACTAAACTCTTTTTAAGGAGGGGAGACTGTAACAACCCTCGTCACTGTTTACCGATTAACTACCGAATACTGCTAAACTGAGACTGATTATGATAAGTAATGGAACTGATTGAAATACTGAACTAACCGACTGAAATCTGAAACTGATTGATTGACTGTATCTGTTTAAATGCATTTCTATCTGTTTGACTGTTTGATTATCTATTCATATTTTTATGTTAAACTGCAAATTGAAGGCCTTATCGGCGGCCGAATCTGAAATTGATTGATGTTCTGTGTTAATTAGATTTTATGTGATTTTATGGCATATTTATCCGAAAACTGATTAGGCATGATTAAATTAGATTAAATATTGGTTAATTGCTCAAATTGGACTTAATTGCCAAAATGCCACTTAGTGGCCATTACCTCACACATTTAGGGGCTTGCATACATTGAACCATAACATTTCCTCAGCCTAATTTCTTGAGAGCAACCGACCATAGAGAGAGAGAGAGTGAGACAATTGACTTCACTTGTAGATTTACTTGGAAATTGAAGGGATTGAAGTATAAATTTGCATAATTGAGCTCCTACACTTGAACTACAAGGCTTAAGATAGAAATTCATCTTCTCATTCTTGTGTTTAAGTTAGTTCTTGCATGGTTCATGCTAAATTGAAGAGTGGAGTTAAGTTTTGGTCCTAAAATGTTGAATTAGAGCTCATTCCATGCATGCATGTGCATGTCTCTCATTTTTGAAGTTGTTCATCATAAATTCCCTCATGCATGTTCATGTTAATGTTAAGGACCATGATTTCATCTTGAATTTGAAGAATTGGCTCACTAGAGCATCAAATTGAAGCTTTGAATTGAGTTAAAGTCATGCATGTCATGTATGAGGCTTGTTCATGAAAATTGGTTTCTAATTGAGCTTGTTTGAACTACTCTTGGGCCTTGATTTTACAAATTAAGCTTTGAATCATGTTATTCTAAGTGTTTACAAATGTTTCCCAGAAATTTGGCCCAAGAGGATCGAATTTAGTGCATTTAAACTTGGTTTTTGACTTGGAGGTGCAATCTGGATTTTCCAGATTTTGCACTCCCGCTCGAGCGGGGAAAGTGGCGCTCGAGCGGGGAATTCGAGCATCCAGTACTTTGCACTGTTTTACAGTTCGCTCGAGCGGGGTCATGTGTCTCACGCTCGAGCGGGCGTCGAGCGTCCGTCGAGCGGAGATTTCACCCATCCAGTACTTTTACGGTACGCTCGAGCGGGGTATTTGCCGCTCTAGCGGGTACCTTTGTTGCATGTCCGCTCGAGCGGGAAAACCTACGCTCCAGCGGAGACCTGTTTTTCTGAAAATTCTGAAACTGTTTTCTGTGCACATCTTTGCATCATCATCCCATCCTAGGCATTCTTAGGCCTAGTTTAAGACATCTTAATGAGGATATAGATGTAGAACACACCGGGGCAAGTTAGGGATTAAGTTATTGTCTTTCCCAACTGTGTAGCTTAGTGTGTGTTCGTTCTGTAAACTGTGTAGGGTTGGCGACTGGAGACGCGCTCTAGCTTTACTGTAGCCCAGAACTCTGTGAGTAACAACTGTGTAAAGATATGTTCAAAAATGATCATCTTCTGAACAATTGAACTGTACTGTTTTCTGAACTGCTACTGTTAACTGAATGAATGTATGTCCTATATTCTGAACTGTATTGTGGCATCCTTAGCAACTACTGTTTACTGTTACTGTTACAGAGATCTCTGTCGGTTCCCTCGTTGGAACCACTACTGTTTACTGATTGATGGCCATCATCGACTGTTCGGTCTTTTAGACCTACTGTTTACTGTACTGCTATGCTAATGGATGTACCACATATGACTGTTTACTGTACTGAGCAACTGATATACTGATTGAAATGAACTGTTTTCATTACTATAAGAACATTCATTCTTAACCCCTTTACGCATTATGTTATTTACTGGGCTTTAGCTCACTGCTCATATGTATATGTAGGTGTTCAGGCACCAGACCGGAGCTAGGAGTGTGGGTTAGACTCCCCTTTTTGTCAAGCCAACTACTGTGCCTCACTGCGAGGTTCTGAGCCTGTCAAGCTTTGGCTTAGGGGTGTTTTTTTATTTTCCCTTGTCTGTCTCTGTACCTGTTTTTGTACTGTACTGTTTAATAGGGATTAGGTCTCTGTTCTGAATGATTGTTAATATTGTGCATACTGTTCTGTACTGTATATATATATATATGTATGAAAAGTCCTTTTGCATACAGACTGTCACAGCTCATTGGACATTGTTTATTTACTGTATTGGCTTCCGCCATGCCTCTGTACTCTGTTTTACTGTCTTACTGTTAAGCAGGTCTTCGGTAATCTCGGATTACTGGCCGGTTACGGTGCTAAACCCATAGGGGCGGGTTTGGGTCGTGACAGTCGCGCCAGTGAAGAAGTTATAATGTCGCCACCACACCCAACTGTACATGTCCCTTTGGATAGAGACCTGGCGAAGTTGAGCGCCACCCCTTTCTCCCTTGAGATAGAAACCACGCCACTCCTTGCAGGCTTCCACCAGTCCAAGTTTACGCTCTACGATGAAAAAATTAATCCATTTATGCACGTAAGCCACTTCCAACAGGTCATGGCTGGCTATAGGTCAAATAACGCCCTTATGTGCCTTATTTTCCCATCAAGTTTGGATGAGTTGGATCTGAAGTGGTTCGAGAGGCTGCTAGAGGAAAGTATCGAGAGTTGGCAGCAGTTGGCGGAGGCGTTTGTGACCTAATTCAAAACCAACACCAAAACGTCCAAAGAAGTCAACCACTTACTGGGCATCAAGATGGAACCGGACGACTCACTCAAGGTGTACAACGCCAAGTGCTGGGAAACATTCAACGAAATTCTCGATTACCCAACCAACTTGGCAATCACCCAATACAAGCGTGATCTCCCGGTCGGACATGGATTACAGGACTCGCTTACTATGAGTCAACCGGCTACCAGGGAGTTGTTAATGCAACGTATCAACGAGCACATCCGAGTTGAGAATGATGCGACCGCGGCTACCACGAAGGTGAATCCGGTAGCGACGGACAAGAGGGTGGCCAGGAAGGTTCACACAGTCGGACATGAGGCAAACCGTCCGAACAACCACAAAAGAAAATCAAACCGTGGTATTGACCGCAACAATCGGGGTAAAAGTAGTCGCAACGACCAAGCTGACTACCCCCGCGATTCCGCGGAAGATGAAAAGAGAAAATTGAACGCCCAAACGGGCATCACCACGGTTTTAAAGATTCCAATATACCGTATACTTAACGAGATCCGTGATGAGGCATATGTCCGGTTCCCAGCTAAGTTGGGCGATACACAAAGAGGTTTCAATCCGAGATACTGCTGCACCTATCATGATAAGCGCGGTCACCGCATAGAAGATTGCATCCCATTGAAGCAGTATCTAGAGGAATTATGGTAGCCGGCCACCTAGATCGCTACATTGAAAGAGGTGCCAAGGCCGCGCCCAATGCCCAAGTAGAACCTAACAGCTTGGCCGCTTTAGATGTACACCCCCAGGGCGTAATCAACGTGATCATGGGATCGTCGAGCTGGTGCAGGTATGCAAGCTACGGGGAATGATCAAAAAAGTAGAGCATATGAGGGAAGTTTTGTCGGTCCAAGTAACCGTCAAGAAAGGCAAGACCGATGTGAAAGATGTGCTCAGTTTTTTGAGCAAGGATCCTAAGCGCATTCAAACACCGCATAACGATACGTTGGTGGTCATGCTATGCGAGAAAGACTTCGACATTAGGCGCATCTTATTCGACCAGGAAAGCTCGGTCGAAATAATGTATTACGATGCCTTCAAACAACTCAAGCTCATCGACAAGGACTTGGCCCCGGCAACCTCATCACTGGTTGGCTTCAATTCACAACTAGAGTGGCCAGTAGGCAAGATCATCCTACTAGTTAAAGTAGGGTCCGTCGTCAAGCAAGTGAAATTCTGGGTGTTGAAGGTACCCTCCACGTATAACTTGATCTTAGGCAGATGATGGCTTCATGTCATGTAAGCGGTGGCATTGACCTATTACCAGGTCATGAGGTTCCCCTCCGCCGTCAGGATAATCGAAGAAGTTTGGGGCGATCAAGTAATGGCCAAGCAGTGTTTCGTGGCCGTGAACGGAAGTCGGGTTGCCAAAGGCTTCGTGTAAATGATCGAAGGACTGGTAGATCAAAGTGTCCTAGATGATGTGGGTACCAGGGCCGAAGAGAAGGTTGTTGAAGACTTAGTAAAGGTGAGGATCAGGGAGAGTGATCCCGTTCTTTCTGTTGGGATCCAGCCTGACCGCCCAAGAACAGTTAGACATGGTGATTTTTTTGGTCGCAAACATTGAAGTGTTCACATAGACGCCTTACAATATGCCTAGCGTCAATTCGAACTTCATTTGCCACCAACTGAATGTTTTTCTGGATGCCCGGCCGGTCATTCAAACAACACGAAGATCAACGCTTCATCACGCCGAGGTAGTAGTGGAGGAGGTGAAGAACCTGCTTGAAGCGAGGGCTATCCGCGAAGTACACTACCCATGGTGGGTTTCCAACACGGTCGTTGTGCCAAAGAAGAATGAAAAATGGCGAGTTTGTGTTGATTACAAAATGGTCAACCGAGCTTGCCCTAAAGACAGCTTCCCTTTGCCCAGAATCGACCAACTGGTGGACCTAATAGCCGGGCATTATTGGCTTAGTTTCCTGGACGCTTACTGTAGCTACCACCAGATTGCCATGCATGAGTTCGACCAAGAAATCACTTCTTTCACGACCCCAAGAGGATTGTTCTATTATAGAGACATGCCTTTCGGGTTAAAGAATGCTGGAGCAACCTTTCAGAGGATGGTCACGAAGATGTTCGCTCCTTTGCTCGGCCGAACGATGGAAGCCTACATCGATGACATGGTCATGAAAAGAAAATGCGAGACCGACCACTTGGTCAACTTGGTAGAGATGTTCTCCATTCCCAAGCAACACAAGTTACGTCTGAACGTTTCAAAGTGCGCCTTCAGTGTGGGGTTGGGGAAGTTCTTGGGTTTTTTGGTCACTAACCATGGGATTGAGGTGGATCCTTCTTAAATTAAAGGCATACAAGATTTGAAGCAGCCAAACTCAGCGAAGCACGTACAACATCTTGCCGGGATGGCAGCCGCGCTTAACCGATTTATAAGCCGGTCACCAAATCGTTGCCGCCCTTTCTTTCGAGCCTTGAAATCAAAGTTCTCATGGGATGAAGAATGTGACAGAGCATTGGCCGAACTAAAGACGTATTTATCCTCTGTTCCGCTCCTTGTCACACTGAAGCAAAGTAAAGAGCTCTATCTTTACCTGGCCGTTTCTCAACATGCTGTCAACGCGGTGCTTGTCCAAGCAGAAGACATACAACATCTACCGATCTTCTATGTAAGCAAGACCTTACTCCCGGCAGAATCGAGATACTTCTTGTTGGTAAAACTTGCTTTAGCGTTGATGATGGCCTCTAGAAAGTTGGCACATTACTTTCATGCACATACGATCGTGGTGCTGACAGAGTTTCCTTTGAAAGCCTTGTTCAAGTGAGCAGACTTTTCCGGTCAAATCTTGAAGTGGGCGGTCGAGTTAGGGTAGTTCGACATCAAGTTTCAACCAAGGACCACCATCAAGGACCAAGCTTTGGCCGACTTCGTTGCAGAATTTTCACAGGGAACTCACTCAGTTTGCCCGGTAGACCTTACCGACACAACTGGGCTGAGGGAGATAGGCATCGCGGAAATTGCACAACCAACTCTTACTCTGGTCCAAGCCAACCCTCCAAACGAGTCAAACACGGAAGGCGACACGAAAATTGCACACCAAGGCACAAATCCATCACTTGGAGAGCAATCTCAAATTGGCAATGCGCTGCTGGATTTGGGAATAACAGGACAACTTATTAGATCCAACTTCACATTGCCAGGGGAGATAAAACCATGCAAGTTGCATGCAACAACGACGCGCTTGACGCGGAAATAACCGAGCAGCCGAGCAACCTAGAATACTTGATCCTTCAAAAGTTCCAAAACCCCACAGAATGTTGGAAGCTTTTTATCGGTGAAATGTGGAAACTTTTTGTCGACAGCGCTTCAATAGACATGGAGTCGGGCTAGGTGTAGTTGATCTCACCAGACGGACTAACCATCGAACATTCCATCGCACTGGGGTTTCCCGTATCGAACAATGAGGCTCAATATGAAGGCTTACTAGCCGGACTAAAAAGTGCACTCCAACTGCAAGCATCCAAGCTAATGGTTTATATCGACTCCCAACTCGTCGTAAACCAAGTGTCTGGGGAATATGAAGCCAAAGATGACCGAATGGCGAAATACCAAACTCTGGTAAGATAGTAGATCAAAAAATTCCAAGCCATACGAGTTCAACAAATCTGCCAAGAAGACAATAGTTGGGTAGATGAGTTGGCCGGTTTGGCTTCCATGGCAAACAAATCAACACCTAGCCCTCTCATGATTAAATTCCTCCCAAGACCCAACATAGAAGACTCAGTGCAGACGAAAGTTCTCTGTACCGAGTTAGGTCCTTCTTGGATGGACCCCATCATCCTTTTCCTGAAAGAAAGAATCATGCTGACTGACAAGAAAGAGACAAACAAAGTCTGGGTGAAGTCTGAGAGGTTTTGGCTCTTTCCATCTAGCGCTTTGTAGAAGAAGTCATTCACCGGTCCATATCTCAAATGCGTTCATCCAAGTAGAGTCGATGCTTTTCTTTTCAAGATCCATGAAGGGATGTGTGGGAGTTACATCGATGGAAGATCTCTAGCCTACCGTGCAATCTCACAAGGATACTGGTGGCCCTGCATACAGGCAGATACACAGAAATATGTAAGAAAATGCGAGAAGTGCCAAAAATTCACCCACCAAATTCATCGACTAGCCAGAGAACTTCTTTCTCTCACAAGTCCTTGGTCGTTCGCAATGTGGGGGCTTGACATAGTGGGACCACTCCCAACCGCGCCAGGCAACTGCAAATTCTTTATTGACAGATTACTTCACCAAATAGGTCGAAGCTGAGTCCCTGGCAACAATCAAAGAAAAGGATGTGAAGAAATTTGTCTGGCAGAATGTGATAACGCAGTTTGGAGTTCCCAAGGCTTTGATCTCCGACAATAGCACCCAATTTGACGGAAGGTTATTCAAAGCATTTTGCGATGAGCTGAAAATACAGTTCTACAACTCGACATCGGCCTACCCTCAATCGAATGGTCAAGCGGACACATCAAACAAGACCATTCTGGATGGATTTAAGAAAATGCTGGAAAAGGCCGAAGGAAAATGGACTGAAGAGCTTCCAAATGTCCTCTGGGCCTACCGAACTACCCCAAGACGCTTAACCGGAGAGACACCTTTCGCTTTGGCATATGGAATGGAGGAAGTCATCCCACTAGAGATTGGCATGCCTACCATCCGCAACGAAAATTTTGAGCCAAACTTAAACGCTGAAGCTATCGCCCTAGAGTTGGACCTTGCAGAAGAACACTGAGAAAAGGCACTGATCTATGTTGCAACATACCAATAAGAACTGTCCAAGAAGTATAACCAAATAGTTCACCCCAGACAATTCAAGGTTGGGGATTAAGTTCTGAGAATGGTGATGGGCAACACTCTAGTGCCGGGCGAAAGGAAGCTAGAGGTAAACTGGGAAGGGCCTTACAAGATAACCGGTCTGGGGGGCAAAGGGCATACCATGTAGAGGACTTGGACAGCAAAGCAATACCCCAGCCATGGAACGCGGCCAATTTGAAGTTGTATTATTTTTAGCTGCAATCTTTAATATAATTTTTTATGGAGGGCAGACATAACCCTTCATTCTCCAATGTAATTCTTTCAATCGTCTCAAGAATTTGTGGAATCTGTATACCATTTTACATATGATGAAAATGAATTACTATACTTAGAAAATCTGTTATATAATTAGATTGCAGTGCATAAAGGGCATTTAACTCCAAGCCGAAGTAACATTACCCGATTGAAAGAGTTGATGAATTGTTCAACTCTTGTCTCTTAGTCGAGGCGATTTTGCTCGATCATTAAAGTTGATGAATTATTCAACTCTTATTCCTTAGCCGAGGTGTTTTGCCCGGCTAACGGAGTTAATGATTTGTTCAACTCCAAGTGTTTAGCCAAGGTGTTTTGCCCGGCTAAAGGAATCAATGGTTTGTTCAATTCCACGTGTTTAGTCGAGGTGCTTTGCTCGGCGAAAGGAGTTGATGAATTGTTCAACTCCAAATTTTTAGCCGATGTGTTTTGCCTGGCTAAAGGAATTGATGGTTTGATCAACTCCAAGTTTTAACTTAGGTGTTTCGTCCGGTTGAAGTAGTTGATGACTTGTTCATGTCCAAATTTTAGCCGAGGTGTTTTGCCAGGCTAAAAGAGTTCATGGTTAATTCAACTTTTAACTTATGGTCAAGATGTTTTGCCCGGTTAAATGAATGGATGTTGTGTTTAAGAATATTACACAGTCGTAAAAAAGGAACATAATGTAATCGCAAGTCACAAAAGTTGTAAAAAAAAATTCATTGATTGGAGATTGCAAGTATAGAAGTTGGGGCTAGTAGCCCGGTTAAAAAAGTTCAAAAGAATAACAAGAGAAAATTCAAGGCTAAACTAGAGGAGGGGGGAGAGATCAGCAAATGCGTCTCCGGCTCTGGTGCTGGTTTCCTCCAGATCAACCATAGCGGCTGCTTCGCTGCGCTTCTTTTGACCAGTTGCATTCTGACCTCCTCTTTCCTCGACTTCTTACACGGCTTCTTTCCCGACATCTCCCTCAGCCTCCTCTTGCAATGAGTTGAAAACGTCATTAGCATACGGCACCATATAGACCGGCAGAAAGGTAGGAGAAAGGGAGGTGAACACCTCAGTTTCAGATCCTTGAGCAAGTCGCCTTCCAACCAAACTTGAAGAAGATGTCCTTGGTGGCTTCAACTTGCTTAGTGTAGCTCTCATCGGCCTCCTTGAAGCCGAGGTTATTCGCTTCGTCCACGTCTTTCTGCCTCGTATTTTTCACCTCTTCCAGCTCGGCCCTCAAGGAGTCTCTCTCTTGCTCGACCTTGCCGAGCTGTCCGAGGAGCCTCGCGTTGTCGATGTTCGCGATTTCGAGCAAAGCCTTAGCCCAGCCCAACTCAGATGAGACGTTCTTGCTGACAGCGTTCAGCTCAGTCACTTTCTGCCGTAAGTTGGTAATGCGGTCCATGACGAGATGTGTCTTTTGGATAGCCTGCGATAAAACAGATGAAGGTTAGCCCAGGCAAGAAATAAACCAAGCAAACACTTAGAAAAATTTTGACACTCTTATCTTGGTCATTGATTTCACCGCAGACTTAACCATCTGGGTGTCTGGAACGTGCTCGGTCCCTACCATGTCTTTTGGTAAAAGTAGGGTCTTTGAAAGATTGAAGGCTAATAGATGTTCCTTATCCGCCGTCACTGAAGCATTAGTCGGGATGAGACTTCCCCAGGACTTGAGCTTTGGCTACCAAGTAGGAACATGTTCCACTTCGGTAGCCATATGCTCAGTGTTGAACTCGACAGTAAGCTCAACTGACGAATCAGCCAAGCGGGCCCTCTTGCCAGCCCGGTGTGACTCAGCGTTCGGTGTAACAGTTAAAGCCAGCGCTATCACAGTCCCAGAACTTTGACCAGCAGTGGGTGTAGGCGATGGGATGCTCGGCAGCTCAGTGGAGGTGGAGGTGGCGGTGATAAGGTTCTTAATCTGACTCATTTTTGCCATCTATTGCTCCTCGATCAATCGGATTAGGGGCACGTCTGGCAGAGTTGGGTCAGGCGGAGGAGAAGGAGCTTGAAGAAAGTCGGTAACCTTGCTCTTATGGGGAGCTGAGTAACGGTAGCTCGGTACGTACCCGAGGAGCTCGTGGCAATCTCAGTGCCGATACCTTAGCACGACCCTGATCGCCCCTTCGTTCGGATAAAGATAATTGGCTTGTAACTTTTCGATAGCTGCAAAAGGAATGAAATTAGCTTGGCACAATTAATAATGACAAAAATAAGTAATCAGAAAGCTCGGCTTACAAGAAGAACCGAAGTCCTTGCTGATGTACCAACCGGATACGTCAGCCGTTTCATAATTGTCGGTCACCCAGAAAAAATCATCGTCATGCATGCTTTTGTCCGGCATATCGGTCACTAATCGCTCTCTGCCTGGTCTTATTTTTAACTAATAATTGTAGCCGTCTTTCGTCCTACGGAGCATGTATTGATGTAGGATCTCGGCCAATCCTAACTGTAACCCTAGCCGATTATTCAACTGGGCTACTCTGTTTATGATCCTACAAGTGTTGGTAGATACTTGTGTAGGAACCAGCCCAGCATGTCTTAAGAATTCACATATTAGGGGTTGCACTGGGAAGCGAAACCTTCCATCGACTATGCTTAACATGGTGAAGAGGCAGGACTGTAATCTGTACCATGGGTTTATGTCTTTTTCACCGAGCTCCAAGTATACGTCGGCGTGGACGCCATACTCCTCTCGAAACGTGGCTATTGCGCTCGACGTATTTATAAGGAAGTGATAGCGCCCCATAGGAGGCCGGTCTGTTTAAGCCGGCAAAATCAAGTTGGTAAAGTTGTGCACAGTGGCTGCTCGATCTTTGAGAGCCCTAGTGTTGGTGTGCTTGGTCTCCTAGGACTTTACAGTTAAAAACGAAGTGTGAGTGGTAGCGCGGTCGCGTATATGAGCCTGATTTTAGCTCGGTCACTTTGAGCGCTTTTCAACTTGGTCTATATATCCTAGCTCGATCACGCGAACAGGCCAGATATTAGCCCGGTCGCACGACCTTGTGCGCTGGGGTAGCCCGATTTTATTCCCCAACTCCATAAACAACGAATTTGCTCAGTCGATTTACATAGTCAGATAAAAAAGGTGTTTCAAGCCTAGCCAAACCTAGATCCACACCTGTTCATCTCAGGAGATGATGAACAGTGGAAAACTAGGGGCACGAGAGCTTTTTAACATCAAAAATGGTGCAAAACCCTAACCCTATTCGATTTTTGGTAGTGTTTGGGTGTTTTAATCTTCCTTAATGAATGAATGTGAGAGTTGGAGTTCGAAAATATAAGAAAAACATGAAGAACAGTGGGTAAATCGAGAACTTACGGGTTGGGGCGCGCGTCAGAGCTTCAACCGATGGGATGATCCCGGATAGCAGTGACCGAGCCAAATCTACCAAGAAGGCGCTTCGATTAGGGTAAGAAAGGCAAAAACCCAGGGTTTGGTATATCGTGGCCCTGAGTCATCGCTAGAAGGGATGATGAACAGTGGATGTAGGGGTCTGAAGAGGCGTGACAATATATGTGAGAGATGAAGGGGCTCCAAAATTTGAATCTGAAAAGACATTGTGGGACAGCTGGAATGGTTGTACAGAACCAATGGATGAGCGACACATGTATGACAAGACCGGTGTCGGTATTGAAAGGACAGGTTGGACAGACTAAGCATCGGATGGGCAAGTTGTGGGACCGAGCACGATGGTTAGTTCGGTCAGGGTAACAAATCGATTTGGGAAAATAGGTGACCGAACATTGAACAGGGCAGACAGTGACCGGGAAAAGAAATGAGCTCGGCTAATGAATATAATCCCGGTCACGCTAACACGGATGAAATTAAGGGGCAATTGAGAGGGGGATTTATGAGTTAATAATGGGCCGAGCTAGTTTTGGCCGGAGTCCAGGGTCTTTACTTGGTCGGGCGTTAAGTGCGCTCCAGATGGAAGATTTAGGCCTTGTTTGGTTTATTTTTGAGAAACAAATTTTAGAATTTTAAAAAAAAAAAATTTGTTTGGTTTAGTGATTTTGAGAAAAAAAAAATCAAAATCACTTTCTATTTCCTATATATCAATCAATCACTTTTTCTCTCTCCCCTCTCCTCTCTCCTCTCTCATTCTCAATCACTTTTTCTTTCACATACATCTACTCAACTATAATAAAATATCAAATTATCTTAAACTTCCATATTCCAAAACTATTTCCAAAATATACAACCAAACAAACTAAAAAAATTTCTAAACTCTTTCTCTAAATTTTTTTTTTGAAAATTTATCTCCCAAAACCAAACCAAATACACCCTTAATTTGGTCAAGTTGGGACAACTTTGAACCACTAGCCTGGTGGGGTTGCGCGATCTGCTAAGTTGGACGGGATTTATCCTCAGAAGACCGAAGTCGACCGAGCGGAAGCTCGATTGCGATTGTGGAGCTCGGTTGAGCCTACGATTAGGAATTACCGGTGAGACCGGACAATCAGCACGGTCCTAGGATGAAGGCGTGACACCGCGCTAAGCATAGCTCGGTGGGAAGTGCCACGCAGCGTGACAGGACTGCAGGAAGAAGATTCTGCAATCCGCACGCGTCAATACTGTTTGGCGGTTTTGTCATTTGGTGTTTGGCGGTATTTGTGCCTATATGTGGAGGAATGCGAGAGGGGAACATATCCACGCGTCAAAATGATGACAGACAGAGGGGAGCGTACAGAAACTATATAAACAGTGCTGAGCCTCCATGCACAGGGCTAGGACATCTGGTTATCAGAGCTACCTACCCCTTTGTCTCTCTCTCTAATTCTCTCTAAGTGTGCTAACTTGACCGTCAGAGGGTTTTTTCGGCAGCACACCACCGAGTAGCTCACCGTCTTTGTGTTCTCAGGTTATTTGGAAAGAAGCGAAACTTGGACACGAGGAGTATGGAAAGCGACGAATATTTCCTCCCCGTACAAAAAATAACTCAAATAAAATTATAGTATTAAAATAACATATTTCTGCCATTAATATACCACTTAAAAATAAACTGATCTCACACTCAAATTTTTACGTTGTAGCACTTTCATTACAATTACTGAGGCACGACCTCTCGCTTCCAACACGATCCCTCTCTCTTGTCATGCCATGAATGATAATTTGGTTGTGTAGAGTGATAAAGATCTTTAATTACATTCTAAATGAGATTATCATGCATTGTTTGAAAATATAATAATTGTATGGGTTATTTGTAATTGAATTTAAGCAACAATAATGCTTATTAAAATTAGTGTCTTTAAAGGAAGGGGTTTCTTTATAGGTCATTTAAAATTGGGGAAATATCAAATTAGGGAGTTGTAGAAAGAAAAAAAAAAAATTACGAATCAATGACAAATTTTATAAATATTAATAATTAGAATTATAAATTTTTTCATCAAATTGTATTTTATTTTTTTTTCCTATCATCACTGGGTTCTAATTACCCCTTTAAAATTTGGGCCAAATTGTTTGATAAATTTCCACACATTACATACTTATTCACCACTTTGTCCTCAACACTTGCCCTTTCATGGTCGAGACAAGCCACCTTTAGGTAAGAACTTATTTAAGCGAATTACATAGACATTGTCACAATAAAATTAATTTACCAAAAAATAAAAAATATTATAAACACTAATAATTAATAGTATAAACTTTTTTATTAATTTGTAAATAAGTGTCACTGACACCATTATCAAGTAATTGTCCCAACTTATTTCTCTTCTTTCCTGGCTCTCCAAAAACAACCACTGACTTGCATATGTTGTGCATATAACTAGTGTTCTTCGTTAATTCAATTGGTTGTATCTTTCCTATATATTTTAAAAGGTAATTATGATTTATTTTAATTTAGAAGTATGTATTAGATTGTTTATTATTGTTTTGAGAAGATAGTTAAAAGGTAGTTTTTTGATTTTTTTTTAAGAAAATGTGTAAAAAATTGTAAGAGATGATATGATCCAAAATTGGTTAAAAACTATCTTCCTAAAATAGTCCTTGATATACCTTCTGTTTATAACTTATTAAATAAAAATAATATAAATAAAATAAAAAAATTAATTATTTAAAAGCTGAATAAGAGCTACTTTTAATTTCTATATTATTATTATCAATTTTGAACTTAAGAAAAATTTTACCAAACAAGGCCGGACTATTCTTCTCAAACTAAAACCAATAGAAGGTTTTTCTCCAAATAGGTCTCACCTCTATTTCTTTTTTACTTTTTCTCGTATGCTAAGAGCATCTCCAACGGTAAATCAGATTTTTCACCAAATCTGAGTCAAAAATCACCCATTTCACCAAATTTGATACCACTCACTCCAACGGTACATCAAATCCCATATCAAATCCCGTGGGTCGACCGGTTGGTCGACCAACCAGTCGACCGGTAAGAGTAAATTTTATTTTTTTTTTTTCGCAGCTTTAAATTGGAAGTTGTACATGCACACAACGCTTGAATTTGAATCCATGCAACAAAACCTTCTAAGTAGCATTGGGGTTATACATCCTTAATGTACATAACATAATTGATAATATTGTTATAATGTACATAACATAATGATAACATTTCTTTACATACACATCAATGGACCTCAATACTAATAAAAAAAATCATAAAAATTCAAATAGTGCTTTATAAACAAGACAAGGTGACTGCACGTGTTGTAAGGTGACTGCACGTGTTGTAAGGTGACTGTAAGGTTGTATGGTCGTACGCTTGGATTTGAATTCATCAATTGAGACGGTTGACCGGTTGGTTGACCGGCTGGTCGACCGGCCGGTCAACCGGTAAGGCAGAAATAAATATATATATATTTTTTACTTGTTTGAACCTTTTTTGACCGGTTTGAACCTACCTAATTTAAAGAAAACCAGTCGATCGGTTGGTCAACCGGCCGGGCAACCGGTTGGTTGACCGGTGTACCTCTTTCAACGGTTAGTAACAGTGATTTGGTAAAATCTGTGTCTCGTTCTCAGTTTGATGATTTTTTTGCTGAAATCTCATTTTGATATCAATCTGGTACAACGGTTGGAACATGAAAAAGAGACTTTTTCATTAAAATTTAAATCTGATACTGGGTTTGGTTCATCGTTGGGATGGCCTAATATGTCTTCATAAAGTCATCATATCATAAGATAATGACAAAATAATTGTAAGTACAACGTACTTTTTTGTATATTTATAAAGAAAATGCTGGAGATCTATAAATTTCGAGATTGGAATACCTTGATTTTTTTTTTTTTTTTTTGGATTGTGCTGATTTGATTTTTTTTTTTTTTCAATGATGGTTATGTGTAAGGATATATTAAAAAACTTGACACCCTGTACAAAAATTTGAAATAAAAATATAGTAGTAGAATTTGTACAAAATTATATGGAATTAATAAATTTTAATTAATAGGTTAATTGATTAGTTAATTTTATCACTCAACCAACATAACCCAATTCAATCACCTTATCAAACTACGCAGGCTGAGTTGGTGCGAAATGTTAAGTTTTTTAGCACGCCCCTATACATAACCACCCTTCAAAAAAAAAAAAACAAACAAACAAACAAACAAAACCAAATCAAACCAAACCAACAAAAAAAAAATGATTCGAGGCATTTGAGCCTTGAAATTTCGAGACCTCTAGCACGACTATTTATAAATTTTAAGATATTTTTTTACATTCTTAGGCTTTGTTTGGTAACTATATGTTTTAATCAAAAAGTCACTATAAATTGTCACATCACTCTCTCTATTTTTCTTCACATTTTTTTTCTAAAAAGCCAAAAAATTACTAAAATAACTGGTTTCCAAATGAGGTCTTAATTCATTTTTGAGTTCATTTGGAATGTGTGTTGGTTTTTTAGCTATTTTAGCTTGGGACTAAAAAATCTCATTTCGGATAAATTTTTTGACTTTTTAATTTTTGTGAGATAAAAAATAAAATAATTATGAGTTGGATATAACATTTTATCCTGTGTAACTAAAATAATTTTTTTAAAAATTTTATATGGCTATTTCTTAGCCCTATAGACTTCCAAACAAGCTCTTTATAGTTTCTTACACATATATCAAGGCATTAGACTGTTTTAGGCTTAGTTTAGGAAGAAGAGTTGGGTTGGGTTTGGTTTGGTACTATTTTAGTCATAAAAAGATAAAATAGATTTTTTAACTCAATAAAATAAAATATCATTTTTTTTTCTCCAAAAAAATCAAAAAATTATTCCCAAATGAAACTTTTTAGCCCTAAAATAAAATAATTAAAAAAATTAAAAAGTCAAAAAATCAACCCACCTCCCAAGCAATTCTCAATTTCAAATATGTACACAGAGCTTTCAGCTGTATTTTGGAATTAAAAAGGTAGGAGTACTTGTTTTTGATTGTTAAAAACAAAGGGAAAAATTAGTTACTCTGCCTCGATTGGGATCATGTTTTTTTAATAATTTTTTAATTTTTTGATTAAAATATGATATAAAAAAATTAGTATGTTTGAGATAATTTTTTGAAAAAATATGCAAAAAATAAAAAAAAATAAAAAAATGAAAAATGTTGACTTTTTGATATAAATTGTTGATTTTTTTTTTTTTTTTTTTTTTTGGTGACTTTTTGGGTAGGTTTGGTTTGTGTTTCTGAAAAAAATTTCAGAAATTTTCTCTACAAACAAATTTCAGAAATTTTCTCTACCAAACAAATTTTTCCAAAAAAATTTCCCAAAACACACAAACCAAACAAGTTTTCCAAACAAATCTCTCTCACACACACATCAAATCAATCACTTTTTCCAAAACTCTCTCTCAAAACAATTTTCCAAAGAGTATTGCTACAGGGCCCGAAAAATTTTCGAGCCAAACGGCTCGAATTTCAGGCGGTTGGAGGAAGAAGAAGGAAAGGAGGAAGAAGAAGAAGGAGAGGAGGAGCAGAACTGGAGGGGGCCCTAAAAATGGGGTTGGAGGCGGGGGTGGAGGCGGAGGCGGCGGCGTGCGGAGGCGGACGAGCGACGAGCTGCAGAGCGGAAGCGGGCGGAGGCAGAGGCGGAGGCGGAGGCGGCGATGCGACGGCCGACGAGCTGCGACGATCGGCCGACGAGCTCCGACGCCAACGACGACCTGCTTCTCTCTCTCTCTCGCCTGTGTTCTCTTTCTCTCTCGCCTGGGTTCTTCTTCTCAACGAAGAAGAAGAAAGAAAAGGAGAAAAGGAAAAAATAAAAAATAAAAAAAACAAAACCCCAAAACGACGTCGTTTGGGGGTTTTGAGTCAATTCGAGCCTCAAGTTTCGGGCCCTTAAACATTTTCCTTTTCCAAAACAAATTTCCCAAAAAACCAAACCAAACATGTTTTCGTACTTTTTATCTCTAAAACACATCTCTCAAACACAAACCAAACATACCCTTTAACTTTTAGATTGAAAAGTGATATTTTCAAATGAGGTCTAAATTTTCACTTTAGAGTGATAAATGATATTTTCAAACGAGGTCTAAATTTGAAAAAAAAAGGGGTAGGCACTAATTAGAGTTATAATTAATACAACGTTGCTACCTACACCCACTGGGGGTCGACCCCCAGTGAGGTGGCGCGCAGCAATTGGCCCGTTTTCTGTTTTTTTTTTTTTTTTTCTTCCAATCCCACAGTGCCACGTGGCACTGGGGTAGTGGGGGTGCCCAGTCACTGGGTGTATGCCGCATTTTCCATAAGGACCTTGCTACATCCCCTAAAAACACTCCCCCTAATCCTCCTAATTTCCATATCAAGTAAAAAAAAAAAAAAAAAAACAAGAAAACAATTACCCAAAATAGAAATTAAGGAAATTAGAGGGACAATTTTTAGGGCTCCAAATCATTTTCCTTTCCATAATTAATATTTGTTTAGGACCCTTTAGCCACTATGACTTTTTCACTCACTGTTGAGTATTAAAATGAAAGGAAAAAGTGATTGAACATAAAATTTCAAGACACTTTTTAGTAAGTTACAAAATATGAATGATATACAAACAAGAATTACATAAAAGAATTGTATATAATAATGTGACAAAGTTGTGATCCTATTTCTTAAAAAAAATAAAATAATAAAATAAAAAAAAATGTCATTATCACATAATTCTAATGTATGATTTGGTAACCTTGTTTGGTTTTCAAACAAAAATATTTTTTTTTTAATTTTTTTTGTTCTACATATATATTTTTTATCCTCAATGAACTTTTTTCATATTTGAGTCTATTTTTTAAAAATTTTAAATGCACTTAATATAGATAAACCTAAAATATTTGTAAGAAAATCTTTTTTTTTTTTTTGGTTGTCAATAGTGAATCTTTTCATATTTTTTCAGAAATATTTTAGGGTGAATCTCCAATAAATCTCTAATACTGATCTTATGAACTGTCTAGTTCTCTTTTTTTTTTATGGACCTAAATGTCTCATTATAGTGTGAATTATATAAAGTGCCAAATATAAACGCACGTGTTATGTATTGAAGGATAAATGTGGGTTTCTCATAATGTTGAAATTACTAAATGTAACATTTCAAAAAAACTATTTACTGTATTTTTTTCAAACGTAACACTCTAAATAACAATCAAAAAACGCAATACTTTAATGTAACACACTAAAAAATTTCATAATATACTTTTTCTAAATGTAACACTCCAATGTAACACTCTAATGTAACACATTAAAAACTCTTTGGTATACTTTTCTCAAACGTAACAATATAACATTCTAAAAAAACTATTTAGTGTATTTTTCACAAACGTAACACTCTAATATAACACACTCAAAAGTTCCTTAGAGTACTTTTTCTTAAATGTAACAATGTAACATTAAAAAAAAACTTCTTAGTATATTTTTTACAAGCGTAACACTCTAATCAATGTAACATACAAAAATTCTTTAATGTACTTTTTCTAAACGTTGCACTCTAATATAACAATTCAATATAATACCAGAAAATCACACTAACAGAAATATAAATTTTCACGCTCAACCACCAACACTTCAGCCACCAACTCCTTTAAAAAGAATCTTCTACACTTCCCATTTCCATTCACATCCCAAAAATCAATCAGAAAATTAAAAAAAATAAATCATAAAAAGGTATTCACTTAAACTCAAATGACACTAAATCAAATAAATATAATTTTTGAAAATAAAAAGGATTAATTGATTTATAAGAAAACTCTTAGAATTAAATGGATCAACATTTCTCTATATGAAATTTATGGATAAATTTTTCAATATTTTACTCATCTAAAAAGTTTTTAAAAATTTAACTAAAATATAATAAAAATTCACTGTAAATAAAAAAACACTTGAAAATAATTTTCAAAAACAATAAAGATTAGAGACATGTTAAAGAGATCATTCCATCAAAGATCCATCAAAAAGAAGAAGATAGCACACTGATCTCAGATAGATACAAGCGACATAAAACATGGAAAACTGTGAAAAATGGACAACAATTCTTTCATCTTTTACTTTTCAATATTGGAATCTAGTATACTTTTTTTGACTTTAATGCACAAGTTAAGTTTAATTTACTCTAGATACAACTTTAATCATCAGTCCCATAAAAGGTAGAAGTGTCCTCCCAATCATGTGTTTTCTATCCATGCCTGAAAAAACTCCTGTAATTATCACTGCTAACACCTAAAGGTGCCATGTTTCGAAACCATTTATCATTTAATATTAAAAAAACTATTAGAACCATTCATCAATTAATATTATTTCTTTTTTTAAAAAGAAGGTCTTTCTCGAAGACCATATGCTCGAATTGCACAATGCAATTTGTTTGTTGTGTTGTGAGTTTCATTTCGAGTTATTTTGATAAATTTAAATTGTTTATTTTGGCTTGTTTTGAAGTTTGCTTGTTTTTTAACTTATGTTTTTGCTTATTTTTGTTTTTAGCAAACTTTTTTTAACAATTTTAAAAGATTTTTAGATTCAGCTTGATCAGGTAAACTGAAAATTTATAATTTTTTTAAAAAAATTTTAAAAAGACAAAAAAAAGCAATCCTTTTTTACTTATTTTGCCTTTTCCAAATTTTTTTTTTAAATTTTTCCAAAAAATATACTTTTTAAATTTATCTCGACAAGATGGACCGGAAAAGTAAAAAAAAAAAATTGACATAATTTTGAAAAAAAATACAAAAGACAAAAAAAAATAAGAAAAAGATTTTTTTTTTTAATTGCCAAAAGAGGCTATAAGACTCGTTAAAAAGATTATTCATACATTAAATTATATTAATTGAAATCAATAATCACATAATCAGATCACAAAATTATTTATTTTAAAATCATGTTAGCTGTTTCTCTCTCTCTCTCTTTTTTTTTTTTTGTGGCATTATTTTGATTCATTCATGGAGAATATCATCTATATAAAAATTTAAGACCACCTTTTTAAGTGGAGTTTAAAACAGTGATTCAAAATTAATTAGAGATATATGTTTACACACTAGAAATATGACCAATGTGTAATAGTGAGAGATTTGAGATAAGAGATCTTATCTCAGTTTGATGAGTTCTAATATTAAAGTAGGCCAAGTTTGGCATGTGTTTAAAAAGTTAAAAAGTCAAAAAGTTACTTAAAAAGTTAAAAAGTTATCACTGTTCATCAAAAGTCAAAAAGTACGACTGCACAACTCCCAATTCTAATTTTTCTCTACACACTAATTTATATAATTTTTTAATACACATTTTTCCATAAAAAGTCAAAAAGTTAACTCAAACAACCATATTTTTTTCCTCAACTTTTTAGTTCAAAAAGTCAAAAAGTACACTTATTTGGGACATCCCAAACAACCCCTAGTGTCTCAACTCTCAATTGAATTTAGCTGTAGTTTATATATTTCAAATACTACTCAAATTTTAAATAGTATACGAAAAAATGTGCAGAAAAATAGAGAAGTAATATAACTAATAAAAATATATATATGTATATATATATTTTTTAGTGCATCCTAAACAACCTTTAAGATGACTGAAAGACTTCATTGAAAATCTTTTAAAGTTTAAAGACTGGTTAAAATTAGAATATGAAAGACACAAATAAAATTTAAGTAAAAAGAGAGGATAAAAAAATATAATTTACCCTAATAAAATAAACTAGCCGAAAGAAAGATAGACAAAAAATGTACTTTAATAACTAGTAGTTTTCCAAATGGTACCTACCCTAAGGTCAAAAAAGTTCTTTACAAGCAAAGAAATTCTGCTCACCTAAAAAGAATAAATTCATCTGAGAAGCAGGGATACCCATATTTGCATGGTACATGGCACTTTCAATTAATGGAAAATTACAATACGAAATAAATAAAGGTGTTTGAAACACCAAGTAACATAATGTGAGTTTTTTATTTAACTAAAAAAATTATATTTTTTAATTTTTTTGTCTGTAGTATTTTTTTTAAAAAATTATGGCAAAAATTTTCACCTTTCAGTCCGATGAATCTAAAAAGGAAAAAAAAATCAAAAAGAGTTCACTTAAAATAAAAACAATTTTTTATTTTTTTTATCCTTTCTTGACCTTTTTGCAAAATTTTTAAATTTTTTTATTTTTTTGCTCACTTTAGTCTAGTAAAACTAAAAAATGTAAAGGCTTCTATTTTTATTTTATTTTTTTAAATTTGACTAAAACCAGGGGAAAAAAAGCCAGGAAAAAAGGGGAAAAAAAACCAACAACAAAACACAAATAATATTATAAGACTATTGAATAATTTTTTTTTAACAGAGAATAATTACTAATCCATATTTTTAGAAATAGAGTCTTTAATTAGGTCCCAAAACAATGAAAAAAATAAAAAAGTGTTCGAGAAGTCCTTAGATTAGGGAACAAATGAGGCAAATCAGCACCTTTATTAGTTTGGGGGACCCCTAAAGTGACAAAAAAAAGCATGTGCTTGTGCCTCAAATTTCAAACTAGTAGGGCTCATAAAGGGCGTACAATTATTACCACTGTCAAAAGGAGAAGTCTGTTAAAAAGGATTTCCATTCTTTTTTTTTTCTTCTTTTTTTTTTGAGCTGAAGGATTTCCATTCATTGAAGTGAAATTTGGCAATCCATTTTTTGTTTGCTAGAATTTTCATTTTAGATGTTTTTACTTTTGGTATTTTTCAAAAACAAGTTATAAATAAAAAAAAATTTGGCTGTTTGGTTTGATTTTTTTTAATTTTTTTTAATTTTTTAATGTTCTGTGTTTTTTTTTTTGTCTTTAATAATATTTTTTAGATGTACTTAAAAAATAAAAAAATTTATAAATTTTTTAAAAAAATACAAAGTAAAAAAGTCACTGAAAAAAATTTGAGAAACAAAACCGACAAGGTGCCCATGACAAACAAAACACATTACACATGGGAAATTATTGAGTGTGGTTTGGCTAGCTGTTATTTTAGAGCTTATTTGGGAAGTGTTCTCATAGCACAACTTTTTATCCTTTTATTTTTTTAGGTCATATTATTTCTTTATTTTTTTTATAAATTTTTATAAAAAATCAAAAAATATATTTATTTTGCATTTTCTAAACAACCCTTTAGTTAATACTAGTTTAAAAAAGTCTTTAAAAAACGTTTTTAAAAAAATTCAACTCATAAAAAAGTTAAAAATTCCTTCTCATTCACTTTATTTTCTGCACTTTATTTTTTATTTTTGGGTAAAAATAAAAAATTATTCCTAAACGTATTAATTTTTTTCACATACTAATATTTTACCCAAAAACCACTTCTCAAACAGGCACGAAATGTACTATTAATCTTTTTCTTTTTTTTAACAAGTAGGAGGAGGGTTAGAGCATCTCCAATGCTTCACTTCTTTTTTCATCAAATTTGAGTCGAAAAACTGCATTTTCACCAAATCTGATACTGAGCGCTCCAACCCTTCATTTTTCATCAAATTTTCATCCGGGACAACCGGGTGGTCGACCGGCTGGTTGATCGGTTAGGCCAAAAAAATTTTTTTTTTTTTTTTTGAATTTTCTGAACTTTTTTTTGAACTTTTTGAACTTTTTCCGGGTCGATCGGGTGGTCGACCGGCCGGTCAACCGGTTAGGCAAAAAATTTTTTTTTTTTTTTTTTTTTTTACGGTTTGAACTGATTTTCCTTGAACTCTTTGAACCTTTCACTGGTTGACCGGTTGGTCAACCGGCCGGGCAACCGGTTGGTCAACCGGCTCCTCTTTCCAACGGTCAGGAACAGTATTTTGGTGAAATCAGTATTCTGTCGTCGATTTGATGAAGCGTTTGATGAATTGTCGATTTGATATCAGTTCTGATGAACCGTTGGAGGAGTGAACAGTGCATTTTTCATCAAAATTCAAATTTGATATCAACTCTGATACACCGTTGGAAATGGTCTTATAGAACAAGATAAAATTACATTATCCACAAAATTCAAACTCATACACCACACATGATAAAATTACACCTTATCCACCTCATTCGGTAGGTTAAGAAAATAATCAAGTAATTTACATGTAACGTGCAAAATACATACTCTTTTTTTTTATTTATTAATTGTCAATTCTTCAACAACTTTTTCTTAGGAAAAATTGCAAAAACATGTAAAGAGAAATTATTACAATTATCAATTCTTCAATAACTTTTCTTAAGGGAAATTGCAAAAACATATAATAGTGGAAAAATTATTATATTAGAGATTAATTTTTTGTGATATAACTTTAACATATAGTGAGCGCTTACACCATGCACATGGAGAATTTGCACCAAGTAAACAGTAAAATTGTACTATTATGAAAATACAAATAACTTTTTACTGTCGTACTAATTTGATATTTTTGATTTTCCGTAAAGCATCTCCAATGGTTCACTTTTTTTCCCATCAAATCTGAGTTAAAAAAGGGCCATTTTTTCAATTTGATATGAGCTGCTTCAATGGTTGTCATCAAAGGCAGGGGACAACCGGTGGGTCGACCGGCCGGCCGTTCGACTGGTAAGGCAAAAAAATTTTTTTTTTCTTTTTGAACTTGTCTGAACCTACTTATTTGAACTGTTTGAACCTTTTTCCGGTCGACCGGCCGGACGTCCGGCAGGTTGATCGGTGGGCCCACTTGCAACGTTACAGCACAGTGAATTGGTGAAGGCTCACACAAATTCTCAGTTTGGTGAAACTATTGAAGCAAAAAAAGTGACTTTTTAATCAAATTCAAATTTGATACTAAATCTGATGCAACGTTGGAGATGCTCTTACCAATTCTTATCATGGTGTGAAAAGGGAGCAATTATTTATTATCTCAACATGACAATATCACAAATTAATTTAAATTATTCATTTGTATAGGTCTATAAAAAATTCATACAAATAAATAAGTTGAATTGATTCATGGAATAAATTTCCGTGGAAAGGGGTAAAGTAAGACTTATAAACACTGAAACCTTTGAAAATGGGCTCTCTGTGATATCTGGAAACTGAAACCACCGTACTCCTACCCCACTTGTCTCCACGGATAGACACCCAGTGGGGGTTGACCCCAGTGACGTGGGGCTCCCCCACTGGTCAGCTTTTCTTTTCTTTTTTTTTTATTTCAGGCCAATCACCCAGTGACACGTGGCACTGGGTGTCACTGGGTGTAGTGTTTACTGGGTGTATGAGGCATTTTTGCACCCCCTAATATATCAATTTCATACCCACTGCTTCCAAATAAAAATAGAAAAAAAAATTACATTCTAGTAGAATAATAAAAAGAATTATTTTATTTTTATAGTGTTTAAGTTTTTTATGTGTATGATATAAATTTTTTTAATATTTGGTGTAAATTATTTTTTTGTGTCAAAGTTGTACCCAAAAAAAATCATCTATAGTGGAATTCTTTTTCCATTCAATTGCAATTTACCCATAAAAATAATTAGTTAAAAATATCATTTTTCTTTTTAGTTTTAATTTTATTTTTAGTGATTTTTTTTAATATTTTGTACTTTTCAGATCTGTATTATGTAAAAATTCACTAAAGAAGAAAGAAAGCCTCTCAAAAAACAAATCTCATATTTAAAAATTGTAAATGAATCAAGATGACTTTATCAACTATGTTTAATAATTTCCTGGGGCTGCTGTTTTTTATTATATAGGTTTGATTTGAACTTTGTGGGTGTGTGAAAACCATTGTTTAGAAGTAAGGCTGATTAAAGCTGAAAATTACTATAGTGAAATTACTATGAAATGTTTTTAAAAAATGAAAAGAGAAAAAAGGTGAATTCTCCATTTCTACTTTTTCAGATTCCATACATGGCCTTTAGGATTCGCAAGTGTAGTACTGTTTCTTATTTTTCCTATTCTCTTTCCTGTGATTGTTATAGGATCTTGTTATTAAGGTTGAGTTAGGCATACACTTAAAAAAGTATATATGTTTTTATATCTTTAGTGTTATTTTTTAAAATTTATGTAATTTATCATATCTTTCAGTTCTTGACGAATCTAAAGTTTTAAAAAAATAATAATAATAAAAATAAAAATAAAATCAAAAGAAGTTTTATTAAAGACAAAAAAAAAAAAAAGGTAAAAAACTTTAGTATTTTTTTTTTTGTCTTTTCTGATTATTTTTTTCAAAAAAAAATTATTTCTTCTGTCCATCTAATCAAGTAAAACACAAAAATGTAGAGATTTTATTTATTTAAAAAAAAATCATTAAAGACAAAAAAAAATCTCCATAGAAAAATTACTAAAAAAACACCCCAAACACCCACTAAAAAGTATTTGAGTGGGAAAAAGAATTATTAAAAATTAACAAACATGAGATATTTTTCATTTTTAAAAAAAAAATTATTTTGGACAAACATGAGATATTTTTCGTGTTTTTTAATTTAAATTCCAATATTTCAATTTTAACAATTAAACCCTGATGTTACTTTCGCATCACAAATTTTTTTAGGATAAACTACCAATGGGTCATAATAGTTTGACTTAATTCTTATCAAGTCTTACTGAAAATATGTTCTAGTAAAATCGTTGTTAAAAATAATTTTTTGTGACACTTTTTTACATATGTCGCTAAAAATTAACAATTACTGACTTTTTTGTTACGATTTTTATAAATTGTTGCCAAAACTTATAATTAGTGACTTTTTCTGTGATGATTTTCTAAACTGTCGCTGAAAGTTAAAAATTAATGACTTTTTGTAACGATCTTTTTGAATTGTCGCTAAAATTTATAATTAGTGATATTTTTTGTTACAAAATTTTCAAACTGTTGTTAAAAATTAACAATTAGTGACGTTTTCTAATAGTATTTGATAAAAAATACCATTAATTCTTACAGAATATATTGAACAATAAGTCCACCTATTATGCCTTATCCATAAGTCACTTTTTTTATTAGGTACTGCGGAAAATATGCCTTTTGGCATTGGATATATATATGATAATAATAAATATTGGGTGCTCAGCTAATGGAGCTATAAAAAATTAATATATAGAAAAAAATATAAATCAGTTAGGATAATGGTAAATTAATCTAATTTTTATGAGCTTGTGCAATTAATATTAGGGCAAATTACATATACCCCTCGAGATTTAATAAAATTACAAATACCCCATGAGGTTTGAGAAATTACAAATACCCCATGAAGGTTATATTTTCATAACAAATTAGGAGGCAATTTGTTATGAAAATATAAACCTCAGAGAGGTGTCTGTAATTTAGCTAAACTTCGAGAGAGGTATATGTAATTTGCCCATTATATTATGTAGTGCAAGTACTATTCTATGTAAGATACAAATCTGTAGTATCTAAAAAAAATTGATGTATAATAGTATAATTATTTTGGGAATGGCCTAATTACATGATATTTTTTTTAAAGGAAAAAAAGTAACAATTTAGGGTATAGGACCAACAAAAATTATATGGAGTGTGCTACTTTTTTGGTGTGCAATTCAAAAATTGTGCAGTGCAATTTATTAGAGTTTGCACTCTTTAGCACTCATTTGGGAAGAAATGTTGGGTTGAGTTTGGAGTTATTTTAATTATAAAAAGACAAAATAGGTTTTTTAGCCTAATAAAATCAAATATCACATCTAATCTATTATCATTTTATTTTTTCTCTCACAAAAGTTAAAAAAACCAAAAAACCTATTCCAAACGAGGCTTTTTAACCTTAGGCTAAAATAACCAAAAAGTCAATCCACTTCCCAAACGAATTCTTATGTAATTATTTTTTGTCATGTCTGTTTCATTGAAATATAATTCTTTCTTAAAAAATGTAGGATTATTTATATAGAAACTGCTTAAACTATTGAGAAATATCACTTTGATTCCCTACTTAATAGTTAAGGTAGTTTATTTGTACGTTTTTATAACTAGTGGTAACCCCGTTCTATGCATGGCATGTAAAAAAATTAATAATATATTTTTATACAAAATAATATAAATAGTTAAATTTTTGTATTCAAATTATGAAAACAAAGAAGATTGAAACTAATAACTTAAGTTTCACGATTTTATTACAGTTTATTTATTAATTTTTAAGTTGTCAAAAATTCAATTGTGTAACTTTTAACTCCCTTGTTAGAATTGTAAACATAGATGTGCTTAACTCAATCAATTCAAGTTAAGTTTAAAAATTTATAAAGATTGGACAACATAATTTTTAATTAAGTGAGGACCTATGCATAAATTTAAAAATTCAAATTAAATTTTAGTGGACTTGGACAGAGACCCCAAATAACATGAACAATCAAAACAAAACTGTATATATATAAATATTTGCTAATTTATTCTTTTTAATTAATAAATAAAAGTAATTAAAATTTTAATATTAATGTACAAAAACAAAAGCAATATACTTAAGATTTCCAATAGAATTTTTCTTGAAAATATTTAAAAAATACACTTTTTAGAAAGGAATAATCGAATAAGTTGATATTAAAAAAATTTACTTTTTATAATGGCATAAAATAATTTAAATATGATTTTTCAAAAATTCTTTTTAATATAAAAATTACAATAAAATATTAAATAGAATAAAAATAAATTTCTTATAAAATAAAGTATTTGAATAAAAAAAAAGAGTAAGAAGAAAATTTAATATGGTGTTCTCATTTAATCTAAAAGTAATTATAAATGAACAATAAATTATTACATTTAACCCTCTTTTTTTTACTAAAAAAACGTTTAACGAATCATCACTTTTACTATTAAAAAAAATAACGTTTCTTCCTAATTTGTTTTCGCAAAAGTTACTTTTTAAAAATTTGAGCAAAAAATATTTTTATTCTCTATTTTAATTTGTTTAATTGACAATTGAGATTAAAAAAATTAACAAGATCTACCATGTTTGGTATAAGTGATAAAAAAGTCTAGATGAATTATAAATTGTCACATGTAACCCATTTTTTTATATTATAAAAGAAATAAATTTCACCAACCATGACTTTTAACACACACACAAAAACACAAAAAAAGTGTTTATTTCTTTTTGATTTTAGCAAAAGTCACTCCTTAGCTAAGCCAAAAATATTTTTATTTTTTAAATTTGTTTAATTTCCAATTGAGATTAAAAAAAAATAATAATAAAATTCACCATATTTGGCAAGTGCTAAAAAGGTTATTCATTTTTTTAATGTTTTTGTTTTTCATTAAAAATAAAATTATATTAAAAAATATTATTATTCAAGTCCTTAAAGTTTAGAAGAATATGATTTTTTTTATAAAATTTAAAACCCAAAAAGAAAAAATAAATAATTTTTTTCGTAGCGATTAATAATTTGAACATGTGTATTTAAAATTAATTATATGCAGACTAATAATATTATGACATATTATCATGACACATGTGAATATTGATCTCATTCTAATTGTAGTAATATAATTTGAAGAAAAATTTAAATTTGAAATTTTATTTTATAATTTAATAAAGGATACATAATTTAAGTAAGAATTTAAATTTAAAATTTTATTTTAAGAATATAAAATTAATTTATAGATCAATTATATTGTAACACGTACTAACAAAAATTAAACAAAATAAAAAAATGAGAAAAGAAATTATAATTTTCAATCTCAAAGAAATAATAACATTTTGTAATTATAATGATATACAAATTAAAAAATTAAAGTGATATTTCGTAATAATATATGAAATTTTGGTATGAGGGTTCGTTTGGCATATCCCTTGGGATTAAAATAATCATAGAAGACAAAATAGGTTATTTTAACCAAATAAGACAAAATATCACATTCAACTCATAATCATTTCATTTTTTATCTCACAAAAATCAAAAAAAATCCAAAAACCTATCCCAAACTAGATTTTTTAGCCCCATACTAAGAGTAACCTCTTCGTTTTACAAAAAAACCTCTACAATAGCAAGCCAGGCTTAAATTTCTTCTCCAGCAACCTAGCTAATGTGAAGCTAAACTAACATTTTGCTTTAGTACCTCGCTAGGAAAGACGAGGTACTGTGCACCAGCTTTTTATTTTTTTTTATCCTTTTTTTAATTTAAACTTTTGTTTTTAAGAATATTTTAATAGAAGATATCTAAAGTATAAGAATGTTTTAATAAAAGATAATTAAAATAAATAGCCTTATTGGAGTGTATATTAAAAAATAACTAGCTAAAATAATAAAGTGAAATTTTGAATACTATTCTGAATAGTTAAAAGTCAAAAAACCAATTTACATTCCAAACAAACTCTAAGCGGTGTTTTAAAAAGTTGGTAAAAAGTCGATTTTATTTTATTTTTTTGACTTTTTTGGTGGTTTTTTTTTTTGTTTTTTTTTGTGTAAAAAAACTAAGTGCATGTTTGGCATATCCTAAAAAAGTCAAAAAATTTAAAAGTTACTAAAAAAGCAAAAAAGTTAACATTATTCATATGTTTGGGCGAAAAAAAAAGTTTGAATAGACACAGAGTAAAAGACATAAATGCCCTTTTTTTTCCCTTCCAATAGAGCACTTTTTCGTATGGAAAAAAAAAAAGTGCAGCACAGTACACTGTACGGAACCTGCACTCACTTTCACTGACAATGCAACACAATGGTCAGAAGGGTAGCAAGGTCATTTTGCTAGTTGATACAATATTTTAATATACATTTTTTTCGTAAAAAGTTAAAAAAT
The DNA here is from genome assembly GCA_030407325.1 of Camellia japonica. Classification (NCBI taxonomy): domain Eukaryota; kingdom Viridiplantae; phylum Streptophyta; class Magnoliopsida; order Ericales; family Theaceae; genus Camellia; species Camellia japonica. The sequence goes on from JAPPVO010000017.1 coordinate 35,246,892, forward strand.
TATCCAAACATTCATTTTTTTTTTCTCTATTTTTTTTAGCCAAAAAATCAAAAACTGCACTTATAGGGTGTGTTGGATTGGACGGACTGGATAGAATAAATGAACAAAAGACTATTTTATCATTTTTCAATTGTTTACTAAGTAATAGCAATATTAAACATATCTTTAATATTTTAATTATTTTTAGCTAGAATAAATAAAATTTTATTTTATTTTATTTTATTTTTTACACAATTAAATACATTTATTTTTAAAAACTTAAATAAATAAAATATCAATAAAAATATATGTTATTTTTTTAATTAAAATTTTAAATAAATTTGTTTTTAAAAATAATAATAATTAAATAATGAAATTAAATAAAACATCTATTAAATTTAAATAATAAAATTAAATAAAATATAAAATAAATTAAAATAAAACATCAATAAAATATTTATAAAAAAAAATATTTTTAAAAAATTAAATAAATAAAATATCAATAAAAAGTTAAATAAAATTATTTTATTTTTAAATTGAAACATTTAAATTTTATTGAATTTTATTAAATATAATACATAATTATACAGTAGAGGGTTAAAATGGTCATTTTACCACCTAATCCCAACAGTGAATAGCCTCCCAAAAATTATCCCACACCCCCTTAGGATACAATAGTCTCCCATATGGGGGATAAGAAGTCTGGTAAGATTCCATATCCGATGGGCTAAAAAAAAACAAATGACAAATTGAATATTTTTTTCAAATTATAATCCGTACAATAAATAATCCCCATTATCCCCCAATAAAACACACCTATATACCTTATGGAAAATAACTCTTAAAAAAGTCAAAACGCTAATGTTGTTTAACAACTTCCCAAATTGCCGCTAAGAGTATCTCCAACCCATACATCTCTATTTCTCTAATATAGAGGAACAAAATAATATTTTTTATTCAAAAAGTGAGTTTAGAGGATCTTATTATTTATGACAACTCCAATCATACATCTCTATTTTTTCAAAAATTTGAACATTTTCTCACTTTTCTTTCAAATTTTATCCAATTTTTCTCCAAAATTTAAATTATTTTATTTAATTTTTTGTTAAATATAATTAATATTGGTCTAATTTTAAAGGTATTGTTAATATCTTTTTAATGAAATTAATTTTATAAATATTGAATATACATATTAAGTTATAAAGACAAAATTAAAGATCAAAAAAGAGTGGATAGTGTTTTAGAGTGATCCTCCATTTTTTCATCCTCCCTCTATATTTGGAGGATCAATTCATCCTCCTCTCAAATGGAAGAGGATATAGAGGATGGGTTGAAATTATTTTTGAAAAAAAATCCTCCATATTTAAAGATATAGAACATGCATCGGAGATGCTCTAAGTAATCGAAGGTAGGGGGTGTGTTTTGTGAGAGGTTATTGGATGATTTAGGAGTATTACTCCACATCACTAGACCCTTGGTATTTGTCGTGTTGTCTCCTACTGATCTAATAAAAAATATTAAATTTAATAATTTCAACCAATTGTATTGAGTTGGGCACCATATGGCAATGCCCAACACTACATATTTTTTCGTGGTTTCTATTAGCTAACTGATTGATTGATTGATAGATAAATGTTGGGGGACACCCTAGCGGCACCACCTACTTCATTCCCCAAGTTTCTAGGCACATCAGCACCATAACAAAAACTCCTGTCTCTGCTCAAGTCCATGAGTTCAGGTAAATTAGAGAAAAAAGCCAAATGCAGTTCACCCATCAATTCAGACCAGGGTTGTATCCACTTGTGATCCTTTTTTTTTTTTTTTTATAATTAATTTTATATCAACACAATGATACAGAGTTATAATTTTAAAACTTTAAAAAAAAATTTACTGATGTGATAAAAAAAAATAAAAATAAAAATATAAATATACACATCATATTATATATGAGACTCATTTTTTACTATATCATTAGAGTTCTCTTTAAAATTACAAAATTAAAATTCTCAAACTTTATTCATTGCGTAAATTCTTTTTTTTTATTATAGGAAAATTCTCCCTACCCTCCCGCAGATCCAAGGCAGCGCCCCTTGCAGAGATCACCAAGGTGTCCTGTTAGCCGTTCTGAGCGAGGAGACTATAACTTGAGAACTTACCCCGACCTCCCAAAACAAGCTCCGCTTAAGTCAGGACTCGCACAGCGGGGAACATTAAACCCACACCAAGTGTTGATTAGACAACTTGGGGTCCAATCTCCTAACCAACTATGCTTCACCCATGAGATTGGCCCAAGGGAGAGGGGAATTGAACATGTGACCTTGGGGCTTAAACCCTAAGCCTTAATCACAATGTCACCCACCCTTGGATTGATTGCTTTGCGTAAATTATGTTTGTGTTTGTAGCAGTATTTGGAAACCCAAATAAAAATTGCATTTTCCAACTTAAAAAATGTAACTTGAGGCAATTAAATACACTAGAACACTATTTGGGAAGTTAGCAAAACATAAAGAGTGAAATTACATGAACTACCCTCCATGTTTACAAATTGAGGGCTAGGGCAAATCACGATTTGGGGATATTTTGATCATTTTATTGTGATGTAACATTATAAATAAATATTAACCCAAAAAGTAAAAAAATAACTTTTTACCAACTTACCAAATCACTTTTCAAAAAAGTCAAAAAACTTGGTTAAAAATCAAAAGGCAAGTTTTAACCATCTTCCTAAAATACCCAATACTTTTTTGTTTGGTTTATGGAAGGTGTGATCACCTAAGAGCATCTCCAATGGTATTTGCTAAAATAGCATTGTCATTGCTATAATTTGGCAATGAATAGTGTTATTTTGCCAAATTATAGTAATGGTGCTCTAATGGTTTACATGCTATTTTAGCAAATCTCAACCAATTTTTCCTCCAAATTTGTAAGTGTTGTTTAGATGTAGGGTTTTTAGTGATTTTTTTAAATTTATTTTTTGTCTTTTATGACTTTTTTTAACTGTTTTTTTTTTAAAAAATTATATATTTACATTATTCTCAACTAGACAAATATAAAAAATAAGAAAAATAAATAAATATAATTCACCTTACCCAAAAACTTACCACTACAAAATTATACTAACCGTTGGATGATTTCAAGACACCATCCAAACCGTTGGATGATTTCCTAATCCACGGCTGAGATTCAGCCTCTAGAATCTTCAAGACTGATTCCATCTTCACTTTCATCATCTCTCTCTCTCTCTCTCTCTCTCTCTCTCTCTCTTTTACATTTCGACCCAGGCCTTTCTCCATTTTTCCATTCTCATCTGTCTCTCTTTATAAGCTTCCTCCATTTTCAAACCCTCCACCTCCATACCTACAACAAATACAATCCATATATAAACATGAATATATATATATAGAGAGAGAGGGGTACCAGTGGGTTTGGGTTTGAAGTAGTGAAAAACAAAGCAAGGTCCATCGTTGCTTCCCTCCATCGCTGCTGTGGGTTGGGTTTGTTAGATCCACCACTGCTATCGGATTCCCTCCACCGCTGAGGTCGATGCTTCCGACGGTGGCGATCGCCGAACCTCCATCTCCATCCATGTATCTATTCGCACTTCACAAAACCCTCTTCACTACACAAAAAAGCCCTAAACCCTTTGAATCTAGGTAAATTTGTTTCAAATTTGTTATTCACTTAACTTAGTTCTGAAATTTGTTATGAGATTTGTGAAAATTTGGTTCACTGATCATTTTGTTATTTAATTTGTTAAGATTTGTGAAATTGTGAAAATTTGTTGTGAGATTTGTGAATTTGTGATGAATAACAAAATCAGATGAATTTGTGAATTTGGAGCCAAAATTTTGTTATTAATCTTTGATATGGCATGTTTGGTCCAACTGAAAGGGAAGGAGGGAATGAAGAAAGCAGTTGGTTTGGGTGACTTGGCAGATTTGGCAGCTGCCAAAGCTAGTGCCAAATTTGGCAACAGATTTGGCAGCTGCTATAGCATGCCTATAGCATGCCATTGGAGAAGCCATTTTTGCTCAAGCTGCCATATTATGGCTTTGGCAGCTGTTTTAGCAATGCATTGGAGATGCTCTAACGAAGGACATCTTCAATGGTTTATCAAATTTTTTTTTGGTGAATTACACTAACGGTCCCTATAGTTTGGGACTTGTGTCATTTTGGTCCCTGACTTTTCAATTGTGACACATTTGATCATGAATTTTGAATATTGTTCCAAATAAAGACAATTGAAGATACTATTAGATTTTTCAAGGACAAAATCGTCAATTTGATAAAATATAAATTAATTTGACAAAAATAAATGTCAAAAATTATTTTTGGTTGCGTTTGGTTGTGTTTTGTAAATATGATTTGAGAGTATGAATTATATTTTGAGTTTGTGTGTTGTAGAATTATGATTTGAGTATAGAAAATTTGTTTGGTAAAGAGTTTTGAAAATAGTTTTGGAAAAAAAGTTTGATTTGAGTGGGGAATTGTTGATGTGACATTTGATATGTGATACAAAAATTTACAACTCATAACTAAACATACAATTTAAAATTATTTTAAAGCACATAAAAAATTTAAAAATTTTCATAAAATATTTTTCCCAATTATATAAGTCAATTGCAAAAAAAAAAAAAAAATCTGTACAGCAGAGGACATCCGGGTGGATGTCCTCAAGGACGTCCGGGTGGTAGTCCATAGGGACGACCGGGTGGTAGTCCCCGTTTGCAAAATTTTCACCAAACAACGACTGATGCACAGGCTGATGCACAGAGCTCTCTGCAGAGCTCGTGAAAATTAATTTCAAAAGCATAACCAAACATCATACTGAAAAACACGCGTAGAAAATTGATTACAAATCACAACCAAACAGAGCCTTTGAATTTTTAAAAATTATTTCCACCTACTAAAGATAAAATTATATAAAATTGATAAATCTTTTAGACATTTATTTTTTTTACTAAATTAATTTTTATTATGTATTTGGATGATGATCATGTAAAATTAATTTTTAAAAATTAATCATGTAATTTTTATTAATTTTTATCAATTTTGCATAATTTTATTTTTGGTGGGTAGAAATAATTTTTAAAAATTTTAAAATATTATTTTGACATTTATTTTTGTCAAATTAGTTTATATTTTATCAAATTGACGATTTTGCCATTGAAATTAAGCAATAGTATGTTCAATTGTCCTTATTTGGAGCAAGATTCAAAATTAGGGTCAAATGTGTCACAATTGAAAAGTCGGGGACTAAAGTGATACAAGCCCCAAACTATAAGGACTGTTAGTGTAATTTGCCGCCTTTTTTTTTTATTAAATTTAAGTAAAGATTTGAGTAAAAATTAAGTGTTCCAATGGAGGATTTTAAAGTTTCGCTAAATCACCGGTTGATCAGGCGGACGATTGGCCAGTGTAATTTTTTCATAAATTTTTGTCTTGAGGTAGTCATCCTGGGGGACATTCGGGAGACATCTGGTGGTGAAAATTCAATAGCAATGAACAGTGATTTGATGAAAGGCACATTAGTCATTAGTATGATGAAAGAAAAATAAAATCCTAAATTTTATATGTATTTGATGAAACCATTGGAGCAAGTTTTGAAGTTATTTTTCATCAAATTTAAAATTTAATGACAATTTTAAATAACCATTTAAAATGATCTAATGTAGAGAATAATAATTTGTTGTGCTGCTTATTTTTTCTTTAGGATCATTTTAAAAATAAGCTTATAAGTTAATTTATTAATTTAATTGAGTTATATTAAAAATCAACTTAAAAGTCACTTCCTAAAACAGTCCTTACCATGAGTTTTTGTTATGTTAACTATTGAACTAGTGGGCGGACACTTTGGCTCAATTTGGGAATTTTATTTAAAAGTCAAAAAACTCAGCTTTAAGGCCAATTTTGGCATCCTTAAAATAATTCATTTTTTATTTTTTTATTTTTTTCATCACATCATCTTTCTATTTTTTTATTTTTTACATATTTTTTTAAAAGTAAAAAAAATTTAAAAAGTTAATTTTTAACTAAACTTTTCAAAACAATCATTTGTTGAGCCGGTTGTTGTGTTAATATATTTATTAGAGTGTGATTATAGGATTGTAATTATCAAAATATTTATATATAGTGATTAAAAAGAAGGCCACTCAAATAAAACCTTCGATCAACACGGATAAGGGGAGGTGCTGTAACACCTTGCTGTGATGCCCCCTGTTGAGATTTGTCTCGATTTTATTTTGCTGATTCAAATGGTTTATATTATATAGTTTGTCGAGTATATTATTTATATAAAAAAATGAAGTTAATCAGACATGGGTAATCCCGTGATCGGACCATAATTGTTTTTTAAAAATTAGCAAAATTATGCTAATAGTTTATTTTTATGAAGAAAAAAATGTGGTATTATTATGGGTTATAGATGTCTAATTGGCTTAATTGTTTCCATGAATAATTTACTAGACAAACCCGACAATATAAACGATTCAGATTATCAAAAATACATTCAGAAAACGGCCCCATAGACTCATAACATGGTGTTGTGCCCTCCCAGCCAACACACCAAAAAAATATATTTTGTTATGCAATAAATTTTTTAAACTCCCATTTTAACTCTTTCACGACCATAATTGTTTTTAAAAAAATTATCAAAATTATGCTAATAGTTTATTTTTATGAAGAAAAAATGTGATATTATTATAGGTTATAGATGTCTAATTGGCTTAATTGTTTTCATGAATAATTTACTAGACAAACTCGACAATATAAAGGATTTAGATTATCAAAAATAAATTCAAAAAACGACCCCATAGACTCATAACATGGTGTTGTGCCCTCCCAGCCAACACACCCATATTTTGTTATGCAATAAATTTTTTAAACTCCCATTTTAACTCTTTCACAACTTGAATTTGAAACAATATATATATATATATAAGCCAAAAACCCTTTTGCAAACATCCTTCTAAATACTAGGTTCCAATCCAATTTATAGATAATTAATCACAACAAAGATACTATTTTTTTTTTTAAATGCTAAAAATTGACAATTTGGATTCCTAAATTTTCTCACAATGATGTGGTAAGATAATGAGATCACATATATAATTAAGCGTGTAATGAATTAAAATCGACACTTATCATATCATATCGTATCATCTCATCGTGAATCAAATTAACATTTTTCTGAAATTTCCAACATTTTTGTGTGTGTATTTCTTGGGCTGAGTTTTGAGATTTCCTTTTAATTTGTTGGGTCGGTGTTTGAGTGAGATGAGCTCATTCTAATGGGCCCAATGTCTAGTTGCTCAGCCCTTACAAAGCAATTGTCGGTTGATTTGAAATGTTTCACAATCCCACCAACCTTAAGACTTTATGTTGATCATAAATTTAAGGAAAATTTACCCATAAGTCTTACTTTTTGAAAAGTTGAACCATTTAATCTTAAAAGTTTTCTTATGCTCCATTTAGTCATATTTGCACATCAATCTAATGTTCGAAACATTAATCTGATGTTTGAAACATTGTAATGGGACCTTTCAGTCTATAAGAAAACTTTTAGGACTAAACAGTGCATAAGTTATTAATTTAGGATTTATTGGTGCATTCCCCTAAATTTAAATAGATTTGAAAAAAATAAATAAATAAATAAAATGTAATTATATTTCATTCACATTCACATTCTATTTATATTTTTCTTTTCATTTCTAAATTTTTACCAAAATTCATAATTTAAACACGGCCTACAAGAATCTTTCAAAGCATTTCTAATATTTTATTAATTCTTTCATCAAATTTGATATATAAAAATTAAAAACGGTTTCTAAATTTCAATTAACTCATAAAATTTATATCAAATTAAGAGAGAATCGAAAATTTCACCATAATTTCAGTAGTCATATTTTTACTTAAATTTGATGAAATTTTCAAAAGAGAAAAGACTACAGATAATGTATTTCACAAAAATGGGTAAAACAATTTTTTGGGAGAAATTTGATTTTTTTTTCCTTTTTTTTTCCCCCCAAAGAGGTTTGATGAGAAAAAGAGAATGTATGAATTGAAGGTACTTTTAGGCCTCGTTTGGAAATATACTATTTTAGTATTTTTATTTTTTATTTTTTATAAAAAGATGTATAGAAAAGCAGAGAAAATAATGTGATAACTTATAATGATTTTTTGACTAAAATATATAATTACTAAACGAGACCTTAAAAATTATGCTTTGGTGTAACAATGATCTATGCATTTATGTAGCGAACATATTTTCAAGTACTTAAAAAGTTCGACAATTTAACAATGTAATTTGTGAAAGAAAACCCTTTAGGAAATGAAAATATGTTAAGAGGTTTGAGAAATCAATATATATTTAACTTTTAACACTATGTTTGGAAATGTAGGAGAGAAAATAAAAGAAATAATTACTTAAGTTATAAGAGAAAAGAAATGATTGTGATTTCTCTCATTCTTATTTGGATAAGTAAGAAATAAAAGAAAAGAAATGATTATGATTTCTTCTTTTTGTTTGGTTAGATCTAATAAGAGAAAAGAAAATAAATTATTTTATATTATATTACCAAAATAACCTTTTTATATTTTTAATCATTTTATTTCTTTTATTTTTACAGGAACAAAATTAGTATTATGAAAATATTGTTTTTTTTTTTTCTCCCAACCTCTCCACTTTGGGGAAGATTAAAAATGAGAGTTGTAAGATAAATGAGTTTCTCTACGTTTCTCTCCATTTCTCCCTATTTCTCTCTACTTTAGTTATCAAAATAAGTAAGAGAAATATATATCTCTCCATTTCTTTTCTTTTCTCTCCAAATCATTCAATCCAAACATAGCGTTCGGGATTAATTTAGTGACAAAATGAGTATATATGTTCCATGTGGGGACATATTTTGTGAATGACAGCACATGGCTAAGGTGACGCCGAAGTGTCAGCCGATGTGACACGTGGCTTGGTCATGCGCCGAGAAAATTTCGGCTAGGCCGAGCTTGTCTGTGGATATATTAGAATCCGAGATAAACAGATAAGGGACAAAAGTCCTAGAACAGAGGAGGATCTCAGTCTGGATAAAGATAACACTCAAGAAGAGTTTATCTCTATCTAGATGAGGGTCCAGAATGAGCATTGAGCCTGAGTCTATTAAAGTGAGGCTTCTAATGGGATCGGGTCACTACTGGTTATAAAAGTAAGGCACCATTGTGGGTATGAGGTAGGTTCTTTCTTGTGAGATTAAGCATAATTTGCTATCTTTGAGAGATATTGATTATTGACTTTATCGTCGGAGTGCTCTCGGGTGGACGAATTACTGCCGGATTCTCATCTTCTTGTGCAGGTTGTTGGGCTTAATCTATTCTGTCGGTGCTTTCCAGCTGAGTTCCCCGTTTGGTTGTGTGGTCAAAAATCAAAACCCACGATTTGGCGCCGTTTGTGGAAACTTAAGGAGAATAGATGGCCAACACCAGACATGAAGAAAAGATTGGGAATGATATTAACAGTGAGAGTTGTGAATGTAGAGATCCTAACGTTGGGAAAGAAAGTCGTAATGAAGAAGCATAAGATCTGAATCTTGGGGAGAAGGACGTCGGCAAATAAGGGAATGCCCCGAAGAAAACTGGGCGAGATGAGTACTGCAACGAAAGTGACATCCAAGTATGGAAGGATAGATGCCTGAGGAAAGACAGTGAGATGAAATGGATAGTGAACAAGTTAGCAGACCTACAGTTGGTTGTCAACTTCATGATGAAGAACAATGTGATGCAACTGCCATTTCCGTTGTAGGACCCACCAGTACCAGCAACAAAGACTGACCCCCAGAAAGGAGGGCAAAAAACAATCCCATTAGTCTTGCAGTATGGCAAGAAAAATGAGCGCTCACATCGGCCTTCATGGAATGTCGGGTGAGCAGAGGCAGTGAGAGGCGAGTTGCAGAAGACGCCTTTGACCAAAGGAACTTATGTTAGAAAACCTCGGCATGTCTAGGAGAAAGGCTTGTGTTTTGATATAGTAAATGAAGAGAAGACCAAGAGGACACACAATGACGCCGGGAGCAGCGTGCCAAAAAGTCTGAAATTTGTTGATAGCCGAGCTCCCGGTCGAACGAAGGAGGATCTGAGAGACTACCACCAGAGGAAGTGACTTAACGCCGAGGTCACATCCCCGGTTAAGCCGATAACGCTGTTCTCAGTGGAGTTGGATAGGTTTGAGGCCCTAAAGAGGTTCCATATGCCGAAGTTTCAGACTTTTAACGGTAAGTCCGATCCGAACTTTCATATTGGCTTATATTGAAATTCAATGGCTTTGTATAGCGGAAATGAGCAGTTGTTGTACAAGGTGTTCCTTTCATCCTTTGGAGAAATCGCATCAGATTGGTTTCACAAGTTGCCGAAAGAAACTGTGAAGAGTTGGGAAGGTCTGGCCGAGATGTTTATGGCCAGGTTTGTTACAAACAAGTTGCAGCTACTAAGGGTAAACTCCTTGCTGGCTTTGAGCATTAGCGAGGGTGAAAGCCTCAAGGCTTATGCCAAGCAGTATTATGAGGTGTTCAGCCAAATACTGGCATGCAACCAAGAATTGGCGGTAGTATTTTTCAAAAACGGCTTGGAGGATGAATGCCCGCTTCAAAAATTGCTGGCAAAAACTCAACTAAAATGTATGGAGGAGCTAATGGCATGAATCGAGAAGTATGCCAGAGCAGAAGATGACACGCTAGGGACGAAGGCACCAAAACAGGAGAAGAGAAATGGCTCGCCGAAGCGAGACCGATGTAATACTGGTTTTAACAGGCAGGAAACAGGGTTAAAAGTTGCACAGACAATCACCACTGTATTCGGGATCCCGGTCCATAAAGTCCTGGAAATGATCAGGAATCAACCATATTACAGAGCACCAGAGAAGATCCCTAGTGAGTTTAAGGGAAGGAGCCTTGGGAAACATTGTGCTTACTATAATGAAGATGGGCACTTGACTCAAGGATGTAGGGCTCTGAAGACATACTTGGAGGATCTGGTAAGATAGGGTCACTTAAGAGACCTAGTAGATGAAGCCAGAACAAGGGAAGAACAAGCAAGGCTACCCCAAGTACCGGCAGCACCACCTCCACTACCGCCACCACAGCAAGTAGATGGACCTCAGGTGATCAATGTGATTCACTCGAAGGTTAATGAGAATGATGTACGTAGGGAAACTCAGAGGGTAAGACACTTATAGCATGTGTACCAAGTCCAGCAAAAGAAGCCTCGGACAAATGAGTACAAGGGTCGAGTGGTTTCTTTTACTGAGGCAGACCTGGATATGGTGCAACATCCACATAACGATGTCCTGGTGATAACGGTGAAGATTAGAGAGTGCCAAGTGAGGCGCATACTAGTTGATCAAGGTAGTTCTTGTGACATCATGTATGTTAGATGTTATAAGAAGCTTGGCCTTCACCCAAATGACCTAGAACAATCCAACAGCCTAATGGTTGGATTCAACGGAACACCAACATGGTCTTTAAGAGCCACGAATTTGGAGGTGCAGACATGCATGAAAAAGGTAAGCACGGAGTTTACGGTAATTGATACCGCCTTCTTTTACAATGTTATTTTGGGAAGACTCTGGTTGCACGCAATGAGGGCTGTTCCCTCTACGCTACACCAGCTGTTACGGTTCCCAATGGAGCATGGAATTGAGGAGGTCAGAAGGGATCAGGTGCAGGTAAAAAATTGTTCCATGGCAGCAATGAAGTCCACCTACAATGTGCGGGAAGTAGAGACGGTCGAAATTGGAGACAAGGACATGAAGGTCCTAGATGACATTGGCAAAGAACCATCCGACAAGAGTGAGGAGTCTTTGAAGAAGATTCTGGTCCAGGAAGATGATGAGGAGCGCTTCTTGTTTCTCGGCTCAGGCTTAGCTGAGGAGGAGGAAAGAGAGTTAGAAGCTTTTTTGCGAGCAAACATAGAAGTGTTTTCCTGGACGCCCTATGAGATGCCTGGCATCGACCCTAAGGTTACTTGCCATATGCTCAATGTAGACAGGTCGGCTAAACCTGTCATCCAGCGAGCAAGGAGGCCGACATTAGTACATGTGGAAGCAGTTGAGGAGGAAGTGGACAAGTTGTTGGAAGCCCAAGCCATCCAAGAAATACACTATCCAACCTGGTTGTCCAACACAGTGGTAGTGAAAAAAAAGAACGGCAAGTGGAAGGTCCGTGTGGACTTCACCAGCCTAAATAAGGCTTACTCCAAAGACAGTTTCCCACTGCCTAAGATTGATCAGTTAGTAGATGCCACTTCAGGGCATGAGAGGATAAGTTTCTTGGATGCATATAGAGACTACCATCAGATAGCAATGTATGCCCTAGATGAAGAGAAGACGACATTCATCACCCCAAAACGACTCTATTATTATAGGGTAATGACTTTCGGGTTAAAAAATGCAGGAGCAACCTACCAGCGGTTAGTGACCAAGATGTTTAAACATCTGATTGGGAAAACAGTAGAAGTTTACATTGATGACATGGTCATGAAGACCAAGGAGCTTGGGAACCATCTGGCCGATTTGAAGGCAGTCTTTGATATCCTAAGAACATATCAGCTGCGACTCAATGCTTCGAAATGTGCATTTAGAGTTAGGTCTGGTAAGTTCGTAGGATACTTGGCCACTAGGAGAGGCATAGAAGCAAGCCCAGATCAAATCAAGGCTATCCTTGATTTGAAAAGCCCGATTTCAGCCAAGCAGGTCCAAATTTTGACCTGCAAGGCAGCAGCCCTGAATAGATTTATCAACCGAAGTTTTGATAAATGTAAACCATTTTTTCAATTGTTGAAGAAGGCCACAGATTTCTTGTGGACAGAAAAATGCGAAGTCGCCTTGACCGACTTGTAAAGGTACCTGGCAATAGCTTTATTTCTATCAAATCCAATACCTGGAGAGAAATTGTTCCTATACTTGGCAGTTTCAGACCACGTAGTAAGTGCAGTGGTAATTCGAGAAGAGGAGGGAGAACAAAAGGCGATATACTATGTGAGTGAAACCCTAGCAAGTGTAGAAACCAGGTACCTGCTCTTGGAGACGTTAACACTAACCCTAGTTGTTAGACTTATTTATTTTGATGATTTATTTAATTATGTTTTAATTTATTTGAAAGAGAAAAATAGAATCCAAAATTTATTTTGATGGTTTATTTAATTATATTTTAATTCATTTAAAAAAGAAAAATAGAATCAAAATTTATTTTGATATTTATGTGAAAGAGAAAAATAGAATCAAAATTTATTTTGATGATTTATTTGAAAGAGAAAAATAGAATCAAAATTTATTTTGTACATTATTTCTCACCTAAACCTTTATCCTAAATATTGTTAAAATGTATTTAATATTTGATTAAATTAGGAGTTCAAACAGCCAAAACAAAGGTTCAAACAGCCCAGCACAGCAGCAGGCCAAAAGGTTCAAGTGGAAGATATTCAAATTAGTAATGATGGAAGTACAACGGCTATAAACGGCTATAAATTCAAATGAATACAACAGCTATAAACGGCTATAAATTTAAATGAATACAACGGCTATAAGTTTCATTATATATACCAAAACATCTAATGTAAACAAGTTACTAAAACAAAAAACCAGAAAATATTCTTTGATCTATAATCACTCACATCTATTCTCTGAAAAATTCTCTGAGAAGTGTTCTTCAATTTTTGTTTACATCCTCTCTGAGAAATTATACACTGAGCCTTATAGTATTAAGCTCATCTTTCCTGTGTAAGATTTATAGAAAAATCAAAGTTTCATTTTATATATCTATCTTTGAGAGATATTTATTGTAAGCTTTCTTTGAAAGCAAAAATACCATTTCATCTTGTAAAAGTGTTGCAAACACTGTGTTCTGGAAATCTTGAGAGTGATTATGAATCACCTAAGATTTGTAAGGGTTTGGGCTTGTGAAGTCTGTGTAAAATCCATGGAGGATTGCTCCATTTGTAAAGAGGTTGCTAGCACCCCTGTGAAGCTAGAAGATAGTGAAAAATCTCAAGTGAAACTTGAGGAGTGGATGTAGGCTTGGTTGAAGCCGAACCATTATAAATATGTTTGTCTCCTCTTCCCTAATCTCTTTACTTTCCTACTACCGCTATAACTATCTAATATTCATGCGTTAGTCATTTGATTTACCATGTATGTTAGTTATACTTCATTGTTATTTTACTTGATCATTTACTGCTAAGTTCATCATTGTGCTTGTTAATAATTTGTTGTACTAGTAGTTAATTTTATTGGGGTATTATTAATTTTAATTTGTAGAAACCTAATTCACTCTCCTCTTTAGGTTGTTTTTTTGGGTAACAATTGTATCAAAGCCTGGGGATCTTGTTTAGATTTAACAATCTTGAGTTTTTGATCCATAGCAACCATGTATTCTACTTACTCTGCTGTTAGACAAGCTAGCAATAGGCCATCTCTCTTTGATGGTAGTAATTACATTCATTGGAAAGAAAAAATGATTTTGTATCTTCAAGCTACCAATTATGCTTTGTGGCTCATTATCACTAAAGATCCTAAAATCCCTTCCAAGGTAGTAGACCATATTAGTGTGCCTAAACTTGAGGATGAATTTGATGAGCGTGATTATAAACTCCTTCAAGCTAATGCTAAAGCCAAGCTTATTCTTGTATGTGGACTAGATGCAAATAAGTACAATAGAATTTCTGGATGTATTACTGCTAAAGAGATTTGGGATAAACTTGAAATCACTTATGAAGGAACTAGCCAAATAAAAAAGTCTCGGATTGACATGCTTATTTATGATTATGAACTTTTTACTATGGAATAATTTGAATCTATTTCTGAGATGTTTTATAAATTTACCAATATTATTAATGCTCTAAAATCTCTTGGTAAATCTTATACTAATGGTGAGATTGTGAGAAAAATTCTTAGGTCTTTGCCAAATGAATGGGAAACTAAGGTTACAGCTATCCAAGACGCAAAATACCTAACAAAATTAGGCATTGAAGAACTCCTAACCTCTCTCAAGACTCATGAACTTTCAATGATGGATGGCAACAAAAAGGAAGCCATTTGGGGAGAAAATGATGGAGTAGCCAACTTGTGTCTCATGGCTCTTGGAGAAGAAGAATTCACACAAGATGAGGTAATTTCTAATTATGTAGAACTTGAAAGTGCTTTCAATGAATTACATGACATATTTAGAAATGTTTGTGATGAGAATTCTAAATTAAAAAATTAGTTACTTCTCTTTCAAATGATGTGGATGTTTTAAAAATAGAAAATGCTACTTTGAAAAATGACTTTACGTTTATTGCCAATGAGAAAAACATTTTGAAAAACAATGTTGAGGATTTAAACAAAACTCTTGAAAATTTTGTAAAAAGGAAAAGAAAACTTCAACAAGCTTCTTGGAAATAAAATGTGTTTTGACAAAGTAGGCATTGGTTTTGATCCTCCTAAACCTTTTATGAGATTAAATGTTCTTGAGACTAATCCCTATGAACCCAAAAAAGTATGGGTACCAAGAAAGAAATCAAGATATTTTGTAGGTGGAATCTTAAAGAACACCAAGGACTTCGAGAGGAAATGCACAACAAGAGTGTTCAATCTAAAGAGCAAATTCAGCTCTTACAAGAAGAAGAATGATGAAATGAAAATCACCAAAGATGAACAATAGAGGTAATGTATGGATGAAGATTCTAAAGAGGTAAATTAAGGTATAACTCCTAATACACTTTTAAGCTTAAAGTGCTATATTCTTTAAGGTGTGATTTGTGTACAATAGGTTTTGTCTAATCATTGCTTCCATGTAACCTAATTGTACTAAGTTTGCTAAGTCATGTTCTGCTAGTTTCTTTCAAACATTCATTGAACTCAAAAATGAGAATTATATTATTTTGATGAATGCCTGTTAGAATATGAATGATCCATGTATTCATTAACATTTTATATCATGTTATCCATTGTTATGAAAAAGATATAAGAAGTGATAAATTTTTTTGTGAGCATACTTTTCACATCTTATATATGACTTCATACTAATATGTTAATTCCTTTTTGAGTCATATCATTGTAGAATCAATTTTAATGTCATAGTATGTTTTTGAGATGTATACTATCTATATTTTGAATTCTACATTTGTGATCTCAAGAATATGCTCAATATGAAAATTTCATGCTTATATGCTTTACATTGGAATATCTGAATGAGTTGTGAAATTCCTTGATTATGATCCATCAACAATGTCTAAATAAAAAGAAGTATCATACGTTTATAGAGACATTGCATCTATCCTATTGAATATCTTTTGAATATGGATTATATTGGCATACATCTCATGAAATGCTTTTGATTGATAAATTGTTGAATTAATTGTTTATGACATTCATGTTCTGTTCCACATTAAGTAAAATTTTTTATCACACTTGAGTATGTGGATTGAATTCATGAAAATGCCTCTTGATAATGTTATGTGATTAAATGAGATTGTTGCATCATTTCTTAATAAAACAAAGAGCATAACACTATTTTCTTATGTATATTATGCTATGTGCTATAACTTGAAAATTCTGAAAAATAGCATTCCAAACTCTTGTTTGATCATTGAATTATTTTTCACCTTTTGAGTTTGTGATAAGAAGTGATTTGTGCTGTATTTTTATTGAGTAATAGTGATTGTTCTATGAATGCTATATTTACACAAAATCATATTAAAAAAGGGTAACACCAACTTAGGGGGATAAATCATTTTGCTAACATACTTGTTAAACCCTTTTGAAATGAACTTCTCATGAAAGAAAATTGAAGACTGAAAAGCTTCTAACTCATGAAGCAAAGGTATGCCTCCTACACTCTCTTAAGCTTTTGAAGTAAAAATTCTATCTTATATCCTTTGAGCTAATACTGTTATTACTTTGATATGAAAAAGATTGATTATACTTCATATGATTTGCAATGTATACTCTTTGATGATGTTCTTGCCTAAGAATCATGCCTATGCACTACAACATTTTCTTAGTTTAGTGACATTGAAAGTGCCACAAAACTATTTTTAATGACATTTTTTAGTCTTGTGGCATTTTGAACAAGTGCCACTTCTATCGTGCCACGGTAGATACTAGTGCCACGGTAGATACTTGCAAGTGTCACTGCACCATCATGGCTAAAAACTTTTAATGACATTTTAATGTCATGGTAGATATTATTTGTGGCACTATCAAGCGCCATTAAAAAAAGAGTTAGTGACACTTATAAGTGTCATTACACCATCAACACTAAAACCTTTCAGTGACACTTTAATGTCATGTAGGCACTATTCGTGACGCTATCAAGTGTCATTAAAAAGACTTGCAATCTAAAAAATGCCAATATGGATTTTTAATGACGCTTATTATGCCACAATTGATATTTATAACACCTTCATAAATGCCACTAAATCCAACTCATTTGTGCCATTAAATAGATATAAGTGCCATTGGAACTTATTTTAGTGACATTTTAAAAGCTACTATCACTATTACAAAATGCCACTTATATATTTTTTCATTGACACTTTTAAAAGCTACAATTATGCATACGTAAATACCTATAAAAATTGAATCAATTTTATAAACAATTAAATATTAATTGCCACATAATATATTAATTTGACATCCATTCATCCTGTAATATTTTCATAATAATAAACAAATATTACCACCATAAGATCATCACATCAAAAAAAAAAAAAAAAACCACAATCAATTATTTATTATTGAAATATAAATTTATTTATATTGCAAAAAAAATCCCTTGCCAAAATTATTAAATATTCTACCACACTAACAAAGTTAAAGCAAAAACAATTTAAAAGAAAATTATTCCAACCATAAGTTCTGAAAAGCCATAGTAATATGCATATTCCGGAGAGAAATTATCAAAAATAAAATCAGTTTCCAAATTCTCAACCTCACTTGTATAAATATTCTCGGCTAGCATCCATAACGTGCGAAATCTGCATCCAAAAGATAAACATATAAAGGTAATTAAAACTATATTAAGTTAATATAAACTTGTTAATGAAATTAGTATTTACGAAAGAAATATACCACAAATGGAGCAAGCCAAGTAACATGAGCTCCAATAGCTTGTCCAATTGTTTTGACAAGTTTATATGATTGGATCAAGCTCTCGTTAAGTTTGACAGGCACTTGAACATGTACCTCCCAATAGTCAGGTCCTAGTTCTTCTCCTTCTACTTCTTTAGATGAGTCTGTGCTTTTAAGTACTCCGATTGCAACTATTTTTGTTGGCCTAATGATACTTTTTAGAACAGCTATATCTCCCACCTGTAAATCAAGATTTAACTACTTAAGTAATTATATATTTAAAATTAATAAATAATATTTAAAAAAAACTAGTACAAAGTGCTAGAGTGAAGATGATCACAACTGAAAGTGATATGGATTTCTCTAGTAGATAAGCAAGCCAAATGCTTTAATCACTTAATTGGTTCACTACACTACAACAAATTATATAAAAGTAACAACCGTAAAGCTTTAGACCATATCAAACAATAGCTTAAAAAATCAATAACAACCAAAAGCACCAATCAACGACAATCAAAACCATGTCCATTATCAATATCAGGATCACCTAACCTCAACGATGTAAATCAAATGTAATTGTGAAAAATGACAATCAACTAATTACTTTCAAGCAATATTTTGAGAGAATCAGAAAGAGCCCATGCGGTAATAAATGATGGAGAGATGTCTTGTTAAAGCTTTAGAAGAAAATTAAATTAATTTTTTTTAAAAAAATAGCACAAACTTCGTCATGTCATGATTTAGACTATGTAGCACATTTTGTCTAGATTTAAATAATGAAATTTATGTCCGCAATATTCATTCCTTGGTTAATTGTAAAATAAGTGTTGCATGCTATTCTAAAATAAAGTTGGAAGTAATGTGATATATATGATTAGCTCTTAGTAGGTACCTGAGTAAGAGAAGTATCTTGTATCGATGACAAAGACCATGCTTGATGTCGAGCTGCATGTCGAGAGGAGTAGAAGTTGTTGGCCTAACCAAATTTGAACTATTTAATTTTACAAACACACACACATAGATATATGTATGCATATATAAGTGTAGAAAAACATTAATAACTTATAAATTTTATTAAAAAAATTACCTGATTAGATGTGTTTGTCAAGTTATTCGGAGCATGCTGAACATAGGAAACTTTGGACCTTAGCTCCGAATTTTCAGCTTCCATAACATCCATTATTGTGTCTTGGTTTGCTTTATGACCAGATGTATCTCTCCATAAATTAGACGGGGAGACACCTAATCCATACATTCGAACTCGTTCATGTTTTTTTTTACCCATCACTTGTCCAAATGCATCATTTGGGCCCTTATTTGATAAATTTGCATTTAAGGTTGTCCTCTCATTCATTTCATCCTATAAGGTTGCAAAAAACATAACTTAATATATACATTTCAATAACTCAACACTATAATGTGGAAATTTTAACTAATCTACAAGTTCAAATGGACATAATTATTTGGTACATACTATCATTGCTTTCGTTGCCTCAGGGGTTCCTGTCTCCTTTGTATAACATACTTTAAACATGTCAGCACGAGTTGGAGAGTGTCCCAACTTATTTTTCTACAAAATAATATATTCCAAAATATAAATTCTATCATTATGTCACATTATGTATACCTTATCATATTAAATATACAACATGAAAAGATGAATTAACCTGCTCCTTTCGAACACGTGGAAAACTTTTTGTTCCAGTAGTATGATTATACTTTCGCTCTGCACGACTTGCTTTGTTTTTATCACTTTGTGCCTAAAATTACAAATGCATAAATTAATGGTGTCCAAACTACAGCAAGTAAAATAACATATAATGATCAGATCGAGTATACCTTTACTTCTTCGATGGCCCAATACTTAATAAGGTGTTCCCACTGATCAGCATATACTCTACTATCTTTATAATGCTTTTGTTCGTCAAAACTCAAGTGGTTCTTATAATAATTTTTCTTTATGTTTGCCTTCCAGTCTTTTAACTTCTTACCAGAGCACTTCATAACCCACTTCCTAGCATGACTTGGAAGATCAAACTTTGACTGAAAAGAGAGAGAAAGAGAGAGAGAGAGAGAGAGAGAAGAATACAATAATAAAAATTAATCTTCCCACATAAAAAATTAAAAATAAAAAAAATTATAAAGAGTGTTGTTTTAATCACATTACTCATGTTTACTATTTTTCACATGTGATCTTCGCACAATATTGTGTCATTTACCTGTACAAGTGCCCATATGTGATCTTTGTAATGTTCTGGGACTTTATGCCAATTCTTGTAAGTGAGTGGTGCATTTTTCCCATCACGCACAATAGTTCCAATGAACGATGATAACTTTGTTGCCAATTTGTCATCAGGTTGGCCAAGTTTGTTCCAATTGACTGTTAGGCGCTCATCATCACGAGTACCCCAAATATTACGCATTTGCGTGGGACCTCTAGTTTTCTTTTGTCCACTAGCACCATCTAGTTATAAAAAATAAATAAATAATAATACTAATAATAAATTATATACGAAGAAATAATAACATTTTTATAAGGTTTGAACTTGCATACCTGCATTATCATTGGGTTGACTAGAATTTGGCTGTATCTCAGATGGAGTTGACTCACTAAACTCACCAACATTGCCTGAGCGAAACTGAAGATATGGGTCCATAGGCTTTTTGCTTTATAGATGAATCCTAGTATGATTCAAGTAAAATAGACAAATCAAATTGTAAACTTAGAATGATCCAAATAAATTATTTGCAAATGAACAAAATACTTGAAGAAAATTAACAAAAAAAAAAAATTGTGAATTCACCTTTATTGCATTGCTATCTTGGTAGTGACTAAATGTAACATATAGTGAATAAATATTTTGTAGCCACATATGAAAATCACATAGTTAAATTAAAAACGCATTATTCATTCTTCAAACAATCAATTAAATTAACAAAAACAATGATAAAGAAAGAGAACAAAATGAAACTATAGAATTGTTTTCAAATTTAAATAACTAGCAATGTTCAATAAGTTTAACAGTCACATAAGATCTAATTCTTCCTCATCTCCATCATCATGAACATTGTTGTCTCTCAACACCTGAGAAAGTGGTGCATCTACAATTGCAGCAGACATGTCTGTCCGAACCAAATCAAAATTATTGTCCCCATCACCACTTTGTGTATTGCATACAACACTCTGCAAGTATGCCTCCACATTGTCCACAGAAGACCCCGCATTCATATCATAAAAATCTCTCGGATTTATCTTGATAGCAACTTGCCAATCTTTGTGTTTCAGGTCTTCTACATACATTACCTGTTCTGCTTGAGAAGCCAACACAAAAGGCTCAGCATCTTTCATTAATCGTGCAAAGTTGACTACTGTGCAATCTTTATCTTGTCTTTTCCCTGATTGTGACACCCATTCACCTTTAAATAACACGACCCTCTTCCCAAACAAATAATCTAACTCAATTATATCTGTTAACACGCCATAAAATGTAACATCTCCAGAGATCGGATTTCCATCTCTACCACTTGCAAAGCTTCGTGTTTTTGCCGTGACAATAATCCCATTATTTTGAGTTTTTCTCTTTCGCTCAATCTCCTTAGTATGGAACCTAAAACCATTTATCAAGTATCGCTTATATTTTGTGAAAATTCTATTTGGACCATGAGCCAAACATCTAAGCTCTTCAGTTATTTGACTATCCCCTGCATTATGCAATTCCTCAACCTGTTTTCAGACAATTGACGACATAACTTTTGTAAGTGTGGAATGAAATTGAAGTTAATATCAAATCAAATTTTAAGGAACTTCAAAACACTGCTTACATGTTTATCAAACCATGTTGGAAATGTTTCACTATGAATGCGATCAATGGCCATTTCACGAAGACGTGGATTTTGTATGGAAACAAGTCTACGGTGTTGTCTGTATGCCATATAAAAGATTTGTGAGGGTGTGGCAAAAGTATGTAATAATAATAATAATAATAATAATAAATAATGAAATTGATTACAGATGTCGAGTGTCTTACTCAATAAATTTGTTGACTGTCTCACAATTAAATAGCACATATCGATGTGCCTTTTCTTTTGTGCCATCATCCATTGTGTCTATCACGCCCTTACCTAATGGTCGGCCAGGCATTGAGAAAATAAATAATCCTTCGGTACCATCACCCCCCTCATCATAATTTCGAGACATCCGGTTGAATCGTGTCTCAACACCTTCCATATACCTCGAGCAAAATGTCAAGCATTCATTTGCAAGGTATCCTTTTGCCATACTGCCATCCGGTCGACTTCTATTTCACACATATGACTTTAATCTACTCAAGTACCTAAGTTTTGGTAAGTTCAAAAAACAAAATTTTGAATGATGTTCGATAATAACAAAAGTAAAATATAATAATGATGGTAAAGAAAAATGTAATTTAATATAAACTTTACCTCTACACAGAATACATCCAACGATAATGCACAGGTCCTGCTAATCTAGCCTCAGATGCTAAGTGAACCACCAAATGCACCATAATGTCAAAAAAGTTAGGGGGAAATATTTTTTCACACTTACAAAGTGTTATCGGAATTTTGCCTTTCAAGACGCATAAAGTCTTGTGCCAAACCAACTTTAGAACATAACTCTCAAAAGAAATTACTCAACTTAATCAAAGGTGAAGTTACATGTGAACTCAACATTCCTCAAATTGCTAAAGGGAGTAATTGTTGCATCAAAATATGGCAATCATGACTTTTAAGTCCAAAGATTCTACGTTGCTTTAAGTCGATGCATCGTGAAATATTCGCTGCATAACCATCAGGAACTTTAACAGTCTTTAAAAAATTTACAAAAAGCATCTTTTTCTTGTTTCTTTAATAAGAAACAAGAAGGAGGCAAGATGGTTTTATTTGCTACATTTTCTTTTGGATGGGGTTCAGGCCTTATACCTTGAAGTTTTAAGTCAAGACGTGCATTTAGATTATCCTTTGTCTTCCCCTCTAAATTCAGTAGTGTTCCAAGCACTCTCTCGCATACATTTTTCTCAATGTGCATCACATCAAGATTGTGACGCACTAGATTATCCTTCCAATATGGTAATTCAAAGAATATGTTCTTTTCTTACAATTATATGGTAATTCTGGATTAGTACTTATCTTTCCATAAGTGATATTGAAGCCATGCAACATATCCAATACAAAGAACCAGTTAAAGGATTTGGTCCAGTTCTTTTTTCTTTAGTACCATCAAAAGATCGCTCATCATCTTGAAATGCATGACGTTTGTCCAAGAATTGACGATGACCCATGTAACAATGTTTTCGGCCATGCTTTAACCACTGGAAGCATGTGTCTTTGTGGCATGAAGGGCATGCCTACTTCCCCTTAGTACTCCACTCTAACAAATAAGTATAAGCAGGGAAGTTGCTGATAGTCCACATTAATGCTGCACGCAATTGGAAATTTTGTTTAATTGATGCATCATATGTCTTTACTCTATCCACCCATAATTCCTTTAATTCATCTATTAAAGGTTGCAAATACGCATCAATATTATTTCCAGGTGCACTACGACCAGGGATAATCAATGATAATAGAAAATTGGTCTGCTTCATACACATCCATGGAGGAAAATTATATGGTATAAGAATTACAGGCCAGGTGCTATACATTCTGCTCAATGTTTAGAAAGGGTTCACACCATCACACGCCAAACCAAGTCTGACATTTCTACAATCTGCTGCGAAATCAGGACGTAGGTGGTCAAAAGTAATCCAAGCTGGAGAATCGACAGGATGTCTCATACAACCATCATTAGTGCGACCTTCTTTATGCCACTTCATAGATGATGCTGTTTTAGATGACATGAATAACCTTTGTAGCCTTGGTATCAAAGGAAAGTAATGTAGAACCTTAGAAGGTGTTTTATAGCTGCCTTTTTTAGAGGATGCCTCGTTGCCTGAATCATTTTGCTCTGTTACATACCTAGATGTATGGCAAACATAACATTCAGAATCAGTTTTGTGCTCATTCCTATACAACATGCAATCATTGGGACATGCATGAATCTTCTCATAACTAAGTCCTAACTCCATGACTATCTGCTCAACTTCATAAACAGTATTAGGCAGTGTTACACCCTCTGGGAATGCCTCCTTCAATAACTCTAATAACATAGTGAACGAATTATTACTCCATCCGCCTAAATTCTTGATATGAAATAACTGAAGGATGAATGAGAGCTTTGTAAAATTCCTACATTGTGGATAAAGCTCCTTTTGTCCATCATGTATCAACTTGTAGAACTTCTCTGCTTGTGGATTTGGTTTATCTCCCAGATCTTCAGGGTTGTCTCCATCGACTCTGTCATCGTCATTTGAGATTCCAAATGCCTCGTGTACTAATCCATGTGTATCAATATTTAATTGTGGCCCATTCTGCATGTGCGTATCAAGACCTGTTGTAGCAACAGATGATGCTTCACCATGTAAAACCCATTTAGTGTAACCCTTTGTGAAGCCATCACATACTAAGTGATCATATGCAACTGACCGAGTGACGGGAAGTGTAAGTCCACACTTGATGCATGGACATATGATCTTATCCTCATAACTTGCATTAGTAAATGCAAAATCGAGAAACATGTCAACTCCTTTCTGGTATGCATCACTTAATCTTGATCGATACATCCATGTCTTATCCATAAGTAAACAATCTCGATTAAACAAGTGTCCAAAGTGTTTCTAGAACATTAAAAAATGTATATATCAATAACAAGTATTTGTAAGTTATGATTGACAAAAACAACTAAACTTTATTTTGCAAGAACTATAAGATACTAACAACAATGTAAAACATAACTCTAATAATATATTGCTGCATGACTATAAGCCATCTCATGTCAAGAGAAAACATGTAAAAGAATTTAAGTATTACAAAGTCAATGCAATATCATTATTTCAATAGCAATTCATATGGTAGTGGAGCTTTGGGAATGTGAAGAAAGCATTATACATTATTTCAATAGCAATTCATTCTATATATCAGTGTAAGAAAATGACATTAAGGTTCTATACCGATTACATCTAATTAGTAACCAGTAAATTAGCAAAATAGCACATGTTGCTATCGAAGCTAGGATTGATTCAAAATTTTGGTTTTTTAATCCAATTACTTCATGATTGTGAACAGCTGGTATTCTATGTGTTCACCCCTGCACTTATTGTTAGCAATATGTCCAGTACAATCAAAGCAACTGATATAGTTTCTTTGTGAGTAGATTCTCTATTTACCTTCTTCTTCTTTTAAAAATTCCTCTTTATTTTGCTATTTAATTTTTGGGTTTAATGTGTAGGTGGTTCATGCCTCTGAATATCCTCCTTACATTTATTATTGGTTCAGCACTTGGATGGATACTTGTTAAAATCACCAAAACTCCTAAACATTTTCATGGCCTCGTGATTGGTTGCTGCTCTGCAGGTACATCAACATCTCCAAAAAAGTTGCAAAAATCTTTCTCTCAAATTGTAAATGTGTATTCACTTGGCCGTTTAAAACCTTGTACCTGTGGATAGTTGTGGTGCCAACCTTGGTAAATTTTAAAGGCTACTTAGGTGTTGTTAGGGAACAACACAAAAAAATCAAAAATTCACTTCAAAAAGTCAACCCATTCTTTCTACTATTTTACACGCTTTTTTTGTAAAAAAAAATTAAAAAAACCACTAAAAATAGCCTCTCGAGTTGTGAGAGTTATTGTTTTGTTTGCTTGTTTCCTAGGCTCTCGGGTTGTGAGAGTTTCCTTTTCTAGAACGTTGCGTAGGATATATTTTTTAGCCTCTTATTGTCAGAGAAAGCTTTTTGGTTTTTTGGGCAATTTTGGAGTGTCTTTAAATGTCTCTTTTTTTTGTAATAAAAGAAAAATTCAATCAAGATGTCCTTACAAGGCTTCAATGTAATCAAATTGACCCACTAGATGATTCAGTTGATTCCAATTGCTTTTGAGATGCGGTTGTGCAGAGTAATGCAAAGGGAGAGGATCTGCACTTAAGTGACCAGTAGAAACCTATTGTAGACTTCAATTTTTAACTTTAAAAAAAAATAATGATAATAAAAATTGGAGGAAGTAATATGTATTAATTTAACATGGGTATATCTACAATTTGATTTCTAATTACTTATAGAGCAGCCGCGAACCTTATCCTTTGACAAGTGCTGATTTTCAATAAGATTAAAAAGTATGTGAAGATTTTTGTGGAAAAGATCAACTTGAAGATGTTTGCACCATCAACCATTGTATCCGTACAATCCTGTTGATGTTTATAATATTTTTCAAGAGTTACATCCTTGTGTTGCTAATCAAGTAGGTTGTTCAATTCTTTCCTCTAGCTTAACATTTGTTGTTGTTTTGTGTCATAGATTATTGGGCTTTTGATTGGAGTAATCACACCAATAAGGAAGATTATGATTGGTGATAATGCCCCTCTTCGTGTGCTCAAGAGTTCTGCATCTTTTTTGGGGTATGTATCCTACTGCTGCAAACTTTTTGATTTCATTTGGATAGTGAGTTGCAAATGAAAGGATTTTGAGATTAAATTTAGATGAAAATTTAATAGAGTGAACGATTATAGATAGATTGAGAAACTCAAATAGAGTAAAAATATATGTATTTAAATCCACTAAGGTAAAGCTCTCAATTTCAATTTTGAAACCATATCTAAACTATCATATCTAACAACCTTCAAATTTAAAAATTTGAAAGGTCTGTTAGACAGATACACAGTACAAAGGACTTCTTCTCAACCAGAAAATTAAAAAATTTCAACTAGCAGAGCAAGTGTCAAT
Organism: Camellia japonica; assembly: GCA_030407325.1. NCBI lineage: Eukaryota > Viridiplantae > Streptophyta > Magnoliopsida > Ericales > Theaceae > Camellia > Camellia japonica. Next base: position 35,273,794 of record JAPPVO010000017.1, read on the forward strand.
AAATCGAGCTGTGTACAGCACAAAAATTAAAGGCATGTCAGGTTGGTGTACAAGAGTCATCAATCTTTGCATACAGCAAGGTAAATGATAAGTTATAATGTCAATGGACAAGCAAAAAAATAAAGCCCTTTTTTAAGAGAATAACCATATGAAATGGGAATTTTAATGAGTTAAAACATTCATGCTTGCTCAACAACAACAAATCAATCCATTATACCAATGTGAGGATTATTATACAATTCAACAGTCCAATACAAGTCAAGTAATCTTAGGCTGAAATGTTGTGACTACTGATATACTGGCTGTACTGATATATGTCATGAGCTATTTGTTTTGTGCTTGTATGGTGAATGATTAATCAAATCGAAAAAGTAGTTGATTTTTGTGCTGTGATTGACCTTACTTAAAGTAGTTGAGTATCTATAAATGATTTGGTATTTAAGCTGCAGCAAATGAGGTATTGCATCAGAAATGGAGGTATTGCTCTGCTATCAGGTATGGAAGCAGCTACCTACTTTTGAGTCTGCTGATTGTGGTGTTGCTGTTGCTTTTGTCCAGATTCTGTATGGAGCAGCTAGCTGCAAGTTTTGGTGATTGTTAAACAGGATAGGTGGCTTAACTGATTTGCTGGTCTGATATGCTAACTGTGGGGTAGATCTTGTTGTGCTTTTGTTGTTGAGGTGTTTTCTTCGGTCTCTTTGGTCAAATTTTGCCTCAGGTTTGGTGTGGCCTTGTCTGGTTGCTGAGGCCAGTGATTGATCTGGGTTGCTGATTTTGGTGGATCTTTGTTTCCTATCATATGTGCTGATTCTGCTAATTCTGCTTCTGTGCCTTTTGCTTCTTGGCTGCTTAGGTTGTGGTCTGTTGGTCTGCTAAGTTAGTCTGCTTTATTCTGTTTGATTTGGTGGCTGTTATTTGAATTGGCTTGTCTATCTATCTGTGCTGATCTCTGGTTGACCTGTTGGTCTGTCAAGCATCCTATTTATGTGCTTCTCTTTAATTTATTTCACTTTTTAATTCTTAATATATTTTGCACCCAACAGGTAATAATGACTCCATGATCTAACAGAATTCATAAAGTGCACCCAACGTGTCCTATAAATTAATAATAATTTAAAAGATTGGAGTGTCGGTGCTTCTTCACCTAAGGTGGTAGTGTATCTATGTCGGACACTGGCATATTTGGTTTACAATCAATGATCCAAACCACCCTTTTTTTTTTTTTTTTGGAAAACATTGGAAACTATTCAATGGAAGAAGCAAAGGAAGAGACCAAAAGGATTCTGAGGAAAGCAAGGAGGGAAAAGAAAAATACAGTAATGCATAATTTTGATTTGCAGGTACGTAACACTTTATGCTCTAGCACTCTCATTTTTGTATGATCTAGAACCTGTTAATCTCCACAAGCTTCTTTATTACCTTGTGTTTGTGAAGGTAGAAAACTTGTCTGGTTAATTTGGAATGTCCCGTCAATCTTGTCTTTCAATTTCGTTTTTAATAGAAGCAAAATGGATCAACCTGCTTTGCATCATTTCCCCTTAGAACTAGTAATCTAAGTGAAAAAATTCTAAGAAAGTAACTATATTATTTGTAACGCCCTCAAAATAATACAATAAACCCACCAATATTGAGATGCATTGATATACAAAAGACCAACATTCTCCTATTCATCAGAGTAGTTCTTACAACGGTTTTACATGTTAACAACAAAGCAAATGCCCTACGGACTTACAGCTTTCCAAGTCAACACTTGGTTACAAGAAAATAGAGTGCTAACTCAAATACATATTAAGCGCTTGGCCTGAATTACATGTAATACATCAATAGAAAATAGACAACAAAAGGTCTGTCCGCCTCTAGCCTTCCAAGCTATGTCCTTGGAGATGGCATGCTACCTGTACCTGAAATGATGTTCCCATATGGGGTGAGCCACAGCCCAATAGAAATACACTAAACCAATTATAAACAATGACTAAAATAATAGCATTCAACAGATGGTCCACACTTATATTTCCACTTATACCGTGTTACAGTTTCATGACAATCATGTCCAAGTTACATTTCACTTTCCGTTTCTTATCCAATTCTCAATTCATACCATAGTTCAGAACCTAGCCAAACAACTTATATGAGACAAAACTCATCTTTAACATTTTTCCATTTCACAATAGATAAGCATACTAGCTATATCAATACTTCAACAGATAAGCACCAAGCTGCATCAACACTTCAAAGGATAGCATATGAGCTATATCAACACTTCAAAAGATAAGCATATGAGCTATATCAACACTTCAAAAGATAAGCATATGAGCTATATCAACTTCCGGTTTAGAGGTCCAGCCCCTTTATTCCAATAAGCCGTTTGGTTTAGAGGTCCAGCCCCTTTCTTCCAATAAACCGTTTGGTTTAGAGGTCCAGCCCCTTTCTTCCAATAAACCGCCTGCACAAAACAACATATATATATATACACATCGGTAGTATACATAACCAATCAATACATAAAGTTAATGTATTCTTTCAACCGTCATACTCTATGACACATCCAATTGATTAGTTTTAGTTTGCCTAATCATCATGCATTGTCTACAACAATCAAAACTACCCTCCACCGGTAGCCCAAAGCAATTATTTCTAACAGAAAATAAATGCATCAACGGATATAATAGTCAACATTTCAACTTGGTGAGCGATAAATGATTCAACTACACCCTTTAATCCCGTACATTCCCAATCTCGACTTTCTCATTTCAATTCCTCATTTCTCACAATTAATTATACAAATTAATTAATCAATGTAATTAGGGCATTTTCCATAATTAACATTACAACCCTAAGGTTTCATTTTCATCAATGTTTCAACATTAATTCCATTTCTCCATGCCAAACATGCATATAGGTTTTATATATTTAAAACCCCAACTTTTGTAAAATTACACAAAGGCCCAAACTTTCTCAAAATTACCCACAACCCCCAACATATCAAAATACTAAAATTTAACGACAAAGCTCATAAAGAGGAGTAGGATATCCCTACCTCGAAGTTAGAGCTCAAACGGAGATGAAGACCAAAACCCAACGTGCTCCAAATCCCAACTTTTCAGATTAAAACGAAGCCCTCGACGATCAACACCACTTTTACAAAGGCCGAAGGGAAGGAAAGCACTCTAACTAGATCAAACCCTAGAGAGAAGGGAGCTTCTAGAGAGAGAGGCTCTCAAAATAACTTTTTGGAAAGTAAGAGAGAGAGAGAGAAAGTGTAGAAAATGATTCAAAAATGCCCAGCTGCCCTCTGTATATCAAGCATCTCATAACGACAGGTCCGCTCGAGCGGAAAACACAACGCTCAAGCGTCAAGAACAAAAAAAACTGGATCCGCTCGAGCGCAAGAAGGTCCGCTCGAGCGCCAAGACACAAGAATAAAGTTCATCCGCTCGAGCGTGAAAAACCAGTCCGCTCGAGCGCAATTTTCCCTCTCCCAGAACCTACACCGAAAATGCACTGTATGCTCGAGCGCCAACAATCTCGCTCGAGCGCAAGAAACCCGCTCGAGCGTGAATAACGCACCTGCAGAAGTTTTGCAGGGCACCAAAATACTGGGAGTGTGAAATCTCCGCTCGAGCACTCCAAGACCCGCTCGAGCGGAAAGACCAAAAACCTAGCAACAAGATTTTAGACCAAGGCTCAACCCACCTGCTCGAAACAAGCCCAATACATCCTAAAACTCAAACGTATGGATTTAAAGGACGACAACAAGATAGATACAACCATCAACTCTACGAAACCGAATCCGGAATACAACTGAACAGTAAAGGGACAGCCGGGATCGCTATATTATTTATATGAGAAAGAATTTAATTTCTGCTCTTTTCCTTGTACTTATTAGTCTTATGACCATAAATTTTGATGGATTGAAATTATCTAAAAGTGAAAAACCAGGGCATTGGATGAATATGGAATATAATGCTTTTGTGCTGCTAGTAGGGAGTCTTTGGCTATCATTTGAGGCTATTTTTCTTAATCACAAATGAAGCCTTCATGTTCCTATGGAATAGAGAATTTTGGTTAATGCCCCTATAAACATGCTCTTGCGTGCAACTTTTACCTTCATTCCATCATCCCTCTCGAAATTTTTTGAGTCTTCAAATTACATATAATACTTAAAAACCTTTTGATGGGAAATGGAAAGGCATTGCTTGATGAAAAAAGGTTATAATAATTGATTATGATTTTATTAACTTTTTAATTAGGGGTTTTGGATGCCTATAAATAGGTCATTCTGTAATATGTTTATATAGCTTTGTAATAACAATGTTGTGTTTAAGGCTTTGTCTGACTTTTGTTCTTCTTTCTACTTCTTCTCTCCTTATTGAAATTGTTCTTGTCGAGCAGTTCTCTACTTTTGGGATCAATTGAATAGTTATCTATTTCTTAACAAGACTCAGCCCCTAACTTCGGAGTCCTAGAGGTGGGTCAACTATTTATGGATGAAAATAAAAATTTTCTTTCTAACACTAAGATGCTTACTCACGTCTGGAGGAACCGCGTCGCTATTTTTTTTCGACATTTCAATGTGCTACTAATAAGTACATTTAATTCTCCTTGTCAATTACTTTGGAGCCTTGGGGGTGTTTGGACAACCCCTGTGAATAAAATTTCAGTGTGATTGAACTAAATTTATTTTGTTTTACAACAATAGTTTTCAGTCTAATTTGGGTTATGATATTCTGTAATTGATATACCTACATGTTTTATTATAAATTGCAATAGTGAATCCTATTTTAAAGCAACAAGCCGTTGTTCATCAACGAAACTACTTTATAAGTATACCTTGAGGGTTAAAGTAAGAAACTTGACCACATAGTCTGGTATACTGATGCTTGTTTATGTGATCTAACTGAGTAATTTGTAAAAAAAAAAAACAGAGCAACCTAATGCAAAATCCCACTGAAGCATTTAAACAAACACTTGTAAGACATTATATACAATCAGAACATAAATACAATAATAGTAAATTACAACTAACCTTTTATATTAAAAGTTGAAAATTAATAAATTCATGAGTTACAAAATTAGATTTTCAGATTGTATCAAGTTTTATGCCTAAAACAAGAAGATCATAAATAAGTAAGAAAGATAGAGGTATTGTGTGTGTTTGATGAGAATGAGAAAGAGAGAAAGAATACCTAATGAACTCTGATCGTAGAAGATGAAAACACAGGAAATTTGTGGTGTAGATGATAGATAAGGATGGCATTTGATAAACCCTTGCTTCATGATTTGGCTCCCGCTACTTTGACCCGCCAAAATCAAATTTACTTCACCAATTTCAGAATTTTTGGACTTCCTTCTCTGTCTCTATGTCGATCTGGTATGCGGATTTTGCTGTATCAAATTTGGTTGGGTTTGTTCAGTTTCGTTATTTACTTTGTTGTATAATATAGAAGGGAAAAAAACCAGAGTTTGTTCATATCTTAAATTAAAAAGTAAATATTAACTTGTAATTTTTAATTTTGGGTCAATTTAGTGTAATTAATAATATTGTTAATATTTTTGATAAAAACTTATCACTGAATTTGTTGAGGTTAACTTAACGAGTTGAGCAAATTTATTATTTTACCTTTAAAAGTATGACATATGTCACTTATATGCATATTTGTCATTTAAAAATATGGGTAAATTACACTGATACCCCCTGAGGTTTATGTTTATTACAGTTCCCCCTTCACCTTTTGGAAATTACATCTCCCCCTTGAGGTTTAAAGTTTCATTACAGATTCTCCCATCAGCAATTTAATTTTTTTAAATACCAATTTTGCCCTCATTAGGTAAATTACATTGACACCCCTCACATTTTAGAAATTACAATCCCCTCCCTAAGGTTTAAAGTAGTATTACCAATTACCCCATCGGTTAATATTGTTTGATAATTTTTTTAGTTTTATAAATGGTTGTCTTAGTTTGTAAATTTGAGGAAAAAAACGTAAATTCAAAAAATGAGTTTACATTGGTTTTTAAACAGAAATTTAAAAATTTTACTAACAATTTTTTTTTTCAAATAATTTTTTTCCCAATTAATTTTTTTTTTCAATAAATTTGTTTCCAACTAATACTAACCGAGAGTGCAATTGATAATGCTACTTTAAACCTTAGGGAGGGGATTGTAATTTCTAAAATGTGAGGGGTGTCAATGTAATTTACCTAGTGAGGGCAAAATTGGTATTAAAAAAAATTAAATTGCTGAGGGAGAATCTGTAATGAAACTTTAAACCTCAGGGGGAGATGTAATTTCCAAAAGATGAGGAGAGAACTGTAATAAACATAAAACTCAAGGGGTGTCAGTATAATTTACCCTAAAAATATTAACAAGCAGGGCTAATTACACTATTAGTCCCGTTATTTTGACTATTATGTCATTTTAGTCTTTGTAATTTCAATTAAATCGATTTTAACCTTGAATTTTATTCTGTCTCAAATTGATCCAATTTATAGCATTTTTTTTTTATGACAAATGGTACCTGTCATTGATGACGGAGTAACACAAAATACTTGGTCAATTCAGTGACTAAACCTTAACCAATCCAATGAAAATTTTCTATTAAAGAGCCTAAAGCTATTATTAATTTGAATAAGTTGACGTAAAAGCTAAAATTAAGTGTCAAAAGTGAATCAATTAAAACTATATGAAAGAACAAAATGTAAGGATTATTGATGTAATTTACCCAACAATTATAAGCAATTGAAATAATTTGAGATAAATTCGTAAATTCAGAGTGAAAATCGAGTTAATTGAAACTAGATGGACTAAAATTCATGAAACTTTATCATTGTACAGGAGAGCAATTTGATTTTTTTTTTCCTGTTTAGTCATATAAAGCCGTTGATCAATTTTGTACATGTGACAGGTACAGTTAAAAAAACATGTTATATTGAGTTTAATTTATTTTGTGCATTTTAAATTTTTTGAAAATATATTGTCATTTTTTATTTTTCCAAAAAATGCCATTATATAGCTTGGAAAGTTTTTGGCTTAGTGGCATTTCTCAAAATGTTATAAAATATTGTTTATGACACTTTTCGCCTAATGCCATAAAAAGTAACTTGCACCTACCTAGTTTAGTGACATTTTTTAAAAAATGTCATTACTACTAAAGTTTAGTGGCATCTGTTGATAAATGTCACTAAACGAATTTCTTGTGTCATTCTTTTTATAAAATGCCATAAAATTGATATGACATTTCTTTATTGAAATACCACTAGAGCCTTATATGTTTGTGGTTCAGTGGCATTTTTCTAAATGTGTCACCAAATATTTTTTTCGTGGCATTTTCTAAAAACATGCCACTAATATAGTGTCACTAAAGTGTGTTTTTGTTGTAGTTTTGTGACACTTATTTCTTGAAATGTCACTAGAACCTTTTATGTTTGTCGTTTAGTGGCATTTTTCAAAAACGTGCCACCAAATACTATTTTTGTGGCATTTTTTTAGAAACATGCTACTAGTGTAGTGCCACTAAAGTGTGTTTTTGTTGTAGTGATGCTTAAATGTGTGTTATATATTAAAATTCATGATTTTTCTTGGCATATGGATTGCTATATCTTGAACATGGTTCATTTTTTGGAATTACATTAGCGCCATGAGATTATATTGAGTTTAACCTATTATGAGCAATATTTGGTATTCTACATAATGCTTGAGCTATGATTGTTAAATCTTCTAGATTGCATATTGGTATCCTTGGTAGATTATATGTTGGTATCATTTTGGTATCCTTATTGGTAATATTTGGCATCCTATTTGATATTATTGAGGAGAATATTTCAGTTATGAGTTTTCATTTATCGTATCTCCTATTGATTTTGCCAAATGAAACAAGGGGAAGAATTTAAAGTAATTTTTTTTAAAAAAAAATCCCCTCAGATTCTATTCTATTTTTGATATCACACTTATAAGCTTGCACCTTACATATTTTTTTTAATTATCTTGTATAAAATCTGTACGCTCTTGCTAGAAATTGATTGTTAGATCATGCTCAAATCGATTATTAGATCATGCTCAACTGCTTCACATATACTTTTAACAATTTGGTATCTCCTTGGCTCTTGCTTGAAAATAGATTGAAATAACATAAATTCTTCATAATGGATAAGCTCATTGATTCATTGTTGCCATATTATCTTGCTACAACAGCATGTGTGTCTCATTCTTGACCTTTGGAACTTCTTCTTATTGCACCCATGACATTTATCTAAACATGATGCTACATTGTGATAATACTAGTGCCATCAATTTAAGCAAAAATCCGGTTCAACACTCACGAACAAAACATATTGAAATTCGACATCATTTTTTAAGAGATCATGTTCAAAAAGGAGATATTGTACTTGAATTTGTAAACACCGACAAGCAATTGGCGGATATTTTCACAAAGCCCCTAAGCGAGGATCGCTTCAATTTTATTCATGGCGAGTTTGGAATGTCAATTTCTACTTAAAAAGTTTTGTTATGACTCTGAAACTTGAATTTTTGTTAAAATGATATATGTGTATTGCTATATTGATATGGAAACATTTACATCAGTTGCATGCTCTCAGGTCTTTCATACATTTATTCTCCTTAACAATTTGCTATTCTCAACTGTGTAATTTTTCTTTGAGTTCTGCATTTTGAGATAATATTAACTTTGTATACGTTGATTTTTTTTAAACCCTCATAGTATTTTTTTTACATTACCATTCCAACAACACCAACGTCTCATTAAGTTTAATTTCTGCTGGTATTATTTTATTTTTTTATTTTGCTATTAGGTTTAATTTCTTTTATTTTTATTTTTTTCTCATTATTATTTTTTGTTTGGGCTTAATTTTCTTTTCTTTTTTTTGCTTTTTAATTTCATTTTTTAGTACTTAAACATAAAAACAAAAACAAATCAAAATACAAATATTTACAGAAAAAAAATACCCTTCATTTTTTTACGGCCACACGCCGATCAAAATAAACATAAAAAAAAAACACCCTTCGTTTTTTTACGGCCACACGTCGATCAAAATAAACATAAAAAAAAAACCCTTCATTTTTTTCCGGCCATACGCCGATCTTACTTACTTGCCTCTTCTATCGTTTTCTTCTTCTTTTTATCACCTTGGGCGACCCTTGACGTCCCTGCCTCCGTACTTTCGTCGAGAGCGACAACTCCCCGCTGACTATCAAAGGCTAAGAACGACGTTGCTCCAAATCGGGCCATGGAGGTGGTCTTCCGTTTAAGCTCTTTATTTTCGGCCTTCAGTGCGCCTATTTCTGCTCGCACATCCTTGTACATGCGCTGAAGCAGAGAGAGTTGGACGTTGACCTGATGGAGCTCACTCGTCCTGTTCTACAATCGGTAAGCCAATTTTGTGACTGTCATCCCCGTCTCCATGCAGGACGTCAGTGTGAAATGATTGGCTTCAATATCTGATTGCGCAGCCATTATTTGCTCAATCGACATCATAGGTAGGTTGGAAAGAGTAGGAGCCGAGGCACTCGACCCAACAGCGCTTACAGGATCATTCAGGTCTGGAAAGAGAGTAAGGGGACGGGACGAGGCCATGTAGTAGGAGAGTGTAACAACCCCGACCTATGATTAACACTAATCCATGTTTAAATATGCCAAATAAGTAATTAAGAAGAAATCTTGAGTCAATTATATGTGCATTGCATTATTTTGTGCTTATATCTGTTTGACATAGAAAGATCTGTTCATGTTTTAGTTTTGATTTGCGAATTGAAAGCCTTATTGGCATCTAACTCAAAAATTGACTTGATTTATGTGTTAATTAAGATTTATAGGATTTTATGGTAAGTTTAATTAAAGTCAATTTGGAACGATTAAATCAGAATAAATAATGCTAATTAATTTAGCTTAAGCTATTTACATGTATGCCATTGAGTGGGCTTTTACAAGACCATTTTACACCTTATACATGTTTTGACATCATCAATTTCCATCTTCTTGCACAAAACGTGAGAGGGAAAGAGAGTAGGGAGATTTAGTCCAAGACTTGAGAATTTTAGCTCAAACCAAAAGAAGTGCTAGGAATTGTTGTCAATTGAAGAAGATTTGAGGATCTTAACTTCAACTATTGTAGATTCAAGCCTCTAGATAAGGGACTAAACTCTTAATTGAGTAATTGAATTAGATTCTACAAGATCACTAGTGGATTAAGTGAATTCATGAGGGAATTGCATTAGAATTGAGAAGAATTAGGCCATACCATGCACGTATGTTCATTTCTTCACAAATTGAGCATGATTTCAAAGAATTCTTTCATGCATGTGTTCATCTCACTTATATTTTGGGAATTCATCATGTTTTCCATCAAGTTGCCAAGTTTGATGATGTTTTGAAGAGGTTGGGTTTAAGAAAATTCATGCATGTTGTGTTCTTGAAACATTCATAAAGTTTATGTTGGAATTTTTGTACAATTGACATACTTTTGGGCCTTGATTTCATGAAATGATCTTTAAACCATGATGTTTTGTGAGTTTCTAAATGTTTTCCAGAATTTTGGCCCAAGAGGATGAGTTTTGGGGTGTTGAATTCATGTTTTGAAGCTTGGGAGCAAATCTGGAAAACCCAAAATTTTGCTTCTACGCTTGAGCGAAGGATCCTACACTCGAGCGATCGTCCTTATTTTCATGCTTCTGCTCGAGCGACAAAGGGCTGGCTCGAGCGTAAATTGCAAGCTCTCAGAAATTTGCGTATATAGAAGCACGCTCGAGCGACAAAACTTGTGCTCGAGTGAGGACCTGTGTCTCACGCTCGAGCGAGCGTCGAGCGGAGATTTTATGCAATTAGAACTTTTTTACATTTTGTAGACCGCTCGAGCGAAGGAGTCTACACTCGAGCGAAGAAAGCCACGCTCGAGCGAGACTCCTGTTTCAGCAAAAATTTAGCTAAGTGTTTTAAGTACATTTTTGCATCCTCATTCCATCCTAGGCATTCCTAGGCTATGATTAAGACTCCATAATAAGGTTGAAGGTTAGAAACACACTAAGAACAACGAAATAAGTTGTGTTCAATCCAAGCGTGTGTATTCAACGTATGTATCTATCATGCTATGTAGGTCACGCGCCTCAAGACAAGTGAACTGCCCACTTTGTCATCTAATTGGAGCTACCAATTATCTGTGAGTAATAACTCTGTAAAGTTATGTTAACTTTAATTATTTTCTAATGATATGAAATGATCAGTTTTTTAAAAGGCTATGTTTTGTATGAATGAATGATTGTCCAATTTTCTTTGAAACGTAATTGTGTTATCCTTAGCAAAGGCCCTTGCCCAGGGGACATAATACTATGGCTTATGGTCATGAGGCCCTAGCCCGGGGGTTTATACCGTGGTCCAAGCCCTCGCCCGGAGGAAAGAATATCGTGGCCCAGGCCCTCGCCTGGGGGAAACAATACCGTGGCCAATGTATAAGATATGTTACCCAGTACCGGAGGTTCCTTCATGGAACTTAATAAGCTTGACCGAAGAGACATGTTTATGCTAATGGATGTACTACACATGATTTGAATATGGACAAGATTATGATTCAGTTCCGTTATCTGATTATGATTCTGTTTGCTATGAGATTTGAGTTATGTTATGGGCATCATTCATTAAAATCTTTACTCTGTTATTATTCACTGGGCTGTAGCTCACTATTTATATTATGTATGTAGGTGAGCAGGCACATAACCAGGCCCAGAGTTGACGGCCTATGTTCCTTTTTTGTCAGCCAACCTTTGTGCCTCTCGTGGACGTTCCGAATGAAGTCAAGATTTGTGGATGTTTTTGTATAATCATGTTAGACTTTGTTTGTTGTTAAGTTTTGGACAAGATGTCTGTTAATACACTACTAGAAGTGATATGTAAAGGTTATGTTTCTCAGCATCACTCATATGTTTATAAAAGTTTTAAATGATGCGTATCATGTACGTCTTCACGGCTCAATGGACTGTATATATATATTTTATATTTGCTTCCGCAGCCCCTAACTTTATGTTAATCAGTCAAGAGGCCTTTGGTAATCCAAGGATTACTGGCTAGTTACGATACTAAACCCATGGGGGCGGGTTTGGGTTGTGACAGAGAGAGAGATGTAATCGAAAGGAGGGTCGTTTTTGGCAGCCTTTTTGTTCTACTTAGTCTCTTTGTTCTGTCTCTCGAGGAAAAAGAAGATCGAAGAGAACGATGAAGAAGAGATAGAAGAGAGTGAGGTGAAGAAGAAGAAGCAGATGAATGTGATTAAGAAGAAGGCTGAAGAGAAGAGACTGAAGAGAAGAAGACAGTGAGGGAGAGATAGCCGAGGCGAGGGGTAATCGAGGACAGCTGCTTTTGTCGGCAATGACGCAAAAGTCAGGCCGCGTGGCAACCGCGTTTTGCGAAAAAACAGAGACACGCGGGAGAGTTGTATGTGTATGCATATATGTATATATATGTTTTGATTATCTATTTTTTTTTATGCCATTTATCCCTATCATTTTCCTCCTCCTCCTCCAGATTCTGACCCATGATTTCTTTTTGATAATGTCACAGGGGGAGAAATTATATGATGTTATGTATTATGGTATTATTTTCAAACTAATATGATGTTATGTATTTATAGTTTGATATCTTAATCTTATATCATGTTGTTGATTAAAGGTTATTTATTACACATGTGCTAACTTATGTATTTAGAAATAAATTCAGGGAGCATGACTTGAGGGAGAGCCTTTCTTACTCCCAAATCAAATCAAAACATCATTGTGTGCCATCATCAAAAGGGAGAGATTGTTAGACTTATTTATTTTGATGATTTATTTAATTATGCTTTAATTTATTTCAAAGAGAAAAATAGAATCCAAAATTTATTTTGATGGTTTATTTAATTATATTTTAATTTATTTGAAAAAGAAAAATAGAATCAAAATTTATTTTGATGATTTATTTGAAAGAGAAAAATAGAATCAAAGTTTATTTTGATGATTTATTTGAAAGAGAAAAATAGAATGAAAATTTATTTTGTCCCATTCTTTCTCACCTAAACCTTTATCCTAAATGTTGCTAGAATGTATTTAATATTTAATTAAATCAGGAGTTCAAACAGCCCAAAACAAAGGTCCAAACAGCCCAAAAAAAAGGTTCAAACAGCCCAGCACAGCAGCAGGCCAAAAGGTTCAAGTGGAAGATATTCAAATTAGTAATGATGGAGTGGAAGATATTCAAATTAGTAATGATGGAAGTACAACGGCTATAAATTCAAATGAATACAACGGCTATAAATTTAAATGAATACAACGGTTATAAGTTTCATTATATATACCAAAGCCTCTAATGTAAACAAGTTACTAAAACAAAAAACCAGAAAATATTCTTTGATCTATAATCACTCACATCTATTCTTTGAAAAATTCTTTGAGAAGTATTCTTCAATTTTTGTTTACATCATCTCTTAGAAATTATACACTGAGCCTTATAGCATTAAGCTTATCTTTCCTGTGTGAGATTTATAGAAAAATCAAAGTTTCATTTTATATATCTATCTTTGAGAGATATTTATTGTAAGTTTTCTTTGAAAGCAAAAATACCATTTCATCTTGTAAAAGTGTTGCAAACACTGTGTTCTTGAAATCTTGAGAGTGATTATGAATCACCTAAGATTTGTAAGGGTTTGGGCTTGTGAAGTCTGTGTAAAATCCATGGAAGATTGCTCCATTTGTAAAGAGGTTGCTAGCACCCCTGTGAAGCTAGAAGATAGTGAAAAATCTCAAGTAAAACTTGAGGAGTTGATGTAGGCTTGGTTGAAGCTGAACCACTATAAATCTGTTTGTCTCCTCTTCCCTAATCTCTTTACTTTCCTACTACTGCTATAGCTATCTAATATTCATGTGTTAATCATTTGATTTACCCTGTATGTTAGTTATACTTCATTGTTATTTTACTTGATCATTTACTGCTAAGTTCATCATTGTGCTTGTTAATAATTTGTTGTACTAGTAGTTAATTTTATTGGGATATTATTAATTTTAATTTGTAGAAACCTAATTCACCCCCTCTCTTAGGTTGCTTTTTGGGTAACACTGGTAATGGCTTCTAAAAAGTTAAATCACTATTTCCAAGTCCACAAGATTGTGGTGCTAACTGAGCATCCCTTGAAGTCCTTGTTACAGTATGGAGATCTGACAGGCAGAATAGCCAGATAGGCAGTAGTACTGGGCTAATATGACTTGGAATTCAGGCCTAGAACAGCAATTAAAGGTCTAGGTTCTGGCCGACTTTGTGGCCGAGTTCACCCCTGGTGCCATCCCATGCCGAGCACCGGTGAGCCGAGGATTAGGATGTCCAGAGAAACTAGAAGAAACCCAATTAGGGTAAAAAGACCCCACTCTTACAAAATAGAAGAAGGAAGAGAAACAAAAGCCCTGCGACATCTACATCGGCGGCTCCTTCCGCCTATTTATTGATGGAAGTTCAAATCGTCAAGGAGCGGGGGCATGAGTGGTTTTGGTATCGCCAGATGGGCGAATGATTGAGCAGTTTATTCATTTGGGGTTCAAGGCCTCAAATAACGAAGTAGAGTATGAGGCGCTGATTGCAGGACTAAAACTAGTAGCATCCATGGAAGCTGATGAAGTGTTCTGTGATTCCTAGATTATTATGAATCAAGCAACGGGCGAGTATGCAGCTCGAGATGAAAGAATGATAGCCTATGTCAAGGAGGTTGTCAAGCTGCTAACACTGTTTGAAAATTGCCAGCTACAGCAGGTTCACCAAAATGACAATATGCCGACGCCTTAGCTAACCTGGCCAGCACTATGAAATCAAGTGAGGCTAGGACAATAATGGTTGATTATTTGTCAGCCCTAAGTGTAGAGCCTCTGATAACGGAGTACGAAGCAATGTGCGTAGAAATGGGTCCTAGCTGGATGGACACCATAGTTGTGTTCCTCAAAGAGGGTAGACTGCTAGAGGATAGAAATGAGGCACACAAAACTAGGTTGAAGTCGGCCAGGTTCTGCCTGACAACAGAAGACCATCTGTACAGAAGATCTTTCACTGGACCTTTACTCCGATGTGTGCATCCTTCTTAGGTAGAGGACTTTTTATATGAAATCCATGAAGGAGTTTGTGGAAGCCATGTAAGGGGCATGTAACTTGCCCATAGAGCCATCACTTAGGGGTACTAGTGGCCCTACATGTAGAAGGATATTGAAGCCTACGTAAGGAAGTGTGAAAAATGTCAAAGGTTTGCACCATTGATACACCAACCAGCTACTGATTTAAATCTAGTATCCAGTCCTTGGTCGTTTGCCTAATGGGGCATGGACCTAGTGGGACCACTGCCACATGCAACTGGCTAGAGAAAGTTCTTGCTAGTGGCTACTGACTACTTCACAAAATGGGTAGAGGCTGAACCTCTCGCAAAGATTTAAGATATTGATGTGAAGAACTTAATCTGGAAGAACATAATCACCAGGTTTGGGATTCCAAGAGCTATTATAGCAGACATTGGCACTCAGTTTGACAGTAAGCTGATTAAGAGCTTCTGTACAAAATACAAGATCAAAAAATATTATTCTACTCGTAGTTTCCCCTAGAGTAATTGTTAGGCAAAAGCATCCAACAAGACCATTTTAGATCGGATCAAGAGGATGTTGAAAGCAGCTAAGGGCAAGTGAGTGAAAGAATTGCCCAATGTTCTGTGGGCATATCGAACCACGTTAAGAAGATCAACTAGGGAGTCCCCTTTTGCTATGGCATATGGTATTGAAGCAGTCATCCCATTGGAGGTCGGCATCCCTGGAATCAGAACCCAGGGAGTGGAGAATGGAACTAACGAGGCATTCTTGGCCCAAGATCTAGACCTCTTGGAAGAAAGAAATGAGAGAGCAGCAATTCAGCTAAGGGCATACCAGCAGCAGCTTGCTAGGGCTTACAACAAAAAGTTCAACCCAAGAGAGTTCAAGGTTAGGGACCTCGTCCTTAGAAAAGTTGTCGGTAATAAGAAGGATTCCAGGGAGGGTAAACTTGGCCCAAACTGGGAAAGGCCTTACAGAATCATCTCGGTTGCAAGTAATGGAGCATGTCGGCTGGAGGGCAGTGATGACAAAGAGTTGCCAAGACTGTGAAACACTTGCAATCTGAAAAGTTTTTTATCATTAGTTTTTGTTTTTTGAGATTTATGTCATGATTTTATTAGCTAAAGTTTTAATAAAGTGCTAGTTTGGTTTTGTTTTTATGAATTTGAAATTTGTAAGATAAGACTGAACAGTCTTATGACGATGTTTCCGATTGAAACATGACGAATAACTTAGACTTATCATATGGTAGAGTTGAATTATACTTGTCATACGATAGAGTTGAACTAAGTTAGCAATGTTTTCGATTGAAACATAACGAATAATTTAGACTTATCATATGGTAGAGTTGAACTATACTTGCCATACGATAGAGTTGAACTAAGTTGGCGATGTTTCCGAATGAAACATGACGAATAACTTAGACTTATCATATGGTAGAGTTGAATTATACTTGCCATACGATAGAGTTGAACTAAGTTGGCGATATTTTCGAAAGAAACATGATAAGTAACTTGGACTTGCCATGACGGCAGAGTTGAACTAAGTTTGCACTGGTCAGATTAACAGAAGGCACCAAGGTAGAAAACCTCGGCTAAGATTTGTTTAAATTTGACTTCGGCAAAAAATAGTGATGCGTGCTTAATGTGAACATAAGTGGTACTTAGGTTCACATTAGGGGGCAGGAAGGAGGAATTAGGGTTGACACTTGTTGAAATTTTTGACAACAATTTACAAGATGGAGTCAGACGAGGTAACCAGATAAGGGGATACCCGAGGTATTTGATACCCGAAATAACTAAACAGTTTGTCAAAACTGGGAAGGGTTAAAAGAATAAAGTATTGATTAAAGACAGCAAGTACAAGTAAAGAAACAACACTTGTAAAAATATTTTTATATTTTTAAGTGTTGGCCGAGGAAAATAGTAAAAGGTTTTTATCCGAGGAGATACTTGTCCGAGGTATTCCAACCCGAAGTAATTACACAGTTAAGGTGTACTTGGAAGAATTGCAATAATATTCTAAGTGTGGAAACATACAGGGCATAGAAGGAAAGTCGTAAACAAACATTCAACACTTAAAAGGAAATACAAAACTTGCATTCAGAAGGTGGTACTTGTTCAAAGACAAAAAGGCACTTCGGCCTAGCAAAGAAGACAACTTGTTCGGATACAAAAGCAGGCACATCGGCCAAATTGAAACTTAGAATTGTTCAAACAAACAAAAAGTTACAAATGAAAAAAGGAAAAAGTACAAGTAAAGAAAATTTCTAAGAATACTGTATTGCTTTGGCGGTTGACGGTGTTTCAGCCTCGGCAGACAGTTGGGAGGGCTTCTCAGCAGTTTTTTCAGCATCAATTTCGGCGTCAATTTCACAAAGGGTCTTATCAAGACTCTTCTCTGCTGTCTGGACCTCGGCTTTAGATATCGTCGTCTTGGGAGATGCACTCTTGGAGATCTCGCCCTCCTCATCTTGAGTCAAGTCTAAGACTTGATCATTCAGAGTTGAGGACTTGGCCCCAACAACAACCTCAACCTCCTCATCAGCATCTTTGGCATCGGCCTCCTCCTCTTCGGCCTCGTCATCCGATCATCTGGGAATTTGAGGGAAAGGCACACTGAGTTGGTTGATATCTCAGAGGTCGAAATCCATTGGGATGGATAACTTGTTAAGCGCCGCCGTTCAGCCAAGGTAATAGCCTCTGTTACAGGTTTGATTAACTTGGGCTTTGTAAGCATCGCGAACGACGACTTGCCCTTCTGAGAATGCCTTCTTATCCGCTGCCTTGATCTCGACTTCTTTGGTTGCCAAGGCCTCTTGGAGCTCTGCCTTGACCTCGACGATTTTGGACTCGGCCTTCTTGGCCTCGACTTTAAGAACCTCAGCCGTAGCCTCCACCGCCTTAGCCCTCTCTTCGACTTTGTCTTGGGTAGCTTTGGCAGCCTTAGCCTGATCTAGTAGAACTTTGATCTTGGCCTCGGCGTTGTTAGGGGAAGAGAGGAAGCTAGCAGCTTCCTGAGTTTGGTGAACCAACTCCTTCGTAAAAGCCTCGGCTTTTGTCACGACCCAAACCTGGTACCCAAAGGTTCGGCGTCGTAACAAGATAATAAAAATAAAATAATTCTTTTTTTTTTTTGTAGTAGTAGTAGTAGTAGCGCAAGCGGATAAATTAAATAAATGGGTACCAAAAGTTTAGTAAAAAGAAAATAGTTATATGGGTTTCATTTTATTACAAGAGTCCGATCATAATTACAGATAGTAAAAATAAAAATAAAAAAACAAAACAAAAAAAAAACACTACGGTTCATTTCCAATCTCGATCCCGCTAAATCTTTTCACCTAAAAGGGAATAACAGCTATAAGCACATGACAGAGTGATAAATATTATACATTGAGCACGAGGATCCAAACAAAATCCATGGATAATTATTAGGCTAAACAGAAATTAGTTTGGTAACTGAAATACATAACTAATTTTAATTAACAGGAGTATAATGCGGAAATCATATAAGCAAAAAATCATAACTACGGTACAGAACAGAACAGGGGTCACTGGGGTGATAATCAAAACATGGGTCAATAGATCCATGACAAATAGAGGACCACAAAGTGGCTAAGCAACAGCCAATAATTATTTGAGTCTCCCAATGGATGAGACTCCCGTGGTGGTATTTACAAAAAATAATTGTTTACTAGATCATTGTCAAATACTTTCTAAAATTTAAACAAACATATCCATGGGTTTCAATTTAAGCAAATAAGAGTCAGAAAATAATCCACATAATTAAAATATTAATTTAATTTATAAAATACAATTGTGTAAAATATATTATGGTAACTCAAGGCATAATATAACTCACCTTACTATTGACCCTTAGCTTTTACTTTCTTACTATTGAGTCGCTGTTATTACCCGTATGCTGCCTCAGTTTATATATATATATATATATTTTTTTTTTCCATGCTCAGTAACTTCGTAACTTATTTATAGTTGGTGAATATGCTTCATTCTTCTTTAACTTTCAACATATGACAACGTGTGGCAAGTTTAAATTCGGCCATCTGTCTAACAGGTGCCACTTTGCCCACTCCCCCACATGTCCCTTTAGGTGATTCATCAAGGCTATGCATGCACACTCGCCATCCTATATGCTAGGCCGAAGAACCAGCGGGGATTTTTTTTTTTTGTTATTATTATTATTTGGATTGGACCAAGATTTTTGTTTTAATAATCCAATTAAATTACATTTTGTCACCTACAACATTAATTATTTTATTTTACTATTACTATCGCTATTATGGTATTAATTAAATATTTAGGGTGTCACATTTCTCCCTTCCTAAATAGAAGTTTGTCCTCAAACTTGACGTACCTTGGTTTTCAAAGAGGTGGGGGTATTTGACTCTCATTTGAGTTTCAGTTTCTCACGTAGCTTTTTCGACACGATGGTTTCTCCATAAGACTTTCACAAGAGGTATAGTCTTGTTTTATTTTACTATTACTACCACTATTATGGTATTAATAAAATATTTAGGGTGTCATAGCTTTTATCGCAAAGGAGTGGGTATGCTGGATGGCCTAGAAAGAAAGACACAAACAAGTTAGAATTGCTTAAGTAAATGCAGAAACCAAAATGAAAAATTGCAAGTGTTGAAGACTTACCAGGACAGAATGTTGCATCATCAATACAAAGTTTTTGTATTTCGTGATTTCGGCCATACAATTCAGATCGGTTGGCAAGAACACGGCAATGGAGAGGGCGACGCCGACCTCGACACTATCAACGGCACTTTCTTCAGCTCTCATCAGTCGATCCCCAACCATAATGGCAGGAGTCCAAGGCTCATCGGCTTTGAAAAAACCTGGGTTCACTGCACCTTCAGACCTCGGCTTCTTCGACCGAGTAGTGTTGGAAGGTTTGGCCTCGGCGGGTCTTTTCTCGGGGTTAGATGGCTCTTCTTAGCCTCGGCCAATTTCGAAATCGGCACTGTGTCCTCTGAGTCTGTTGGAATTTAGGTTACTGTGGCCTTTGCCTTGGCTCTCTTAACTCTTTTGGGTTTTGGATTGGGTTGGGATTGAGATGGAGAAGAAGATTGAACTATGACGACTCTTGACAAGTCAACCAGGAGGTCTTCAACGACGGCTTTACTATGACCCATGTCATCGGCAGTCGCAGCGACGGTAACTTTAGTACCGAAATGGATTGTAGGAAGGGCAATTGGGGGATTGGCAGGATCATAAGCCAACACCTCAGATTCTCGGCGTTTGCGACTCTGAGTTCTACCGGCTGGTGTGTTTGGTGGAGCACGGCGTCGGCGTCGGCGTCGGCGTCGGCGTTGAGGTATCAGGATAAGTTAGGGGGTAGAGATGGATGACTGCTATACTGGATCTGAAGAGGAGGCCTAGTTTGGCCTTGGTAATGAAGTGACTGGTGGAGTTGTGGCAGATGGAGGAGTTTTGCTTCGGAGGGAAACATTGGGCAGAACAGACTTGTAGGTGAGAATGTAATTCAGCAGGAGGAGGGCTTTGCGTTTTTGGAGGGGAAGATCTAAGAGCTTCTTGAGACTTGGGCTTGGGAAGAAGATCTGGCAAAAGTCCTTTGATGGCTGATGAAGGACTACAAGAAAAAACAACAAACATTAGTACAGAGAGATGAATTAGCAAGCCTTAATAAAGATAAGTTATGGGATGACTCAGTTCTTACCCTCATCCTCTCTAAATACTGATCGGCGCAGAGGAAAGAGATCAATATCGTCATCAGGCGCGAACTCCCAATTGCCCGAGACGATCAAGTAGTCATCTCCAATCTCCAACACCCTTGTTGGAGTCTGGGAGGTCGGCTATAAGTTCGTAGGCAATGGATGTGGGCTTGAGGTAATATGTGTAGCCTTTTTTAGACGTAAGGCCACACATGGTGTAACGGAATTGGATGTCGGCTAGTGTGATCCTAGCTTTTTCTCGGCGTGCCAATTCGATTATGCCATTGATAACCCTATATGAGTTGATGGCTAGTTGCATAGGGTTAAGCTTGTAGTAATGAAGGATTTCCCTAAAAAGGACATCTAAGGGAAGCCGAAGTCCACACTCAATAAAAACAACAATAGGGAAAGACATAGAGTTCGTATCTGGCATGATAGAGTCCTCATTGTCAGCCAACCTGAACTGGACGTCGACTGGAATGGAGAACTCCTGTTTGAAGTATTCTAGTTTGGTCAGGGTGTCTACTCTCCACCTAAACATACTTATTACCTCGACAATAAAGGCTTGAATAACAGATTTTGGTAAAGAAGTTTGGTAAAGATTTGAGAACCTCGGCTAAACCCTAGAGTGCATTGGGGTGAGGGTTCTTTGAAAATCAAAGGGGAGGATTTTGTTTCAATTTTCCTAAACTGTAAGGATTCCTAAATCAAAGCCCAAACCTAGAAATCTATGCAAATGAACAATATTCAAAGGCAAAAATCTGGAAAAAGCACCAAGAATACAGGAAAAAGAGCATGATTTAGAGTCCGGAAAGCAACAACATATAGTGATAAGAAGAAATAATCCAAAAGCTTGGAAAATTACAAATCCACAAAACATTGAGTGAGTGTATGAAAGGAAAATGTGCAAGAATCACAAACAAACACAATTGACATTCTAGTGATGAATTTCGAAACACAACACAGATTCAAGAACCAGAAATGATGACCAAAACATGAAAATAGAAACGGAGTACAACAATGAAAACAGATTCAATGGCAATGGATGCAGAATAGACATATGGCAAATTCATGAAATAGAACAATGGACCACTGGAATGGAAAGAAATTATGAACTCACTGATTGGGGCCGAGATTGAGAGCACTGATGTGAGGTTCGTCGGAGTCAGACGATAATGACGAGTGAAGCAAGACAGAAAGTGCTTCGCTGGCGGTGACGGACGGAGTAGTTGCAGAGCTTAAGAGCTTGAAAATGGTAGTTCAAATAGGGAAAATTTAGAGAGAGAAAATTTGAGCACATAGAGGGAAATGCGAAAATGAAAAGTGAAAAGACGGAGAGAGAAGGGAAGAGTTTTGTCAAAAACATGAAAAAATGGCAAAATATAATGATTTTGCCTTGGACGACGTGCTTGTCAGGCGGTGTGGACAGAGATGACGCGCCCTGATAGTGCGTGTCAGGTACGAATCAATGAGGAAATGACACATATGAAACAGTTGGAAAGGCCGTGCGTGACAGCTCATACGCAGTTGGGAAATTCTTGAAGTAATGAGGCCATAACCTCGGTTAGAGAAACGATCTCAGTTGAGATGCTCAAGGAACTTGGCTCTTGGTTCTTGGTCCTTAATAGAATGGGCTGCAGAGTCTTGGTCACTTGAAACCAATGAGTCATAATCTCGGTCGAAGAGATGAATGGATTATTAGCCGACATGCTATATGGACCAACGATGTAGGTTTCATTACCTCAGGTAGCCGAGGTAATAGAACCAATGGGGCAGTTGTGGAGACGTATTTTGTGAATGACAGCATGTGGTTAAGGTGACACCGAAGTGTCAGCCGAGGTGCCATGTGGCTTGGTCATGCGTCGAGATGATTTCGGCTAGGTCGAGGTTGTCTTTGGAGATACCGAAATCCGAGATAAGCAGATAAGGGACAAGAGTCCTAGAATAGATGAAAATTTCAGTCTGGATAAAGATAAGGCTCAAGAAGAATTTATCTCTATCTAGATGAGGGTCCAAGATGAGTATTAAGCCTGAGTCCATTGAAGTGAATCTTCTAATGGGATAATGTCACTGTTGGTTATAAAAGCAAGGCACCTTTGTGGGTCCGATGTAGGTTATTTATTGTGAAATTAAGCACAATTTGCTATATTTGGGAGATATTGATTACTGACTTGATCGTAGGAGTGCCTCCAGGTGGACGAACCACCGCCAGATTCTCATCTTCTTGTGCAGGTTGTTGGGCTTAATCTATTCTGCCAGTGCCCTCCAACTGAGTTTTCCGTTTAGTTGTGTGGTTAGAAATCAATACCCATTTGATGAATTGGTCATCATTTTGGAACTACCCAAGGTATCTGCTCCATTAAATAAATTATCATAGTTGTTTATTACTGCTACATTTTAT
The DNA here is from genome assembly GCA_030407325.1 of Camellia japonica. Lineage (NCBI taxonomy): Eukaryota > Viridiplantae > Streptophyta > Magnoliopsida > Ericales > Theaceae > Camellia > Camellia japonica. Next base: position 35,296,984 of record JAPPVO010000017.1, read on the forward strand.
ATTATTTAATGTAACGGATTTACAATAATTAAATGTTGCTATAAATTATAAATACACCTTTGGATATTTATTTAAAATATAAATTATCTCATATAATTATGAAAATTACATTATATCCCTTTAAGTTTATAATTGCATAACAATTGACTCATTTATTAATAAATCATTAAGTAATTAATAATTTTTAATGATCTCAAAAATATTTTTAATTAATAATTAATGTAATTTTATTATTGTATAAGAGAATAATTAAATTAATTATTTATTAATTCTGTTAAATAAAAAATTATGATAAATTTTTTTTATAATTTTTAAATTCATAAGATAATTTGTATTTTAAGTAAATTTTAGGATTACATTTGTAATTTATCCTAAATATTAATCATGTTTACATAAGAATTATTAAACTAATAGTAATTATAATTCAATTACATCCTAAATATTAATCATGTTTACATAAGAATTATTAAACTAATAGTAATTATAATTCAATTACATTATTGAATAATACATAAAATTTGTAATCGTGTAAACTTGATTGGCCCAATCAAAATTCCGAATAATACCATAGTCACTCAAAAAAAAAAGAAAAAGAAAAAAGAAAAGCCTGAAAAGTTTATGTAAAACCCTACGCTCACACAAGGGTTTTGAGAAGTGAAAGAAGCAGAACTGAGGAACACAAGAATCAACAGGTACTCTCTCTCTCTCTCTCTCTCTACTTGGCTTGCCTTTGCTGGTGATTGATGATTTGCAAAGTTTAGCCATTTACAATTGATCTCTAGTTTGGTTGCTGAGAAAATGAATGAATAGAAAAGTCAATTTTTAGAACTTCAGATTTGAGTTGCTAATGATTCAGTCATGTGGTGAAAGATATCAAATTATTTTGCGCTGAAAGTTGCTGAAATTTTGACGGTTACTGTGTTTGTGAAAGTTGGAGTAGAGGTTACAAAATTACCTGTTTGATGAAAGTTCTATTAGGAATTTTGAGTTCTAATGTTGATAGACATTTTTTGTTTTTGGGGTTTGGTTTTCGTTTGTGTGTCACAGCTTGTTTAGGTTTTGTTTTTTTTTTTTTTGGTATTTGATTTATTTTATTAGACAAAGAATATGTACATTTAATGCAAAAATGGGGAAATTCTCCAACACAGACTCTCTTAGAAGTTCAGTATCTATTATCTTCTCTAAAACAGAGGATTAGTCAAATTTCTTTGAAAAGTTTTTAAAAAAATTATCTCAAACTTCAAGCAAGAGTATCAACAGAATTTCAGTGTATATATATATATATATTGTTGGAATTCTTAGATTCTACTTTATTTGTAAAACTATGGTGTATCAAATAGAGGCTTTAGCATAAAATTAGGGATTGAATGGTTGGTGCGATTGCCCTTTTTTTCTTTCCTTCAATGGTTTATTATCATTTGTTACTTTAAGTTTTCATCTCAAATGTGTTTTCTTTAACTATCACTATTTTTTTGCAGATTTCTCACTTTTTCAACTTATAGGAGAGGAAGGAATCTAGGGAGTTAGGAAGAGATGCCTTCAAAATCAAAGAAACATTTTAAATCAGTAACCAAGCTCTCACATGTTGACCAATCTGCGTCTCCTCAAAGTTCATCATGTTCAACACCACTTCCAGAATCAGAAGTTAGTGAAGAAGATGTCCTTTGCTCTCTTGATGAAGTAATGAGAAAATATCCTTCTCTGATAGGCAGATCTGCCTTGATTGGCCGCGTTACTGATGTCACAGAGGCCAAAGGCTGTAAGCTGTGGCTTTCAGAGTCTTCTATGGTTGCTTCCTCCCTTACTCCTGGTTCCACTGTATCGGTAATTGTGATTGCACATGTTTTCTACTTGACTGGAAATTGTTGTAGGATTTCATCTTAATGTCATGCTTGAATTTGTGTTCTGATGTAACTTTTTCACATTTGGGACACCCATTTTTTATTTGAGCTTGAATTGGAGTTTTGCACAAGAGTCATGTTGAAAGAAAGAATAGAACTTGGTTGAGCAATTATTCTGCTTGACACATGTAGAATGGGATACTTTGGTTGAAATTGGGTTAGCTTTAAGTAATCTGCATCAGTCAATTTATTCAGCTGTTAAGTAAGTAGTGGCTTAGTTTGTTCTGATAATGCTCATAGTTAATGACTTGTTTAGTGTTAGTAGTGCTAATATTGCCTAGCCATTAATGGTTGACCTTAAAATTGTGCACCAACCAAAGCAAGTTAGATGGTAGAAGATGATGTAGACATTTGTTTCTTGCTATCTAATTTTATTTACTCCTACAAACCTATTTTTGAATGTGTGTCACCTGTTTTTTGTCTATATTTGGCATATGCCTGCCAACCATTGAGAGACAAAACAATCCTGAGACACCTTAAACTATTCTGCATGATGGTTGCCTAAGTTAAGTGATCATTTCTTTTTTTTCACCCAAAGAGCTGAGACATCCTATAAAATTTGATACCCATATAATTTGGCTGTCTGAGTGTGTGTATGATTTTTTCTTGGTCCTTACCTCAACTCTTGATTGCATTGACATCAGTGCCTCTGTAATTATGGACATGATTAGTAGCAGTTGACACTGCACTAGCAGGGTATGTAAAATGATTTGGAAGTTTTCTCAGTCCAAGCTAAATCATCTTTTAGGATCCAAGGGATTGGAACTGACAATTCTCTAGAACAACTTTTTGATTGTAAGACAATGTTTCCCCCTGTGTTTCTGGATCTCACTATTGAATTTTATTTCCCAATGCCATGTTACTGTCAATAATATTGACCATGGAAACAAAGAAGACTAATTATCCATCCAATTTGTTTATGGTCATGGTCCTTACCTCAACTTCTTTTTTCAATTTGTTTCATGTCTTCCACCAAACATTTGCATAGATTAACATCCATCCAGGGGGAAACAGAGGACTAATTACGATTAATGAAGATAAATTACTCCTGGTCCCAGGACTTGTTTGTCTCACAAATTAAGTTGCTCCTATGTGATCAGCTGCACGATTTTAACACTAAATTGGAGGATAAAGGAGGTCTTCTTCCAAGAAACCCTAAACAAAAATTTTGTTGGATATACCAACAATTTAGCATAGAAAATGGGTGAGTTTCAGGGGAGCCACATTGTGCAAATAATGTTTGAGGGTAGAACTGTACCTCGTCTATCCCTCCTAACACCCTACATTGGTTGGACCAATTTTATGCTTGAATATTTTGTTATTTCTTTCATGTTGTGTTCTATGGCTTTTATGGCTTTAACTTTATTGTTGCCTAGTAGCATTGGCTTATTTTACTTTTCCATCCTTCTTTTAGATGCTACTCTCTATTCTTTTTCGACCATTTGCAGAGTTGTTTTTCAGGTTTTATTCTGTTGCATAAATTTTATGTTTGATTTTTGTCATTGATAATGATGAAGTTAATTCATTAACAGGTGTCTCTTGCTTCATCAAGGAAATTTTCAAGTAGCTTCCCTCTTAGCTCATTAGCTGACGAATGTGCAAAACATTTTGGGGTTGGTTGCAATGATAAAATGGTTAATGATGTGGGGAACTACTTTGCTCTAGCAACTGTTTTTCCTTCTTGTAAGGTTTGGATGATAATTATTCTTATATATTACCTTTGTTTCTGTGATTCAGTGCCACATGCTCATTTAAAAACTAAAAAACACAAAAGTTCATGCATGGATGAAGCAACTGATAACTCAAGAAAATCTGGTATTTAGTATCTTTTATTTTAAGCATCCTCCTTCCAAGGCTATATGGATTTTTCTTATTAAAAGACTCACCTTTTGGAAAGGTTTAATATGTCTTAGATTAAGGTAATGATTTAACTACTTGATCACCTTGATTGATGCACTGCTCAGTTTGTGTTGTGGCACATTTCGTTGAGATTTGTATATTGTTTCTAAAAGTCTGAAGCCAGAAACTCTGGGGTTTGAAAGCTGAGGTAATCTGGTTGATGATGTAAAGTGAACAAAATGCAGATTTGTGGAAATTAAACGTGTTCTTAAGAGACGAACATTTGGAGGGGCTTCTGTAATTGTTCACTGTGGTGGGCTTGATATCAATTTTTTGATGCGTCTTGGTTATAAACAAGCGAGATAACTCTTTAAGTCCTCATGTATCTATATTATGTAAATTAAAATAGAGATTTGAGTGCTTTTCATTCTCTCTATCATAGTAGGGTCAGTTTGAAGATAGTTTTTTCTGCTTCTTTGCGGAAGTAGTTGGAATTAGTGGGCTTGGCCCATCCCAAACCTGCCCTGTTATGTGTCCCTATTTGAGCTTAGAAACTTGTCCTTTTGTTTAATTAAAAAGAGCTCTGGCATGGAACTGATGTCGCCAATTTTGTGAGGAATGGGATATATTTGAGGGACATTTAAAAGCTTCGAATATGGTTGTGATAATGTTCAGAGTGCTGCATCTATGCATCCTCATATTCGGTTAGCATTTTGAAAAAAAAATACGCCCAGTTCAGTCCCCGTTGGATGGGTCTCTCTCTCTCTCTCTCTCTGTGTGTATATATATTACATAAGTATATATGTTGTCAAAGCTAGTTTGCATGAAGGTATGATGCATGGCATGAGCAAGTTCCAGAGAGGTAATTGTGTGTTAGTCTTCCGAAGTCCTTTTTCTTCTCTCCTATGCTGTTGTTGAATGAGGATGCGTTTAGCAAATATACATATTTGGTTTGATGGAGTTCCTGTAGTTTCTTTATGTTAAAACTATTTGTATTTAGTTGATAACTTTTGTGTAGCCTAGTTGTCTTACGTTAGAAGTAATAATTATGATTAAAATATTGAATCTGATATTCATCATGGGAGTTTCTCAGGTCAATTGGAATTTAGACCAAAAGGGCATGTATTTCTTATCTATTTATTTATTTTTTAATTTAATTTTTATTATTTTTTTCCAGGTTTTGAAGAATGGAGTGCGATTGTCTTCAAACCTCTCATGTACATTGGGTTGCCCTGCTTCAGGAAGGATTGTGCTTGTTTATCCCATTCAAATTCAATCTGCAATGGGTGTTAATGGAAATGACAAGTGGCATAGCACCTCAGTGAATTGTCTATCTGTATCCAACTGCAAGGAATTATATTTAGAGTTGGTTTCCTCTAATAGTGGATTTGCAAAGAATGGAAATGTGCTGTCTGGCATAAATGTTTTTAGAGAAAGAACCCATTCCAGAGAAAGAACCCAAGGTCAATTTGAAAATGGAAATATTTCATCACCTATGACACCATTGTACTCTCAGTCAAAACTTAGCTCTCCTATGAGTGGTCTGTTGAGTTCACCAACATATGAAGAGTCAATATCAAGTTCACCCAATTCATATGAGACACCCTTCGATTCATTTGATATAACAGAAGTATTAGGAGATGAAAGTGCAAAAAACCTTCTCCAGTCTTGCGCTACATCATGGTTATGTTCTCGTAGTTTGCTATGTGGAAATTTTGTGACCATTCCAACACTTTCGAAGATTTGCATTTTTCAGGTCATAGGTGCTGGTGGAATGTCAGTAAGTACCAATCAGGATTTGACAGACAAATTCAATCAGGATTTGTTCTCTCATCCTCCCGATATGATGGACCATGTGGATGATGCATTTTTAGTAAGCCATAAAACAAAAGTACATTTATTTTCACCCATAAATTCTGCATTGGAAACTTTACAGAAAAGAGGTTTACCACGTCTAGAACTTGAACATGAGAGTATCGAAGCTGATGGAGGAGATCATTTTATAAAATTGGGTGGATTGTCAAATGAATATGCTGTTTTGAGGGATATAATTTCCTCGTCAGTCAAGGACACTTTGTCAAGGTATGTTATGTAACATTTTTGGTAGTTTGTCTTTATATGCAATGTTTATTTTTATTTTGTCAATCCCATAACAAGTCAAATTCTACTGATTAATAACCAAATTTATCATTTCTTATTTAAGTTTGTTTAAGTGAATATTTCAATCGTATCAAAAAATTATTTTTTCAGTCATTTTTCTTTTCTTCTGTTTTTGGGTGTTTGAAACGTGGGAGATAGAGATCCATAGGTTAATTTTGAACTATATCAACCAGTTCCCTGCACTAGATAATCTTTTAGCCATCAATTTAGTTTTATATATGGGTTACTTCAGAGATGTATTTTCTTACTCAGCCTTGTATGTTGATTGTTGATGTAACTGTTTTAGTTTGGGTTTACGGCCTACAAAAGGAGTGCTTCTTCATGGCCCACCTGGCACGGGAAAGACTTCTTTGACTAAAAAATGTGTGTGTGATACTGGTGTCAACCTTTTCACTGTGAATGGACCTGAAATTGTTAGTCAATATCATGGAGAAAGTGAGCAAGCATTGCATGAGGTCTTTGATTCAGCTAGCCGTTCTACACCTGCAGTGGTTAGATTTCTATTAAAAAGAAAGCTTAATTGTCCAATTTTGAGTACCTTTTTAATTCTCTGTTTTTTGTGTATTAATTATGCATTTTTAAATATATTCATTCTGTGATATACAACTGATCCATACAGAGGGGTAAAATATGATGATTTTCTTCAAGTTCTTGGTTTTCTTGTATGCATAATATGTTCGATGGAGAAGTTTGACTGCAGTGAATACTAAGCAGAGATTATAAGGACATGGCATATTGCTTTCAATGGAAAAAAATATGGTCTTAAGTGGATATGTTCTGTGGCGATTGTGTAATCAAGGAAGATCTGAGAAAATACAACTTTTTGTCGTACATAATTTATTGATTAATTCAGTATTTCAGTTAAATGAATAACTGAATGAAACTTCACATAAGAAAGAAACTATAAAATGCTAAAGATAGTGTTTTTGAGTAGTATATGTGCATTAGTTTTTATGCAAGTCTGTTTTGCACCATTCAAACAATTTTCATGCCAAACTGAACGGATAAGGTAGTTGATGTGAGTGTATATATATATATTATATTAATGTTCTCTATGGATATATCTTGTCTGCAGGACCTCTAATAACCCCCTTTACTTCTTACTTTTCTTATCTGTACCCTATTACAAGTAGTGCAAGGAAGAGGTCTTATACAAGATGTGACAAAATATGGCTTGAGCCCCCTATGATGCAGGCTCATGATGTCTACATATGCTAATGAAGTTGGGTTTTGGGTTAATTAGCTGGTATTAAAATAATATGCGTGACAGATGTACAATAGAATCATTTTCCTGTTAAGGAAATTCATTGTTATATAAATAGAGAGAGAACAAGGAAGACTTGCATATAGAATATAAAACTCAAGACATCAAATAGATATATGAATGCGATTAAGGACATGTTTCATGGATTTGTAACTAGTCTAAGAATAGTTGGAGGATACACAAGTGAATTTTCATTTGAAGTAGGCTTACATCAAGGATATTCATGAAGCCCTTAAGGCAAGTTTTTCTTCTTATCTTTGGTTGGATTTATGGTCTTGCCTGTTATTATATTGTTTCAGACTGGTTTTCAGATTTACTTTTTGGAGCCATGTTGCAAGCAAATGTTGATTTATTAGTTAAAATATTTAGTTGACCCTATTCTTCTAAACAATATCTAAATATATTGTGTTTTGAAGCTAAATCATCTTTAATCAAGTTGGTTTGTGTTTTGAGATATTATTTCAAAAATAATTTTCTGGAGAGAGTTTAGAAAATTTGAAAATTTGTTTGGTTGTATATTTTGAAAATAATTTTGGAGTTTTGGATTTTAGGATGATTTGATATTTTTTTGTAGTTGAATAGATGGGTGTGAGAGAAAAAATGATTGATTGATGTGTAGTAGAGAGAAGTAATTTTGGAATTTTAAAATTTTTTTTTTTCAACCAAACATGTTTTTGGAATTTTTTTTCTCCAAAAACATGTTTTGAGAGACAAACCAAACATGCCCTTAAGGTTTTGTCTTTGATGGATTCATGATTTTATTCTTGTGCTATAAATCAGCCATCTTGACCTTGCATCTTCTTGCTTTAAAAGGGTAACAAATGGGTTTCCGTTGGCAGGTGTTCATTGATGAGTTGGATGCCATTGCGCCTGCACGTAGGGAAGGAGGAGAAGAGATGTCTCAGAGAATGGTTGCAACTTTATTGAATTTGATGGATGGGATTAGTAGAACTGATGGCTTACTTGTCATAGCTGCAACCAACAGGCCTGATAGTATTGAGCCTGCACTTAGACGGCCAGGAAGACTTGACAGGGAGATTGAAATAGGTGATTTAAAATCTTCTTTCCTTGATTTTTTAAATACCTTAAACTGTAATGAATGTTTTCTGCTTGAGACTGCACATGATAGTTCTCTCTGTATGGTTTGGATAACACAATTTTTTAATTGAAATAAAGGGGAAAAGCACAATAGGGGGTGAAGGTTACAAAATACTACTACAGGGGTAAATTGTCTCTAAAGAAAAATGAATAGTGTCCTTATTATGATTGAACAATATAATTAATGTTACTTTGACTGTGTTTTTTTGTCATAGATGCACTATGTAAATGTAATTGTGTCAAGGCCATATTTAGACTGAAAATTTATTGTTTATGCTGACATGACTCACGAGTGATTACTTATCATGAACAAGCGTGTATCTTGATTATTGCCTGATATGGAATCTTTGTTTTGCTAAAAAATTATATATGCAGGTGTGCCATCTCCAAAACAACGTTATGATATACTGCTTGTACTTCTCAGTGGGATGGAACACTCTCTTACGGCCATGCAAGTTCAACATCTTTCTATGGCTACACATGGTTTTGTGGGTGCTGATCTAGCTGCCCTCTGCAATGAAGCGGCCTTGGTCTGTCTTAGGTGCTATGTTGACTTCCAGAAATCCTGCGATGATTCAGATTCCGGCTCTAATTGTTCAAAAGCTACAAGGGATACCCTAGATTCTGCATCTTCACCTGTCACAGATTTGCCTGTTTCATCAGATATACAGAATGGAGTTAATAACGGGGTAACTGGGGCTGGTGCGGCAGAAAAACGAATTCTGAAAGTTGCTTTTGAAGATTTTGAAAAGGCTAAAATGAAAGTAAGGCCAAGTGCCATGCGGGAGGTATGTTTAACACATCCCTACTGTTTAGCAGCAATTGTTTATAGATGGTGTAAAAAGAACCAAGTTCTATTAAAAATTAAACTTATTTTATGAGGACCTGGTGGCTCATGACTCCACATGGGTCATTTGTGTGAAGGACAAGTGTCAGAAAAGGATTTTGAGTTTCAAACGGGAAGTGCATATTTTAAAACTCGATTCAGACATATTTTCTAAGCTCACCATTATCTAAGTTAAAACTAAAATTTATCTGCTTTGCAACTCTGAGTAAAATGAAAGTGAAAGTAAGGCCAAGTGCCATGCGGGAGGTATTTTTAACACATCCCTACTGTTTAGCAGCAATTGTTTATAGATGATGTAAAAAGAACCATGTTCTATTAAAAATTAAACTTATTTTATGAGGACCTGGTGGCTCTTTACTCCACATGGGTCATTTGTGTGACTGAAAGTGTCAGAAAAGGATTTTGAGTTTCAAATGGGAAGTTCATATTTTAAACTCGATTCAGACATGTTTTCTGAGGTCACCATTATCTAAGTTAAAACTAAAATTTATTTGCCTTGCAACTCTTTGAGTACATTTTCTTGTACAATGCTCATTCATAATTAAAATGTGTGGGCAACATGTGAAAATTGTGGTCTTGGATGCATCTTGATGTTGAACTGAACCTATTTACTCTAACGTGCATTGTTCTGGTACAAGGAACAGGAGCCAGAATGTGGTACGCCACATGTTTTAAAATATGGTACTATAGGGTAGGCACAAATCACACTATCAGAATTTAAGGTACTTCTCAACATGAATGCAAATTTCTTATAACAATTAGAACATGAATGCAATTTTCTTATAACAATTAGATATATAATAAAAAGTCTATTATTTTTCAAATTTATCATGTAACAACACGTTTTTTAGAGCGTTATGTCACATTTTTTTAAAAACATTTTGTTTAGTTCTTTTACACTTGATCTTTTTTTCCACCTGAGGAAACTTTCAAGGAAATAAATGGGAAAAAATTGGTTCACTTTGGATCACTAAATTTTCTATTTTGAAAGTATACCTTGTTTGGGGATGTGCATTCCAAGGCCTAAATTGTTAGGGTATTAGCATTTCAAGTAATGCTGTTGGACCTTGGATTTGTTAGCTCCTTTGCATTTGCACTGTCTACAATTTGCTGAGTTCTGTTTCCTGTTACAAAACAAAGCACACGAATGCCATAACAAATATGTGCCTCACTTTGTCAATACCAGGATGTTGGGGCACGCATATTGTGTCAGGGATTGAAATGATTGTAAAGGATTTAAGCTCCCTATTGGTTTTTGTTACTTCCACATTTTGCAACATTTTGTGCTTTGTATACAACGGCTACCACTACCTTTTTAATTGCTAGTTTAGAGGGCTGTGCTATTAATAGGTAGAGAACTAATAGACTGGTGGGTCTTATTTATCATGTTATTGATCTTTCATTATTAGGTTATACTTGAGGTACCAAAGGTTAACTGGGAAGATGTTGGTGGCCAAAAGGAGGTTAAGACACAGTTAATGGAAGCTGTAGAATGGCCACAAAAGCACCATGATGCTTTCAAGCGTATTGGAACCCGCCCGCCTACTGGTGTTTTGCTGTTTGGTCCTCCAGGTTGCAGCAAAACCCTTTTGGCACGTGCAGTGGCTTCTGAAGCAGGTCTAAATTTCCTTGCAGTAAAGGGCCCGGAGCTTTTCAGCAAATGGGTTGGTGAATCTGAAAAGGCTGTGAGATCTCTGTTTGCGAAGGCAAGGGCGAATGCACCATCTGTCATATTTTTTGATGAAATAGATGGTCTTGCTGTCATTCGTGGAAAGGAAAGTGATGGGGTTTCGGTTGCTGATAGGGTCATGAGTCAGCTTCTTGTTGAATTGGATGGTAAGTAGTCAATTATAATGCTGCATCTCTGAATAGAAGTTGTCTTGCTTCTAAAAGGCTTTATTTTAACACAATAGTGTCATCCTTGGCTTATCTTCTTCTTCTTTCTTTCTTTCTTTCTTCTTCTTCTTCTTTCTTTTTTGTTTGTTTGTTTGTTTGTTTTTTTTTTTAAATAATATTTTTGATAAGTTATCATCCTTGGCATATCTTGAAATGAAAGTATATCAATGTTAAGTTTTCATTGAGATTTTGGTTGTAAATCGGTTTAGTTTTAACAAATCTTCCTAGTTTTCTTGTTGAGACCTGTCCTTGGCAAAATCTGCAGAAAACTGACTAAAAGAGTCTGCTAGATTTTCTTATCCATGAAACAGGTTTAAGAAGATAAATACCTGTGTTGCACTGAAGTAACATCAACCCTTAGAATCAGTTTGTTTCTCATAGATGGAAGGGGAAAATAAATGAAAAAGGTATAGGAAAACTGATCCCCCTTGTATGTTCTCCCATACTTAAAATTATATTAAAAATTTATCAGATGTGGTCAGAAACCAAGAGAGGAAAATGGAAAAGGACACCCAAAAGTAACAGTCTCCTTTTCCTACGTAAGTTCTTCTCCTGCCTCCCCTGGGAGCTTTCCATGCTAATTAAACCGGGGAAAGTAATTTGCTTTGGGCTGATCAAGAGAAAAAAATAATAATAATAATAAAGTGATTTGCTTTGTATGTTTTTTTTCATTTCCTTCACCAAATCCGCAAGCCAAGGGCCTTAGAGTATTTATCAAATGAAACTTATACTATATGTTTCTACTTATTATCTGCAAAATGAACACTCTTTGTTAATTTAGGTATGCAACAGAGAGCTAATGTTACTGTTATTGCTGCTACAAATAGGCCAGATAAGATTGATCCCGCACTTTTAAGACCAGGTAGCGCTAGTCTCTCTTTTTCAAAATCAGATGTTAAAGTCATAGGAAAGCCTTTTCATTTATTCTTTCACAAATTTAGCCTCCTGATGATTGATAAAAAATTTGGCAGGACGCTTTGACCGACTACTATATGTGGGACCACCAAGTGAATCTGATCGGGAAGATATATTCCGCATCCATTTGCGCAAAATGCCATGCAGTCCTGATATCTGTATTAATGAACTTGCTCTTCTGACTGAAGGTTGTACTGGGGCTGATCTATCACTTATCTGCCGCGAAGCAGCTCTTGCAGCTATTGAAGTTTGTGGAGTTCCTATTTTGTCTTGTATTTTTCTTTCAGAATTATTTTCTCTTCCTGTAATTCTTAAGCTTTTATGATATCAGGAGAACCTTGATACCTCGGAGATAAGAATGGAACACTTGAAAACAGCAATTGAGCAAGTTCAGCCATCCGAAATCCAGTCTTATCAAGAATTATCAGTAAAGTTTCAACGGCTTGTCCACTCCAGTACTGAAAGAGATGTGTTACATGATCAAGCATGTTCAAGAAGATCAAATTGGAACCCCTTCTGGTAAACATTTCCCTTTCTCATGATATTTTTTTCATGAGTTGTTTAACTGACGTTGAACATCCAGGACATCCCAAAGAAACTGACTATTTGTTGGATAATAAGTGGCTCTACCTAAACAAGGATTGATTAATGACTCAAGTGAACTGTATGAAGATTATCAAAAACCTAGAATTGCTGGGAGTGGTCAAAAAAATAAAGTTTGATTATTTATCCAAAAAAAAAAAAAAATTGCTTGGAGTGGTCAAATATCTTAGATGTGGTACGTAAATATATTTGGTAGGGATAAACCCTCTAAACTTTTCGGAAAAAGTTGCAGCCGGGTGTGAACCCGTGAATCAAAAATGTGATGGGAAAGTTTCAATAATAAGAAACTGAAGTTAGAATCAATTTAAAGGTACTCTTTCCATTGGATGTCTAGTCCTCTCTATTTTAGGATGCCCAAAATGGTTGTCCACTTTGAAAAGTCAACATATAAAATCTTATGATTTCCCCATATTATTATTTTTGAATGATTGTGAATGCATTTAATAATGTGAAATAGAGGGATTTACAAAACTTTATTACTTGGCTTTGAATGCAATTTCTTTTTCCCTCTCAAAGTTGTGTTTTCAAAGATGCACTACAGTATTAAATTTAATTGAGTCCCGTTAAGCAGCTTACTCCAAGTTTTGAGACTGGGGCTTGCTCATCCACACCGCATTATTATTCTCCTTTTCTTTATTTTTGTCAAATTAATTGATCATTATTTTCTTGGAAACTACATGAGGTATGACTAAAATATGTGGTCCCATTTTCTATGTTGCTTTATCTGATTTACCTATGTTGCAATAGTTGATCATCGCTTTCGCTATTTTAGCCTTGTGGATGCAATAATTTCCTCTCTCAAAGTATTTTTCATTATCTAGTTTTTTGAGGATAGTGATCTTTTACAGTAATTCAATTTACAATACGTGCTCTACTTTCGTGACGCAGGACATTGATGAACTCTTTTGCGCTGTTCTTTCATCAGTTTCCAGCATCACTTTCACAGTCGAAACCATCTTCAAGTGGGTAGTGAGATTTCTGCATCAAACCCTCAGGCAAAGCATTCTGTGTTTTGAAAGTGATTTCTGAGGGAATATGGGAAGTTGAAGTTTCTGTTCCACCATTGGGCAGTGGTATTACCAGAGTACACTATTCAACAGTGTATATATACACACATACATGGACACATATACAGCCAAAAGCGAAACCTCTTTTCCGTACATTACAAGTTTAGATGGTTTGCTTTCTTCACCCAGAAAGGGCTTTGAGCTCAATGTTGCAACAGCAATGAAGCATGATGAGCCTTTTTAGAAGGGACTGACGCAAAGGTTTGATCGTTTTTCAAGACTGACAGTAGACCCTCCTAAATATTGTTCTTAGCTTCTGATTGGAGCATTGAAAAGCCACATTTGGACATGGGTGTTTTGCTCATTTGTGGAACTTTTTTCCTTAATCGTTGTACAGGTATTCTACTTTAACTTTGGGTAATTGAGAAATCTGGTTCACAATCCTGCATGAAAATTCTGAGTAAGCTTCAAGAAGGCCCTTCTAGCAGCAGCTGGAAAGATTGTTCTCAGATAGGAAGTTTTATGATTTGGATCAGAGAATGTTAGGATGAGGCATGCCGGAACCTGCATTTTGGGTGGGCTCTTTATGGTTTTTATAGTACGAGTTGAATTGAATAGTGAATTTGCACGTGGTGTGAACTTGAGGGGGGTAGTTCTATTTTGTTGCTCTCAAACCTTTATTGATTTACTAATTAATTAAATGCTAATCATCTTCTAGGACCTGCAAAATGTAAAGGTTTCAAGCAAAACTAAAGTTTTAGCCTTTTTTTTTTTTGTGTGGTAATTTTCTGAATTATTATTTCTATGAATTGCTGTATATGTGCTCATCTCCCGTTTTCAAGCCAATCTATAGAAGCTTTTAATTGATTTATTAATTATGAAAAATGTGTCAAATTTAAGTGATTCAAAATAGGTATGTAACATGTGAAATTTGAAGCCAAGTTTGAAAATTACAAAATATATTGCTCGTTTTTTTTTTTCTCTCTTCTTTTTTGTTTTGTTTTTTTTATGTTACTCTTTCAAAATTGCCTAATACAAGAAAGTAAAAAATTGTGAGTTGGAAACCTCCCGATACCCCCTCCAAACCGCAATTCCACCTGTTTCGGTGCTAACCCAATACCCCCTCCAAACTGCAATTCAATTGTAGCAAAAGCCATTGATTGGCAAGTCATCTCAAATTATCCTCTGCCCATCAGGTACAAGTTCCTTTCCTTTGTGAGTTGGAAATCTCTCGATGCACATAGATTCAAGCTTAACACCATGAAGCAGCAAAGGGTAACCCGGGAACGGCTTCTACGGGCGGCCTAATCAGAAAATCCATGGGCAACTGGGTTTGTGGTTTCAGGAGGAACATTGGTGTAACTAATAGTGTGATTGCTGAGTTATGGGGACTAAGAGATGGTCTTCAACTGGCCATTGACAATAATTTATGAAATATTGATGTGGAGATTGATGCCTTAACAGTTCAACAACTCATAAATAAGCTAGATATGCAGCACCATCAATTTAGCAACCTAATCTCTAACTATAGGTACCTCATGGAATAGCTAGGGGTGAAGGAGGTGAAGCACATCTTCCGTGAAGCAAATGGTTAGGCTGACCGCTTGGCCAAGGAAGGCAGCTCAATTAAAGAAAACATCATTATCTATACAAATTTGCCTAGTTTTATTACTGATAAACTATGTAACGATACTTTAAAGACCTTGTATCCCAGACTTGTATTGGATTCTGTTTAAGCTATCTATAACATTAGTTTTATTACCCCAAAAAAAAAATTTTTGTGTTAACTTTTGTATTGTGCATATACTTTGAGATAGCCAAAAATAGAGAACAAGACTGATAAAGCCAATAGAGTAGTTGCGAAAAGAGGAAAGAATAGTTGGAACTGCACAACACACAAAAGCAAGAAAAATTGGAAGCATAGTTGGAATTTGGAAATGGGCACAAACAAAAGCAAAAAAAGATAAAAGTGATTTAAAATGTTTTAAAAACAAAAAATTAGCCAACAAATTACATTTGTATCTTTAAAAAAATGAATAATAATAAGTGTGATTTTAAGTATAAAATTGAATACGAATGTTGCTTAATGAAAATGTTATCGATATTCAATCAACTTTATTTTTATAGACATATTTTATTCAATATATTTTAAAAAATAAATGATTCGAATTATCAAAGTAAGACTTAAAATGGGTCCAATTGAGCTCACAACAGTAACTGGTGTGTTTTGGACAGGTGAGCCACCCTTTTTCCTATTGGTTATTATTACTCTTTTCAAAGTCATTCTCTCTCATAGCTTTCAACATAGACCCACAATTCTAAACTCATAAA
Organism: Camellia japonica; assembly: GCA_030407325.1. Classification (NCBI taxonomy): domain Eukaryota; kingdom Viridiplantae; phylum Streptophyta; class Magnoliopsida; order Ericales; family Theaceae; genus Camellia; species Camellia japonica. Next base: position 35,312,845 of record JAPPVO010000017.1, read on the forward strand.
TTTACTTACAATGATGTGACACTGAAGGTGGACCTTTATTATTGTCATTCTCTCTCATAGCTTTCAACATAGACCCACAATTCTAAATTTACTTACAATGACGTGACACGAGAGTTGAATCTTTATTATTAGATGTATAATAAATTAAAAGTTAACGTCTATCCTATCACATCATTATAAGTTAAATTATAAGAGGTTTTTGTAGGGCTCAAACATTTTCTTATGTTGATTAGCTTCAATAATGTTCAATGAGAGCATCTCTAATGATTTAGCAAATTTTTCACCAAATCTAAATAAAAAAAAGGTAATTTCCTCAATTTAATACGAGCAACTCCAATCGTTGTGCTGTAGCGTGCATCAAAACAAAGGGAACGTCCGGTGGGACAACCGGCCGGTTGACCGGTTAGGGGTTCTGAATTTTTTTTCCCTCCCTTTCTGTTTCCCATTTCTTTTTTCCTCATTAAATATTTTTCATTTTTTGTTGCCTCCAATAATGATTTCCTTCCAAAAGTGAAGTAGAAGCAGCAATGTCAATTGGAATTTGGCCAGTTAGACTGTTGTTTGCCAAATCAAGCCTCTGAAGCCTCCCAAGTTTGCCAAACCCAATAGGGATTGTTGCTGGAAGCATTGAGTGCTGTCAATCTTGCAGCTCTGCCAATGCCGATTGGAAAGGAATCAAAAATGCAGTTTTGGCTGAGATCAATGGTTTGAATTGAAGTGAGATTGGAGAGAGATTTTGGCAATGGGGCTGAGAACCCATTGCAGCAGAGGTTGAGAGAAGTGAGACTCTGTAATTGTTGGATTTCATTTGATACAGTGCCATTAGAGTTGCACCACACACCAGTCCAATTACAGTGGAGTGAAGTGTTTCCCAACAACCCATTGTTGGGAACTTTCCAATTTTGAAGCTGATTCAATGGATCAATCAGGCTTGTTTTTATGGATAGTAAAATAGATGTTAGTTTCATTATGATCATCAACCAAGACAGCTGAAAAAAAGTAGAATAAGAACAACAAAACTAAATGTGTTTGGAGCTTCATGCTAGTGTTGTTCTTGATTGATCTTTGGTTGATTTCTCAGTTTCCCATCATTTTCTTTCCTGGAAAAAGTGAGAGAAAATGATGGGTCTCTGGTGGGGTAGGAGGAGAGATAGTGAGTGGAAGTTATATGAGAGGTAATGAAGAGAAGATTGATTGATTGGCTTTTGATTAAAATAGAGAAAGAGAGAGAGAGAGAGAGAGAGAGAGAGCTCGTGAGGTCTTGGGTTCTGAAACAGGCTGGTAACATGCAAGGGATGAGTGGAAAATTTGGAGTTTATTGGAAGTGAGTCCGACAATAAACATGAGAGAGAATGTGTTCTTTCTTACACTCAATTCTTCTTTTCGTTCTGTTATTTTGATAGTCAACCGGTGGGACAATTCATGAGACGACCGGTGGGACATCTGACCGGACATCTGGTTGGTTGTTCGATAGACTTACTTTCAATGTAAACATACAATGTTTTAGTGAAATCTGCTTCAGTTTCTCATTTTGGTGAAATTTTTGGTCCATTCTCCATTTGATATCTGTTTGGTGAAATTGTTAGAGACATAAAAGTGATATTTTGTCACTAAATTCAAATCGGATGATGAATTTGATTCACCGTTAGAAATGGTCTGACTTGCAAGAATTTGGTAGAATTAGAATGGAATAAGGCCTTCGTTTGCCAATAAACTAAAATAATTAAAAAGTTAAAATATTATTATAAGTCATCAAATTACTTTTTTTAATTTTTTCATAAACAGTTAAAAAAGCTAACATCGAGTGTGATGCATTTAGACTTGATAATTGATGAGATGAACGGATGAGATTGAGATGACCCTAACTGAGAACTCATTGCGAGCCAAAGCTAATACTAAACATTATTGTTGAAAATATTTCACGTACTTTTTTATATTTAATAATTTCAATTTGTTGGACCATAGGTTATTTTAAAAAGCAGGTTAAAAGTTAATTTTTTGACTTTTTAAAATATATATATAAAAAAATAAAGAAATAATATAATTCAAAAAAATTAAAAATCAAAAAAATTAACTTTTAATCACTTCCCCAAAAGGCCATATGTATGTCTCTATTCGTTTTACTAGTATGATTCTTTTTCTCGCATCATGCAGAAGACATGTTATACAAATCTGTAACCATTTTATCTCTCCATATGTACACACATGTGTATATATATATATATATATAAACACAAAAACAAGTAGCAAATATCTACTTGCCAACTGTTTAAAAAAATAAATAAATTAAAAATTAAAAAGAAATCTACATGCCAAAATTATTAGGAAATCAAATTAAAAATTCTAGAATGAAACAGAATAAAAAACGACAAAACAGTGAAATTGAGAAATAAAAAAACTGAACACAACTTTAATAACTGAGATCATTCATCTTCTAAGTCATTCATACAGTATAAAGTAGTTTTTTGAAATGTGCTATATAAGTGTATTTTTTTATCTTTTTGGCTAAAAATATACATGTTTGGGATAATTTTTTGACTTTTTATAAAAATGTATGTTATAAAATATTACAAAAAGAACCGAAATTACCGTTCTACCCTTGCTTTTTCACTGTTGACACATGCTACAATAGCTAAAAAAACTGTGCAGTTCAAATATATATATATATATTTTTTCGCATATGCTTCCGTGGTTCACATTGTGCCATGGAGCTCAGCCAGGAAAATGGGATGTCGTCTATTAGAACAATGTTGAATTCAAAGGACAATTGCATGTGATGGCAAAAGTAAGGGCAAAATTGTCTTTTTGCAGTGTAGGGCTTCCCCACACACTTCCCGTCCAAAATCCCAAATAATATGTATTTTTTGACTTTTTTAATAACTTTTTGATTTTTTTGTACTACCGTAGATGATACCAAACAATCCCCGCACCATTGTTGAACTTTTTTCAATTACAATTGTGTCCCAAATGAATTATCTTTTTGGACAGAAAATCTAAAATACAAATTTTCGCTACACATCTTTCATACACCACTAACCACCATTTCCAGCGCAAAGAACCCGACTATGGTGAACTCCTCTCTTCTTCCCTCCTCTCCATTCTTTATTCCATTCGAGCACTGCCGCATTTCTTCCATCTCTCATTTCCATTTCAATACATCATCCATCACTAAGTGCAACAATTAAAGATTTCCACATCATAGATATCCTCTATCACTACCTCTCCACCACCAGCTTTGTAAATCCTAATGTTTTTTTATTATTTTTGATTATGTTGGGTAAAAGTGGATGAACATTAAAAATATTAATTAAAAATAAGAAGGCGGGTGAAAAAAGAGGTGACAGAAATAAAAGAGTGATAGTGTTATGCCGATGGATTCACATAAGAAAAGGTGAGTGGTTAGTGACTAATGTGTTAGAATTATGATTATGATTTAAAAAGTGAAAGAAATTATAATAATTTGATATTATTTTAACAGCTTCGATTGAGAGCTCGAAAGGAGGGGGCCTCGAATTCCCCGAATTGGAAAAAGGCTCAGAAAAGAAGAAGAAGAAGAAGAAGAAGAGGAGGAGGAAGAACAGGAACTGGAGGGGGCCATAACCATTCATCTTCATCATCAACATCATCAACCATTTCAGATCCAGGAAAAAAAAAAAAAAATCGGGCAGAGGCATGGCGATTGAGCAGAGGATGGCGATCGGCGACGGAGGCGGAGGTGCGGCGATCGGCGGAGGCAGAGGCGCGGCGATCGGCGGAGGCGACGGATTGGCGACCTCTTCCCCTCTCTCTTTCTCTCCCTCTCCGTCTTCCTCACTGCGTCTGAAACTGGAGGAAGAAAAAAAAAAAAAAAATTAAATTTCTGAAACGCCGTCATTTCAGAAATTCGGGGGCAAAAATTTCGAGGCACAAAACATTTTTCTTATTTTAAAAATTAATCATATGAATTGAAAATAAATTTATTTAAAAATTAAATACTCCAGTAGTACTTTTGTTTCATTCTCATCAAACACGTCCCCCTCACTCCTCGTAAAACCCAACCCATTTATTTCGCGCTTCGGCCTCTTTCTTCATCACTTTCACTCGAAGCTTTGCTTTCATTTTCACTCGAAGCTTTGCTTTTATTCCCTCCCTCTCAGTTTCAGGTTCACAATCCCAATCTCTCTCTCTCTCTCTCTCTCTCTCTCTCTCTCTCTCTCTCTCTATGCATAAAGATGTATATAATGCGCTTGTTTTGTATTAGAATGGACCGATTGTTTTGTAGGGCAACCAACTTGTTCTTGCTCTTTTAGTTGATTGAGGTATTAAATTTTTATAGGGTTTTAGTTTTCTTTTGCATTTATTGTTGGGGGTACAGGAATTAGATTGGGACATGAATATCTTTTCCATTCTCAATTCACCGGGTTGTATGATGGGATTTTGGCGAGGTTTCAATTGAATTATGATTTTGTGTATTTTTTGGACTCTTATAGGCTGTGTTTGGTTCATGAATTTGGAAAGGGATTTGGAAATGGAAAGGTAAATGTGTGTGCAATGTAGTTATATTTCATTCATATTTCATCACCCTTTTCCATTTTCTTTTCCAAATCTCTACCAAATCCATGAACCAAACACAGCATAAGGGTTTATTTTAATGTGGGTGAAGTTATTGAGTGCTAGTAATTGGTCTGGTTTACTCCTCTGTATTGGGTTTGCATTTTGATTTTGTTTTTGCTTGAATGTGGGTAGGTTGTGTGGTTGAGGCAATGCTTGAGAGTTGAGAGTAGTTCATTTAATGTTTGTTAATTCCCACAAACATGAATAAATTCATAAATATGGACACACGTGCTTGTTTTGGGAGTGGATTTGTCATGAAAATGAAGTGTATGCACCGTTTGGTTCGTTACTTGCAAAAAAGTGAACAACAAAATCAAGAGGAGAAAAGAATGGAAACACAACAAGTTAATAAGTTTCATCAGTTTGTTTATGGGAATGAAGCGCCGAATGGATCACGGGTCTGACTTAAGAACCTTTTGTTAATGCCCTTGTGCTATCCTAAATGAGCTGCAAAAGATTGAATAAAAGAACCTTGGAAACATTCTTCTAGGCTTTAAGGTTTCACTGCACTACTTAGTAATAGCAGTCCAACGGAGGAATATATACTTTGAGAAAATCCAGGACTTGAAAAAACTAATGAAAATTTCCTTTCCTCTTACTTCTCCATTGATTGAAATTCTGAAAGTTGTACAGAAAAATGTAATCCTTGGTTGGAAACTATGAAAATCATAATATAATAAGGAGTTTGGCGGAGGAGTTGGTTTGTTGGAGCTTGTTGGTATGAATTGGAAGTTCAAAACCATCTCGTGGATGATGACAGGGGTTTCAAACTCATTTTTCATTTATTTCTTTGGGACAAACGCATTATGACTTCTGCTAGGGGGTATGAACATCAAGGTTGTATTGGTTGAAAATCTTTATTTCCTCTTTTGAACAAATAATATTTATGAGTAGCCTCTGCAAATGTTTCTTACATTAGTAAATGATGAAAAGGCAGGAAGACTAAGCGATTGATGGTAATGGTAAAGATGTTATCATATGAATAGGTGTGGACTGATTTATCATTGCGAACTCCATGTTTCCAGTCTTCACATTGAATTTGGGTATATGGTGGATTTGAGTGGTGATACTTGTACACACTTGCACCCAATAATGTATTCTGCTGTTTGAAATCAGTAAGTCGTTACTCATCATACCATCTTCTAGCCTTCTTTGAAAATAAAATTTCTGTTGAGTCCTTTATTTTTTATTTATTTTCATTTCAGATTTGATGATATAGGAACTGATGCTTATGGCTTAAGTCTTATGCATTGCGCAACTTTTAAAAATTTGTTGATATCTGTTTTAGTCACCCCCCCCCCCCCCCCCCCCCCCATTTTTTTTGTGTCTTATTTGATCCTCGTGTTTTCATTCTTTGCATATCACTTGTATGTTTCACATATTTAGCTCTAATAGCACGAGAGTACTTTATTTCAGTGCAGGGTTGTAATAGTTTCATCATTTCGGATTGTAGGATGGGGGAAGGGAGGAGAACACAGATCTTCATACCAAATGAAAGTGCACCTTCCATTCCAAATCAGGCTACTGGCCCTGTAAACAATAGAAATTTGTCGAAGAATCACCTTGGTGGTGTCATATTTGGTTGCAAGAAGAGCACAATAAAAGAATGTCTTTTCAAACAGCTTTTTGGTCAGTTATCTACAATCCAATTGCAAATTATATTTTTCGTTTGCCCTCTGCTCATATAGCTCATGCTACAAAAGTGTTTCCATTTTTCTTCATGCTCGGCTTCATGGTTTGGTTCAAGGATGTGCATCAGTAACATGTGTATATTAATATCATTCTATGTTTGATGAACTTGTATTTCTCTCAGTAATATGACTATCACTGCTCCTTTGTTTCATTTTATTTTTGGCTCCTTAAATTGATGAAAATGTTTGGAAATTTAACAGGCTTGCCAGCTCAACACTTTTCATACGTAAAGAATGTTGATCCAGGTCTGCCTCTGTTTCTATTCAACTATAGTGACAGGAAACTTCATGGCATCTTTGAGGCTGCTAGCTCAGGCCAAATGAATATTAATCCATATGCATGGACCACAGATGGCTCAGAGAGAACACTATATCCTGCTCAGGTATTTATATGAGATTTTCTCTTCCATAGTATAGTTGTTTATTGAGTTTTCTGGTTATGTTTGAGACATGCTGGATTATGATAAAAGAAAGGTTTATTACTTATAAATTGGTTGTTTTTATGCTAAGGTTCAAGTTCGTGTCCGGTTGCATTGCTGTCCACTTCCTGAAGAACAATTTAAGTCAGTAATTATAGACAACTACTACAGTCAGAACCATTTCTGGTTTGAGCTGGACCATGCTCAAACAAGCAAGTTGATGTCCTTACTATCATCTCTAGCTGTTGCCTCAAGTACTTTTTCTCCTCAGAATACCACAAGTGGAGAACTTTATCCCAAGCTCCACCCTCACATGATAGAAAAGAGGAAATTGAAGGTTTGATGCCACCAGCCTTGGAGGTTGACTTTCCTTATTTCTATGACGGCAATGGGTTGGGTTCTTCAGATGTTACTATGCATTTAGATGGAAACAACCATCCATTGGAAGATTGTTTAGTTAAGCAGGTGGTGGAAAAGGAGGAGGACCTTATATACATGAAACTAAAAGAGTTGGCTCTTAATCGGCAACGGTCAGACCCACCTTTAATGGATGTTGAAGATATTGCTACTGTAAATGGTGTGCACTCAAGGCACAAAGGTTTATCAGAGGCACAAACAAATTCAGAAGAAAGGAATGGACAAAGTCTCATCAACTCATTTGATTATCCTTCTGTCATAGCTCAGGTACTTGGTGATGACAATTCTCCACCCATCCCTTAATTTTCCATCATGGGCATTTCTATTATATTTTGTTTCATTTACAAATGTTCTATTATTTTTATGTACACATGCAGTTGATGCAAGGTATGGAAGAGTTAAACGCTTTTAAAATAGAACAAATTCATAAGATGGGTTATCTGGAGCAGAAGCTGGTATGTCTTTTTATTTCATAAATTTTGAAGTTTGCAATTCTCTCTAGTAAATGTTTTTCACATACTAAAATTAGCAATTGCACCTTGCACCAAAAACCTGATCAGTTTTTTCCTTCTCCCTGGCCTCTTTCAGTAGTTAGCAACACAAAAAAGAATGCACAAGAATTGTTGGTGAAAATTTCAGATTCAAGTAGGGCAAAAGCTAGAGTTTAAAGGATGTGTTAGAATCAGAGCAATTTTAACCTTCACATACATGTGGAATGCAATCAAGATAAGTGGTGTAAGTATTACAACGATGATTGGACAACTGCACTAGGCCACTAAGATACATAAAAGTCGAAAACAGATGGATAAGATTCGATAGGATTGTTACTGAAGTAGCTTACTCTGATAACAAAGAAATCCACTGATCCAAAATGGAAGTGACCCTTATCCTTTATTCTTAATGTAGTGATGTTTGTTGGACCTAATTTTGTAAGTTTATTACTGCTCATCATCTGTAACTTCCTTGTTCTTTTATTTATCATCATTGTATCTCAAATTAGCTCAAAATTCTGACACTAATGCCATAGGTGTCAACTTTGGCTTTCCCTCTTTAAAGGACAATAAGCTTTGCCTCTGCCCTTCTCCTAAAGTGGACGTGCTTATGTATATACCTTACCTTTGTACTGGCATTTCAGGTTGAGGCAGAAATAGAAATTCAAGAACTAAAGCAGCGATGTATGATGTTGGAATGCACATCACATCCTTCTGCAGTACGCATTGATGAAATGGCGATGGAGTCAGTTAATGATCCTGAACCGGATCTTGATGAGTTGATATATCTTGTGGGAGGATACAATGGTGTATCATGGTTATCGGCATTGGATTCCTACTCTCCTACGAAGGATGTGATAAAATCTCTAAAGCCAATGAACCATGGCCGTGCTTATGTCTCTATTGCATGGTTGAATGGTGAGCTTTATGTATTTGGTGGTGGAAACGGTAGTTTGTGGGTTGACACAGGTATTAGCTTGCACTTTTTTCTCTCTGATTCACTTAAATATTTATGTCACTAACTTTGGAAATTTATTTCCATGAAGTTGAATCATATGATCCGGCCAAAAACCAGTGGCATCTGCGACCCTCTTTGAATGGTGAAAAGGGAAGCTTAGCAGGTGCTACTCTAAATAACAGAATTTTTGCAATGGGTGGTGCAAATGGGGTAGATTGCTATGCAGATGTTGAAATGTTTGATTTAGATGTTGGTCGCTGGATTTCTTCACGGTCAATGCTACAAAAGGTAATTCCTAAAAATATGTTGGGCTGCATAATACCAGGTTACCTGAATTTGCTTGTAAGGCTTCTCGCTTGCCTCATTTCTTGAAGTTAAATCCGTGCTTGAGCTTGTAATATTTTAAACTAAATTAATGAGCGGTATACAATGTTTTATGTAGTCTTTATGTTGCTCATGATATATTCAGGTAATATAATAGTAGTTATTTATACATTTGATGGTAAGGGAACATATGGAATTTGTTTGCAGAAGAACCAAAACATTAGAATACGGTATTTAAGGAATATAACCTTCAATATGGCTTTCTTCATGCTAATTTTTCAGATTGTACTGTGGTCCCTTATGAGCATTAATTATTTTTAGATGTGTGCACCTTGTATTATTTTAGCTATGCATCAGTTTTGCACTAAGGTGTAATGCTTGGAATGGTAATTTAACATTTAGGCTGCTGATATGCTTATTTTGTTTTTGTTTTTTGCTTTTTTAGAGATTTGCTCTTGCTGCAGCAGAGCTTAATGGTGCAATCTATGCCGTTGGTGGATACGATGGAAAGGAATATTTAAAGTAAGATATCAAATCCCCTTTATTTTTACTTCATGTTAAACTATATGTGAGCTGTGGCTCACTTATGAATGCACTTAAAACATGTCCATGCATTATTATTTTTAGAGGGCTTGAAAATATGGGTATGTGCACCTGTCACTTGTTACAAAATTCTTGTTGTTAATAACCATGCATTGCTCCTTGCTTGTAATCTAATTTTTAATATCTTGCCACTCTATCACAGACTTGGATCCATTGTACCTGGCTTTTAGATGAAAATCATGAACTGTTACAATTTCCCCTTGGTGAAGTGGCAAGAGCTTTTCTTGCTTATGGTTTCATCTACCTCATTTATTAAATATATGTTCGGATAGGTGGAAGTTTTTTGTGATCCCTATAAGCCCTCCTGCTTTGGAAAGAGAAGGAAATATATTTGTGTTGAAATTTAGAATCCAGACTCTTTAGTGATTAAATTAATACCGGCTAGCCATGCTTTCATAGTGATAAAATCAATACCAGTTTGCCTTTTTTCATCTGCAGAGGCCTGATAGGTAGCCTCTGATCTATAGAGAAAGATCAAAAGTGAATCATTAAAAATATGTTGTTTTTGATCACATATTGAAAATTTTGTACTGAAAATCAATACTCAAAAGTGAATCATTAAAAATCAACTCTGAAAATTTATACTGTTTCAGATCTGCTGAAAGGTTCGACCCAAGAGAACATTCCTGGACCAAAATTGAGGGTATGAGTACACCAAGGGGTTGTCATGCAATGGCTGTTCTGAATGAAAAGTTGTAAGTTCATTTCTTTATTTTATCAATTTTTTCACTCAGCCATTTATTTACATTTGATATATATGACCTTGCATATGGGCTCCTAGGGATTGTGGGACTCTGCACTAAATTAGATATAAAGTTCTAACTTTGGTTAAGGTAAACTGATTACTAATTCACATCTTGCGGATGTTTTGTCCAGAAAATTTGCTGTTTGTTCATTGTTACATTCTCTAACAATTTTCTGTTCTCAACTGTGGAGCCAAGTGTAACTCAATGGTGTCAATTGACACCATTGAAACTTAGGGGGAAAAAAAAAAAATTCAGCTATATATAATTATTCCAAGTGTTTAAGAATTTTTGAAATTGAACCCACTATTCAATATTTTCTGTTAGATTCTAGGGTTTTACTACTTTTTGCTACTTATTTTGGATAAATTATGCATATGGTCTCTATAATTTATACGATGTGTCAATTTGGTCCATATTGTTTTAATTTGCTCGATTTTGCCCCTTAATTTAACGGATTGTGTTATATTGGTCCAATAAATAATGGCTGTTAGGTTTGGTGGATGAAAAGTTGTCATGTGTTCAAACAATGTGTCAATTTGGTCCTTGTTAAAATTGAGTAAATTAAAATAGGGACCAAATTGACACAACATTTGAATTTTCATCTACCAAACTTAACAACCGTTATTTATTAGACTAATATGACACAATTTGTTAAATTAAAAGGGCAAAATCGAGCAAATAAAAACAATATGAACCACATTGACACATTGTGTAAACTACAAGGACTATTTGCATAATTTACTCACTTATTTTTTAGATAATTTGTGGGTATCTTTGCATGTCGGAAAGCGTGGTCATTACTACCACTACAATCCAACGACTAGAGATTTTCATTTCCAATTTTGTGGGTGTTCTATTGTGCACCTGGCAGCAATACACAGTAGCATAGCCAGGAAATTCATTTGGCGGGGTCATTTAACAATTCATCATTAATGTTCTTAATTATTGCAGATTTTTAGTTATGCACTATCTATTAAAATTAACTTACTCAATACATTGTAACTTCATATATTTTCAATCAAATCAACAAAAACAATATGAGCTATCAAATTACGTGTAAAAACAAAACTTGGGAGCATTTATAAATATATTCCATAAATTGCGTCCAAGGTTAATGCATGAATATATATATGATGGTTAATAACTTTTGCAGATATGTTATTGGTGGTCATGATGGAAATAAAATGGTTTCAAGCATGGAAATATTTGATCCTCGTCTTGGCTCATGGATGGTTGGGGAGCCAATAAGCCAATCCAGGGGATATTCTGCTGCTGCTGTTTGTAAGGAATCTATATATATTTTTGGAGGGGTGAAAACAGAGGATGACATTGTGAATACGGTAACTTGTTTATTTATTTTCCATCATTTACCTTGGTATGTAGGTGTGCAAATCTAATCAGCTGTTATTTTTATTTATTTTTTATATTACAGGTTGAACGGTATGAGCAGGGTAAGGGGTGGCAAGTAACAAACTTGAAGGCCGTTGGAAAAAGGACCTTTTTCTCTGCTACGGTTCTATGAAGGCACGAACGGCTAGGCATTGTAAGTAGTAAGCTCTAAACTCATCAATTTGGGAAATCATGACAAGGTATTTCACTTCAGATAGTGTCTAAGCGAAATGATGGAGAGTCGTGAACAGTTTGTTGGCTGCCAGATTTTTTTCTGCCTTTGTGATATGGTTTTCATATCCTTTTCTCCTTCAAAACTGATGCAGTTTTGCAAGAGTATTACCATGAAAAGTTGTAATTACCGTGATTTGTTTGGAAAGAGTCGTGGCGATTATCATTTCAAGGAACCTGCCAAATTAAAGAAAATTAAGTTTGCACATTACATTTTCTTGATTTTCTTGGTCTTTATTTATTTATTTATTTTTGCAACATAGATGCACCATTTTCTTCCCTGTTCATTGTGATTCATGTCCACTCTGAATGGGGTGAGATATCTTGACTGATTGACAGAAAAATTTAAATATTTTTAGGATAAATTACAGATTAAAAAAAATATAATAAGTTGCACAAGTTTGATATAATTATAATAGGTTTTCAATGCTATAATTTACATAGCATTTAATTCTTTTTTTATGAATAATTTATTAGTCATATGGATTAAAAAATGATATCGTTATATTTTTTATATTTAAATGTATTATTTACTCCTTTTTTTTTTGTTGTGTCTTTTTACCATCTACATTAGTTCTTATCATCTTTTGCCTTGCTAAAGTGAGATCAATGTAATTATGTTAAAATTATAAGATTTGTATTTTATTTTAAAAATCTAAGGGGAGGTCAGTATAATTTATTTATAATTTGGTAAAATGATGTCCATACATCTATGAGATGAATCCTCGTAAAACCGTTTCATAGAAGTTAATGACGTCTTCTTTTTATAAAGCACCATAAATTTGGGCAACAATGCCGTTCCCATAAACTTACTAGCTAATTTATATCTTTCGAAAATTTTAGGTTGACTTTGTGTCTCTAGGGATTAGGGATTAGTAGGGACTAAGGATGTGTTTGATTGGACGGACTGGAAAAGAGGATTAGAATTCATCGAATTTGAGTTCTGACTGAATTCCGAGGACTATTTGGTTGGGTTGGATTTGTATTCTGTGTTTGTTTTTTCATGGGATTAAATATCTGGAAAGAATTATTTTTAGTGAATTCAACGTTTAGTTGGACGGACTGGATATGATAAATGAACAAAAAATTATTTTATCATTTTTCAATTGTTTATTAAGTAATAGCAATATTAAACATATATTTAATATTTTAATTATTTTTATTTAGATTAAATAAAAATTTATTTTATTTTATTTTTTACACAATTAAATAAATTTATTTTTTAAATTAAATAAATAAAATATCAATAAAAATATATGTTATTTTTTTAATTAAAATTTTAAATAAATTTGTTTTTAAAAATAATAATAATTAAACAATGAAATTAAAACATCTATTAACATTTAAATAATGAAATTAAATAAAATATAAAAAAAAATTAAAATAAAATATCTATAAAAAATTATTTTAAAAAAATTAAATAAACAAAGCATCAATAAAAAGTTAAATAAAATAATTTTATTTTTAAATTGAGATATTTAAATTTTATTGAATTTTATTAAATATAATACATAATTAAATAGTAGATGGTCAAAATGGTCATTTTACTACCTAATCTCAACAGTGGATACTCCCCCAGAAATTGTCTCACACTCCCCCTAGGATACAATAGTTCCCCATATGGGGGATAAGGAGTCCGGCCGGACTTCATGTACGGCGAACTAAAAAAAAAACAAACGCCAGATTAAATGTTTCCCCCGGATTATAATTTGCACATTAAATAATTCCCCCTTTATCCCTCCAATCAAACACAGCAATGAATACATAGTTTTGAAAATAAGAAATCAGTGAACAAATTATAAAATTTTATTGAATGGCTACATGGACATCACAAAAATAATTTTTGCTGGATTATGTGTTAACAAATCTCAATTCACGAGCCACTTGACTAGCTGATTTTTATCTTCTAATTTTTCTCATTTTGTCTTTGCAACTGATTTCCCCCTTCTAAAAAAAGAATATTTTTATTTTTATTTTTATTTTTCTCATTTTGAAATGTTTCATTTTCAGAGTTTAAGTTTGATAATTGTTTTTAGTATTTTTGAGATGACAAACTATATGTATTTGAAAATTAGTCGAGACAGTTTTAAACACTCTGGTCAATATACACACACCCAAAAAATAAAATAAAATAAAAAAATAAAAATTGTCCTTAGATTGAGTTATTTTAGGAGGGTAGTTCATCCTTTTATCAAGAACATTTTATTTTAGGATAAATTATTACATCACTGAAATTTGATTATTTTAGATTACAAAATGTGAATCGTAATATTCCATGATGGAGTGATCTTGTCCACTCTTTATAGGAGAACCACAAATGGCCATGTAATATTCTGACCAACAACTTGTGCAATTGGGGCTATCACACATCGGATAGCTTTTGGGTGTGCGTTGTGTAAATACGGTGCCATCACTCTTACCTGGTCAGCAATTGTCCAGTGTGAGCGGTTTGTGGATTCCGCTGTATTGACTAAAAAGAACTAATTGCGGGGCCTCCTGTGTGGACTCAATTTTCAACCTTTTTTAGGCCTGGCTCTGCTAGTGAGGCTTTTGGGCTTGAGAGGGTTGGGTTGAGGCTATCCCACATCAGATAGCCTTTGGGTGTGTGTTGTGTAAATACGATGTTATGGCTCTCACCTAGTCAACAAGGGGTCTGGAGGGACTATTCCACATTGGATAGCCTTAGGGTGTGTATTGTGTAAATACGATGTTATGGCCCTCACCTGGTCAGCAATTGCCCAGTGTGAGTGATTTGTGGGTCCTGTTATATTGGTTAAAAAAAAAAAACTTGTGCAATAGGCCCACTAGGTGTCTATTATCAAACCACAATAAAGTGTTTATCCCTATCCCCCATTGTAATTATTGTGTATTTTTGGTATGTGATGGTTATGTATTCGCTTAATAACAAGGGATTAAATTAAGATAAAAAAAAAATAGTATGGGATTAAATATTTATATAGTTTAAAAAAATATATATAAATAAATAGCAAAATATTATTAAACGGACACATCATCACGTGATACACTGAACCCTTCTGATAACTAATGCTAACACAATTTTTCTATGGTATTGAGTTTTGATTATAAATATAATTAAGAATTAAAAAAAAAAAAAAAAAAAGTAGTGAATGAAAGGTAAACAGAGAGCCATGAAAATTTCGCCAGATTGCAATCATCATTTGAATTTGAAGTTAGATAGCGTAGCATTGCCGTCCACTTAACATGAAAGCATCATTTGGAAAGTGATTTTGATGCATTGAGCCAATCTCTTAGGTCAATTCAAAAACATGTTTGGCAAATTATTTTTGAAGTTTTTTTTTAAATTTTTTTTATAAACAAATAATTAAAAGAACATGAAAATTTTGTTTTTGAATTTTTAAAACCAATTAGAGAAATTTTTGTTGGAAATGGTAATAAATTCTGGGTAAAACCAGAATTTTATCCTAAGTTTGGTCTAATTTTTAGGTGGGCCCCGTGCGTCGTTTTACACGGGTCAAAGTGGTAACGCGTTCTATGCCGCGTTGTGATTCACGTGGTATATTTGGTTGCTTAAAACCATTACCGAGTGAATGGGAAATTGAAGCCAAAGTGTGCTCCATGGAAATGGAGTTTTGGTGAAAATTCCTTATTGCTTGAATAAGGCTTGTCCCACATTGATTTGGTGGAAGGTTTTGAAAGGGTTTATAAGGCATGGGTTTGGTACTTGGGGTGTGCCCCAAGGGGTACCCAAGTGTTTTAGAGGGAGAGGTTATGGGCAAAATGGGCTAGACCCATTGGACTCAAAAACCACCACACGCGCGCGCCGCCGGTCGGGCGGGCTGGGCCTGGGCGCGGGTGTGTGGTTGGGCTTGTTCGGCCCAATACTAATCTTTTTGGGCCAAAAAACATTTGAATTTAATCCAGAATTCAAATTAAACTGGGTTTGGAATTTCTGTTCATCCAAACAAGGCCCTTCCCGTTTTCAAACAGAATTAAACTGGTTTGGCATTTTTGTTCATCCAAACAGGGCCCTTCCCGTTTTTATCTGTTTGAATAATTAACCAACAGATTCAAATCTGTTGAAATTCAAACCCAACAGGTTTCATACCTGTTCAATTCAAATCCTACAGCCACCTTAACATCTATAAATAGACCAGCCTCCCATTTGGATTTATACACCAATTTTCGTATTCCATCTCTGCCATATTGCTGCATTTTATTTCTGAAAGAAAGAGTGTAAACACTTAGTGTGTTCGACGAACAATTAAATTGTAGTGCTGCATTTAATTGTTGATTAGATCATTTCATCCTGGGAGATAGACGTCCAAGTTCTGAAAGCACCGTGGAGAGGACGAATCTGTCTTAAGGACACAGTGTTAAACACTGGACTTGATCAGAAAGTTATTCAAAGAAATTAACCAAGTAAGTTTTAATTTTATTCTGTTTTTTTATTTGTTTATTTAAATCAGATTTTAATTTTGTTTTTGTAACAAAATAAAATCTGTTTATATTTATTTATTATTTATTTCGAGTTTGATTTTTGTAATCAAACAATTTCTCTCCTTTTCTTTATTTCTTTAAATTCTGATTGTTGTTTTGTACACAATAGAATTAAAATCTTTTAAATACAGTGAAGATGTCCAACAATCTTAAGACAGAACCTTTTTGGTATCTTCATTGTATTTAATTTTCTGTTTTTCAAAGTAATATTCTGGTTGGAAAAACAAATAGTGATTTATGCTATTTGACAGATAGTAGTAATATACTGTCTCTTTTCTTTGACAACTAGTAGTACGATACTGGTGTCATTAACAATTTCAGAATATTATTTGGTATTACAGAAAATTATTTTGGTATTTTATTTTTCCTGTTTTAGTAACAAGGAAAATAAAATTATTTGTGTTATATTTTATTTTCTGGTTTTAGTAACTAGAAAATTAATTGTGTTTTAATTTTTTCTGATTTTTGTAATCAGAGATTATGGCTACTACAACTGAAACTGCATCTGGCAGTGGTACTCCTGTTGTTACACCAACATCAGTCCCTATTCAGAACCATGTTCATGTACCAATCAATCATGGAGAAAAACCGGAAAAATTTAACGGTACGAGTTTAAGAGATGGCAGCAGAAGATGCTGTTCTATCTTACAACTCTTAATTTGGCCCGGTTTCTCCATGAAGAGGCTCCAGCACTTAAAGAGGGTGAAAGTGATCGGCAAGTTGTTGCCGCTGTAGATGCTTGGAAACATTCAGATTTCCTGTGCAGAAACTACATCCTCAATGGCCTTGACAACATGCTGTATAATGTATACAGTCCTCTGAAGTCAGCAAAAGAATTGTGGGATTCTTTGGAGAAGAAATACAAGACAGAGGATGCCGGCACAAAGAAATTTGTTGTCGGTAAATTTCTGGATTTTGTAATGGTCGACTCCCAAACGGTAATATCTCAAGTTCAAAGTTTTCAGATAATTTTGCATGATATTCATTCAGAAGGTATGACTCTTAGCGAATCTTTCCAAGTCGCTGCTTTGGTGGAAAAGTTACCACCGGCTGGAAAGATTTCAAAAATTATTTAAAACATAAACGCAAAGAGATGACCATGGATGAGTTAATTGTAAGATTAAGAATTGAGGAAGATAACCGAAAGGCTGAAAAGAGAAATGGGAAAAATCCCATTGAGTCCAAGGCTAATGTGGTTGAACAAGTTCAAAAACCACATAACAAAAAGAGGAAGTTTACTGGAGATGGTCCTAAACAAGGCAACAAACAATGGCAACAAGAAGTTCAAAGGAAAATGCTATAACTGTGGCAAAACTGGACATCGAGCTTCTGACTGCCGCCGTCCTAAGAAGGA
Source organism: Camellia japonica (assembly GCA_030407325.1). Lineage (NCBI taxonomy): Eukaryota > Viridiplantae > Streptophyta > Magnoliopsida > Ericales > Theaceae > Camellia > Camellia japonica. The sequence goes on from JAPPVO010000017.1 coordinate 35,330,540, forward strand.
TCATGGAAGTACAAGTAAGAAGACCACCAATCAGGCCAATGTAACAGAATTGGATTACATGGTATATGTCTGTTGTCTGAGTAACTTGGTTGGAAATCCCAAAGAGTGGTGGGTTGACACTGGAGCAACTCGTCACATGTGCGGCGGACAAGAAGATGTTCACTACCTACAAAGAGGCTGCAAATGGTGAACAACTTTTCATGAGAAATTCTTCTACTTCTACTGTGGCTGGACAAGGGAAAGTGATCTTGAAGATGACATCAGGGAAAGAACTGACCCTCAACAACGTACTGCATGTACCTGACATCCGGAAGAATTTAGTTTCTGGTTCTTTGTTAAGTAAAAATGGTTTTAGGCTTGTTTTTGAGTCTGATAAGTTTGTATTAACAAAGAGTGGTATGTATGTTGGTAAGGGATACATGAGTGATAGTCTCTTTAAACTAAATGTAATGACAGTTGTACCAAAAGTTGCTATGAATGAGAATAACACATCTTTTGCTTATATTCTTGAGTCGAATTTATGGCATGGTAGATTAGGTCATGTGAATTTTGATGCTTTGCGTAGATTAATTGGTTTAGATTATATACCAAAGTTTGAAATTAATCCTAATCATAAATGTGAAATTTGTGTAGAAGCAAAACTAACTAAGGCTCCATTTAAATCGGTTGAAAGAAAAACCGAACCTCTAGAATTAATTCATACTGATGTATGTGATCTTAAATTTATTCAAACTAGAGGAGGCAAAAAGTATTTCATAACATTTATCGATGATTGCACAAGATATTGTTATGTTTATTTACTTAGAAGTAAAGATGAAGCCTTAGAAATGTTTAAACTCTACAAAACAGAAGTTGAAAATCAACTTGGTAAAACCATTAAAATGGTTAGAAGTGATAGGGGTGGTGAATATGATGCACCATTAAATGAATTTTGTGCACAACATGGCATTATTCACCAAACTACAGCCCCTATTCTCCACAGCAAAATGGAATTGCTGAAAGGAAGAATAGAACACTAAAAGAAATGATGAATGCCATGTTACTAAGTTCAGGCTTACCACAGAACTTGTGGGGGGAAGCAATATTGTCTGCAAATTATGTTCTTAATAGAATACCCCACAAGAAAACCAAAAGCATTCCTTATGAATTATGGAAAGGTCGACCACCTTCCTACAAATACTTAAAAGTGTGGGGGTGTTTGGCAAAAGTGGAAGTTCCTGTTCCTAAAAAGACTAAGATTGGACCAAAAACAGTAGATTGTGTGTTTATTGGTTATGCTCAGAATAGTAGTGCATATCGGTTTCTGACTTATAAATCAGAAATACCTGATATAAATGTGAACACTATTATAGAGTCAAGGAATGCTGTGTTTTTGAACATGTCTTTCCTTACAAGAAAGGACAGGAATTAAGTTCACAGAAAAGAACTTATGATTGTACACAAAGTCAAGAGACTAATGACAATCAAACACAAGAGACTAGTAATGGTCTCAACCAACAGGATTTAACTGATGATGAACCAAGACGAAGTAAGAGAGCGAGAACATCAAAATCCTTTGGTCCAGATTTTCTGACATACTTGTTAGAAAATGAACCTCAAAGCTTTAAGGCAGCAATGACAGGTCCTGAAGCACCTTTGTGGAAAGAGGCTGTTAATAATGAAATTGAATCCATTATGCAAAATCATACTTGGGAATTGGTGGATCTTCCACCAGGTTCTAAACCTCTTGGATATAAATGGATATTCAAGAGAAAAATGAAAGCAGATGGTTCAATTGACAAGTATAAAGCAAGACTTGTAGTTAAAGGTTACAGACAAAAGGAAGGTCTGGACTATTTTGACACATATTCCCCTGTGACAAGAATAACATCCATTCGCATGCTTATTCTATAGCAGCGTTGTTTAATTTAGAAATACATCAAATGGATGTTAAGACAGCTTTCTTAAACGGTGATCTAAATGAAGAGATCTATATGGAGCAACCCGAAGGGTTTGTAGTATCAGGGCAAGAAAAGAAAGTTTGTCGACTTGTAAAATCCTTTATGGATTAAAACAAGCACCTAAGCAATGGCATGAAAAATTTGATCATGCAATGCTTACTAATGGGTTTAAGATAAACGAATGTGACAAATGCGTCTATGTTAAAAACACTGACCAAGGATATGTCATAGTTTGTCTTTATGTGGATGACATGCTTATCATTGGAAGCAGTCAAAACATGATCAAATCAACTAAGCAAATGCTTAACAAAAGATTTGATATGAAAGATATGGGGGTCGCAGATGTTATATTAGGAATGAAAATTACTAAAACATCTGACGGATATGCGTTATCTCAATCTCATTATATTGAGAAAATCTTGATAAATTTATCAAGGATGATTTGAATTTAGCTAGAACACCTGTAGACATCAGTCTTTATTTATCGAAAAAAAAAGGTGATGCAGTGTCTCAGTTAAAATACTCCCAAATCATTGGAAGCCTAATGTACCTAATGAATTGTACTCGTCCTGATATAGCTTATGCTATCAGTAAATTGAGTAGGTACACTAGTAACCCGGAGAAGACCATTGGAAAGCGATCATTCGGGTTCTTAGATATCTAAGATTCACCCGTGATCATGGTTTGAACTTTACTCGATATCCAGCAGTAGTACTTGAAGGTTATTGTGATGCCATTGGATATCGGATACTAAAGATTCAAAATCCACTAGTGGATATGTCTTTACTCTGGGAGGCGCTGCTGTTTCTTGGAATCCACGAAACAAACTTGCATCGCACGATCCACAATGGAATCTGAGTTCATTGCTTTAGACAAAGCAAGGTGAAGAAGCAGAATGGCTTCGTCACTTCTTAGAAGACATTCCAATGTGGCCAAAACCTGTGCCAGCTATTTGCATTCATTGTGATAGTCAATCTGCAATAGGCAGGGCACAGAATCATATGTATAACGGTAAGTCACGACATATTCGTCGTCGACATAATACCGTTAGGCAATTGTTGTCAAATGGAATAATCTCAATAGATTATATAAAATCTAAAGAGAATATTGCGGATCCGTTAACAAAAGGTTTGACAAAAGAGCTAGTGTATAGTTCATCAAAGGGGATGGGATTAAAGCCTATTACATAAGAGTCGTCATAATGGTAACCCTACTTATATGACTGGAGATCCCAAGAACTAAGTTCAAAGGGACAACTAAGTTATGTATGGCTCGCCAGAAATCACCAAGGGATTAAATTCCCTACCCATTCCTATGGTGAGAGTGATATCTGCAACATATGTTGTCTGCAGGGGTATAAGGATAAGCTTTGCTTTTAATGATTACTTATATCTTGATTAAGGCATAAAATCAAGACGAGTATAAGAAGATACTCACAATAAGAATCACCTATATGAGTGTTGAACTGGGGCCGGTTCTATGAGAATGAAAGAGGCTACATTCTCTAGAAACACTCATGAAAACCAGGAGCGTTCAAGGCCAAAATGAACACAACAGTGAGAACCACGATGTGTTAGAAGATATTTTGTGTGAAATCTATTGTCTTGGCTTACACAAACGGCTGAACAATTCAAGGCATCGCGTCCATTGGTTAGCCAGTAAGTCCGATAGGTTATCACTAGGGAAGGTTCAAGGCCGTAAACTACCTATCCTGATGCAAGATATCTTCGACTTATACTCTTTCGTTAAGTCTGCATATTGTTGCATTTCCGTTGTCATCAAATTCCATTCATGTGGGGGATTGTTGGAAATGGTAATAAATTCTGGGTAAAACCAGAATTTTATCCTAAATTTGGTCTAATTTTTAGGTGGGCCCCGTGCGTCGTTTTACACGGGTCAAAGTGGTAACGCGTTCTATGCTGCGTTGTGATTCACGTGGTATATTTGGTTGCTTAAAACCATTACCGAGTGAATGGGAAATTGAAGCCAAAGTGTGCTCCATGGAAATGGAGTTTTGGTGAAAATTCCTTATTGCTTGAATAAGGCTTGTCCCACATTGATTTGGTGGGAGGTTTTGAAAGGGTTTATAAGGCATGGGTTTGGTACTTGGGGTGTGCCCCAAGGGGTACCCAAGTGTTTTAGAGGGAGAGGTTATGGGCAAAATGGGCTAGACCCATTGGACTAAAAAACCACCACACACGCGCGCGCCGCCGCCGCCGTCCGTCCGATCGGCTGGGCTGGGCCTGGGCTTGGGCACGGGTGCGTGGTGTGTGGTTGGGTTGGGCTTGTTCGGCCCAATACTAATCTTTTTGGGCCAAAAAACATTTGAATTTAATCCAGAATTCAAATTAAACTGGGTTTGGAATTTCTGTTCATCCAAACAAGGCCCTTCCCGTTTTCAAACAGAATTAAACTGGTTTGGCATTTTGTTCATCCAAACAGGGCCCTTCCCGTTTTTATCTGTTTGAATAATTAACCAACAGATTCAAATCTGTTGAAATTCAAACCCAACAGGTTTCATACCTGTTCAATTCAAATCCTACAGCCACCTTAACATCTATAAATAGACCAGCCTCCCATTTGGATTTATACACCAATTTTCGTATTTCTCTCTGCCATATTGCTGCATTTTATTTCTGAAAGAAAGAGTGTAAACACTTAGTGTGTTCGACGAACAATTAAATTGTAGTGCTGCATTTAATTGTTGATTAGATCATTTCATCCTGGGAGATAGACGTCCAAGTTCTGAAAGCACCGTGGAGAGGACGAATCTGTCTTAAGGACACAGTGTTAAACACTGGACTTGATCAGAAAGTTATTCAAAGAAATTAACCAAGTAAGTTTTTAATTTTATTCTGTTTATTTATTTGTTTATTTAAATCAGATTTTAATTTTGTTTTAGTAACAAAATAAAATCTGTTTATATTTATTTATTATTTATTTCGAGTTTGATTTTTGTAATCAAACAATTTCTCTCCTTTTCTTTATTTCTTTAAATTCTGATTGTTGTTTTGTACACAATAGAATTAAAATCTTTTAAATACAGTGAAGATTGCCTAACAATTTTAAGTGCATACCCCTAAACTAAAAAGAGTACATCATCCATCTGATGGCTTCATCTATCTATTATTATTCAATACCTTACCTATACGATCCCATGATATTACAAATCACTTGGATATAACTCATTTAAAAAGGAATAAAGGTATACGTGTCAATTGATATATTAATTAGTATACTAATAAATGATACAGTATAATTTTAGAAGTTTTAAATTTTTGTAGTTTATATAATGGGTGGGGTTTATAATTTTAAAATGACAATATCATAAGGTATACTAATTGATATATCACTTGATATATGTAGCACTACTGTTTAAAAAGTAGCTTATAAGGAAAGAATATCAAAAAGATTTATAACAAAGCCAAGCATCTTGTGTTCTGGGATAATTAATTTTTTTTAATAAATAATATACACATAGATTAATAAAATAAATAATTTAAATTATTAAAATATAATCCAAATTTTACAAACCCACTTAAGTGGACAGACAAGCCAAATCTTGAAAAAAGCAACATTAATAATGTATGACATAATTAAATGAAATCCACCCAAAAATTTTTTATTATCCATCCAAAAAAAGACATAATTAAGGTCAAGTTTGACATATGATCAAAAAGTTAAAAAGTTACTCAAAAAATTAAAAAGTTATCACTATTTATCAAAACCCAAAAATTAATACTACACAACTCTCAATCCTAATTTTCTCCTACACACTAATTTATACAATTTTTTAATACATATTTTTTCATAAAAAGTCAAAAAGTTAACCAAACAACCATGGGCTTGTTTGGTTTGTTTTTGGGAGAGTTGTTTTTGAAAAAAATTTGGAGAGAGTTGTTTAGAATTTTTTTGGTTTGTTGGTTGTATATTTTGAGAGAATTTTTTTTGAGAGTTTGGGATGATTTGATATTTTGGAAGAATTGAGTAGATATGTGTGAGAGAAAAAGTGATTGAGAAGGAGAGAGGAGAGAGAAAAAGTGATTGATTGATTTTTTTCCTCAACTTTTTAATTTAAAAAGTCAAAAAATACACTTATTTAGGACATCCAAACAACCCCTAAATAAAGAACAAACTGTTCATCGTAATGAATTGGCTGATATGATGAAATGATCTGAATCCAATCCAATTCATTTACAACTATATATTAATTAATTAATGTCTTTTATGTGAACCACACGCCTACTCTTTTTTTCCATCCCACCCCTATCTTAGGTGTCTTTGAACTTGTTATCTGATTGGTCCCCCCATTTTCTATTCACATTCCACGTACGGCTGTGATACGTAGCTTTAGGTGTAATTCTACACAGTTGGTAGGGGATAAGGAAAAAACAAAAAAGAAAAAAGTAAAAAAGAAAAAGACAAATCGTGATGGAGGAAAAAGACAAATTAGAGTTCTTTTAGAGTTCCTATTTTAGAGTTCTAAAACATTTTTGTTCTACATATGAATCCAAAAAAAATTAATATTAAAGTAGTTTTAAACTCCAAAAAAAAAGAAAAAAAATAATCAGTGTGTTTGATTTGAGTTTTTTGGATTAAGTTTTTTGAAAACTGAATTTTTTACTTTTCGTATTTTTTTTGTTTTTAGTGAATATTTTAAAAAATTTAAATATTTTTTTTTACTATTTTAGATGCACCTTACTTAAATGTATCTAAAAAGTAAAAAATTTGTGAAAAAATATTTTAAAAAATTAATAAATACATAAAAATATAAAAAAATATACTGAATTCTCGTATTTTTTTATTTTATATTTTTGATATTTAGTAAATTTTTAAAAGATTTTTTTCACAAATTTTTTATTTTTTAAATATATTTATGTTAAATATGCCTAAAAATTAAAAAAATTATTTAAAATATTAAAAAAATTCAATAAAAATAAAAAAAATACGAAAAATAAATTTTTTTGAAAAATACTTTTGAAAAACTCAGACCAAGCAACAATTTTGAAAACAGGTTTGAGGTAAGTACAAGACTAGTACAAGACTGAATGCATTTGCAATCAATTTTTTATTTTTATATATATAATATAAAGTATTTAGATATCTCTAATATTTTTTAAGAAAAGACTTATGGGATGGTGGTATTAAATTTTTATTTTATTTTTAAATCATAGGGGTAAATTTTTGTAATTTGAAAAGATGCACTCGTCTCTCCACTCTAAAAGTGAATTGAACTGTATAATTTTGTTTGTTGTCCGCACCATGTGGCTTATTTTGATGATTGGTTCCGTTTATTATTTAGATTTGTATGTATAATTATTCGTAAGGACAAAATCAAATTCGAGTGATATAATAATGGTAGTTGTCTAAGAGCATCTTTAATGATTTTTGTTATAATATTATTATTATTGTTATAATTTGATAATGAATAGTAGTAATTTGTCAAATTATAACAATAGTGCTCTAATAGTATACATGTTATTTTGGCAAATCTCAACTAATTTTTCTCCAAGTTTGTAAGTGTTGTTTGGATATAGATTTTTAAGTATTTTTTTTTTTGGTTTACTTTTTGTCTTTTGTGACATTTTTTTATCTGTTTGTAAAAAAAATTATATATTTATATTATACCCGACTAAACAAATATAAAAAACGAAAAAGAAATTAAAAAATTGAAAAAATGAATTTAAATACTCAAAATTACATTGGAACATAAAAATGACATTGCAAATAAAAAATAAAAATTACATTAAAAAATTTATTTTTTTGTTTTTTTGTTTTTTTTCAGGCAAAAAGAGCACAACGGCTCTTTTGCCTTTCCAAGACAGATCACCACTGTCCACGCAATATCATTTCCAACGGTTGAAATGAAGATCCAGAATCATCCAACCCTTTTGCCTCTCCCTCTCAATCTCTCTCTCTCTCTCTCTCACTCCCACTCTATCTCTCTTTTCGATTGGCTACGGAGCATGTCTCTCTCTCTCTCAATCTCATCTCACTCTCACTCTCTCTCTTCGATCGACTACGGTCTTGGTTTTCCTCTCTCTCACTCTCACTCTATCCTCTTCTCTCTCTATCTTCGATCGATGACGGTAAAAGATTGAAGAGACAATCGACGACCGTCTATCCCACCCCCTTCTCTTTCTCTCTCTCTCTCTCTCTCTCTCACTTCTCTTTGTTTGTCTCTCTCTCTTTTTCACTCCTAGAATGGATCAACGACGTTGGACAAGATCGAAGAGACGATCAACACAAAGAGGTACTTTGAACTACTAAAACCAGGTATTTATTATTTTCAGTTTTGTTCATATTCTGAGATTTTGAGATTTAAACTTATGAAATTGCTTGCTGAGCTCCAATGAAATTGTTAAAAAAAATTTGTTGGAATCTGACATTTGTTGAATTTGTTTGAGATTTATTGATTGTTGTTGATTGATTGTGTAAAAAAAAAACTTTGCTGATTTTGGATAAATTAAAAAAAATTATTATTATTATTTTTTTTGGTGAATTCTGAAAGATAAAAAAGGCGAAACAGTTGCTGGGAGTGAGGGAGGGAAGGAGGAAAATAGTTGGTTTTGATTAAATTGGCACAAATGGGAGCTGCCAAAGCTTGTGTCAAATTTGACACAAGCTTTGGCAATTCTCAAATTTGGCAGTTGCTATATTAAACCATTAGAGTATCATTTTTCAACACAGTTACTACATTATAGTAATGATAGCTCCAATAACAAACCATTAAAGATATTCTAAGTTATCATCAAAGAAACGAATGACAAATATAATTTTACAAATATTGTATAAAACAAATTTGAACAAATCATGTACCTACTATTATCAAATCAATTCATAACTTTCAATTTTATTTTTTATAAAATCATCGAGACATGTCACATGGCACCAACACAAAATTGGAGGATTGGACCGTTCGGTCAATTTAACCAGCAAGAAAGAAATTCATTATATTTTAAAACAATAATATTATAAACTCAAATTTACATATTCAGAAATTATTTACAATTGTCATCTTGTAATTTAGATTATTTTACATATAGACCTACACTATATAAATTCAATCTCAATCACACAACTCTTATTCGGGATAAATTTAGTCTACATAAGTAGACTTAATAACATTTTTCATTTTAAAAAACATTTCTAACTAATACTACTTTGTCCATGCCTGTGGGTTAAAAAATAGAAATCCAAAAAGTAACTTACAACCTATCTAAAAAAAAGAAAGTAACTTACAAACTTGCAAATTATAAAGTGGGTCAGTGATTTCAGTAGTTGCAATCTCCATTAAAGAGAAAGAAGAGAGAGAGAGAGAGAGAGGAAGATATGCCTTGCCTTGATATCTCTACCAACGTGTGCTTGGATGGAGTTGACACTGAAGCTTTCTTCTCTGAAGCTACAAAAGTTGTTTCTTCAATCTTTGGAAAACCAGAAAGTGTAAGTTTTCTCTACCCATAATTTTCAATAATGATATCATGCGATTCGATCTCTAATATTCAGCAATATGAGCAAATATATTAATAAATATCGATATGAGAAGTTCAAAATCCTAACATATATGGGCCGATATTTAAAATTCTGTTAAAGCCATGAGCTCCGTCATTTGCCTCCAATGGTGTTATAGTGAGTGTGAATTTCTTTGGGGAAATAACCCATCAATTGATGGTTGGATTTTTTTTTTCAAATTCATGATAAAATTTATAAATTTTAATTATTAAAATCATAAAATTTTTCATGGGTATGTAATTATTTTTGAAAACTTTTCTCAATTTCTTTTAAAATTAATTTGAGTTTTTGCAAAAAAAAATAAAAATAAAATGGAAATGTCTTTTTGCCTGGATTAGAAGGACACCGAGTCAAACTTTATCAATTGGATTCGAGAAATACTAACACATAGTTGGACATATTTATTTATTTTTATTTAAAGTATAGTTAATTACTTGAAACTCTCATGAATTTTTAAGAAAAAATTTCTGAGATGTTTTTTAAACTGCAGCACAATGTAAAAAGAAGGTTATAAAAAAACTCTTAAAAGATGTATTATTGTACTAATAAGATTTTAAAACAATTAATAGTTATGGATAATGTAATTATTAATTCGGTAGTACTACATCTATCAATTAATGTACTAATTAGTGTACTAATACTATTTATGACATTATTATTGACTCCACTCATTAATTACATTACAAATTTCAAAAATCTCTTAAATTATGTCACATCATCAATTGATATACTAATTAGTATACTCATTAATATATATAGCATTATTCTTATTAATTTAGTAGCAGCAGCAGCAGCAACAACAACAACAACATGAGGTTTGCAGTGTAATAAATAAAATCTCCAGCCATGGCAGGGATCAAGATATTATTCAAAAAAAATAACATTTTAATAGAGTTTGAGAACTAATTGGTAAAATAAAAATAAAAAAAAAATCAGAAACACTTATAATTTGATATGACTTTTTTCTTTTTTTGAGAAAAAATAATTTAGTACTTATTTTCTTTCGAAAAATTCAACCAAATATGGTCATAGAATTATTAATTAAATTTCGAAATCAGATTCCATGCAAGTTGAATTATGGACCATGAAAAAGATTCTTTTTGCTGTCTTTTTTCCTGAATTAGGGGCATAACACTGGGTCAAACTTTATCAACTGGATTCATCAAAATTCTAAACACGGTTCAACATATTTTTATTTGCAAATGACACCAAGGAATGTATTCATTCTTGCTTTTTGTCAGTTTCTTTTATTTTCTTTGTTAGGTGTTCTCCACCAACTTTCTTTCCTGATCCATTCACTTTATTTTTGCCAACCACTCTGTGAGACTCTTCTCACATTTTTACTCCAAGTGACCCAAACTTAATTGTTTGATTTTCAAATTAATTTTTTATAACATTGGATAGGAAACGATTGTTGATAGGATTGTGATGGATGATTTTTTTTTTTTTTTTTGCCCATACAGTAAGATTTAGTATGGTAGTAGAGTTAGATAATTACAATACATATAGTTTCATTTACTCGAATCTGAGATTTCACCTCATTAACACTTAAATGCTCTCTCATGACTATAGTTCAAGTCTTGTGAAAAATAAATTATATCATAAGATTAGATGTGTTGAATGATTGAATATATAATAAGATTATGGGATAGTTTGTATCATGGGATAAAGAATTGGACATAGAGAGTGAGGTCTCATGTTTGGTTGAAATGAAATAAACAGATATAATTATTTTTTATTGTTGAATAAAGGAGAAAAATAATTCAAAGAGGCCTAATCTCTATTTTTTTCCTCATTGAATATCCCATACCATGCCATACCAATATTAAAGTTATTAAGAATTTTAATATTGTAGTAAACAAACAACAAACTAAAATACTTGAGGGACCTAGCTAACCCTTAATCCTTATGCTCTTTCTTACTCTACAATCAAATAATGAATTAGTTTTTGAAGCGGAGTCCAATTATCCTTCTCATTAACTGAAGCAATCAAATCTGACCATTGTTTTATAAGTCTTTTAACTCACCTAATTATTTAATTTTGAATTAAATGTGTAAATGCAATTACACGCGACCAATGACGGATCCAAGATATTCAAACTTTACGGAGTAAATACACATGTAACTTTTTATTTTTAAAAATTATCTTATTATTACTAATATAATACACATAATTTTTACAAATTTGGGGGAGCGATGCTTCCACCCACCGTAGATCCATCCATGCATGTGACATTGTGTACTTTATTCTATAAATGTTGAATCTTATCACAATTGAGACTTATCAATTTAGGTGGGAGCAGAACTGTAGAATAGTAGAAAGTACAAACATGTTATAAATGGTCCCAAATTGAAAGGAACCAATTAAGGTACCACCAACTTTTGTTTTGGAGTGAAAACAAAAACAAATTCACACATATGTTGATGTAAAAGTGAAATCAAATGACAAGAATCCAAAGACAGATAGAAAGTGGCCTTAGCTGTTAGCCTGTTGTCAAGTTAGTGTTGATATTGTTGTTCTGCACAATAGCCCTAACTCTTGGTTCCATTCCCCACTGTGGAGCTAAGTCCAATAAAAGTAGGATTTGATGATCAAGTGCAACTCCTATTTGGTAAGGACCTAATGGGACTCCTGGCCCTGAGTTTGAGCCTATTTAGGCTAATTACTCGAACGATAATAATTAACAATGTGAGTTTAAATTTTTACCTATATGTGAATTCGTGACTTACCATTACATAATTGAGAGTTCTGCTATATAATACCACTTGAGGTGACTTAACTGCTATATGATTGAGATAATCATTACCCTTAACTACGTATACATATAATTATGATTACGGATCACAAGTGCGATATTGTCAAAATAATTTTTGCAATCAAATGGTTAGTGCATGTAGTTCTTGATTAGATTATGTATATAATACACATATGTCATGTTTGTTTAGACATATTAGATTTGATGTGATTAGTATTCTTAGAACTGTTAGTTCTTTAGATTGTATATTCTATCCTATGTTTCGTTTACTTGAATATCAGAAAGAGTGATTGACAAAATGTTATAAATTTTTTCATTTAATCAGTTATTTCAAACCTTTCCTTAGTCACTCATTTTATATCACATCCCCACTCTTAGGATTCAATTGTATGTCATATAGACACCGTGTCTAAGTTAACTATTAATTCATATCCTAATTAGCCAAACATGAGATCATGTACATTATTAATTCAATCCTAAAACCTTGTTCTGTGCAATTTTTTGAGAGAGGAAATATTAAACAAAAAACTGAAAAGTAGAGATTTTTTTTTCCTTCCAAATTTATGATAGTACAAGACTCTCTGGCATAAATATTGTACTTTTATGAATTTAAAATTAAAATTATTTTCCCAACTTCACACTTTATTATTATTATTATTTATATTATTATTTTAACATTCTTATCGATTTGTACTTCGTGAGATGTTGACATATAATGGATAGATCCAAAGTTTCTTCCATTTCTATTCTTTTATCACTCCTTGTTTAAAATGTATTTTAAGGCCCCGTTTGAAAACAAGTTAATTTAGTAATTTTTTAGTTATTTGGCTAAAATATAAGCTAAAAAAAACTAGTATGTTTGGGATAATTTTTTGGCTTTTTATGAAAAGATGTGCAAAAAGTAGAGAGAAAAGAGAATCTTTGACTTTTTGGTATGAATTGTTGGCTTTTTGGCTAATTTAGTAACTTTTTGACTTTTTGACTAAAAGGAAAGGTTCCCAAACGAGTATATATATATTGTCACTATATTAATTGGTTGAAATGTCTTAATTCTTCATCTTTAGCATTTTTTTTTTTGTTTGTTTTTTAATGGTTTATGTTTAACGAAGCATGATACCCAAAAAAACAAAAACAAAAACAAAAATGGAACAATGAAGTTTCAGAAGGCGAAGAAACTAAATTGAATCACCGAAAGTTATAATCATGATACATGTGTCACTTGACATAATGAAGCCACTAAAACTATATCAAACGATACCTTAGAAATTTAGTACGGATGATCTCAAACTAATACTAACATGAAGTCTTATCTTTTAGAAAATTTTGAAATTTTTATAGTGATCTATAAATAATGGATTAAACAACCTAATAATTGAGTCACCTTGGTATTTATATTTTTACAGTTTGTGATGATCCTATTAAAGGGCTCAGTGGCCATATCATTTGGAGGAAACAAAGAACCAGCTGCATTTGCAGAGATAGTATCCATGGGAGGCATCAACTCTGAAGTCAAAAAGAAGCTTATCGTTGAAATCGGCACAATTTTACAGAAGAAGTTGTTGATCGAACGGTCACGATTCGTCCTCAAAGTCCACGATACAACAGCAGGGCGTAAAAACTCCAAAATGTGACCCACAATTAGCTATACATCTGTTTAGAATTACATTGTGTTATTATAACCAGATTTCAAATTGATCCGGCCGAGAATGTGAAGATGATGATTCTCTTAGATTGAATTTGGGAAAATCTGTGATGATGAATTTAAAATAACAATGTAAAATAATTATTAAAAAAAATCATTGATAAGGATTTCTAGTTCCACAAGGATAGTAATAAAATAGTTTCTTTTATCTCTTCTTAATTTTTCTATTTAATTTCTCAATCTACCTATCAAAGCTTAACTTTAGTATATTTTTTTGTAGAATCCAACCTCAAATGCTTCATTTGAAAGTCATCCTTCATTTCCTCATATGCTTTTGATAAGTTGATGCAAGGTTTGCCAAGGAAATAGAATCATAATCAAGAAATTATCACAACTTTTTTCACAAATGTGTTGAATTTAAAGACTACTATAATTATAGATACAATATAGATAAATTCTCTATTATTTTAGGGGTCTACAAACCCAGAAATTTACCAGAATTTGAAATCGAAGGCTGAGATTTATTGACGACATAGTCCACAACAACCAAACTAAATCCACAATTTTCATTTGAAAATCTAGAAAAGTTTATGACTAAAATTCCTGATTCATAGACTTATTGATATTATTAATCACTATAGTCTAACAACCAAATAATTGGTTTAAGTACCTAGAAAAAGTACACAAAATTTTACCAACAAAAAAGACAAAAAAAAATGCAGTCCAGTTCCACCGCCCAAGACTCCAAGAGTTATTCGAATCTCACGCATTATTGGGGTAAAATTCTAAATACTTTTCGTTGTAAGCTTTTTGGCTGATTTTGTCCCCAAAAAATAGTGTCATCCACATTCAACTTTTGTTTGGTGAAATCCACACAATGTTAAAATAAATTTAGATCACATATTATTTCTTTTCTTAAAATAAAATTTTGAGTATTTTTTTGGGATACATAAACTTAGAGTATCTCCAACAAACACTCTAAATGCACTTAAAAAAAAAAAAAAAAAAAAAAATTGAAAATAATATCCACAATTTAGCCCACTTGGTTGTTTGATTTTCCTCCAAATTTGATTACTCTAATAATGGGGTTGTTAGATTGATAATAATTAATTATTATCTAAATTTGCGAAATTCCTTTAATACTGGCTTGTGAGATGGATCTCTGGGCCGTACTTTAATTAGGCCCCAAAAAATATAATATAATTATGGGGAACTGACCCAAAGGTGTAAGCCCAACATATTACGTCCCATTTAGACCCAAAACAAATTCAACATTCCATTAAGTCCTCAAATTATCAATCAGACGAAAATACCCTCACAGATCATCCAATTTACACGCGCGCAACCTCCGCCCACGATCATCTCACACCAGTCTGATCAGTACACTGTCATATCTTCGCCGCTTGCCTCCGCATTCTTAGTCCTCCATTTCTTCACCGTTCGACTCCACTACCTCTGAAACCTTACCCTAACCACAAAACGAAGCCGTTCATCTTCTCTAATCGGCGACTGTCAACAACACGAAGAACCATCACAATTCTGAAGAAATTTCATAGTTTCTGACTTCTAATTTATAGAATGGGAAAAAAAAGTAACATCTCTCTTCACCTTTTATTTTTCATTCAAATTTATACATTATTCTTTTATATTTTGTATATATCATACCGTATCAATAACACTTTCACAAAAAAAAAAACTTGTAAAACACATTTTACACACTTCAAAATATATAAATCCTATTTTATATAATCCCCTGTTTTAAAACATTATAATCTCCTGTTTTTACACATAAATCTCTGTTTGTACACATTCAACTCCTTGTTCTTATTCTTGTTGTTGTTGCTTCTTCTTGTTGTTAAATATTGGCTTTTCTTCTTCTTATTGTTGCTACATTTCGTTGAATACTTCATCTTCTTGTTGTTATTGTTGTTGTTTACAGAATACAATGGACTGTTCTTATTGTTGCTAGTGTTTATAAAACTGAAACATCAGATAGTTTCATCACTCTACAAGTAACATATCTAAATTTATTCAAACTGCAAAATTACATAGTTTAATCACTATTCAAAACAAATAGGTAACTTATTATAAAGTGCAAATCAAACTACCAAATTATACAGTTTTGTAACTATTAACAAATAGATATAACTTAATATTAAACTGCATATAAAAATGTAAAATTATACAATTTTATCACTATATTACTCATGCCTTGCTATTGCTTTCATTTTTTCAAAAATAGTTGTTCGAAAATATTGGAAGAAACAAACCAATATGCCCAAAAATCCAATCAGGGATTTAAGTGTCTCCCCTTTTGACAGTCCTTCACCTGTATCTACTGAAACGCCACCAACATCTCCCCCTTCACAAAAAAACTCAACCATCACAACAAAAAACAACCAAAAAAACCCACAAAACAACCACACTACCTACAAGAAAAAGCCCAAGAACTACATCACAGACCACACCTGCATAACAAACACCAACCACATTTCCAACTAAAAGAAAAACAAACAAAAGAAAGCCAACAAAAAAACAAGAAGCTCCTTCAACCAAAAAAAGAAAGCTCTAAGAAAGCCAATTAACTCCTGAAACACAAACCAAGGCATCAAAAGAGAAAAAAGGAATAGTTACTGCAAAAAGAGTCTAACAGTTTAATTACCATTCCAACATCGGAACGGTAATCAAACTGTTCAAGGAGGTCAAATTCACAACAGTCCAAAAGACAGAGCTGCAAAAAACCCCTTTTTGGACCATTATAAATGCTCTCTCCTCAACACAACTGAAGGCCTCTTGGTGTAGATGCTACAATTCCTTTGTAGCAGAAATGACAAAACTCTACAACAAAAAAAAGAGAGCATTTATACTTGGCAAAAAGGAAATGAAACTCATAAACAGTGATGCGAGGCTCATTTTTGGTATCGACTGTGGAGAAGACAGCATCACTACCAAATCCTATGCAAGGTCAAAGGATTTTGAGCTCGCATTTTATAAACGAAGATGCAAATCAGTGAAGAGACTACATGCCAAGTCATTGACCAAAATGTTTCAAGAAACAAAAAAAGAAAAATCAACCAATGACCGTCAAGATCTTGCAAGGGTCATCACCCTTTACTTGTGTCTGAAACTTCTCATGCCTACAACAGGCCATACACTCAGTTAGAGTTTCTTCAACTATGTTGACAATCTCAACAACATCAAGAAGTACAATTGGGTTGAGGCAATAAAAGGCACACTGATGAATTCAATGGCAAATGCAAACACACAACCCAAGGCATGTTACTGGATGCGGCATGTTACTCTTGGTAAACATACTACTTAACTATTTCACACAAAAATATCAACATCCAACTATTTCAAACTATCTAACATATTTCAAAAAAATTTTATAGTACTGGTATTGCGAGCACAGTAAACTCTTCCGACCATCCAACAAAAAAGGCTTCCCAAGATTTATGAAGTGGAATCTTGGCAAAATGTACTCTAAGTGGAAACACATCAGCCTTGCTGACTTTGAAAAGGTATTCAAACTCTTCTATACTCTCAGAGCACAAATCTATTCAACACTCCTTTCACAGTCATTATAGTAACAATCATGTTATCAAACTGTAAAAATTTACAGTTTCAAAACACACACCTATTTAACACTCCTCTCACTCATGTTATGAAACTGCAAAAGTTTGCAGTTTCAACGCACAAATCTATTCAACAATCCTTTCACATTCATTACACTAACAATCATATTATGAAACTGTAAAATTTTACAGTTTCAAAGCACAAATCTATACAACACTCGTTCCACAGTAATTACAGTAACAATAATGTTATGAAACAGTAAACTTTTGTAGTTTCAAAGAAAAAATCTATTTAACACTCCTTTAACATTGATCACACTAACATTATGTTATGAAACTATAAGAGTTTGCAGTTTCAAACAACATATTTTCAACACTTAACTCACATTACTCACAATACAAATTATGTTATGAAATTGACCAATTTTACAGTATTACTGATATATACCACATTGTTCCAATGCAGGTTGACCAAAGTGCTTTAACCCCAACTGACCAATTTACAGTATTATTGATATATACTACGTTGTTCTAATATAGGTTGACCAAAGTGCTTTAACCCTAACTGAACAAGAAATACAGTTATTGCATATCAATCAAAGCATATCAACAGACTCTTCAGCAAAAAAACATGACCACAGAAAGGACAAGAAGCGAAAAAAAAAAAACAAAAGCAAAAAAAAAAGAAAAAAGAAAGAAACTTCTAGACAGTGATGATGATGACTTTCTCGAAGAAGAACACCAATCAGAATCAGAACAAGAACAACAACAAAAAAGAAAGAAAAGAAAGTAAGAACCATAAAAGCAACAAATTGAAGAAGCAAAAAGTGATGAACAAGAAGAAGAGAGTGATGAAGAAAAACAAGAGACTGATAAAGAAAAAGAAGAAGAAGAAGAAGGTGATGAACAAGAAGACATTGATGAAAAAGAAAGCCAACAAGAAAAAGAAGAACAAACAGACCAACAAGAAGAAATCAATGAACAAGAACTGATAGACCAACAAAAACAACTTCTTGAAAAAAAGAACAAGCAAACCAACAAGAAGAAAAAAGGACAGAACAACAAGAAGAAAAACTCCAAGAGAAATTTGACACATTTCATGCACAAGGTAAACTCTTGTCTAATACTGAACCAAACTGCAAAATTTAATTAAACTAACCAAAACAAAATCCAACATTTTTATAGGTGATGACCAAGCACAAACATCAACCAAAGAGGACGACAAGGACAAACTCATAGCATCCATGAGAGCACAAATGCAGGAAATGGAACAAAAATTCATGGCTGAATTGCATAGAAAGGAAGAGCAGTTGAAGGAAATGTCCACCAAAAAAACTAGCAGTCCCCAACAAAGATCAATGGTCAAGAGAATCAAACAAAAGTCAAGAAAACAAGCACATAAGCCAGATTTTGAATATCAACCAATGACAAAAGCCAAAGAAACTATGCAGAAACAAAATGACAAAGAAAATACAAGAAACGAGAAAGAAGTTGCTGCTAATGTACCCAAGCCAGCAGGGGGTACTGATGAGGAAAAAGAGAAGGAGAATGAAAAGACAAAAGAAGGAATCGAAACAGAGAAAGAACCTGCTGCTAAACCCGAGCCAAAAGAGGGTGCTAATAAAGGAAAAAAGCAAGGGAAAGAAAAGACGAAAGAAGAAATCGACCAAGAGAAAGAAGCTGCTGCTAAACCCAAGCCAAAAAAGGATGCCAATTAAGGGAAGACACAAGTTCAAGTAGCTCCTGATTTGGAAAGTGATGCTGATTTCAAGGAAGAATCAATCCATAACAAGCCACTTGCCTTTTCATTCCACAAAACAAACAAGGTTTGGCATAGCCTATCCAAAAAGACCAAGACCAAATTCAACTCATCAACAACACACAATTAATTGCTTGTGTCTGGTCTGGCAGCAAAGATGAAAATTGCATATACTTTTCAGATATATGCAGATTGTCCAACATGGAAGCCTTATATGGAAATGTAGGTCTTCAATTGCACAATTTTACAGTTTCTGTTGATATTCAATAACTTATTCCACAAACCTAACACATTCTCATATATAACATGTTTCAGGTCATTGATGCCTTCGCAGAAATGAAATTGGCACTCTAACCATCAATTGAAGAATTTTAGAAACATGATCTAGCATTTACAAGAAATCCATATGCAGGAAGATCTTACATTTTCTCAACATTTATCAATGTAAGCAAAACTATTAACATACCTTTTAATATTATTCAAATTGCAAAATTTTCTACCTTCTTAACATGTCTCACTGCATACTTTTATAACATATTTCAAACATACATAAATTACAGACTCCACTACAAAACTAAGATCAGGCACTGAGAGAAAAAATGATGGACAACCATTTTTCAGAAGTAATAAAAAATAGATATATCCATTTCCCAATCAACCACGACAACCATTGGACGATTGTGGTCTTTGACAATGCTGATGGGATATGAAGGTACTATGACTCTTTGAGGTCAGCAAAATGATTCAAAACAAGCACTTTGATATTGCAAAGGAAATTGTAAGTTAAATAAAATTTCCTACTTAGTTCCATTTCTTTCAAAATATCTCAGCACATCACTATAACTAACAAAAACATCCACTAACTATTTTGTAGCAACAACATCAACTGAGATGGAATAAAGCATTATTCAGCAATCAAGGAAACGTGTTATCATCTCAAGAGTGCGAGACAGTAATTGCATCAATTAAGGAATGCCCACAACAAACCCCACACTCGTAAGATACAAACTCAATAACTAATGTTTCAATATGCTAAATTTTGTAGTTTTACCTAACTAATTAATTTCATCTAAAACTTTGCAGGAATGATTGTACAATCGCCGTCTATAATGTTATCAACCAATATATCAACTGGCAACCTGTGCAGAAATCACTTTGACCAACTGAGTGGGTCAAATTTCAAGCAGAAATCATCAGTCAATTTCTCAATGATAAGAACCGATCTTGAAACCTCGAGCACTACCAAATGTTGACAAAACATACCAAACAATAGAAACAATGAACAAACTTCTTTATAATAAAAATACTCATGTGAACATATTTTTGTACTGTTTTTTTTTACATGTGACAAGTACTTTTTATGCTTTTGGTAATTGATCTTCTTGCGGTTATCATGGTGATAATGATTGTTGTCATTGATGTTGTTGTTGCTCTTGTTGTTGTTATTATTCTTGTTATTGTTCTTCATGTGGTTATTATTCTTGTTTGTGTTCTTGTGCTTATTATTGTTGTCACGTTTGTGGTTGCATATAAATTCATACAGGACAGATTGTTTCTAATAATTCTTAAAACTGCAAAATTATGCAATTTCATCAGGTTATTTCTAATAATTCTTAAAACTACAAAATTATGCAATTTTATTAGATTGTTTCTAATTGTGGAGAAGTGGTTTGGAAATACTCTTCTAATCCTGGGGAACGCTCGTGATCCTCTTCTGGTCACCTGAAAAGGAATAAACACTCCGGTCGGGGGTGTCAGAATTAGCACTCCGACGGACAAGTCAATATCCACACTTAAGAATGCTTGTATTCTAAGGTAAGCACAACAATTCTCACCTACCTCCTTCTGGCTGATGTTTCTTCTATTTATATCTTTTCTTCTTTGGGCCTCGGGATTAGATCCATTCCCCACCCCATATTCGGCACATTTTATAATGGACTGATCTTCACTCGGCCCCTTGCTTAATCAGTTATTTGGCCGAGTAGGGTTGGATTTGAGCTTTAAAGCCAATTGCCGAGTGCTTCGAACCTCGACTCTTCCAGATTCGACTATCCGGAATCTCTACGACTCCCGAATCTCGGCCCCCACAATTGCCCCCCAAGCACTCCACTAACGACAGTTGGCTGGAGTGTTTGGCTTCGAACTCGAAGACTCAGAGCCGAACTTCGGCGGCTGACTGTATTCTAACGCAAATGTCTGTACACACCCTTCTCGGTTATCATTTCAACTTCCCGCCTCTTCGTACACTTCTATTTATTGTGATTTGAAATTTCAACGTCTTTTCAAATGCATACACGCTTTTAGACGCCTGTCACTGGACTGCCTCTCGAACCACCTCTGCAACTTCCTACTCTTCTCTATCTCCTTCGCCTCTTGTAAGTTCTCTCCTTCTCTGCTTTGTTTTTTAGCTTAGCATAATCCTATTGGCTGGGGGGAATGGAGAAACATTTAAAAGATCTCCTCTCACCGGATCGAATATCTGGCTTCCGACGCCATTTTTCCATTCCTGATGACGTCTGTCTGTCATTTGTGGCAGACGGCACCCTTGATATGGAGAGGGTTAATAAAACCACGATCGTCTTTCCTCTTCTATCAATTGCAGAGGGTGGGGTCCGTTTCCCCCTTCACCCACTCCTTAGGGCCGTGCTTTGCCACTGGGGGTTAATCCTTTCCCAACCCAACGTCAACTTCTTTAGGGTCGTGATGGAGATTATCGCACTAAACCGTTGCCGTAGGCTTAACTTTGACATTCCCGCTATTCGGCATTGCTACGCCTTGGCCAAGTCTTCTGGTCAGCACGGGCGTTATTTCCTTAGGGCCAAAGACACCGACCATCAACTAGTGACTCTGCTTTCCAGCTCTGGGAAGCGAGTCGATGATGTTATGGTCGTCGTCCAAGGAAACTGGGAATTCGGCGAAGGCGAGGATCGCCTTGATCGCATTCCTAGATAGAGGGGCGAACCAGGTGGCCGAGTATCTTCTTTTATTTATTTACTTCTTGTATTTATAAAACTTTATTTTCGGGACCTCATGGTTTTGCTTTTGCAGGAAACAATTTGAAGAAAGTCTTGACCTCGACCGATGACGCCGTCCTTTCGAAAATCAGGACTGCGCTCAAGTATTTCGGCCGACCAAGTCTTCAGAAGCAGGGGAGGGCGGCCCACATTCTGCTCCGCTACGAGCCGACTTATACGACCTTTTCAGCGTCGGAAAACATCCCAATTCCGGAGGGTGAGGAGTTTCTTATCGCCCTTATCTTGACTGATTTCAGAAATTTGAGGCAAGTTGGTTGCGAAGGATCAGATTCGGAGCGACCGGAAGTGGCTAAGGCCGCCGAGTTAGACCAATCCGAAACTGAGGTTGACGAGGCTTTGAAGTTAGCATTTGAAGAAGCCGGTCTCAATTCGGTTGATCCTCCGTCCAGCTCAGGTTGAGAGGACCGTCCGCTTGACGATATTTTTCATGGTCTGGAGGACCTTCCCGACGCGTTCCCAGAAGATATGGCTGGATTGAGCCTCACTAAACTTGCCAAGAAGGCGAACGCGGAAAGGATGGCCGCGCGGCGAAGGGCGGAGGAGATTCGGGCTGCCGAATCTCAGTCCCAGTCCTCCTTGCCTGTTATTGAGGGGACGACAAAGAACGGAAATACCGAGGTGGAATCTTTTGTACAGACAAGTGTAGAAGTTGAGCAAAGGGTGGAGAAGCGCCCTGCCGATGTCGAAGCCGGCTCAGAAAAAGACCGTGCGGACAAACGACCTCGTTTGGAGGAGTCGGATGTGATTGTATCTTTTGTTATTCAGCCAAAGATAAAAAATACGCCGATCTCCTTCGATGCTTCGGTGATCAAAGATCCAGCGGTTGCCCTTAGCTTGGCAACGTCCGTTTCACTGCCTGCTGACAAGGCGGCTTTTCGGGCAGAGCCTGATCTGGTTACAATTGGGTTGGCCGCGCAATCGGCTCTTTTGGTATATATCTGCACTTTGTCTTTTCTTTTTATGCAAACATTATTTTGTTCTCAACTTCCTATTTTACAGGCCGTTGGAAGGATAGCCGACATGGGTCGTTGCTATCACGATGCCGTCGAGTTAATTGGCCGTTTACAAGCGGAGGTTGAGGGCCAAAGGAGTACGGCGCAGACGGAGGGCGCCCGTGCCGAGGTCGAGATGGAGAGAGCCCGCAATGCTGAAGAACTGAGATCAGTTGCAGAGAAGAGGGCGGATGCGAGTGACGACGCGCTTAAATTGGCCCAGGAGGCGATCTCTAAATTGGAGGCTAGGTTGGAAGAGATGAAGGCGGCGAAGGAAACAACTGACCTGAAGGCTTCCAGCGCATTCGATGCTGGGAAAAAATTTGCTTTTGATGAATATGTAGACGAAGTCCCCAAATTTGAGAATCGGGGATTTAAACATGGCTGGCTCAAAGCCCTTGCTGCTGCTGATGTGACATTGGCTACGCCAATTCCATACGAGCAAGTGGATGTTGAGCCGCTGGAGTCTGACTCCGAGGGCTAATTTGGGCGGCTCTTGTTTTTGTTTTAGGATTTGCATGTAATTTTCAGCTTTGTACAACTTTTTGTCTATTAATTTTCATATGTAAAATGTTACAATTTGTGCCCAATTTACTTAATGAAAATTCATTTTGAACTTTGTTGTTACTAATGAACAGAATTGTTGGGTTGCCGTTTTCGATAATTTCGATAAAACATTTTGTATACTTACCGACTAGATGATTAGGCCGTTTAAATAGTTAGGCTGTTTAAAAAGCCAAAAATCAGTACATGAAGTGGCTGTGGGACATATCAATCAGCATGGGGCCAAGATGCTCGGCCGGTTAGATTAATAAATCTGCCCTTTCCCCAGCCAGTGCATGGACTTCAAGGCATTCTCCCATAATTGCCGTTTAGATAATTAGGCCGTTTTAACAAGCCAAAAATCAGTACATGAAGTGGCTGTGGCACATATCAATCGGCATGGGGCCAAGATGCTCGGCCGGTTAGATTAATAAATCTGCCCTTTCCCCAGCCAGTGCATGGACTTCAAGGCATTCTCCCATAATTGCCGTTTAGATAATTAGGCCGTTTTAACAAGCCAAAAATCAGTACATGAAGTGGCTGTGGCACATATCAATCGGCATGGGGCCAAGATGCTCGGCCGGTTAGATTAATAAATCTGCCCTTGCCCCAGCCAGTGCATGGACTTCAAGGTATTCTCCCATAATTGCTGTTTAGATAATTATGCCATTTTAACAAGCCAAAAATCAGTACATGAAGTGGCTGTGGCACATATTAATCGGCATCCGTCATTTGGAGACTGCCAAAAGCATTAATGAAATTGCCTCGGGGTCGCTGCATGCCTACGAATAAATGGGGTGAGTTTGCACCAGTGGGTCCACTTATTCTTATTCAGACTCGATTTGAACTATTAGCTTGGGGCGAGGGTGAATGTCAAACAGACTGTTCTTCAATAGCAGAGGAGAGGGATGAACGCTGGCTGAGCTAGATACTGCGATGAATCGCAGCAGCGAGCCTGCGCATACGGGAGGAAGGACGTCCAAGGAAAGTGAAAAACGTCAACTTTCAAGCCGTCGAAGCAGATCACCTCGAAGAGAGAAGCATCAACGGGGAAGCTCCCTGCGACCACGACTGAGGAATGAGTCAGACACGACGCCACGACCATTGAGTTTTGCGGTGTTCGTGGGGAATAAACCGATGACTGAGGCAGATTCCATCGTCAATGATCCGGGCGTAGCGGTCGAGTTTGCTCGACAGATCTTTCCACCGGAAGTCCAACAATCGATGGTTGGACGACGAGATTTCGAAGTGTTTCGAGAAGGTATTCATGGAGCAGTGAAGGGGCTGTACACCGCCTACGAAGTCGGCATGCGTCTGCGCGCTGCGCAGCGGGAGATGGAGAAAATGGACGAACAGGTCCGCAGTTCGGAGGCTTATGCGGAGAAGGCGGAGGGCGAGCTTAGGGACCTTAGGAAGGTTAAAGTCGCCGATCCGTATGCGGCGGGTGTAGACGCGCCCGTGGGCCTCATGCTACAGTTCAGACTCGATTAGTCACGGTTCTTAATCTGATCTCGCAAAGTGCAATGCGAGATTGATAAATCACCAAAGAGTCCAAATCCGGCAAATCGTTTTGGAAAACAGATTTTTTTTGAAAGAAGTGCCAAACATGGATTGCTTTGTCAGATACAGAGTCGCCATCTAAATATTTTTTATGGGGCAATTTAGGAAACCCTGACTCGTTGCCTAAGGCCACGTGTCCGTCATCACCAAAGTTGCCTCGGCTCGGGAACTTGGGTACGATTGGGGAAGGTCAGCTATGAGCACCCCCTCTCGCCCGATCCGAAGATCGGCCTCTACTAACCATGATATCTAGTTTTGAAAACCTTATGCGTTCTTATTCCAGTTAATTAGCTAATCTTACTATATGATGCGCACAACACAAAAGTATAGACTAGATCGCCTAATTTGGAACAAAGCATTGCATATCCGCTCGTTTGGAAAATGGTTTGAAATTTGCTACTCGCGAGTAGGCTAAAACACAGATTTCAATGAGTCGTTCCAACTCAAACAATCCAACCTTCACCCACAGGCATTCAGGCAATTTACATCACATAAGAATATAGCCACATGGTAAGCATGCTGTCATGGCAGTCACTCATACGCATGGAAGGATGCTAAAGCATAAATGCTCACCGAGTACTCCAAGCCAAAACAGAAGCTAGTTAGTAATCAAATGCATGATCCTAGCTCATGTTAAGATGGCTAATGCATCACATGCAAAAATGCAACTAAGATAGGCTTGGCTATTCTAAGATGGCATGTGAAATGCTACAGATAACATGTATTCAACTTGGAATTGAAATACAATACAATTAGTATGATGCGCCGAGCCCGGTGTATGCAAGACATATGAATGAATGCAAACATGCGAGCATAAGTATGCTAATTGAAACATGCCCTAATCTAACCATCGTAAGCAGGTAAGTAAAAGGGAGAGAGACGTGGGGTTGGAAGACATGCATCACACACACGCACACTTATTACAACATTGCCCTCTCGCGGAGGGTCCAAAAGAATAATACAAATCACCTAATTAACTAACTCACGAGCTAATTAATTAATTACAAAACCACTTAACTAATTAACAAATCAATTAGTCTACCAAAGCAGTAAAATAGCCTCGGGAAGAGGGATGCACGCATGCTCGGTCGGTTTTGCTCGGAAATCCATCGCCATGCCACAGTTGCCTCTGTTTACACTGCTCTGCTCTTTTGAAAACTGTGCCAACCTCTGTGACACCTTTGAAACATCTTGGAGACATGCTGGATAGCCGGCCGGCACTGAAGATGGCCGACCGGCCATCTCTTCCTGCAGAATCTTGTTTGACAGCAGCAGAGGGCAAACAGAGCATGGCAATGCATTTTCAAAGCAATGTATGCACAACCACCCTCCCTATCATGTCATGAACTCAAGAGAGTATGGTTCTCGACCCTCGGGCCACCAATCACGCATTTCAATGCATGATGGCCAAAGGAGCCAAGTTGTGCATTTTGATGTCAAATGTAATGCACACCAAACAAACACATAAGGCCCAACCTCAATCATAGTGATTTCAAGAGGCAAGGCATGCATGCAAAATGCAATGCAACCTAGGCATGCAAGCTAAGTATGCACCATGAACATGAGGGCAAGCAATGCAAACATGCAACATGGACAACACACAAACATGTAACAACATGTTAAGTGGCTAAAAGAGAGAATACATGCCAAATGCATTACAACCTAAGCATGCAACAACATGTCATGTAGCTCAAGCAATGCAACAAAATGCAATATGGCAAAGCATGTGTCAACAATGCAAGTAATGAGCATGCAAAACATCATGCAACCAAAGCATGCAAACATGAAGCAATGTAACAACATTTGAGCAACATGTAAAAGGTGGACTTAAACTAATATGGACAAGCCTCAGCCATGTCTAAAATCAGTGGCCAAATGTGCTAAAATGATGGCTTGACATGCACCAAAATGAAGCTCATGTAATGGTCCAAAAATGAGGTATTCATGCATAACTCTCAAACGCATTTAAAGAGTGAAAAACATGGGAATATGGCATACATATAAGCTCTGAAATATGATGCACAATGATGCCAAAACATAGAAACACCTCAACATAGGCATGCAATAGGCTCCAAAACTCGAAGCTAGGCAAGGGTATTGAACTACAACCATGCATAGCAAGAAACATTCGACCATGAGGCCTCAAAACAGAGCTAGGGCAGTCCAAAATACGCACAAAATCAGTTTATGGCATGGTCAAAAAGTGCTAGAATCAAGGGTCACCAAAGCATGCAAAGTAAGCTAGTGAACCATGATTTGCACTACAACTATATGAAGCATATGAGAGGTCACCAAACCAGCCAAAAACAGAAGTATGCCATGCCAAAATATGCCCAAATAACCACTGAAACTCAGTCAATACATGTTAGAATGAAGTGCTCCTTTGGAAGGCCATGCAAAGGGTTGTTCTACACATACATGATAGACATACAAAATGGCAAAATCAACTCTAGAAAGAGGTTATGACAGCCCTAAAACTCACTGAAAAGGGCCTGGAATGAGCCAAGGAAGCATACAAGTAAAGGCCCCTTTGAAAGGCCTTGAGGATGATTACTCTACACATGCATAATAGACACTTTATATGGCAAAATGGGCTCTGGACAAAGCCTATGAAGACCTTAAAACTCACCAAAAAAGGCCTGAAATATGGCTTTGAAACATGCAAATAGGAGCCCCTTTGGAAGGCCAAAAATGCTAGAAAACAAGACAACAAGGGAGAGGGTCACCCCTCTCCTTCTTAGGACCTCAAAACACCATCCCCACCACTGAAATCTAGAGGGATTTCAGTGGTGAGAAGGCCAATACAAGGTGGTCCCAAAGCTCACAAAAAAGAGGCCAAACAAGGCCTAAGAGGGGGTAAACAACCCCAAACACAAAAGTGATCTTAAAAAAACTTAAAAAGGAGCTCAAAATAAGACTTTTTTTAGTTTATGACAAAGCTCTAAAATGCTTACAAATAAGGCTAAAATATGAAGCAAAATAAAGACCAAAAGAGGATAAAGTGTGTTACCCTTGTAGCCAAAAGGGGACAGCAGCTTCTTGGTCCAGAAAACCAGTCCCTTAGCCTCTGAAAATGGCTTCCAAGATCCTTAGGTTGATGATGGAGGTGTTAGGCTAAGAGTTGGTGTGCAAAGGGGCCAAGAACTATGGACTTTGGAGCTCAAAGTAGTGAGATATGTATGGTTTTTGCCTTAGCAAAATTTTTGGAACCCTTGCAATGGAAGAGGAGCTCTTCTTTTATAGAGGAACAAAGGTGCAAACTTCTCTTAGAAGCTTGAGCAAAGGGCTCAAGCTTCTCTTAGAAGCTTGGAGCAAAAGGGCCAAGCTTCTTGAGGAAGCTAGAGCAAAGAGCAAAGGGGTCAAGCTTCTCTTAGAAGCTTGGAGCAAAAGGGCCAAGCTTCTTAAGGAAGCTAGAGCAAAGAGGTCAAGCTTCCTCAAGAAGCTAAGAAAGGGTCAAGCTTCCTCAAGAAGCTAAGAAAGAGTCAAGCTTCTCTTAGAAGCTTGGGGCAAAGGGGCCAAGCTTCTTGGAGAAGCTAGGCAAAGGGTTCAAGCTTCTTGGAGAAGCTATAATAAAGGTTCAAAAGGTTCAAGCTTCCTCAAGAAGTTAAAACCAAGGTTCAAAAGGTTCAAACCTTCTCAAGAAGCTAAAACCATGGTTCAAAAGGTTCAAACCTCCCCAAGAAAAGGTCTCGGCCAGAAAAAGTGGCCGATTGACCAAAATCAGTGGCCGGCCGACCAAACACAATGCCGACCGGCCAACACCTTTGGCCGGTAGTAAGAAAACAGGGCCGGTGGCCTCAAGCCATGGTCGGTGAGGTGTGGGGATGGCCAACAAGCTATTTCTCACCCTCAGAAGCAAAACAACAAGTGTTTGGTGCAAAATCAAACACAAAACAAACAAGTCGAGAGGTCTTGAGGCAAGGCGCGCGGCCGAAACCTCCGAGAACTCAAGACGAACATGAACATGGATGATCACCGAGTGTTCAAACGGTGACGTCCAAGTCTTGAGGACGGTAAAAAAATGGGGTGTCTACAGCGGGTCAATCTAACCCGGTTGTGGACGAGAGGGTGATCCAACGACTATTGAGTCATGCCATCGCTGACCGAGATACGGCAGGCATGTTTGCCGTAGCAAATGCGAGGGCCAAGTGTTACGAGCAGGGTTTCCATGCTGGCCGGAAGGTTAGAATCGACAAAACGAAAGAGACACTTGCTGAGGAGGTCTGCCGATGCGAGAATCACGGCTTTAAGCATGGTTGGATTGCGGCTCTTCAGGCCGCAGAGGCTCTCCGAGTGAAGGGTGTCGATTTCGACTTATATGGCCTGGATCATCGTGATCATTTGCCCTTTTCCGCCTTTGAAGTTGAAAAGAGCGATGATGAGGGAGACGCTGAATAAAAATATTTGTTATAAATGTTCAAATGCGGATTGCGTCTAAGATTGACTATTGGTTGGTCGAATAAAAAAGCATTTTTATTTTCAATGTTTTATTATAAGTTTTGTTCGGCACACATGTGCTTGCATGCGTTTTATTATATAAATGTTTGAATAAACGTATTTCATACAATTGAATGGACATTGTTCGGCCTGATTTAATTGACATCATTGTGTTACGTACGACCCGAAGGGTTCATTGATCGGCCCAAAGACGTCATTCGCTAATAGGGCTCCGAATCCGGAGACTTTGATTGGCCACTCGTGATATCCACGAAGGGCGCTTCGAATCCGGAGGCTTGATCGGCCCAAAGACGTCATTCGTCGATGGGGCTCCGAATCCGGAGACTTTAATTGGCCAATCGTGATATCCACGAAGGGCGCTCCAAATCCGGAGGCTTGATCGGCCCAAAGACGTCATTCGCCGATGGGGCTCCGAATCCGAAGACTTTGATTGGCCAATCGTGATATCCACGAAGGGCGCTCCGAATCAGGAGGCTTGATCGGCCCAAAGACGTCATTCGCCGATGGGGCTCCGAATCCGGAGACTTTGATTGGCCAATCGTGATATCCATGAAGGGCGCTCCGAATCTGGAGGCTTGATCGGCCCAAAGATGTCATTCACCGATGGGGCTCCGAATCCGGAGACTTTGATTGGCCAATCGTGATATCCACAAAGGGCTCCGAATCCGGAGGCTTGATCTGCCCAAAGACGTTATTCGCCGATGGGGCTCCGAATCCGGAGACTTTGATTGGCCAATGTGATATCCATGAAGGGCGCTCGAATCCGGAGGCTTGATCGGCCCAAAGACGTCATTCGCTGATGGGGCTCCAAATCCGGAGACTTTGATTGGCCAATCGTGATATCCACGAAGGGCGCTCCGAATCCGGAGGCTTGATCGGCCCAAAGACGTCATTCGCCGATGGGGCTCCGAATCCGGAGACTTTATTGGCCAATCGTGATATCCACGAAGGGCGCTCCGAATCCGGAGGCTTGATCGGCCCAAAGACGTCATTCGCCGATGGGGCTCCGAATCCGGAGACTTTAATTGGCCAATCGTGATATCCACGAAGGGCGCTCCGAATCCGGAGGCTTGATCGGAACATCTGTGAACTAGATTCTGTAGTAGGTGAATGGGAATCTTTGTATTACAGAAAAAGAGATGTACATAGCGAACAGTTCGGAACAAGCATCATGTCCCACAAGTCGGGTTAATGATAAAATTTGCGTAAATGCGTGGAATTCCAGGGCCGTGGCAGACTCCTTCCTGACATGTCTTTGAGCCGATATGCCCCTACTCCGGCGATCGAATCAATCTGATAGGGGCCGTCCCAGTTAGGACCCAATTTTCCATCGGCCGGTTTCCTGTCAGCTGGAAGCACCTTCTTCAGGACCAATTCTCCTGGTGTGTAGCGGCGCAGCTGAACCCGTTGATTATACGACTTTGCCAGCTGCTGCTGGTACCGTGCCATGGACGCAAGGGCTCGGTCTCTTCGTTCTTCGATTAGAATCAAATCCAAAGCCAGCATCATGTCGTTTCGGCCCGTATCAAAAACTTGCGACTTGAGTGTCGGGTGGCCGATCTCCAGGGGTAAGATTGCCTGGGTTCCAAAGCATAGGGCAAACGGCGTTTCTCCAGTCGATCTTCTCGGTGTAGTTCGATGAGCCCACAGTACACTCGGCAATTCTTCGACCCATTTGCCTTTGGCTTTCTCCAGCCTTTTCTTGATGCCGTCCAAGATGGATTTATTATAGGCTTCGGCTTGGCTATTGCTTTGGGGGTAAGCCGGCATAGAAAAGTAAGGCCGAATACTATATTTGCTGCACAGCTCCCAGTATACGCCACAATCAAATTGGGTGCCGTTGTCTGAGATAAGAGCTCTGGGAATGCCGAATCGTGTTATGATGTTCCTCCACACAAAGCGCTTAACGTGCATCTCGAATGTGTGTTAATGCCTCCGCTTCGACCCATTTCGTGAAGTAATCTGTTGCGACGATCAGGTATCGCTTGTTCCTGGGGCCCTCGGCAATGGTCCTACGATATCAAGCCCCCACTGGGCGAACGGCCAAGGACTGGTGATAGAGTTCAACTCTTCAGCAGGCAGATGGTTTAACGGGGAGAATTTCTGGCACTGTTCACACTTTTTTGCATAACACTCGGCGTCCGCTCTCATTGTCGGCCAATAATACCCCTGCGTTATAGCTCGATGGGCCAAAGAGCGTCCAGAATGGGCTCCACAACTGCCTTGTGTATCTCAGTCAGAAGCTCCCGACTTTGTCCGGGTGCACACATTCCAAATATGGGCCGGAGAGTGACTTTTTTAAAGCCTTCCTTGCGGATCCAGTAGTATCGCATGGCTTTGTTTCGCAGCTTGTGTGCTTCTTTCTTGTCCTCTGGGAGTTGTTCAGAAGATAGGAATGCAACAATGGGATCCATCCAACTTGGTGCAGATTCTATAATGTTGATTTGGACTTCCTCCGAAGGGCCAATGCTTGGCTCTAGGATGAATCCTACTTCGATGGTCCGTTTAATCTCTGAGTTGATTGCGGAGGCTAGGCAAGCCAAGGCATCTGCATGGGTGTTCTGATCACGTGTTATCTGGTTCAACTCATGATGGTCAAATTTTGCCAACAGGGAATTGGCCGTTTTCATGTAGGCCGCCATACGGTCGTTTCTTGCCACGTATTCCCCCTTTAGCTGATTGATCACCAATTTTGAGTCGCACAATACAAGCAGACGACGAGCACCCAGAATATGTACGTTCCGCAAACTGGCTAAAAGGGCTTCGTATTCGGCTTCGTTATTTGATGCTTCGAAGCCGAGCTTGACGGCCCGCTCAATTATTGCGCCGTCAGGGGTCATGATTACGACTCCAGCTTTGCCGCCCCGTTGATTGGACGATCTATCACAATACAACTGCCAGATGTCCCCAACATAAATTCTCCAGTTCGCCTTCGGTCGAATTTCATCTGACTTGAAGTTGGCAACATCAGACTTGAAGTCGGCAAGGCCCCCAGTGAATTCGGCGACGAAGTCGGCAAGCACCTGTCCCTTGATTGAGGTTCTGGGTAGAAATTGAATATCGTACTGGCCAAGTTCCAGAGCCCACTTTGAAACACGTCCAGATGCTTCCGCACTGTGTAGTACTGATCGGAGGGGATAATCTGTCAGCACCTCAATGCTATGCCCCTGGAAGTAATGCATGAGCTTCCTTGCGCCATAACTAGGGCTAGGATGAGCTTTTCCAGGAAGGTAGCGTGTTTCGGCGTCAACCATTGCCTTGCTCACATAATACACTGGCCGCTGCTCCCCCAGCTCTTCCTTTATCAATACGGCGCTGACGGCTCGGTCAGAAACTGCTAGGTACAAAATGAGCGGGTCGCCAGCAGAGGGTGTTGTCAGGAGTGGTACTGAGCGGAGGTAGGTCTTCAGGCCGTTGAAAGCGGCTTCGCACTCAGTGGACCATTCAAAGGCCTTGCCCTGCCGTAATGTATGAAAGAATTGTCGGCAGTGACCTGTGGACCGGCTGATAAACCTGTTGAGTGCGGCAGCCATTCCCATCAACTTTTGAACCTCCTTTACTGAACGAGGGGAGCCAAGCTCCAGGATTGCTGTGATTTGTCTTGGGTTGGCTTCGATTCCTCTGTGGTTGACAATGTAGCCCAAGAATTTGCCAGAACCGATACCAAACGCATATTTGGAAGCGTTCAACTTCATTCCATATTTGCGTAGGATGCCGAATGTCTCTTCCAGATCGGCTATATGGTTCTACTCTTCTTTGGATTTGACCACCATATCGTCAATGTACACTTCCATAGTTTTGCCGAGTTTCTCCTTGAACATGGTGGTGACCAGTCTCTGGTAGGTTGCCCTGCATTCTTCAACCCAAAAGGCATTACCTTATAGCAATAGGTTCCTCTTGGGGTGAGGAATGCAGTTTTCTCTTGGTCCTCCGGATGCATAGCGATTTGATGATAACCTCTATAGGCATCAAGGAAGCTCATACGCTGATGGCGCGCCGTAGCATCTACAAGCTGGTCTATCCTGGGAAGAGGAAAACAATCCTTTGGGCAGGCTTTGTTTAGGTCCGTGAAGTCGACGCACACTCGCCAAGTCCCATTTTTCTTCTTCACCACCACTGTATTAGAGAGCCATGTAGGGTAGGTCACTCCCTAATTGCTCCGGCGTCAAGCAGCCTGTCAACCTCCTCAACAACGGCGGCAGTGTGCTCTGCGGCTGACCGCCGGCTTTTCTAAATGATCGGCTTACACTTAGGATCGACATTCAAATGGTGCTGTGAAACTGACGGATCTTACCGATATCTCGTACGGAGTCCATGCAAAGATATCGAGGTTGCTGAGTAGGAAAGATATTAGCTGCTGTCTGTCGGCCTGATTCAATGAGGCGCCGACCATGAAGAACTTGTCTGGGCTTTCATCGATTTGAACTCGTTATATGTCTTTCGTTGCCTTTTTATTTGGGGGCCGCCCAACATTGTCGAGGCTTTCTCGATCCGGTAACTCAATGGAATTCACCTGTAGTTCCTTTGGCGTTTTCTCAGCAAGGAGATAACATGCTTATGCCGATTTCTGTGAGCCACGGATTTGCTCAATACCGCGTTCTGTCGGGAAGCGGAGCAGCTGATGATAGGTGTTGGGCACGGCTCGCATAGTATGCAACCAGGATCGCCCCATGATGAGATTATATACGACGAGCTTGACGACCAAGAATCCCACATCCACTGTTCGGGAACCTGCTCGAACGGGAAGTCTGATTTTCCCCAACGGGTACTCTGGATTGGCATTGAAGCCGAATAGGGGGTAAGGGGCCGGAGAGAGATCCGATTCGGAGAAGCCAAGTTTGGTGAATGTCTTGTAGTACATAATCTCCGATGTGCTCCCCGGATCAATGAGTACACGCTCAATTGTGAATCGGTTTACGCGTAACTCAATTACCAAGGGATCAATGTGGGGCAGTATTACTCCGGCCAAATCCGAATCATCAAAAGTGATAACCTCGGCTTCATGGGGCCATTTAGCTGGAGTGAGTTGCTATTGAGGGTCAGACTTCGACTGAATCGCGTGCACCGCCGATGACATTGGCAGGCTGTATATCATATGGATCACGCGGAGCGAATGTAAATCCTGTGTCAAGGCTGTTGCTTTGGTTGGGTTGCCTTTTTGGACGTACTGTTGTAGTCGGCCATCTTGTACCAATTTACCGTCGTACAGGGTGAATGACGATGCGTTGAATTTCTTAGGTAGCACTGCCTTTGCAATCCGTCGTACAAAAGGATCGTCTTGATCGTTATCCGAGTTGTTTCTTCTTCGCTTACGCCTTGTACGGGGACTCTCTTTTGAAGAACTGGAAATTTCATATCGTCCCTCCCTTTTGGGCTTCGAGGATAATGGGTCGGAGTTGCTATCAGTATCTTGTTGTCGGGTTCGAGATCGTCAACCAGCTACCCTCACGGGTCGTTCCGGGCCTTGGTGTGCAGCTTGTTTGGACTTCACCACCGCCAAGGCCAAATCTTGACGGAAATGTTCGTTCTCTGCAATCATGTTCTCCAATCTTTGTTCGTTTTGCTTTGCTTGTTCCAAGATCGCTTGCATTGCTTCGTGCTCCAAAGTCGAGGGTGAGGCGAAATTCAAGGCACGTCTTGCGGCGAAAGTCTCTGTTCCAAGCATGGTTGTTGGAGTGGTTTCATCTTGCGGTATAGGGTCAACAGTGACTGTCGGAGGATCTTCCGTCACGCTCACCATGGATGTGCTTGAGTATTCCCACAGACGGCGCCAATGTGGAGAAGTGGTTTGGAAATACTCTTCTGATCCTGGGGAACGCTCGTGATCCTCTTCTGGTCACCTGAAAAAGAATAAACACTCCGGTCGGGGGTGCCAGAATTAGCACTCCGACGGACAAGTCAATATCCACACTCAAGAATGCTTGTAGTCTAAGTTAAGCACAACAATTCTCACCTACCTCATTCTGGCTGATGTTTCTTCTATTTATATCTTTTCTTCTTTGGGCCTCGGGATTGGATCCATTCCCCACCTCATATTTGGCACATTTTATAATGGACTGATCTTCACTCGGCCCCTTGCTTAATTGGTTATTTGGCCGAGTAGGGTTGGATTTGAGCTTTAAAGCCAATTGTCGAGTGCTTCGAACCTCGACTCTCCCAGATTCGACTATCCGGAATCTCTACGACTCCCGAATCTTGACCCCTACACTAATAATTCTTAAAACTGCAAAATTATGCAGTTTCATTAGATTGTTTCTTATAATTATTAGAACTACAAAATTATGCAGTTTCATCACTTAAACAAAAATTATACTATACAATTACACAGTTTCATTATCGTGAGTTGTCTTCCATGCATTATAATATGTATTTCCAACATAATTCTTAAAACTGCAAAATTATCCAATTTCATGACTCAAACAAATAGATGAACTACATTTCAAAATTGTAAATGAAACTGTAAAATTATACAATTTTGTCACTACGAAATATTAAATAAATATATCATGTAGTAAAACTGCAAGATTATACAGTTTTAATAAGAAATTTTCAACAACCTTCTCAGCATTCCACAAAAATAAAACCAACCAACTCCAAAAAAAAAAAAAAAAGTTACAAAACAATTTCAATAACTAAAGAACACATCGAAAAAGAACAAAATAATGCAACCAACCTTATTCATTACTTCCATAATACTAAGTATCACATTTTATTATCATAATTCCTCAATTTCAAATACAAATCCAAAAGAATAGACTATGGCCTCAAATAGCAGCCTTGTATATCTTCTTATTGTGATTCCCATATTTCAAGCACCTCACACACTTGATTTGCTTCACATTCTCACTCCTAGAAGGTATCCTCTTTTTCTTGTTCCGGCCGGGCTGCTTCTTCGTTATAGGAGGTTTGATAATCGAACTACCGACACTATCAAAGTCAAATCTCTCACTTGAAGGCACTGAATAAACAGATTCCTTGTACGACTCTCTAAAACAATCCATACGAAAAATAGGATCAATGAAATCATACATATCTCTACCACTACTATGCAAAGCATGCACATCATGACAACAAAAAAAACCATTTAATTGTCATTCATGGTAAGAACAAGTCCGTCTACCAATATCAATGTAAAAAGAAATACAAGAATGAATCTCAAGCACAGTATCACTAGCAACAATCACATCCCAAGATTTAGCTAGCTTCGAAGAGTCCACCAACTTCTTTTCCATAACTGGACACAATTTGATAGTCCATCTTTTAGATCCAATTCTTCTATTAGACAATTAAGTCATGATTTGAACCCTAATCATATCAACCATACAAGTAATAGGCAACTCACGGGCCCCACCAATCCAATTATTGTAAGACTCGGCAGCATTAGATGACATCTCACCATATCATTTCCCTCTAAAAAATGCGTTCGCCGACTTATCATTTTGCAAACCATCCAACATACTATCAACTCTACCATTTCCAGCAATACGCCTCAATTTCTCCATATAATGCTGGAAAGAAGCAACAGTTGGCACATAAGCACATTTAACTAATATTTTCATCAAAGTCAACTTATAATTAGTACGAAGTCCCACCAATTTGTCAATCAAATTTCTCTTCAAATGGTTCAAGCAATATACATGATGTGCATTGGAAAAAATCACTGAAAGAGCGTCTAGCAATCCATGTTGACGGTCAGACACAAAGGTCAATCTTCAGCTTGAACCAACAAGTTTTAACAACTGACTTAAAAACCATATCCAATTATCTTGATTTTCAGTGTTAACAATTGTAAAAGCCAAAAGAAACAGGCCTGAAAACAAAATAACATGAAACTGTAAAAATTAGTAGACTCATAATACAATAACAGAAACCAAAATCCACCAACTACCAAAACATACTGATAAACCAAAACTATACTAACTGCAAATAAATACATACCTTGATTACCATCATTTGATGTTGCTGCAGGCAAATGCCCCTTGTAACGCCCTTTCAAGAATGTACCATCAACAAACAACAACGGACGACAAAATTGAAAGCCATACAAACATCCATGAAATACCACAAACAATCTCCGAAAACACCCACTATTTTCATCCACATCTAATTCAAACATACTTCCGGGATTCGTTCTCATACCCGTCTCAAGGTACCATCGAAGTTGGTCAAAAGAAGATGTAAAATCACCAAACAACCCACCTCTTGTCTTATCAACTCCTAACCATGCAACTCGATAAGAAACATCTATACTATATTGCTTCTTCAACCTTTTTTTTAACTTCAATAGGACGAGTCAACGGATTATCACTGATATCATTATGCACAATATCAGACACAAGTCTAGAACCAACCATTTTGCTACAAGATCTACGAGTAACAACCCCATAAATATGCACATTATCCAACTTCATAATAAAAAAAATATTGGCATGCACAAATCATTTACAACTCGTAGATGACTTCATCATACATTCAGCAGTTACTCTTGTTGCATCGTTCTTCAAATAATTCAGTACAAAACACACTAAACTGCATACTTAGCCAATGCAATGTGGAATGCCAGCACTCCACCTTCAAATTCTTGACCAACACTGTGTATAATTCCCTTCCAACTAGCAGACAACAAAACTCTCTCTGGTTCTGGATAAAAACTAGACAACAAACCATCAAAATCATCACAATCGTTAACCAAAGAACTCTCACAAGTTATAGAATCAATCCTAGAAGAATTATCATCAACCTTCACAATTCTCCTATCACCCACAACAACATCAACAACATGAGAACCATAACAACCTACTATTGACATCATATTTCCTAAATCATCATCACATTTAACAATACAATTAGAATATTTAGAAATAGAGAAAAACAAACAAAAGTTACCAACACTCAACTCCATAAACTTCGTAGATATTTTCTCAACAACTTCATGATAACTACATTTCTTACTAATCTTAATAGCAGCACAAAACTTACTATATTTGCACATTAACATGAAATACCCCTCCATATTACAAATCACAAACCAGCAAACAATCGTTCATAGATTCCAAACTACAAAATTATGCAGTTACAACATATCAGTATCAACACTTCATAATTCACAATTCCAAACTGCAAAATTATACAGTTACAACATATTAGTATCAAAACTTCAGAATTCACAATTCCAAACTACAAATTTAAAACACATTACACTATACAACAAACAAAATCAAAAAAAATTAAAATCATTATATTATATCACATATAAAAATCACAAAATAAGTATCAAACAAACAAAATTTATCACAAAACAAAGAACTATAACAACATTGCCAAACACAAACCAAAGATCACGCAAATTTGCTTATCTATATATATACATACATATATGTATCGACAGATAGAGACAGAGTGAGACACAGACACAGACACAGAGAGAGAGAGAGAGAGAGAGCGTGCGTAGAGATCGCCCATACACAGAGATTTAGATCGCACAACGAGATCAACCTCACAGCACAACGAGATTGATCTCACAGCACAAAGAGATCGACATCACGGAGAGAGATCGAGATCGCAAACAACCTCGCATAAGCGAGGATCACAATCTAACACAATCAAAGGATAATACAGTCATTTAAAAAATAAGAAAATAAAAACGGGACTTTCGGATACAAAACTTAAAAAATAGTGAACCTGTTAGTTTATTAAAAATATAGTGGGATTAGAAGAAAAATAGATTATGTATATAGGACTACATAATAATTTTCCTTATAATTTACGGGAGAGCTAGGTTGGACAAAAAAAGCCCTCCTCTAACTTGGGCTGGGCTAGAGAGGTTGGTCCGAATTTCTTGGGCCGGACAGCAGGTACTGGGCTTTTTGCCGAGGCTTCCACCTGGAAGATGATAGAGTGTGAGAGAGAGAGAGAGAGAGAGAGACAGAGATAGGGTTTTGCAGAGGCCAGCGGAGAAGAGAAGAGATGCCTTGCTTGAACCTGTCGACTAACGTGAACGTGGAGGGCGTTGACACCTCCTCCATCCTCAAGGAGGCCACTTCCACCGTCGCCGATCTCATCGGCAAACCTGAGGCTGTATATATCATCTTCTCTCTCTCTCTCTCTCTCTCTATATATATATATATAATGTTTTTATGTGTGTAATGACCGAGTTGTAAATTTGAGTAAACATTTGAGTTTGAGTCTTCCTTGATTTGGATTAAAAAAAGGGGTAAAACGCAATTTGATATGAGTTTGAGTCAGGGAGTGCGGAGGTTTTTGAGTGATTTTTACTCAAATTTAAGTTTGATGTAGATTTGAGCAACTAAAGAAAAATTGCTTTTAGGAAGTAAGCTTTGAAGCTCAGTCACTTATCCATATCCATGGGTCTATGATTTCTAAATCCATGGGTATTAGATAATAGTCAGTTTTGAATAAATGGTTACTATTTTTTTGCTCAAATTCAGATGTTGGTATTGTTCTATTATTCATCAATATGAGCTCGATAATACTAGCCTACGTGATGACTTTTACCACTTATTTTTAATTTAGAAATTAGAAATGCAATTGGCTTTTTTCTGTTTTGTGGCAAATCATTGTTTGGTGAAGGCAATGCATCTTCTTTTATGGATTATTTTTTGGTTGTGGTTAGAGCTAAAAATTATTGGATAGCCTGTTGCTTTCTTAATTTTTAGGCAGTACATGCTAGTTTGCTCGTTAAATTGATTGATGCTTGAATTGAAGAGTATCCCATCTATTTAAGTCATTTGGTTCCTTGATTCCAAGGCAAAGCATGCTGTTTTACTCTTTAAATTTTATGGGTGCTTTTACTTAAATCAAATTTAGATGTATTTGTTGAATTAATTATAGCTAGATGATGGCCAGAATTATTGCTGTATAGTTGTTTCCCCCCATGTGCTATTTAGTGCTCATTATTTATAATGTCCATACTGTGATTGTAATTTGGGTAGCCAAACTGTATTAGTTCAATGGTTTAGACAAACCTTTGTGTTGCATAAAAAACGAATATTTTCTTTACCGCAATTGTATAGTTTTTAAATTTAACCCAGCGGATAGTTCTCGTATTTTTCCTTGCTATTGCTTTTAACAAGCTGAAAGGACATGTTCTATTGCTAGCTTCAAATGCCTTATTTGTCTTCTTCTTTTTTTTGGGAAACTATTAACAACCTTGTGTTTCTTAATTTTCAGTATGTGATGATTGTGTTGAAAGGTTCTGTGCCCATTGCTTTTGGTGGGACTGAGGAGCCAGCAGCCTACGGTGAGTTGGTGTCAATTGGGGGCTTGAACCCAAATGTAAACAAGAAGCTAAGTGCTGCAATTTCAGCGATACTTGAAGCCAAGTTGTCTATTCCCCCGTCACGATTCTTCCTGAAATTCTATGACACTAAGGCAAGCTATGTCGATTTTCTAAGTTATCCTGAGGATGAGTCGTTGCTATGCACTTTTGTATTCTCATTGCATTCTTCCTGTTTGTTTAGGCGTATCAAAGTCAAGAACATGCAGAGTGTCTGCATGCTTTACACCAGTACTAGCTAATGTAAATAAGCCCTCACTGTTCAGAACCGTGAATAAAGCTTTTACTGACTTTTTTTTTATTTCTTAACATTGTGTTTGATTGGGGGATTTAGGAAGGGATTTGGAAAAATAAAGGAAAAAGATAGGTGAAATGTGAATAAAATATATTTACATTTCGCCTAGTTTCACACACCTTTTCCCTTTCCCTTTCCAAATCCCTTCCCAATCCCTCAACCAAACACAGCGTAAGAGTTTAGTATCCATGTTTCCCTTTCCTTTTTAGATGAAAAATGAATTTTTGTCGTGGTCTCTTTGTAAGACTATATTTGGAGTTATTTCGTACAATTTTATATGGCGCTGATGCCTTTTTATTTATATTGCAGGGCTCCAACTTTGGATGGAATGGAACCACCTTCTAAATTCAGTGTCACTTCTGTTGTTTTATATTAAGTCTATCATGGACTGGATGCTATGAATGGAAAGTAAGCCTATTTGTCTTGTAACTTGGTATTATAATTTATTACTTCTATGGTAGTACCTATCTAAAAAAAATACTTCTATGGTAGTATTGGT
Source organism: Camellia japonica (assembly GCA_030407325.1). Classification (NCBI taxonomy): domain Eukaryota; kingdom Viridiplantae; phylum Streptophyta; class Magnoliopsida; order Ericales; family Theaceae; genus Camellia; species Camellia japonica. The sequence goes on from JAPPVO010000017.1 coordinate 35,372,402, forward strand.
AAGAATGTTACGTCTTTTATGTTATCATGTTACAGTTTATGTCGACCATAATTAACTGCCTTCCCGAGGTGCATCCCTTTTCAGTGATCTATAGCAGTACCGGGTGTCTGTAAAAATCCTGGGGAAGCTAAATTACCTTCTATTGTCAACTCTTTGCTTCTTGTTTAGGTTGGTTCTAAGAGATGACTATTGCCCATCACTTCTACACTTGGTGGAAAGTTGCATTTGTCACTTGTGAATCATTATTGTTCTTGTTAAGGGGCAACCACTCCTTTTAAATTTGAATGTTTTCCTTGACTAAATACGAAGTTCTTGTGCATTTGAAAGAAAAGATATTTTCTTTTCCTATTAGTCTACATCTCCATTGCTTCCCAGACAGTGCTTCCAAGTCTTCCACTTCTTAGGTGAAATGTCACTTTACTTCTAGAGAAAAATGACATTTAGAAATGACACTGGTGTAGCGGTGAAAGCTACCCCTTGGTGACTTGGGGGTCACGGGTTCAAGTCGTGGAAACAGTCTCTCTACTTGCGGGGGTAAGGCTGTGTACATCAATCCTTCCTCAGACCCCACTTAAGCTAGAGTTTCTTGCACTGGGTACGTCCTTTTAATTCCAAGCTAGATACTTAACCACAAACAGCTTTTAAATTCAATCAATAAGTTCCTGTTATCATGCCGATCTTAGCCAATTAGAAATGACACTGTTATATTCATGAAATCATTAATCTTTGTGCAGCTTATTCTTTTTCCTCTCGTAATTTGAAAACATGTGCAGATTATCTTACCACCTACATCTTATTTTAGTCTGCAGTTTTGGTTATCGAGAGCCTCAAAGACAAAGATTGCCATTTTCTACCGCTGTTTTTTCTTTAGTCATGTGCATCTCTCTCTTTTTTTTGTCACATTGTGGGGTCACACTTTAGATTTTAGGTGTTTTTTTGTCATTGAATTTTGTATACTTTTGTTTGAGAATAGACTATGTTAGTAACTTTTTGACTGTTTACAAAAAAATATATAGAAAAGTAGAGAGTGATGTGACAACTTATAGTCACTTTTTGACTAAAATTTGCCTTCTTACATACAACATTGCTAGGTTTCCTTCCAGCCATAAGAGTAAGAATTCTTGCTGTTTCTGTTTTTTTTGTGTTTTTGTTTTTGTTTTTTTTTTTGGGGGGTGTTCAAGGCTTAAAATACCAGGAAGGTAGCTTTTGTAAGAGAACATCTTGGCCATTCTTGATACGTTATAACTTTGTCACGACTTAGCTTTGTCACGTCTTTTGTATACCTAAAAAACCCCTATACAAAGTATCTGTCATGATTCTCCAACATTAGCTTATTATATAAAGTACATAACTTAGAAGTATTTGTCACGATTTTTGTATACGTAAAATGTCCTTTACATAATGACTGCCATGATTTTTAGATTTTAAGGTAGTGTTTGGTAGAGTTTTGTAAATGTGAAATGAGAGTATGAGTTATATTTTGAGTTTGTGTGTTGTAGAATTATGATTTGAGTGTAGAAATTTTGTTTGGTAAAGAGTTTTGAAAATAGTTTTGAAAAGAGTTTTGATTTGAGTGGGGAATTGTTGATGTGACATTTGATATTTGATACAAAAATTTACAACTCATAACTAAATATACAACTCAAAATTATTTTAAAGCACATAAAAAATTTTAAAAATTTCAGAAAATATTTTTTTCGATTATAAAAAAATTAACATATCAATTGGAAAAAAAAAAAAAAAAATCACTATTCCGGTCAACCGGCCGGACGTCCCGTTAGCAAAAATTTTGAAAAAAAAAAATTTGAAAAGCGCGGCTGCTGCAGATAACTCTGCAGAGTTTGGAAAACGTGTTTTCAAAACACGTTCTAAACACCATACTGGTAGAATTAACTTTTAAAAACCCAAACAAACAGTGCCTAAATGTTTCAATTATTTTCAATTCTGCACGTGTCGACACCTCTAAGTAGTATAACATAACTTCCTTTGTTTGCTTTAATGCATATATTTTATACACCTATATATATATGTTAAAGTTGTGGTAATGTATGCAAATCACACAACTGATAAGTTGACCTTTCCCTTTCAGTTATTGTATACATTGTTAAGTTTTGATGTGCACACGCTTGCTTAAGCCCTAAGCATGAAAGAAAGGTCACTGATCCTGTGTTTGGCCGTGTGGAACATATAGAAGACATCGTTTCTCCCAAACAAAAAGGGGTTTAAAGTGTTTTGGATTGGAGTTGAAAATTTCATTTCAATTTGGGATTTTTATCGCGTTGAAAACAACAGAAAAAAATTATAATTTAATCATTTTGGAGTCTTAAATTTGACATTTATGAGTTTCTATTTTTTGCAATTGACCTTCAATTTTATGTTTTTAGCAGCCAATTGAAAATTTTCGCTCTCTTAAAATAGTGAAATTTATATGATTAGGGCAGTAAAATTTTATTTAGTTTTTTGTAACAGTGAATTCAATGGTGTTTTTTTTAATTTTTTTTAAAAGATTTATATATATTTATAGGTTTTGTTTGATTGATTTAAATGAAAAGATTTTAAAAATATCAATTTTATTTAAAATTGGAGACTTACATAAAATATTAAATTTGTAAGTTTTGGAACAATTGAAAATTTACGAAAGTTTTGAATGTGTTTCAACATTAATTTGAAAGGGAGTTGATTTTCTTCATATGAATATTTCAATTTGATGGTCTAGTTTGGCCATTGTGGGTCTATTTCAATCTGTCTCAACGATTGAACAATTTGCTTTAGTCTCTTTTGAGGAGATCATGCAAACCAAAAATCAGGTTTATCAGACATTGGGATTACTTGATCGGATCATATTTGAATAACAAATTACTTTTAAAATTATGTTGTCTAATTTTTAGACAAATTTGTTCCAATCGAATGATTATCGATATTTGATTAATTTGATTTTTTTGTATCTATGATCTCTTTAGAGGATTCTATAAAATGAATGGTTTAAATTATTAAAACTGAACTGAAATAGACCTAAACTGGGTTGCACTGAATTGTCTAGTTAGAATTCCAATTTGAATATTTTCGGCTGTTTTTAAAATTATTTCTTAATTTTTTATTTTTATTTTTTTATTTGGTTGCAAAAGTTTAATTGAATACAAACTTCCTTGAGGTTTAGAGTAAGGGTAATTCAATTTACATACCACAATTTTTCAGTACACACTATTTTCTCAATACACGCCATACAAATTTTTAATACTTTGATTTCTTTTCATTTCACATCATTAATTTTTGAAAAATCTTCAAATACTATTCAATGTGTTTAATTTGAGTTTTCTGAATTAAGTTTTTTAAAAATTGAGTTTTTTGGTTTTCGTATTTTTTTGTTTTTAGTAAATATTTTTAAAATTTTAAACATTTTTTTACTTTTTTAGATGCACCTTACTTAGATGTATCTAAAAAATAAAAAAATTGTGAAAAATATTTTAAAAAATTAATAAATACATAAAAATACTAAAAATGTATTGAATTCTTGTATTTTTTTAAAATATATTTTTGGTATTTAGTGAATTTTTAAAAGATTTTTTTTACAATTTTTAACTTTTTAGTGGATTTATGTTAGGTGTGTCTAAAAAGTAAAAAAATTACTTAAAATATTAAAAAAATTTAGTAAACATAAAAAAACACAAAAAATAAGAAAGTATATAATTTTCTGAAAACTGTTTTGAAAAAATGAAACCAAGCAAGCTGATTATCTTTTTCAACTCTTTATCCTAAATCCTAACCTTACTATCTGCTGCCAATCCTTCTCAAGTTACTTACATTCCTCGTCGCCACTTACTCAAAGAGATGAAAAGCAAAGAATCAATTTTTCCTCTACGATACAAGAGCAAAGAATTGATTTAATTATTCAAGAAGGAGAAGAAAGAGAAAAAGAAAAAGATGGATTTGTTAAAGACCAATCAGATTGAGAAAAATGGAAAAAGAACTCAAATCGGCGAAGTTGAACTAGTTTTGATAGATTTTCTGGTGTTCTCTCTGCAACCCATCTGCGATCTCTTTTGCACTCCCTCACTCTCAATCGCAATTGTGAGATCGTGATTTACTCTTTTTGTCGAGTTGCGATAGTATTGGAGAATGGCTTACGGAGGGGTAGGAAGAATGAAAGTGGTAGAAGGAGGAGAGTGCTGGGAAGAGAAGGTGGTCGGTAGAGAGGGTGAGGGGTAGAGAGGTACTGTGAGGTTGTAAATGGCGACGCTGACGACAGATTTGTAGAGAGAAGAAAGATGTGGAAGGTTTAGAAACGGCAATGCTACGTAGCTCAAATTTTGTGGCTCAAAAGTGGCTCAAATGGTCAAAACGACGTCGTTTTTAGTACAGAACAACATAAAAATGGCCAAAACGACGTCGTTTTGGCCATTTGAGCCACTTTTGAGCCACAAAATTTGAGCTACGAGATATTTTCCGTTTAGAAATATGCCTAAAATGGTAATTTAATAAAGGGATATAAGTGTAATAAAAAAAAATATGAAAATGGTGTGTACGGAGAGATTTGGTTGTGTATAAATAGAATCACCCTTAGAGTCAAGATAATACATTTTATAATTTTAATATAATTATACTTATTTTTTTTTTAGTAAAATTAAAAAGGTCAACATTAATGTAAATGATATTAAAAAAGAGAGAGAGAGGATTTTTTTTTATGGTCCGTGGTATTAAGATTTTATAACATAAAGGATATCCAATATTTTTATAATGTCTAAAATCCCTCAAATCGATCTAGAGAAATTTGATTAAGAAAATTTCTCTAGATTTCCTAAAGAAATTCTCTCTAGAGAAATTCCCAGAAATTCTCTGAGAAATTCCCAATTCTTTGGACTTTCCAAAGAAATTCTCTTCAAATTAGAGAAATTTGGCTCATTACGCGCAGAAAATTACTCTGGGTCAAACTAGAAAAAATTGAAATTTCGTTTAATTTAAACCAGAGAAATTCAAAGAAAATTGAAATTTCTCTAGCTTTGTTTAAAGAAAATTGAAATTTCTCTGGCTTTTTTTACAAATTTTATCTAACAATTCTACTCCAAAATTTATACCTATCAAAACAATTTAACAATTCACACAATAGCCAAACTAATAACAAAATTCAAAAGCCATTCAAATAGTGAAACAAATTGAAAATAATAGAACTCAATAGTATGATCAAAGCCACAATTCAACAAACCAACTTACCACTAAATATATATATATATATATATAAAATAAAAAAATAAAAAAAACTATCAAAGCCACAATTCAACAAACCAACTTACCACTAAATATATATATATATATATATATAAAATAAAAAAATAAAAAAAACTAACTTAATTGATCAATTTTCTCTAGAATTGACTAATGCCTAGAAAAATTTAGCAAAGGAAAAAAAAAAGATGATAGTGCATACTTGTTTATTGCCAAATTTGGAGAATCGAGAAAGAGAGATGAAGAGAGAGATAGTCACAGCTGTAGCAATAGTAGACATAGCGTTCAAAGCTGATGAGACTCTCGATCAAAAGGAGCGAGATAAGAAAAAAAATGTTCCACAGAGAGCGAGCACAATGGCTACATACTTGCTCGACGTTGTTAATGGAGAAGACAATAACATTATTGATGTCGGAAAAGGAAGAAGAGGAGGCTATGCTGGCAGCGGTGGTGGTGGTTGGGCAATCTAGGGTTTCGAGGAGTCGATTTTTGGGCTTTCGGTCTCGTTTGTGCTTGCTGTCTCATATCTGAGAACGGAGAAGTTAGGAGAGAGAGAGAGAGAGAGAGAGAGAGAGAGAGAGAGAGAGAGAGAAACGAGGTTTGATTTGAGAGAGTCAAATTTCTCTATGATATATAGGTGTGGGGTTGAGGGACCTTAGACATCACAAAATAATATTGTTTAAAAATAGGAAAGGGACCTTAGATTAGTTTCCTTTAAAAAAAATACACAAAACAGATATATATTTCAATGTAAAATAAATCAAAATTTATGTAGATGATATGAAAATAAAAATATAAACAAAGTAAAATATATATTTCAATATGAAATTGACAAATTTTTAATTAAAAAAAAGTCTATTGTTATATGAATTAAAACTTTAACGAAATTTTAGTAAGGTATACTGTAATTTCATCAAATTTTAGGGGAGGATAGTGTAATTTACCAGAAAAATAAATATTACGCGTTTATATCAAAATAAATAAAGTTGTCCCCTCTCTCTCTCTCTCTCTCTCTCTCTCTACGATATATCTTCTTCTCCTCTAAAAGCTCCCTCAGATCTCTCTCTCTCTCTAGATCTGAGAAAACCTCGTCCAAATTCCTTCTCAAAACAAGTCAACAATGGCTTCTTCATCCCCCGCAATCCTCCCAATCTCAAACCCCGAATCCACCACCACCGCCGCCGCGCAGCCACCCATCGCCACCCCAGCCTTCCGCGCATTCATCTCCAACATCTCCGACACCGTCCGCAACGGCCTCTCCAAGCGCCGCCCCTGGTACGAACTCGTCGATCGTTCAGCCTTCTCAAAGCCCGACTCCATCTCCGAAGCCTCTCTCCGCATCCGCAAAAACTACTCCTACTTCCGCGTCAACTACTTCGTTTCCCTCGCCGTCGTCCTCGCCATCTCTCTCCTCACCAACCCCTTCGCTCTCCTCTTGCTCCTCGCCCTCCTCTCCGCGTGGCTCTTCCTCTACCTCTTCCGCCCCTCCGATCCCCCTCTCGTGCTCTTCGGCCGCTCCTTCTCGGACAGAGAAACCCTAGGCGTCCTCGTCTTGTCTAGCGTCATCGTCATCTTCCTCACCAGCGTTGGATCTGTACTCATCTCTGCTCTTATGGTTGGATTCGCTATTATCTTCGCTCATGGTGCTTTTAGGGTTCCTGAGGATCTGTTTCTCGATGACCAAGAACCTGCTGCTACTGGATTCCTTTCGTTCCTCGGCGGTTCTGCCTCCAATTCTGCTGTTGCCGCTGCATCGGCTGTTGCCGCTCGTGTCTGAGGATATCGTATCGAACCACTTGAAACGAGTATGATTAAAAATTCGTAGTTTTGTATTATCAATCGACTCAATACTTTTTGGTAGATATAAGTGATAATGATAATAAAGATGTTGGAAAATTGGTAATTCTTTATAGATGCTACTGTTTTAGGATGTTTGTGTATCATTCGTTGATGGATTCATTACTTCGTTCAATTTTTCACAATGATGCAGATCTGAATTTGTGAAATGAAATTGTCAAAATTGTTGCACGTATGGAGTAAATTATTATTTATTCATGGTTTGGTTGATGATGTGATGATGGTTTTGTGGATCAAACTTTTTTCTTCCCACATTAAAAATTGTTCTCTGTGATATGGATTGGTAAATTGAAGATCTGAGTAATCGAACTTGAATGGTAGAGGGTAACCTTTGTCCTTCAATCCTAATAGTGTATTAGATATTTGATCTAATATGTTGAGATTGGCTTGTCAAAGTTGTGTTATGACATACCGACTTGTCAAGATCAAGAATGGGAATTGATCATTCCGGTAGAGGTTTCTTTTATTTTTTTTATTTTTATGTTTGTATCTTGGGTTTGTGGAGGAAAAATATATGGAAAGGGAAAATATGGGAAGAAAATGAACTGAAAGTAGTCGAATTCTATTACTCTTTTTTAGGGTTTGTAAAATGAACGGATTTTTGTAAACAAAAAGTATTTTTTGTCACTAATAAAAAAATTGTCGTAAAATTTCCATTTCATATTTCTTATCACCTATGTTACACGGACTGTTCAATATGAATAAATCAAACAAGGGTATGAAATGTGTTGGATAATTTTTTATCTGACACTTCTTATATAATTTGTATTTAACACAATTATTATATGAACATATTATTGTATAATTGCTATAAATATCTTTTTGACACTATAAATTACATATAGCATCATTTTATATACTTAATTAAAAATAGGATAAATTACATTGACACCCTTTCAGGTTTGGTCTAATTGCTACTCATCCCTTGACGTTTTGGAAATTATATTCTTACTCCTGTGGTTAATAGTTTCATTTCACAAACCCCTTTATTTATATAAAAGGTAACAAGTCTTAGTAAAAAAATAGAGGAAATTACATTAAAAAATAAATAAAAGAAAGGCAAAAAAAAAAGAGAAAGTAAAACAAAGCAAAAGAAGAGAAAATGTATGAGTACAATGTTTTCATTTTGTCTAAATAATTACAATGACAGGGGGTTTGTGTAATTTTTCAAACGTCAGGGTGATATATATTAAACCCAAATATCAGGGGTGTAAGTGTAATTTACCCTTAAAAATATAAAAATATTTTTTTTTTTTGTCAAGTCTACGTTTTTTTAAATTTATGATTTGATGAGTCTAACTTCTAAGTACATACTCACATCCGCACTGTAGCACTTGTGGGCTTTTGGTAAATGTATTTGGACTTTTCATCCTAATTTGGGAACCTTTGGTGTGTTTGTTGGAAGTCCCACATCGGTTACAAGAGACATTTTTAGGTGGGCAAATTTCTATATGTTTGTTGAAAGTCCCACATCGGTTGGGAGACACATTTGGAGGTGGACAAACTCCTATATATAGGTGCAAGGGCATAGGGTTAGCTTATCACCTTCTATGGTTCTTTCTTGGTTTTATTAGCCATTACGAACCGAGCTTGAGTATAAATTTTAGTTGTGCCGAGTTGGATTTTGGCCATAGTTCCACTGGGATTTTGGCCATAGTTCCTCCGCCAAAGTTGTGTTATTCTCGAGGGCTTTGTGGTGTGTGGTGGAGATCGAGCTTCGACTCTTTTCATCTTCTCCGTTTGAGCGCCAATTTAAGGTAGGGATTTCCTACTCCATTTATACGTTTTAATCCTAAGTAGGTATTTTGGTATGTGGGGGTAGTTTGGTAATTTTGGGAGAAACCTTAGGGTTTGTCATAGATTAATTTATGTAATTAATTTAAGGGAAGATTGTGATATTGGGTTTAATTCATGAGATTGGGGAACTTAGTGGTTTAATGATGTATTTGATTAGTTTAAATACTTATCCTTGAAAATGTTGAAACTACATTTGTTGTTATATTTATTTCCTGTTTAGAAATAATTATTTTGGGCTATCGGTGGAGGATAGCCATGATTGTTGTAGACATTGCATGTGGATTAGGCAAAATTGAAATTTATCATTTGGTTGAGTTGTTGAGTATAAAAGTTGGATTAATACATTAAATTCATGTATTGATTATTATGTATATGACTTTATGTTTATATGCATTGCTTGTGTATGGGAGGAGATAAGGGGATGTACTCCACGGTTTAGGGGAAGATGGGGGTGTACCTCTAAACCGGTTAATGATTATGGGAAGATAGGGGATGAACCCAGGGTTGCTGCTTTTATGCGCGCCTATAGCAGAGATATAGCATATGCTTATCTATTTGTTTGGAAGTATGGAAGTGTATTTGATTGAGATTGTTATAACATCGGTACATGTGTTTATTTTGTTATGAGAAAAGTTTAACCTGATTTGTTATCCTTGTTGAGTTATTTGGCCAGGTTCTGAGCCATAGTTGGAAGGTGAGTTATGCCATAGACAAAGTGTCATAGGCAATGTAGACATTTGTGTCATGAAATTGTAGAATGGATTATTTTGTGTTAACCATGTATCAGATGCTACTGCTTTAGTTAATTCTTATGCTTGGTTTAGTATTTCTCTACTGGGCTGTGGCTCACCCTATATGGGAACATCATTTTCAGGTTCAGGTGATTCATTACCTCCAAAGACTTAGCTTGTGAGGATTTGGATTTGAAGACTTGCTTTATATGTTTTATTTGTTTTATTTGAATTATGTAACCCTTCAAGCCTAGGGCTTTATTTGTTTTGAGTTAGAACTCATGTAATTGTGTCCAAGTATTGGCTTGGCAAGATGTAAGCCAGTAGGGCATTATTTGGTTATTACATGTAATGTTTTATTTAAGGATACTCTGATGAAGAAATGCATATTATTATCTTATATGTATGGGTTTAATTTTGAGGGCGTTACAACTTGGTATCAGAGCGTACCGGGTTTGAATACTTTGGGTACGTGGGGAGTGATTAGTATCACAAATGGGTTCGTCTCGTTTGATAGAGACTTAGTTGTACTGTTATATGCTTATGTGATAACATGTTTATGTGGCTATGTGGGTATGGAATTTAATTTCTAGGATGTTGATTGGATCCTTGGGTTTCTGTGAGTCTTGTTAGAAAAGCACTTGATCAATGCTGTTTCTAACCGGAACTCTAGTAACGCCTCGGGACTATCATTATCCGGAAAGGAAATTCGTAAGTGCTTATGTGTTTATATGCTTACATGGAGTGAATTACAATTGTCCATGCATTAGGACGTGAATGTTTAGTTTCGGCATGTTTATGAATATGCTAATGATTCTTCGTTTCTTTTATTAGGATGTCAACATGGGGACGAGGGCGCGGTAGGCGTGGTAGGCAGGCTAGGCAGGAAGTGCCTATACCGGAGGAAATTCCGGCAGTTCAGGAGGGTGTTGGCCAGGCCAATGTGGCCGAGCCAGTAGGACAACCGTTTATGGGCGCTTTGGCCCAAGAGATAGCAGGGGCATTTCAGGCGTCAGTTGACATTCTGAGGGCTGCGAATCCAGCCCAGGTAGTTCCAGCCCCGGTAGTTGCTGCAGATGCAGGGCCTTCTTTTCTGAAGAGGGAGTTTTTCCGGTCTCAACCGGATGAATTTATAGGTGATCCTAGCGAACCGCTTAAGGCAGACGAATGGCTCGAACAGACGGCGAAAACGTTTGAGATGCTAGGCATCGAAGACGAGGTATTGAAGGTGACCTTGGCATCCTTCCAACTGAAGGGGGATGCGGGTCAATGGTGGAAGTTCACCAAGGGTCGTATTGGAGGTACTTGGAAGGCTTTTGTTGACGCTTTTCAGGAGAAGTACCTGTCTTCAGCTGTTCAGGAGAAGTTGAGAGATCAGTTCCTCCATCTTGAGCAGAACAGTTTATCAGTGGCCGAGTTTGAGGCTGCATTCACTAGTTTGTCCAGGTTTGCACCTGAGTTGGTGGCGACTGAGGAGCGTCGTTGCGTTGAGTTTGAGAAGAAGTTGAGGCATGGCCTCATGATGAGGGTTGTCGGGTCTATGATTAGGGATTTTGGGCGTTTGGTTGTTGCAGCAGCCCATACCGAGACTATGATGCAGAGAGAGGGGGAAAGACAGAAAGGCTCCAAGAGGAGTCAGGATGGCCAGAGTGATGGCAGGAGGCAGAGAGGTTTCACTCCTCAGCAGCCTCAGAGTAGTTTTTCTAGATCCACTTTTCCAGTGCCGAGTGCTAGTTCTGGGAAAGGCAGTCAGGGAGACATCACGTGCTTCAAGTGTGGCCAGCTGGGCCACAAGTCTCCAGTTTGTCCTCAGAGGGGAGGAGCACAGAGAGCAGTATCTTCTGCGGCTCGATCTCAGAGCCAGAGTCAGGGCAGAGGGCAGCAGTTCACTTGTTTCCAGTGTGGTCAGCCAGGGCATATGAAGAGGCTTTGCCCACAGTTGGGTGGCACTCCTAGTGCATCTGGGTCGAGGCAGACTCAGAGTCAGCTGCCTGCTCAGTCAGTTCAGGCCTCGAGGGCCAATCAGGGGGCTTCTTCGTCCCAGTCTGTGCAACAATCTTATGCTCCGAGGGGTGAGCAGGTTGATCAGAGGCCATCTGGGCGCGTGTATGCTGTTACCGCGCAGGATCTTGTACCGGCTCCGTCGGTTGTGAGAGGTACCTTCTTGTTTTGCAATTCAGTTGCTAGTGTTTTGATCGATACGGGTGCATCTCATTCTTTTGTGTCTACTGCATTCGCATCTATTTTGGAGTTGGAGTTAGCACAGTTATCATCTCCTATTTGTGTAGTGTCACCTCTTGGGGGTGAATTGATTTTGAAACAAGGTGTTAGGGGTTGTGATATAGAGGTCGATGATCATAGAATCCCTTTTTCTTTTGTGGTTATGCCCATGAAGGGCTTCGATGTTATTTTGGGTATGGACTGGTTATCGTCATACCGGGCATTCATTGATTGCTACCGTCAGAGGGTCACTTGTTGTACCGTTAGCGGAGAACGTTTTCATTTTCTGGGGGACCGGGTTGGTAGTGTGTTACCACCGGGGTATGATCCGCGAGGGCGGAGTGAGCTTAGTGGTCTACTTGCTAGCTTTGAGGGTAGTGAGTGTGATGAGACCCAGATTGTATTGCCAAGGGTGGTTTGTGAGTACTCGGACGTCTTTCCCGAGGATCTTGTTAGTTTGCCACCTCATCGAGAGATTGAGTTCTCCATTGATTTAGTGCCCGGCACGGCGCCGATTTCTATGGCACCTTATCGTTTTGCCCCAGCCGAGTTAGTTGAGTTGAAGGTTCAACTCCAGGAGTTGCTAGATAAGGGCTATATACGTCCTAGTGTTTCGCCGTGGGGAGCACCGGCCCTCTTTGCTAAGAAGAAAGGTGGTGCTTTGAGACTGTGTATCGATTACCGGAAATTGAATCGGGCTACGGTTAAGAATAAGTATCCTATGCCCCGGATAGATGATTTGTTTGACCAGTTGAAGGGTTCCCGTTGTTTCTCTAAGATAGACTTGAGATCGGGTTATCATCAGTTGAGAGTCAGGGAGGAGGATATTCCAAAGACGGCATTCCGTACGCGGTATGGCCACTATGAATTTCTGGTGATGCCGTTTGGGCTCACCAATGCACCGGCAGTGTTTATGGATTTGATGAACCGGATCTTCCGGGAATTCTTAGATCGTTTTGTAGTCGTCTTCGTGGACGACATTCTGATTTATTCACCTTCAGAGGAGGAGCACGAGGAACACTTGAGAGTGGTGCTTAAGTTACTTAGAGCCCATAAGCTGTATGCCAAGTTTGGGAAGTGTGAATTCTGGCTTGGGGAAGTCAAGTTCTTAGGCCATGTGGTATCCGGGAAAGGGGTGTCTGTTGATACATCCAAGACTGAGGCAGTGCAGGATTGGGCACAGCCTAAGAGTGTGTTTGAGATCCGCAGTTTTCTGGGATTAGCTGGGTATTACCGCCGGTTTGTGAAGGATTTCTCCAGATTAGCTTCACCATTGACTAGACTGACTCGAAAGGGAGCCCAATTTGTATGGAGTGAGACTTGTGAAAAGTCGTTCCAAGAGTTGAAGGTTAGATTGACCACCGCTCCGATTTTGATTATTCCGGAGAGGGGGTTGGGTTATGCAGTCTATTGTGACGCCTCACGAGAGGGTCTGGGTTGTGTGTTGATGCAAGAAGGGAAAGTGGTTGCCTATGGCTCACGTCAGTTGAAAATTCATGAGAAGAATTACCCTACACATGATTTAGAGTTAGCAGCTGTGATATTTGCCTTGAAGATTTGGAGGCATTATCTTTATGGTGAGAGGTTCGAGGTATTTTCGGATCATAAGAGTCTGAAATATCTGTTTACACAGAAAGACTTGAATTTGAGGCAGAGGAGGTGGATGGAATTTATTGAGGATTATGATTTCGAGTTGCACTATCATCCGGGAAAGGCCAATGTTGTGGCCGATGCCCTTAGCAGGAAATCTATTGGTGACGTAGCTAGTATAGCCATCCGGGAGTGGGAGATGTTGGGTGCACTTGGGGAGTTTGATTTGCTTTTGGGTGAATCCGTTGAGGCTGCGGCCTTGTTTTCTGTTGTTGCGCAGCCTACACTTGTGACTCGAGTGTTAGAGGCTCAGAGGGGTGACCTTGAGGTAGAATCTCTTCGAGAGAAGATTTCCAGTGGGAAGGTTGAGAAGGGCTTGACGGTGTATCCCGACCTGAGTGTGAGATACCGAGACCGTTTGTTTGTGCCGGAGTCTTGCCGAGAGGAAGTACTTCGAGAGTTCCATCATTCGCGCCTTGCGGTGCATCCGGGAGGCACTAAAATGTATCGGGATTTGGGTCGCCAGTTTTGGTGGCGGGGTATGAAGAGAGATGTGGCAGCGTTCGTATCTAGGTGCCTCACTTGTCAGCAAGTGAAGGCCGAACATCAGAGGCCAGCGGGTTTGTTACAACCCTTGTTTATTGCCGAGTGGAAGTGGGAGCATGTCACTATGGACTTCGTTGTAGGTCTTCCGAGGACTCAGCGGGGTAGTGATGCTATTTGGGTGGTTGTAGACCGGTTGACGAAGTCAGCGCACTTCATTCCTATGCGTGTTAGAGATTCGGTGGATCATCTTGCCGACTTATATATTCGGGACATAGTGAAGTTGCACGGGGTCCCAGTGACGATCGTCTCAGATAGAGATCCTCGTTTTACTGCTAGGTTGTGGCAGAGCTTGCAGAGTGCATTGGGCACTAAGTTGACCTTTAGTACAGCTTACCATCCTCAGACTGACGGGCAGTCCGAGCGTACTATTCAGATTCTTGAGGATATGCTTCGGGGTTGTGTTCTCGACTTTAGTGGGTCGTGGGAGAGGCACTTGCCATTAGTGGAGTTTGCCTACAACAACAGTTTTCAGTCTAGTATCGGTATGGCACCGTTTGAGGCCTTGTATGGCCGACCGTGTAGGTCTCCAGTTTGTTGGGCCGAAGTGGGTGATGCACCTCTGTTGAGTCCGGAGTTGGTGAGGGAAACGACGGAGAAAGTTGAGCTTATCCGTAAGAGGCTTGTTACAGCACAGAGTCGTCAGAAATCTTATGCTGACCGTAGGAGGAGACCGTTGGTGTTTGAAGTAGGTGATCATGTTTTCCTGAAAATATCACCTAGACGAGGTTTGATGAGGTTTGGGAAGCGTGGGAAGTTATCTCCTCGGTTTATCGGTCCCTTTGAGATCCTTGAGAAAATTGGGGAGGTTGCTTATCGTTTGGCTTTGCCACCGCAGTTGTCCGGAGTTCATGACGTGTTTCATGTGAGTATGCTTCGGAAGTATGAGCCGGATCCATCACATGTATTGGATTGGACCGACTTAGGGGTAGATGAGGATGCCTCGTATGAAGAGAGACCGGTTCGGGTCTTGGATAGGCGGGATCAAGTCCTGCGTGGCAAGACCATTCCCTTGGTAAAGGTTTTGTGGAAACATCACGGAGTGGAGGAAGCCACTTGGGAACGTGAGTTGGAGGTCCGAGAGAAATATCCGGACCTATTTGTGGATGTTTGAACGTATGTTATATATGTATTGTTGTATTATTGGACTTTAAGATCATTAAGTATGTCTTGAGTTGTAAAACATTGTAAATGTTTTGGTTTATGGAAATATTGTAGAACTGCCTTGATATGGGAGTTGATTGTAATATTGCATATATTGGCCATATTATAGAACTAGAGTTGTATCATGAAAATTGTTTATAATATGAAATTGTGAACCATGTATGTTGAAAATGGTTGAGAAGGAAAGGAAATGCATGATGAAATGTATTTGTTATGTCTCTTGACAAGGGATGGAATGACCGGTAATGGGTCGAGTTATTAATTGTTGAAATTTAACATTGTTTAAAAACAGAGAAAAACTTATAAAAAAAAAAAACTTGTCCTTAATTTCGGGGACGAAATTTCCTAAGGTGGGGAGATTGTAGCACTTGTGGGCTTTTGGTAAATGTATTTGGACTTTTCATCCTAATTTGGGAACCTTTGGTGTGTTTGTTGGAAGTCCCACATCGGTTACAAGAGACATTTTTAGGTGGGCAAATTTCTATATGTTTGTTGAAAGTCCCACATCGGTTGGGAGACACATTTGGAGGTGGACAAACTCCTATATATAGGTGCAAGGGCATAGGGTTAGCTTATCACCTTCTATGGTTCTTTCTTGGTTTTATTAGCCATTACGAACCGAGCTTGAGTATAAATTTTAGTTGTGCCGAGTTGGATTTTGGCCATAGTTCCACTGGGATTTTGGCCATAGTTCCTCCGCCAAAGTTGTGTTATTCTCGAGGGCTTTGTGGTGTGTGGTGGAGATCGAGCTTCGACTCTTTTCATCTTCTCCGTTTGAGCGCCAATTTAAGGTAGGGATTTCCTACTCCATTTATACGTTTTAATCCTAAGTAGTGGTATTTTGGTATGTGGGGGTAGTTTGGTAATTTTGGGAGAAACCTTAGGGTTTGTCATAGATTAATTTATGTAATTAATTTAAGGGAAGATTGTGATATTGGGTTTAATTCATGAGATTGGGGAACTTAGTGGTTTAATGATGTATTTGATTAGTTTAAATACTTATCCTTGAAAATGTTGAAACTACATTTGTTGTTATATTTATTTCCTGTTTAGAAATAATTATTTTGGGCTATCGGTGGAGGATAGCCATGATTGTTGTAGACATTGCATGTGGATTAGGCAAAATTGAAATTTATCATTTGGTTGAGTTGTTGAGTATAAAAGTTGGATTAATACATTAAATTCATGTATTGATTTATTATGTATATGACTTTATGTTTATATGCATTGCTTGTGTATGGGAGGAGATAAGGGGATGTACTCCACGGTTTAGGGGAAGATGGGGGTGTACCTCTAAACCGGTTAATGATTATGGGAAGATAGGGGATGAACCCAGGGTTGCTGCTTTTATGCGCGCCTATAGCAGAGATATAGCATATGCTTATCTATTTGTTTGGAAGTATGGAAGTGTATTTGATTGAGATTGTTATAACATCGGTACATGTGTTTATTTTGTTATGAGAAAAGTTTAACCTGATTTGTTATCCTTGTTGAGTTATTTGGCCAGGTTCTGAGCCATAGTTGGAAGGTGAGTTATGCCATAGACAAAGTGTCATAGGCAATGTAGACATTTGTGTCATGAAATTGTAGAATGGATTATTTTGTGTTAACCATGTATCAGATGCTACTGCTTTAGTTAATTCTTATGCTTGGTTTAGTATTTCTCTACTGGGCTGTGGCTCACCCTATATGGGAACATCATTTTCAGGTTCAGGTGATTCATTACCTCCAAAGACTTAGAGGATTTGGATTTGAAGACTTGCTTTATATGTTTTATTTGTTTTATTTGAATTATGTAACCCTTCAAGCCTAGGGCTTTATTTGTTTTGAGTTAGAACTCATGTAATTGTGTCCAAGTATTGGCTTGGCAAGATGTAAGCCAGTAGGGCATTATTTGGTTATTACATGTAATGTTTTATTTAAGGATACTCTGATGAAGAAATGCATATTATTATCTTATATGTATGGGTTTAATTATGAGGGCGTTACACGCACTCACACCTATACTGGTACTTGAATCTATGTAACATAACCTGTTACAAATCCAAGATCTAGACATATGTACATATAAATTTTTAGGAAAATGCCTGGTAGCTCGAAGCTACCAGGCTCGAATGGCTCGAGAGGAAGAGAGGGAGAGGGAGAGGGAGAGGGAGAGGGAGGGAGAGAAAGAGAGGGAAGAGAAAGAGGAGGCGCCACCGCCACCGCCACCGCCTTGCCCGCCTCGCGATCGCCGATCAGAGCTCGTCGCATCGCCGCCGCCTCGCTCGTCGCCGTCGCCGCCTCGCACAGAAGCTCCGATCGTCGCAGCTACGGCCCCGACTCCTCCTCCAGCCATTTTTATGGCCCCCTCCCTTCCCTCTCTCCTCCTCCTCCTCCTTCTTCTCTTCTTCTCTTCTTCTCTTCTTCTCTTCTTCTCCTGAACCAAAAACCAGAAAAAACCAGGAAGAAAGAAAGAAAAAAAAAAAAAAAAAAAAAATTCGACACCAAAACGACGTCGTTTTGGTGTCGAGCCGCGGTTTCGAGCTACGTAGCATGATCGAAATTTTTATTTTTCTTGTTTATTTGTGTGTTTTTGTGTAGGCATGGATTGCGTGTGTGGATTTCAGTTATGGTATTAATGTTAAATAGCAGCTTTAGCTTATTGTTATTTATTTCACTAGATTATAGCCTACAACTTAAGAATTTAAAGTCATTTTTGCATTCATGCGGCGCTAGTTTCTGTTTCTCTGTAACCCTGTGGCATGTAAGAATCTCACAATCTGTCATAGTTTCTGTAAACTCGTGCAATTGTTGTTCACAGAGTTTCCTGTTTTTATGAAGGCTATTCTGCTTACCATGTGGGAATTGCTGTCTAGCATTCCTACCATTTTTTTAATTGAGTTATTTGGTTGAGTAGTTTAATTACTAAAATTTTGTTAATTAGGAAAATGTCAGAATAGGGAAAGAGTATTTTAGTGTCAATATATAAGAATAAAGGAAATGTCTAGAATTGTAACAACTATAGAGGAATCAAGTTATTGTGTTACACAATGAAAGTGAGAGAGAATGATGGAACGTTGATTGTAAGATATAACATAGATGTTAAAGAATCAATTTAGATTTATGTCTGGTAGATCAACAATGTAAGTGATCTATTTTTTGAGGAGAGTAATAGAAAAGTATAGAGAAGGAAAAAGAAAAGAAATATTCATATGGTTTTTATCGATTTTGAGAAAGTATATGATAGAGTGCCTTAGGATATAATCTGGTGGGTGTTAGAAAAGAAAATGGTGACAAAATGTTACATTGATATGATTAAGAATATGTATGAAGGTGTAGTGTCTACTATCAGATTGCCTGTTGGAGAGACGAGTGAATTTTCGATTTTTGTAGGGTTATACCAAGGATCAACCTTAAGTCCTTATTGTAACAACCCAGATTTTTAATTATTCTGTAGAATTTATACTAATATTATTTAATCACAGTTAGATAAATATATATTTATTATATATTATTATGTGTAATTTTGTAAAACAATATAATTATTAAAAGTTTATAATAGAAGCTGAGAAGGTTTTTAATAGTGAAAGAAAAGTGTGAGGTATTAAAGTTAATGTGAGTTATATATACATTGAGTTACCATAATATATTTTACGTATATTTTAACTTACTATAATTTATTTTATACAAGTTATGTTTTATAAGTTATTATAAATTATATTAATATTTCAGTTACGTGGATTAATTTCTGAACTCTATTTGTTAAAATGAAACCCATGGATATGTTTGTTTATTTTTTTTAAAAATATTTAACTATAACCTTATAAACAATTATGTTTTGTAAGTACCACCACGGCAGGCCCATGCCTTGGGGGACTTAAATAACCATTGGCCTCTGTTTGACCACTTTGTGCTCCTTTGTTTGTCATGGATCCATTGACCTCTGTTCTGTGCGGAGCAAAGTGCTGTGCGGAGATAAGTGCTACACTATTGTGAGAGCTACCTCCATAATCCGTACGAGCCACCTCTTGAATTCGTACCTCTGTTCTGACTGTCACTCCTGTGACCTCTGTTCGGTACCGTGGTTATGATTATTTATTTACATAATTTCTGTATTTCAGTTTCTGCTACTTAAATGACTTATTTACCAAACTGAATTATATATATGTTTTGGCCTAACTAACTATCCATGGTTATTTCGTGTCCCTTATACTCTTGGTATAATATTTCTCACTCTGCCATGTGCTTATAACTGTTTACCAATTTTCAGGAAATAATGCAATTTGGAAATATAGCTTTTGGAAAGTCTTAGATGCAGGGCTGCGGAATAGACACACACGACACTTTTAGGATTTTTTTATATGTAAAAATCGGCCTTTTTGGTGAATACATTTTGTAATAAAAATAGAAGCTCCAATGATTATTTTGGTACCCTCATTTAAATATTACTTCCACTCGCGTTTATTTATTTATTTAAGAATTGGCCGTAGGTAACTTCAATTACTAGCAATCACGATACTTAACCCTTGGGTACGGGGAGCGGGTCGTGACACTTATCTTTTTGCTTTAGTTATGGATGAGTTGACACGCAATATTCAGAATGATGTGCCATGGGAAACTAAAGAAGGAGTTAACACTAAGTTGGAGATTTGGAGAAAAACACTTGAATTTAAAGGATTTAGGAGGATAAACAGAATTAAGACAAAGTATATAGAATGTAATTTTAGTGACAGCCAGAATAGAAGCAGAGGAGAAGTGAAGATTGAGAACTAAGAACTACCTAAGGGGTTGTTTGGGGTGTCTTAAATAAATGCACTTTTTGTCTTTTTGGACTAAAAAGTTAAGAAACAAAATATGGATGTTTGGGTTAACTTTTTAATTTTTTATGAAAAAATGTGTATTACAAAATTGTGTAAAGAAGTGTGTAAGAGAAGATATGTAGTACGTCGTATGGATGGGAACATTACCGTCGGCTTGGTGAATACAGGGAAAAATATTGGCTTCTTTTTGGGCTTTGATTGGACGGTATTATTTGGCCCGTGGGGGCCCACCACGGGTCCCGTTTTTCTAATCGGAGCCGTTCACTGTGTAGAACTCGTCGAGTACTATATGCTTGTAAAAAATCACGTTAATTGGATATCGATAGCTATCTGATCGTGTTAGTTTTTTTTGTCAACTGTTAACTATAATACCATCCAATTTTTATACAAAATTAATTTGATCATGTAATTAGCGATATCTGATAGACATGATTTTTTACAGGCATATAGTACTAGACGAGTTCTACATATTGAACGGTTCGGATTATCAAAACTAGACCCATGGTGGGCTCCTACAGGCCCAACTTTACCATTCAATTTAGTGAATGTACACATGTTATTATTATTTTTTTTTCCTTTCATTGCAGGTGGTTGACGTTAGTACGTTGATGGGTGGGAAAAGTTGAACTTTTATATTAATTTACCATTCAAATTAATATTTGTATATTAATTTTTTTATATATATTTTTTTGGTGAATAGCGATTACTTTTTAACTTTTTTGATAATTTTTTGACTTTTTGGCTTTTTTTGAACTTGTCAAATCAGCCCTAAGAGTGAACATTTTCGTTATTTAAGATCGATTATCACAACGACTGGAGAGATTGGAGCAGATGTGGTCAACAGAATTAAGGCGGAATGGTTTAAGTGGATGAGTATGTCTGGATTATTATACAATAAACGAGTACCCATCAGATTAAAAAGGAAGTTCTATAGAACGGCTATTAGACCAGCATATTATTGTATGGAACAAAATGTTAGGTAATTAAAAAATAATATGTAGAGAAGATGAGTATTACTAAGATGAGAATATTAAGGTGGATGTGTGATAAGAGGAGAAAAGAGAGTTAGGAATTAGTATATTTTATTGTCCTATTGAGTAATGGGAAGTGGGTTACTCCCCAAAAATGCCCTGCTCGTATGTTCATTTGTGCCGGGGCTATTCGTGTGTCTTTTTTTTGTTATTATTTTTTTTTTTTTAAATCGCAATCTTACCTTATTCAGTGATTTTTATAATTCATTTTTCTTTTATGAATAGTTGGTTTGCGGTGGATGATTGATGGGTAATGTTAGATTTAAGCTACATTTTGTTAATGGAATTTCTACCGGATTTATGTGTGACGAAATACATCGCGTGGGTTGCAGCATCATAAAGATAAAAGAATGGTATACAACCAAGTGCAGCACATCTGGGTTTTTTTTTTTTTTTCCCTTCCTCCTTTTAAATCGTAATGACGTTTAAATGCAGATACATTTAGCTGCTGATGATACCATTCACTTCTTTTTGGTTGGTATCCTCTTTTCCCCTTAATATTTGGTATCTGTCTCATTTTCACTGTTTAACTATAATGAGATTTGGTTTGGTTCTATTCTATATGATGGAATGTTGTTGTATTATTGCTTTTAATAGGGTGTATTTCATTAACTTTTGCTATTTTGTTCGATTCATGAAATGAATTGTGCATGTACAACCATCATTCCTTTGAGAAATACGAATTATTTGGAAATGAAATTGATTCTCTTTTTTTTTTGTTTTTTTGTTTTGGAGCTTTAGAGAATCATTTCGGATTGAAATGTTTGTGCAGTGTGAATGAATTTTTTTTTAAAAATAATAATAAACGAGTCTATGATGTAGATTATTGTTTAAAAAAAAAAAAGAAGTGAATCTACCACTGGCGGCAGTATGTTAATACCAGCTGCTTGCTGGGTTTAAAAGCTGTAAAATCTGGCTATGTGAATGGTTTGCGCCAAGAGGATGATGACACTTTTAAAATTGTTTTATTTTGCTGCATATTTTTTTATTACAGAAAACAAAGAAAGCAGCACCAGAAATTAACTTAAAATTATTTACTCAAATCACCCAAGCTTAAAACAATTCGTTTTAGAATTTCCCAGTATTTATTTATTATTTTTTTATTTTTTATAACTATGTAGGCCTATTTTGGCAATTAAGAAAAACGCTAATTTATTTTTTTTTTTTTTGAAAAATGTGTAAAAAAAATAAAGAGGTGGTGTAGTTTAAATAAGCCAATAAACTTGCTGGTATGTCCAAAATTGCTATATATAATATGAAGCATTGATTGAGAAGTACCTAAGAATATATAAAAATGTGTATTAAAACTTTAATTTTTTTTAAATTACAACTTTAATCAAACAATACACTGTTCAGGTGTAACGGTAGGCGTTGTTGCTAAATGAGAGACCACCTGTTCGAGACTGGGTCAAGGCTAACGATCATTTTTGGAAGCTGACAGTGGCAAAGATTGATTTTTCATTTTAACAACGTTACTGTGATTAGACTTGGTATCAATTTTTGTAAGTAAGAAATGCAAACTGTGTATTAGGCAGAAAAATAAAATTCCTGTTTTATTTTTATTTTTAATAATATTACAATCAATTTTGTAAGGAAAAACTGTGTATTAGACAGAAAAATTAAAGGCCACTCAGCCCCACCATATATCAAAACGATAAAATACGTACTTTATTATTATAATAAAATAATGTAGCCGTTGGAGAAGTACCCTTCCCTCCAAACAAAGTGAAGAGAAACAGTTCAGTAACATGCATTGTTCACAAAAACTAGCCGTTGGGAATGGCATTAACCAAAACCAACAACTCTCGCTTCTGAGTCCTATCCTCTCACTCCCTAGATATCTCTCTCTCTCTCTCTCTCTCTGTTATTAATCTGCTATTTCACACTCAAATGTTAGATTTCCTTCACTGCAAAAACCAATTAGCAAAAGAGGGAGGAAAGAGAGACATCAAGTTCCATTCTTCCTCAATCTCTCTTTCTTTCTTTCAATTTTTTTTTTTTGTTTTTGTTCTAAAACATTTCTTACAGTTTCCACAACCATCAACATTTTGCTCATGAATCATCAATCACCCACATACCGATTTCAGTTACTGCAATTTATGGAAGAAAGTAAGAAGAGAGACAAGTACTCGTGGATTTTCTTGTTTCCTCTGCTTCTGTTTTTTGCCTCTGGATTTGCTTCAGCCCAGCACTGGGATGGTGTGGTTGTAACCCAATCAGATTTCGAAGCTCTCAATGCCATCAAACATGAACTCATCGATTTCAAAGGAGTTTTAAAGAGCTGGAATGACAGTAGCTCCGGAGCTTGCTCTGGCGATTGGGTCGGAATCAAATGTGTTAAAGGCCAAGTCATTGCTATCCAGCTTCCATGGAAGGGCTTAGGCGGTCGAATCTCCGAGAAAATCGGCCAGCTTCAAGCCCTTCGAAGGATTAGCCTCCACGACAATGTCTTAGCCGGTATGGTCCCTTACTCTCTCGGGTTCTTACCTAATCTCAGAGGAGTTTATCTCTTCAATAATCGCCTTTCGGGTTCAATCCCACCTTCAATCGGTCACTGTCCTGTTCTCCAGACTCTTGATCTCAGCAATAACCAGCTCACTGGTACGATTCCTCCGAGTCTTGCAAACTCTACCAAGTTGTATAGACTCAATCTGAGCTTCAATTCGATAATGGGTTCAATCCCGCTTAACCTAACTCAGTCTTCTTCCCTAACCTTCCTTGCTCTGCAACACAACAACCTCTCTGGCTCTGTTCCAGATTCATGGGGTGGAAGTGAAAGCACAGAGAAGAAAATTTATCAGCTTCAAATCTTGACCCTTGATCACAATTTGCTCTCTGGAATGATTCCATCTTCTTTGAGCAAGTTGGGTAGCCTTGAAGTGCTCAATTTGTCGGAAAATTCTATCAATGGGAGCTTCCCAGCAAGTCTAACCAACCTCTCTTCTCTTGTTTCACTCAATCTTGGATCCAATCACCTCAATAACCAAATCCCAGAAACCATTGACAGATTACAGAACGTTTCAGTACTGATCTTGAAGAACAACCAGTTCAATGGCCAGATTCCAGAAACTATTGGGAATATCTCTACCATCACTGTACTTGATTTGTCTAACAACAATTTCACCAGCAAAATCCCAAATTCACTTGCCAAATTACCCAACCTTACTTATTTCAATGTTTCCAACAACAATCTTTCTGGCATTGTTCCTCCTCTCCTCTCCAAAACCTTCAATTCAAGCTCTTTTGCCGGGAATTTGCAGCTTTGTGGGTATAGTCCCTCGAGTCCATGTCCTTCTCCCCCGCCTCAAATGCTGCCTTCATCTCCACCCCCAGAGGGTTCAAATCATCGCCATCGTGGACTCAATACGAAGGACATAATTATTATAGCAGCTGGAGTCCTCCTTGTGGTTCTTTTGCTACTCTGCTGTGTTTTAATCTGTTGTCTGGTCAAGAAAAAAGTGATTGGAAAGAAAAACAATGGCAAAAAAGCCGGTGGTCAGCCTGCAGGGGGAGGCGAGAAGGCAGTCCCTTCTGAAATTGGGGCTGAAGTTGAGTCTGGTGGCGAAGTGGGTGGTAAATTAGTCCATTTCGATGGGCCATTTGTGTTTGGAGCAGATGATCTGTTGTGTGCGACGGCGGAGATAATGGGGAAGAGCCCGTATGGAACTGTGTACAAGGCGACTTTGGAAGATGGTAATGAGGTCGCGGTGAAGAGGTTGAGAGAGAAAGTCGCCAAGGGACAGAAGGAGTTTGAGAGTGAGGTTGTGGCGCTTGGGAAGATTCGACATCCAAATGTGTTAGCCCTCAGAGCATATTATTTGGGACCCAAAGGAGAGAAGCTTCTTGTTTTTGATCATATGCCTAATGGGAGTCTTGCAACCTTCCTCCATGGTAAGTATGCTAAACCAAAACTCAAATTTTTTAGGCTCATTCTGATGTTTAGAACTAAAAAATTACTTGGTATTTGAAACATTTCAGTTATAGTATACGAGTTTCACATAAATTGATGATAGTCAATTGGAATAAACCAGATCATGATTCTGATGTTTAGAACTAAAAAATTACATGGTATTTGAAACAATTCAGTTATAGTATACGAGTTTCACATAAATTGATGATAGTCAATTGGAATAAACCAGATCATGATTAAGGTACACCATTGTGCTTGAGTTATCCATTCAACTTTTCAAGAGTGTTCTCAAGTGTTCAAATTACAATCAATTGGGATAAAATGACATCAGATCATCTACCTCCAAAATTCCTGTCCACCTGTCTCTAAAGCACTCCAACGGCGTGATCTTGCCTTGAGAGTCCCATCATATTATGCGGTTAGGAGTACATTGGGGATAGAAGATCCTTACGGATAAAATACCTTATGTTTTGAGAAGTACAACATGGGGATGCAAAATGTTCAAGAATTATTTTCATGGGGCATAAACCTTGGATACCTATTGCTTGATTGTTTGAAAAAGCCATCATCGAATCTGTTTTAGTTTCTCTTTAAAATTTTTGGACTATTATGGAAGTTTGATATGTGTGTTCTAAAATACTTTCTCAAGGGGCCCAAAACCATGGATACCTTTTGCTTGGTTGTTTGAAGACCATCATAGAATCTATTTAGTTTCACTTTTAAAATTTTGAACCATTATTGAAGTTCAAAATTGGTGTTCTAAACTTTTTCAAGGGGCCTAAAGCCTTTGGATACCTTTTGTTTGAGTGTTTGAACCATCATACATTTCACCTTATTATTATTATTAAATACCTTTTCCTTGATTGTTTGAACCGCCATAGAATCTGTTTAATTCCCTTATTTTAAATTTTAAATCATTATATAGAAGTTTTGATATCTGTGTTGTTGTATATATGCAGCTCGAGGGCCTGAAACCACAGTACCATGGCCGACAAGGATGAACATAGCAATGGGCATCACACAAGGACTACACTACCTACACACCCAAGAGAACATAATCCATGGAAACCTCACATCGAGTAATGTACTACTCGATGAAACAAATCCAAAAATTGCAGATGTTGGCCTCTCTCGCCTCATGACCAATGCAGCCAACACCAATGCGCTTGCCACTGCTGGTTCTCTTGGGTACAATGCCCCAGAGCTCTCAAAACTTAAAAATGCCAACACAAAGACTGATGTCTACAGCCTTGGAGTGATCATATTGGAGCTCTTGACTGGGAAATCCCCAAGTGAGGCAACAGATGGTGGAGATTTGCCTCAGTGGGTGGCTTCGATTGTGAAAGAAGAGTGGACTAATGAAGTGTTTGACGTTGAGTTAATGAGAGACGGGTCCAATTCTGGCGATGATGAGTTGCTCAATACATTGAAATTAGCTCTGCATTGTGTCGATCCCTCTCCATCAGCACGCCCAGAGGCTGAGCAAGTTCTTCAACAGCTTGAGGGGATTAAAGATTCATCAAAAACCGATTAAAGAAATTTCTTAAATGATTAGTAGGAGGAAGAGGGAGGTTTGGGTAGTTGACAAATTTTTGTTTTATTAGGCTTGTTATAATTTCATTTGTTTATGTGCATATATAGAAAATAAGTAAGTCTATATGAGATTATTTCATTTGATTTGTTTATGTAGGATTGTAATACATTCTTTCAGTTCATGTTCCTATCAATAAAATAAAAGAATTATTTATTTTATTAATGAAGTCCTTTTGAGAATTAGATTACTGTGATAAGAATTTTATATTTCAGTTTTCAGATTATGTAAAAGCTCTGTGGTGGATTGAACAGTAATATGCTTTAGAGTCCACTTGATTCACTAATTGTGAGTAGCACAATGATATAGCACTTTCTCACAACTATTTCTAGTTATTGGAGAACCCAATGGTGGAAAAACACTTTTCTATAGGTTAGCTTGTGACAGTTTGGGAAGGAAATAAGTGAATATTGTTGACAAACATAAGAAAGAGTAGTATAATTTAACAAATTATAAGGAAGCTCCTTATAATTATAGAGAACTCAGAAGAAAAGTCAGTATAATTAGTCATATATACAGGAATTGCACACAAGCCGAGTTGAGTGAGTTTTGGATCGTTCAAGCTTAGTTTGCTAAAATAGTCGCACTCGATTTGGTAAATATTAATTGAACCCAAATCTGATTACCGGCATTTCCAACAGTTCATTTGTTAAACCTTGAACTATTGTGACAAATTACTATAATTTAAGTACATTTGGATGCGTTTGGCGACTTGGATCTAATTGTTTTTTATTTGCTTTTTCATTTGTTTAATTGTTTGCTATAATAATCCGGCTTGTGTGCAGGTAATGTCACTCTTTTGTGAGGGTTTTTTCTCCTCTTCTACGGAGACTGAGATTATTCCTCCTACGGAAGTTTATTATCTCTTTATGAGATCTTTTGTTACTGCTGTACAAAATTGGTCCAATTTTTTATCGGTTATGCGATAAAATTTTTCTTTCCAATCTAAAAAAAAACAACATTGCTTTAATAATGTCTCTCTCTCTCTCTCTCTCTCTCTCTCTATATATATATATATATATACATATATTTTAAATTACAACTATTAAATTGTGATTTTCTACCTTTCTTCACGATTAGTTATTATGATTTCTATTTATCTGATGAGTTGACAATTTATCTGTAACTAGTCCTTGTTTGTGTGTGTGTGTGTTTTTTTTATATGGGAAATAGTCCTTGCGTTAAATATAGCACAATTGATAATAATATGTTAAATTATAAAAATAATTTTACCTCACTGTTAAAGACAATATTTTGAGACTTCTCAGGGTTTGTTTGGGGGGTGAGTTAATTTTTTGGTTTTTATTTGACTATTTTAATTGGGGGTTAAAAAATTTCGTTTGTGACGAGTTTTTTAGTTTTTTTTACTTTTGTGATAAAAAAATAAAATGATTATGGTTTGAATATGATATTTTATTTTATTAAATTAAAAAACTTAAAAGGGTTGTTTGGGATGAACTAAAAAAGTGCATTTTTTAAATTTTTGACTAAAAAAATAGAAAAAAAAATGGTTATTTGGGATAACTTTTTGAATTTTTACGAAAAAATGTGTATTAAAATATTGTATGAAATACTAAAATTACCTTCCTACCCTTCTGAGCACTGACATGCTTTTCGTGCATGTCAGTGAAGTTGTCACTTCCCGAGACAGTGCACTGAGCTGCACTGGTTTTGTGTTTGACCTTTTGTTTTTTTTTTTCTTAAGCACCCATGAGCTATGCATGTCAGTGAAGGGCAAAAATATCTTTTTGTCCTCTGAGGGTGTGTTTGATTAGACGGACTGGAAAAGGGGGGATTAGAATCCATCGGACTTGAGTCCTGGGATTGGAATCCCCCGGACTATTTGGTTGGATTGGATATGTATCATGTGTTTGTTTTTTCATGGGATTAGATGTCCGGACTGTGAATCCCCCGGACTATTTTTAGTGAATCCAACGTTTGGTTGGACGGACTGGATAGAATAAATGAACAAATGACTATTTTACCCTTTTTTAATTGTTTACTTAGTAATAGCAATATTAGACATATCTTTAATATTTTAATTATTTTTAGTTAGATTAAATAAAAAATTATTTTATTTTATTTTTTACACAATTAAATAAATTTATTTTTAAAAAATAAATAAATAAATAAATAAAATATCAATAAAAATATATATTATTTTTTTTAATTAAGATTTTAAATAAATTTGTTTTAAAAAAAAATAATAATCAAAAAATGAAATTAAATAAAACATCTATTAAATTTAAATAATGAAATTAAATAAAACATAAACAAAATTTTAAAATAAAACATCAATAAAATATCCATAAAAAATTATTTCAAAAAATTAAATAAATAAAACATCAATAAAAAGTTAAATAAAATTATTTTATTTTTAAATTGAGACATTTAAATTTTATTGAATTTTATTAAATATAATACATAATTAAATAGTAGAGGGTCAAAATGGTCATTTCATCATCTAATCCAAACAGTGATTAGTCCCCCACTTTCTGTCCCACACCCCCCAGGACAGGATAGTCCCCCATATGGGGGACATGGAGTCCGGCCGGACTCCATGTCCGGCGGACTAAAAAAAAAATAAACGACGGATTAGTAGCACTATTTGGACTCAAGTCCAAATAGTGGATAGTCCCCCCCCCAATCCCCCCAATCAAACACACCCTGAGTACTCAGCCCCATATTTCCGTCCAAACATTGTAAATAGTATAAATTTTTTATTTTTTTAGTGACTTTTTGATTTTTTGTCTTTTTTAAATAATGCCAAACAAGCATTTGTTTTGTCTTTTTGTGATTATTTTAAGGGAAGTGATTGAGACCCCCTCCAATCACCACCCTCACTACCCCACACACACGTGACGGATGGTGATTGGAGGAGAAGGAAAAAAAGAAAAAGAAAAAAGAAAAATTGACCAATTAAAAGGAGAGGGGATCAAAGGGGATGCCTTCTTGAGGGGGTCCAACTCATTTCCTTATTTTAATTTCAACCCACCCCAACCCATTATGCCAAACTAGTGCTCACTCTTTTTTAACAATAACAAGAGATTTTAGCTAACCAAAATAGAACCGAACTCTGCGACGAAAGATCAACTGTTAGCTCTATTTGGTGTAATTCTTTAAAAATTAAAAGCCCTTTTTTTTCTTATTTTGTAATAATAATAATTATTTTAAAATTTATTTAAATTATTGTTACAAGTAAAAGTTGCATTAAATTAGACAAATTACATTGATAGGCCTTGCACTTTATTTATTGTGTCAATTTAGTTTTTATAATTTTAATTAGCTCAATTTTGACCATTAATTTTAACTTTTATATCATTTTAATTCAATTGATAATGCCAATTAAGATTTTGAAAGAAAATAGTTATCAAATTTGTTGAAACTAACTAACTGAATTGAATAAGTTTATAATTTTACTTACGCAATATATGTCGTCTATGTGTGCATTTTTCATCATAAAATATTAATAGTTTAATCAATTAGACTAAATTGAGACAAAATTATAAATTTAGAATCAAAATTAAACTAATTAAATTTACAGAGAACAAAATAATATAAAGACTAAAGTATAGAAACTACTATAATAATTTGCCCCATTAAATTTTAGAGAACAAAAATTGACCATAAACATAGCTGCTCCAAACATGTCGCCCATGCCTTTAGAGTTTGTAATAGCGTAAAAAGTACGGAATAAGCTTCTCTTTGTATTTTTTCATACTTTTTTGAATTTTAATCCAGACACACACGCTTTGAACCGGTTGTGAAATAAGCCTTGCAGTAGAAGTTATCTATATAAAAAATTAGTTTCACAACTGCAAACCCAAAACAAATTATATTTTGTTTTTATAAAATAGATATTTCAAGTTTACAACCATATTTATGTTCATTTTATAAAATAAAATATAATTTGCACATGTATTTATAGATATCTGATTAATTAATTTTTTGTATAAATAATTTTTATTACAGGACAAATGATGTAAACAATTCAAATTATCGATGTCGATCCGAATTGAAACTCATAAGAAAAGTACAGAGGAGTTTAGACCGATAAAAATAAGAGAAATTACAAATAGGTTACACAGTCAAAAATAATTACACTACAATTCTAACACACAAAAAGAGTTATACCAAATACAAAAATAAATTTATATAATTTTAATGCACCAATTAATATATCAATTAGTGTACTAACGGATGATGTGACATAATTTTATAGAATTTAGGTCTTTATAATTTGTATAATGAGTGCCATCCCTATTTTTTGATAAATCATTTTTCTAAGTGTTTTATTCTATCTAACTCATATTTTTTTTTGAATATTCCATTAAATCCTATTTAATGTAATATGACCAAATCATTCTTTCCAATTTTTTGCACATGTTTCAATTTTGAAACTAATACATAACAATATTCTCTCATTTTATGGATAAAATATGTCCCTTATTCTAAAGAGAAAATATTTCCCTTATTCCATGGAAAAAATCTCTCTCTTATTCTATGCAGAAAATCTCTCCCGCATTCTATGGAGAAAATCTCAAATTATAAATTTTAAACTTTTTTATAATTTGAAATTTTTTAAAATAACGCAACAAAAAATCTAAATGAAAATCAAAATGCAATGTGAATGCTCACAGTAAATAACAAACATATAACTAACTTTTGAAAAAACAAAGCATATACTAAAATATAATGTGAATGTTTACAATAAACAACAAATATGCAACTAACCTTCGAAAAAATAAAATTCACACTAAAATACAAAGTGAATGTTCACAATTTATAATTAATATACAACTAGTCTTAAAAAAAATAACTCATACCAATATAAACATTTACACTGTAACGTGAAAATATAAAACAAAATTGAAAAAAATGAAAATCAACTATTTCAATTGTTTAATGGTAACAAAAATGATTGTTCAACTGATAAGTATAGTAACAAAAATAATAAATATACAATTAATTTTCGAAAAAACAAAACTTATACTAAAATATAATGTGAATATTCATAATTTACAATTAATTACAACTAGTTTTTTTTTAAAATTAAACTTATACCAATATAAACATTTATACTGTAACGTGAAAATATAAAATAAAATTGAAAAAAGTGAAAATCAACTATTTCGATTGTTCAATGGTCACAAAAATGATTGTTTAATCAACAAGAATAGTAAAAAACAAAAATAAAAAAATGAAACAAAATACAACTAACTTTAAAAAAATTTAAAAAAAAAAAAATCATACCAAAATACAATATGAATGTTCACAATTTATAATTAACATAGAACTATTCATACCAATGTGAACATTGACACTGCAACATGAAACAAAATTCAAAGGAAAAAAATGACTATTTCAATTATTTAATGATAACAAAAAATGATTGTTCAAACAACAAGTATAATAACAAATAATCAATAATATGTGAACATTCACATATTGCAAAATATATGATTATGTCCATATCTATATTTCAGCATTTATTTCTCAGACTTTCAAACAATGTGAAATGTAAACATTCACACTGATTGACAAAAAAATAGAAACAATGGCGACAATAGAATTAGAAATCTAAAAAAAGCTTAATCACTCTAAAAACAAAAAAATTATCATCCACATCATCATCTTTATCATTATCACTATCATTAATAATCTATGCAATTTCATTATTCTACCAATCCAAATCAAACCAAACTCACATTTGAAGAATAAGTTTGTAACAAAATTGACTGGACATAAACAGAGTTTCGACTTACAATAATGGAGAAACATAGAGTTTTGAACACAGAGCAACAATAGACGAATATAGAATTTCGAATACAAAGTGACAATGGAGGAACACAAAATTTCATCATAACAATAGAG
This sequence comes from Camellia japonica, assembly GCA_030407325.1. Classification (NCBI taxonomy): domain Eukaryota; kingdom Viridiplantae; phylum Streptophyta; class Magnoliopsida; order Ericales; family Theaceae; genus Camellia; species Camellia japonica. Next base: position 35,404,792 of record JAPPVO010000017.1, read on the forward strand.
GAACATAATATTATTTCACCACCATATGTAAACTAGAGTTTCTAAATCCTACCAAATAGAGAGTTTTGAAACCCTAGCACAATAAAACAATACCACAAATGTGAATGAAATTGATCCAAAAAAAAATAAAAATAAAGGAATAATAATGGTAACTACCAAAATAGAGGTAGCAACAAAAAGGAAATATGTATATTCTTTTTCTATGTAATACATATGAACAATAGATATAAGGATATAATAGTCCAACAAATAATATAAATCAAGAAAAAATGACCTCATGGAATAAAAGTATAAATACATAAGACAAATTAAGTTATAATTTTTCTTGATGGACTTATTGGGTTAAAACACTTCTAAATAACATTTATCAATAAAAAATCCTAATTTTAAAATGAAAATATAATAACATAAATTTATACACTAACTAATATACTAATTAAAAGGACACTTGTAATATTTTAAAAGTCTTTGTTTCTAGACTCGGAGATTTATTTTGACTCTTTGAAATTTTGTAATCCACCTTGAAGATTCACTCTGTCATCCAAGTATCCGCATGTCTACATCAATTATTGGCATCTCAGAAGAAAAAAGACAAAATTTGCAGAAGATAAGACCTCTCTTCAACGATCAGGGAAATTCACACCAAGAAACGACAATAGCTTCTGTAAATATTTGTGTCTATAATTATTTGCGTCTGTCAGTAGTAAGGCTTCTCCTTCACTCACTACTTTAATAAAGCAAATGACCCCTACCCTGCTTCACTAAAGAAAAGCTGTGAGAATCCTTACACGTGTCCTGTAACATATTATAGTGTCAAAATTTTATCTAAAAGGGAGGATTGAATGATGTTCGATGGGGCCCAATGCAGTACTCGGCATCATTATCCAAACATTTACTTGTTTTTATCTACGTAGAAAGTTTGTCAAAAATATGCATATAATTGTATGCATAGTCTTTGTCTTTATTACTTGTAGAAAGTTTTGAAAAAGCCTATGCCTAGGCTTGACTAGGTCTTAGACTTTTAGGAAAAGTTGGAACGTAAGGCATTAAGTCTACTTTTTGAGTTTTTGTTTTTATCCTCCTATTGTATTGTATAAATTGGCATTCATGCCAACGGAAAAAGCAATGAAAAAATTCTCTCCACTCTTTCTTGTAAAAACTTCCTCCAACTTTCGTCTTAAAATTTCTAAGTGTTCAAGTCTTTCAGAACCTCAAAATCTGTAACATAATCTTTGTAAATATACTACTTATTAATATGAAGTGTGAGTAGTCTCTCTTTTTCCTTAGATATTTCAAAAGGATAACTCTTCTGTTCTAAAAATCTATTTTCTTTTTGGAAAAATTAAGTTTATGGAATGCTTACTTGCTTATTAATATTACATGCTTTACACCTTCATAATATCTGCTGTTTTCTATTTTATTACTGAGTGACCTTAGCTGAAGAGCCCGTGTGAGCCATGGTTAAGCATTTGAGGGCAAATTGTAGGCAGAAAGGAAAAGTAAAAAATAGAAAATAAAAATATATTATGTTAAACGAGGCTTAGCTTCAAGGTGAGAGTACATGTAACGAAAGCAAACATTGCCTAAAAATAGTTTTACCAAAGGAAAAGAATTTTAGAATATAAGGAGAGTAACCCGAGTAGAAATATTAAGGAAATATTTTTCATAAAAGAATTTTAAAATCAAAATTTTATGCCTTTAGAAGATGAACTTATAATTAAAATCAGATTCAATATTGAGCTTATACAAGAATTAGAAGATCAAAAATTAAGATATCAATTTTTGTTATCATTAGCCTCCGGTAGATCTCTAGAAAATTATAGTTTGAAAATCACTCAAATAAATAGACAGATAACTATAAAACAAGAAGCCTTACAGCTAGCCATACAACAACTTGAATATTTATTAGCATAATTGTAGAATTAATTAGATAATTCTCAGCCCAATTTCAAAATAGTGGTAGACCACTAACTCAACCCCCAAAAATTGGTATCAGAGCAGTGTTCGGTTCTAGGACAGTTTAAGTTAGTTTATGCATTTTGCTTACAGAAATAGAGTAGTTTTTATTTTGGGACAATTTAGTTATAAATTCCATATTATAGTAGCGTTTAATAATTTTAAAGTAGGATTTAATTTTATGTATGAAAAGAGTAGAATATTTAGATTTAGAACTCAACAATCATAACCATCGTCTTAATATAGATAAAAATAAATTTCATTGTAATTTTGAAGGTACTTTTACACATCAGCTTCATAGTGAACATAATTCTTAGTTAAATAGTATTATAGATCATCAGATTAATTTTGCAAAAAATATTAAAAATGACGTAGATAAAATTAGTAATCTTTTTACTTCATCTATAGACCATCTTTGTAATACTCGCAGTATAATTAAAAATCAAGATAAAAAATTAGATTATATCCAAGATCAGTGTAGTTCAATCCTACAAAAATGAATAGAGTTGAATTTAGAAAAAATTCCCACAAAGTTAGAAATAGAAACTCTAATTTCAGCTATAAATACTAGCAGTCTCAGAAAGCAATACTCATTATAGACTTACAAATGATTAGATAGTTAAAATATTAGGCGCAAAAGGAATAAAGGCACTACCAGCTAAAAAATATAATTCCGAAGATAATACAGCACTATATTGGAATTTAGGATATTTTCTAGGACAAAAAAGGTTAGCCCCTCAAGATAACTTATTATATCAAAAAGCAGATGGAAGCTATGCAGTAAGATTTACTCAATATAAGTATGTAGCACCAGAAAAATCTGAAGATGATGAATTTAGTAATATAGATAGGGAAGAAAATCAAGATAATCATAGTGACATAAATCAGCTTTATGTAATGACAGAAGAAAAAACAATATCACAAAATAAGATATATAATATTGATGAGATAAATTTGGAAAGTTTCACCGTAAGCGATATGAATAAAATATTAGATACTAGATACTATGAATACATAGCTAGAGGAGATACTCATGATGAAGCAGTGTCATTTTTAGACCAAGAATTTCATACCGAATATGTAGACGATATCATAGAAGATAAAATACATCCTAGCAAAATATTTAAAATACCAAAACAATCTAACTTAGAAGACACTTTTTATATGAATACTCAAACCACAGAAAGCACAGGAACTAGTAACCCACAACATACGGTAGAAGATCCAGTAGAACCAATGCATTATGCAGTAGGAGAAAGAAGACCATTATCCAATACAGGGCGTAGTAAAGCAGACCGGAATAAAAGTTATAGATTTCATGGAAAGCGTAGACAACCAGATATACGTATACAATTACAGCCAGCAAATAACCAAGGAACCTTTTTAGACCTAGCTAGATTCGATCCTCAAATATGGCAAAAAGTAATAGAAAAATAGGAAAAAGATGTGGTAAAGGCATGGATGAATAATCCCTTTGAATCAATTGACATGTGGGAATATATAGAAACACTTTTAGGAGATTCAGCTTTTAATATATATTTAACTTTTAAAGGAAAATATGAAGAGACAATTAGACAGCTTAAAGGACTAGGAGATAATCCATGGAATTTTACTAGTTTTATAAAAGAAATGCTTATAGGATACGACCCTTCTAGAAAAAATGATTATACTCAGAGCATAGCACTAACCGAGTTAGATCAAATAACATTAGGAAGTTGGAAATATGTTGTACCCTTTAGCAAAGAATATTTAGCCATAGCAGGCAGGACAGGAAAAAGTTTTGATGAAGAAATAGAAAATAAATATTTTAGGAAATTACCAGGAGAATTAGGAAGAGAAATAGAAAATAGATGGTCAATTTATTACGCAAACTTACAAGCGAAAATAGCCTCAGGAGAAGTAAAAATAAGAGGAGCTTTAGAAATAGGACCTAGGATAGTTTTTACATTCCACAAACTTAGATAAAAATGTATAGAAGTTAAAATACAAAATGATTTGAAAAAAAAAAACTATGGTTTCTATAGCAGCGTAATATATACTCCTCAACAATATGAAGATAAATATAATGGGAAAAAATATAAAAAAATATGGAAAATATAGAAAAGAAAAATATTGGAAGAAAAATTATAGAAAACCATGGAAAAAACAAAAATTCATTAGAAAGAGTAGAACTTTTAATAGAATAAATTATAAGCGACTACCCAAAGAAGAGAAAGATAAAAGAAAACAGAGATATGTTAGAAAACCAACTAGTAAAAAATGCAATTGTTTTATATGTGGAGAACCCAATCATTTTGCAAAAACCTGTCCAAAAAGACAAAGGCCTAATACTAGTAAACAGATAGAAAGACTACATATTATAGAAGATTTAGAAGAAGATATAGTTAGCATAAACAGTGATGATTTAGAAGTTTACAGCATAGTCAGTGATTATGAATATCAAGTAGAAGCCATATGTTCAGATAGTGATTCAGAAAGTGATACAGACATAGACAATCTTTTAGGACAACTTAACCAAGAAATAGGAATGTCTCCTTCTCATGACACTTTCTTTATGATAGAATGCAATGCAGATACTGAATGTCAGCATAATTTTCAAATAGGACTAGAATTTGATACCACTAGATGTAGGTATTGTAATTGGTTTCCAGCTAAAAATAAGATAGCTCAATGTTTATTATGCAGTATAACCTATTGTATAGTCTGTCTAGAAAAATTAAACATGACACATAAGATAACATTAGGAAATAATAACGAGATGCTAGAAGATCATAGTATAAAAAGCAGATAATTACATCTAATAATTAGAGAATTAGAAATACAAGAGAACTTAAGTTACAAATACGAGAGGTAGAAACTAAGGCTAATTTTGACATAGAATGTTTAGAAGCAGAAAATAAACAGCTTAAACAGCAGTTAGAACAATTTCATAATAAATACCCCTTAAAAGATAAATTGGTTGAAGAACATATGAACTCTTTAGAATTAGTCAACCTAGTTGATTCTCAACCCTTTAGTCAGTAGTCCCAAACACAGTCAAATAATACATATTTACCATTTAATTACCCTGTTATACCCAAGCCAAATTTAGTTGAGATTTTTGTGTAATTAAATTTGTAGAAAAAACCCTTAGAGCAAGTTTGGCATCTTGAGAAAAAGCTAAAAAGCTAAAAAGTTATCAAAAAAGCCAAAAAGTTATCCTACCTTCATGCTTTGGGCGGCCAAAATTGTGTCTGACCTGCAGAGGGTAAAAATACTATTTTGCCCCTGGTTTTTAATTCCTTCCTCAACACAATGTTATTATCCTCTCACCCGAAGATCCCCTTTCCTTCTCCAACCTGTATTCGTCGTTGAACAACCCACACAGTTCCTCAGTCGGAGAATCAAGTCCACGCCGTCACGGTCACACCAGCGACTGCCGGAGATCCGTTGCACCCTTCATCGTGCAGCATCGCCACAACCGTGGGAAAGTCCGACCTCGACTTGATCGCGTTAGAACAGTAACCGACGACTGTCGGACAATCCGTCGCCCAGATTTGCACCACTGCTGACCAGATCTACACCACGCCGGCCCGTTTCCCCCTAACTACAAGGTAACATCTCTTCCACACAAATTAATTTTCTCACTCTCGCTCTCCTTTCTCTGATTCTGTTCCAAAACTTTTCCTCTTTTCTACATCTCTTCTCTCCACTGAAACCTCTCTTCTCTTATCTCTAACACCGAAACCCTCTCTTCTCTCTACCAAAACCCTTTATGAATCCTAAACCCAAACCCTCTACTAATCTGGTTGTAAGATGTTGATTTGGGTTCGGCGATCTCTTTCACGATCTAAGCATCTCTCACGATTTGGGTTCGAAGTTCACAATCTAGCCATCTCTCTCTGAAGATAAAGAAGACGAAATTCAGGGAAGAAGATGAAGGAACTTCAAAACCTTTCCAAGTATTTATTTTTCTGAAATTATATTTCTGAATTTTGTGAGAAATTACTTGAAATTTATCTGAAGTTACATAAAATTCTTAATTATTGTTGTTGTTGTGATTGTTGTCTTTCTAGGGATTGTTGTTGTCATTTTTGAATTTTGTTATGAAAAAATTATTTTCTATTTGGGAGAGTCTGCTGGAAAGGATGAGGGTGGAGAGATAGAAGAAAGAAAAACAGTTGGGATGCTGATCTAGAAGATTTGGCATTATAGCATACAAGTGGATAACTTTTTTTTGCCCAAACTGTCATATTATGGGTTTCGTAGTTGTTTTAGCAAATCATTGGCAATGCTCTAACATTGCTAGTGTGTATGTCTTTGAATAACAGTGTGATTAAATGTCACAATCATCATTATTATCCCTACCTGTATGATTTACTCGATTATGAAGCATACATATATGAATGTTCTACTTTTTTTTCTTTGTTATGTATCAGATAATCAGACCAATCCAACTTTGCCTTATCAATACCAAGGAATTGTTCGTTTCTTATAGACATTTATAGTGTCATTAAATTTGAAAAAGTACACCGTTTGTTACTTTAACTATTTCCTACAAATTCCAAATGCGGAGATGATTCATTTGTTCATTACTTATGAAATTTTTATCAAATGTATTATTTTTTAAATGAATAGATGTGATATTTTTATGTTATTGTCTTATTAAATTTTTGTTAAATGTGTCATTATTAAAATATGACAATAAGGTATATTTTGATGTATGAACTATTTATCTTATTGCGTTTTCAATTGTGAGTATATTGTATTTGAAAATTTTTAATGTGAAATAGAATTTATAAGAGTATTGTGATGCCCCAAAATTTAAGGACATCATAATAAGATTTAAAACTTAAAATCAATATTCTTAATTAAGAATCCTCATCAATGTTTCCACCAAATTTACCATCATCCATTAATTAACAACACAAAAACTAAAAGTTCTTAAATTACAACTCCAGTCAAACTTAAAACTTTGTCTTAGTATACAAATATAAAAGGAAACTAGAGAAAAACTAGAAAACTCAGAAAAATGGTTCATGGAACTTTGGCATGCTTCAAGCTAACCAGGGCTGAATATTGTCTTCCAACACCTCGGTATTTCCTTCGGTTTCTTCGGTACCTGGCATGAAACGCCAGGGCAACGGGAATACCAATGAGCGACGAGCTCAATAAGATATTACAACCCAAAATACCCACCCCAATAATAACACTCACAATTAATAAATAATGCGCAGTAACAGAATAACAAGTAGCATTTAATAAGCATAATAGGAATGCCATCAGTTGAAATAATAACAATAGATAATGAAAAAAAAAATGGCAAACGGAAGTAGTATTTCATCATAAGGAAAATGCCCACTTTTCTTTTTAAATTCTCATAGATTTAATTTATCAGATAAGTTTAAGTAACTCCCCACGGAGCATTATTTCCACTCAACCGCTAAGCAATAGCCATGGGCAATTCTGACTCCCCCTTGGTCAAATATTCAAATGTTACTTGCTGTAACTACCAATGATTCCCACGCACCAGGGTTACGTACCCGAGTCGTGACATCACGGTCTGCCCCAAAGGAACGGTCTATGTTGTGACACCCGCACCACCAACCTTATATCGCCTACGCTGATAAGAGCCGAAATACCTTCCCATGCCATGTTAGGGTTCGCAACTCACTTGCGCAAGATTCTAAACCGGGCTCACCCCATCACTTTTTAAAAAAAAAATTTAATGTATCATCGGTTCAATTTCGTGTTTCTTTACTTCATCGAATTCACATTTTTATGCATGTGTGAGTTTTAGTTTGAGAACCACAGTGACATAATGTTTATATAGCACAGCGCAATCATATATGGCAACCAAAATAATGTAATAGAATGTCTTAGGAATCATCACAAGATTTCTTAAGAGTTCACACATTTTTTCTTTCAGCACTGTATGATCAGACAAAAAAATATGAAACCCATACCAAATGAAGTTCAACCATTATAATATTTTAAATGGTGCTAGTTCATTGAGTTAGGAAAATATTTCGAGAAGAATACTAGGGCTGAAAACGATTTTAAAATGGAGAAATAATTTTTGGAAGAAAATTGGTTTTCTGGACAGTGAGTCATTTTAACCTCCAGCACAGGGGTTCTGTGTTCGAAAAATAAAAAGGGGCCTCAAACGGTGTCAAAAAGAGGTATGGTCAGGACAGTTTGCTAAATTTTTGAGTTTAGAACATGTTTCCAGAAGAGTGTGAATACTGAAAACCAGTCGAAGATGGTCAAATAATTTTTATAAGAAAACTGGACAGATTCTGTTGCATTTTAGTAAAACTACAATTTCTCCTTTTAAACTTATCCATTTTTTGTGAAATCAGCGGAAAATGAAATGTAACTCTTATATCTAGCTATCCCAAGTGGTTGTGCATAAAAATACCATTTGTAGAGAAAATGGGACCTGTTTGAAGCCACTGCTTCTGCTGTGTTGTAGGTGACGTGTAGGGAAAATATTTGTTACGGTAAGAAAATGGTGTCCAATGATTTTATAAAAATTTAACACAGTGTATAACACTTATATCTACTTCCGGTATACACAGATTTTTAACATCAATTATTTTCAATTCATTAGAGCCCTCTTTTCATCCGATAAAGTCTGAAACAGTAAGGAAGAATCTAAGTTTTAGGTAAAAGGAAGCCATTCTCATCTCATTTTATTCTCTTGCAAGATTATTTCAACAATGGAGAATATTGAACACATAAAAACAGTAGCTAAGTCATATATCTATATTTGCAAGAAGGAATATGAAATTATACATAATGAAACCCTCACCCTATCAAAATTTAAACATGCATGGTACTATTTTGCTATATATGACTTAACCATGCTTAGTCTTGCATATATAATTTATATAAATTCAGTTAGAAGTATCTAAGGGAGGATAGAGGTGATGTATTCTTACCTCAATGAAGTAAAAAAAAAATTAAGTGTTGAGCCTTTCTTCCCCTCTCTTCTCTCATTTCCCTCTTGCTTTCTCTCCCTCTCTTTCTCTTTGTTTTGCTCAGTTTCATGTGTGTGCAATGAGGCTGAATAGTGCTCCTAATTATAGGAGATTGAGGGCCTAATTTATTATTATTATTACTATTATTATTTTATTTTTACTTTACTTTTCTTTTGGCTTAGGAACTATGATCTAACAGGCTAGATTGCAGTTGGTTTGCATGCTGTGGCAGCCTTGACAAAGGCTTGAGATTTGCCATATGCATGTAGGCATGGAGTGTAGCAGTGGGCAAAGACATGCATTGGCATGCTTGGGCTGAATCCCTCTGGGAACACTTGTGGCAGCAAGCAAAGGCATGCATTGACATGCATTGACAAAGGCTTTGATTTTTTAATTGAATATATATATAACCTAGCCACTAGATATTTTGTTTCCTACTATTCTCTTACTAACTTAGTTATTAGTTGTTTAACCTATTTAGTTTCCACAACTATATTTAGATACAAAATTTTATTTTATTTTATTTTATTTTATATTTTATTTTATTTTATTTTATTTTATTTTATTTATTTATTTTTCAATGAAAGATAAATAATATTATTTAAAGGAATCTAATATTGGTATTAACCATGATGCTATTAACATTATAATTCCGTAATTTAATAATCACTGTTAACTGACTTAATATTATTATTAATCAAATTAATTAGTTGTCTAAAAATTCAGGTTCTCACAAGTATTTATGTGACTAAAAGTCATACATATAGGATTTAAATGTCCAACAATATATTACCCTATCTTAGCTAAGTAAGAGACACAAAAGTAGAAATTACACACGCAAAAAAATATATATATATATATATCTTGTAAACCAAAATAAATTTTTTTTTGTTGATTTGTTTCTACTTTAAACTATTAGTTTATTTTCATTAACAAAGATTAACAAAAATAGATGTTTGAACTATGAAACTCAATGTAGGGTATACCAAAACAAAAGAATATCATATTTGAGGTTAGTTTGGGAAGAACGTTGGAAGTATAATTTTTTGGCCTTTTGGCTAATTTAGCTATGTTTGAGAATTGTTTATATGGTTTTTATTTTTTTCCCAATATGAGTTTCAATGTCTTCAATTTTTCCACGTATACCATAATTGTTGTTGCATTGTAGTACGCAAATGGAGCAGTCCCAAACGCAGTCAACGCCTTCCAAAACTTTGCGCAAGCGGGTAGTAAACAGACGCAGCAGCAGTCCGCAAACGTGCATAAAGCATCTTGGGACTCTGACATGGTGCGGATTTTTTTGGAACTTGTTATCAAAGAGTTGGACGCTGGTTTCAAGGGGAGCTTCCATACAATGACAATGCATAGATATAGAGCTGTAAGCAAGGGCTTCCAGGACCGTACAAATAAGGTGCATGATGTCAAGCAACTGCAAAACAAGTACGCGTTACTGAAAAAGGATTGGCAGTCGTGGTTGAAACTGATGGACAGCAGACATAGGCCAACCGGCACAAGTTACAATGAAGCGACGGGTATGATACAAGCATCTGACGACTGGTAGGCGCATTACGAAAAGGTAACATTTCCATTGAGTTTTACTTACGTCTGACATGATACTCATGCATATATTAGAACGGTAGTGCTAGAGGCCTTCAAGTCTAGGCCTCGAATTTGGCTCGAATTCCTCTTCTTCTTTTTTTTGTCCCCTTTTTTGGCTATGTTAATTACTTTTTTTTTTTTTTGGTAGTTTATATTTTTTTTAAAGGCTCATTACATGTTGTGCCAAAAAATTACGACATTTCGCACCATTGTTTCGTACACAATTATAAACCAATTAACAAAATGAAAACTAACAATCAACCTGATCAGTCAATTTTATCAATCAACCAGTCCAACCTAATTGACTGAGCAGTTAGGCTGGTGGTTACAATTTGTTAATTCCATATAATTTGATACGATGAGTTGTTGCGGGATGTCTAATTTGTTGGCACACCCCTACACATAACCACCTTTAACAAAAAACAACGAAATCAAGACATTGTGAACAAATCAAATTTAAACTCCTTACAAAGCAACACATGGCCAGCCTCTGTTATCAGTGGTTATACTGGTTCACCAGTATCTCTCATTTCAGGCCGGCTTTTTAGATTTGTCAAGATATCTTCTGCCGAAGGAAGTAATATCTTCTGCTGAAGGAAGTAAAACTAAACATTTGGAAAAGCTGCCATAAATATCCTGATCTGGAAGGTCTCATTACACTTTTGGTTCAAATGTCCCCCATTGTTAAACTGTTTGCTTGCTGATATGTGTTCTTACTCTTCATATATTGTTGTTTTGCCTATGCACATAGTTATGTTGTTTATTAATTTCTTATCATTATCCATCAATTCGACCTAGAACAGGCAATTGGAATTCCATAGGGTTTAGCGTGATTTAAGACGTAGTAGTTTTTTTTTTTTTTTTAATGACATGGTTATAGAAGCTTATGGCCACTCTTTAATGACTCTAGTACTTTACGAAGGTAAAATTCTATTGTGCAATGTGCATAACGTTCAATTCCTATCGGATGCCTGAGTCTGAATTTTCATTAACACATCATCATTTATTATTTTCTTTTGGTTAGTTTTATGATAGTGTCAGTATGGTTTACTATTCTAAAGTGATGGTAACTGTGTTCTGAAACTTATCAAGTTTTATATGTGAAGTTATATTTTGTTTCACTTATGTTCTGCCAACCAATTATTTGAGAGGTGATAATAGCAGTTGGAGGAGGAGGAGTATCAGTATGGTTTACTATTCTAAAGTGATGGTAACTGTGTTCTAAAACTTTTCAAGTTTTATATGTGAAGTTATATTTTGTTTCACTTATGTTCTGCCAACCAATTATTTGAGAGGTGATAATAGTAATTGGAGGAGGATGAGTATTTAAATTTTATTCTATTTAGTGTTGTTTTTGGAATTTCACAGCTTTCATTATCATGTTGCGTAATAGGTGAACAAACAGATTGATAACTAGAAGAATGCAGAAGGAAAAAAAAATTAATGAAGTACAGCCTCTTCTATTTTTCACGTTTTTTTTCTTTTATTTTTCATTAGGCAACATCTGTACCCATCCTAGACCTTGTAAAATGATAATTGAAACATATCTGGTTGTATTTCAAGCTTGTAATATATGCTCCACAACTTCAAAAGGAGAATAGTTGAACACTTGAATTTGAACTATTTATTTGGAAGTGGAGTTTTGTTGGACTTGTGGAGTATTGGAACAATCTTTTGTGTAAATAAAATAACTTGAAATAAATTCAAACAAAATAAATAAATAACATACCGGATTTATTTATCGAACCGAATTAAAATTAAGACCAAGTCGAGTGTGTGACACTCTGTCCTTAAGACAGATTCGCCCCGCTATGGTACTTACGGTTGAGTGGCGTCTATCTCCCAGGATACAATAATCTTTAATCAATTTGTAGTAGCACTCCAAAACAAATTGTTCGGCGAACCAAACCTGTGATCTAACTCTCTGAATATTTATTCTAAACTAGAATGAAGAATAATGCAAAAGTAGAAAATTCTGGACAGCAATGAGACCAAATTTAGACTGATTTTCGGATCATCCTTGGTGTGTAGATTGCTGGAATAGATTCACTATTTATAGGCAACATAGAGCCAGTTGGAGCCCGAACAAGTACAAACCAAAGAATGAACAGATGCACTTTATAATACAAACAAATCCGACCATTTGTACAGGAACACCAAATTTCAAACATTTGAAAAATGTTCCGTTAGTGGAACTGTTCCAAACAGTTGGAACTTTTATTTATTAATTAAACTATTTAAAATATATATATATATATATATATATATATTAAACTATTTGAATATATATATATATATTAAACTATTGAAATAGTTTAATAAATAAAGGCAGAGGTACAAACTTTAGGAAACTACTTAGAACCCAAAATTTGAATTTAGAATTAAATTAAATTCCCATAATTACAAACTTTAGGAAACCACTTAGGAACCCAAAATTTGAATTTAGAATTAAATTAAATTCCCACAATAATTTTTATTGAAAAAATTCAAATGAATTTTATCTAAATAAAAATTAATGTTAGACCCGAAAACGACGTCAACTTCCCATTCACTCATAAATGGTTTTTGACGTTCCGTCTTCACCGTGTGACTTGCCACGCGGCAAGGAACACGTCACCTCTTCAGACCCACCCCAAAAGACGTTTTGGGGCCCACTCAAATTGGGCTAAAAAATATGCCTATATTAAACCATTTTTTTCCAACATGGAGTGACCATGAGTGAATCTGACTCTTGACTAAAAGTTGTTCCTAACCTAACCTAATTCCCGTTTGTATACTTCTTGGTTGGACTGATTTAGTGACTGATGTCTAGTTTTGTAGTATACTTCTTCACATAACCACTTTTGGAAATAGAAAAGGAAGGGTTTTTTTTTTTTTTTTTAAATAAAGACCGGACTAGAACAGCCACAAACAAAATAAAACAAAATGAAATGGTAGTCGCAGCCTCAAGCCTTATTGATATTAGAAGCATTATTCTTGTTTCCTAATCTTGTTTAGGATTAGGTCTACAATTGCTATGTAAATTACATGTACATATTGTATTGATACACAAGTGAATATGCAGAGAACCTTTAATCGAATGTAGCTTAGGAAAATATTCAAACCAAACCAAACTAGAAATACAAATCAGGAAGACACAAGTGAGTAGCATCAACAACTATTTTTTTTTTTTTTTGCATTGCTTACCCACATAACATCTTCTTCCACCTACGATTCTACCTAAATATTTAAACATTTCTACCAGTTCAAGGACTTCTGATCATACCCACATTGTTTTTTACTTTTTAAGTGCCACTAAAATGCAATCCTGTGCACAATCAAACACTGAACCCTACACCAGAACTATGTTGTGCATGGTGCCCAAAGTCTGAATTATGTTTGAAGACATCAAGTCGGACACATGTTATTCGAGATGTTTTTGCGCATCATGTCTTCCCACATTTGCAATTGCTAGTTTTTGTGGCGGCAACTCATCCGCTTCATACATTTTATTTTTACACTACCTAATGGCTTCTCATTTGTGCTCAGTTCTGTTTTTTTTTTTTTTTTTTTTTTCCCCCAGGTTGACAAGAATGCAATCAAGTATAAAACGAAACCGTTGGAGCACATGGACCTCATGCAAAGGGTGTACGAAGGCGCTACAGCAATCGAAAAATATGCATGGACACCAGGTGCAGCGTTCGAACCTGTGGCAACCGATGACGGTACTTCGCCGATGGATAAAGAAGACTGCGAGGACAGCAGCGGTTTACCCCATTTCCAGCCTGTCGTGGAGCGTGAACACACTGTCCACCACACTTTTGCGCCAGAGGATGGCACGCCGGCAACCGTACACGCTGCGTCGTCGGGAATTAACGCTGACGACACACCAACAAGTGGCCAGAGCAAACGCAAATCGCAAGGCACAACACATCCACAGCGAAAAAAAAGACAGAGTGAGGGAGCTTCGCTGTTGGCGAGTAGCATGGAAAACCTTGTATCTTCCGTGAAATTACAATAACGAGAAGTCTGCGTGCGTCATGATTACGGAGATTCGAGACAGGAACTCATTGACAAGAAGGTTGTACTCACTGGAAGGGCTGGATCCGCAAGGCCCGCTAATTGTTTTTGGTTTGACGGTACTTGACAACCCAACAAATCAAGCCATAATGGTGCGGATTCTGATAGACGCGGCTGTCATTAGCTGGCTTCGAATGAAGAAGTCCCAAAGTATGGGTGGCCCATCAGCAGCAAATTTCGGAATGGGTGGTGGTTGGTTCTGAGACTGTCCAGCAATTCTGTAATGTTGCAACCTATTTGTGTGTCGCTTTTTTTTTTTTCCTTTCGAACAAACAGTTGGCCAATTTCCTTCCTTCCGAAAAACTATGACATTGTGCATGGAATATTTAAGCCTTTATCAGTTGATGTAATATTTGTGTGATGATGTTGATGGTGTAGTATATGCTTGCTGCTGCTTTTTTGTTTTTGTTTTTGTTTTTGTTTTGTTTGTTTTTTTTTTTTTTGTTGTAGTATATGCGTGCTGTTGTTGATTGCGTGTATGGCAACAGACTGGAATGTATTTCAAGTCTGGACTTGTTTATCATAGCAGGGTTAGTAAGAACAAGAGAAACATTTGTCGATTTTAAATCTATCTAGTCCAGATTACTTGTTCAAAGTTTTGACTACAAAGGAAAGTGTATGATATATAATCACTGCTAGGTAAGAAAGTGGGATTTGGTATACGCCTAATGTTGGATATTCTTCACCCAACCCTTTTGTCTATGAAAAGCCACCTCTTCAAAGTTTTCTTGTCGCTGCTGCTGGGTGGGCAGTCTATTAAGCACAAGCTTCGCGAAATCTGACAATAAAAACAACATACTAAATGAAAGACATAACTCTAGTAAAAACAACATATTAAATGAAATTCAATTTTATTTTTAAATTCCCATTCAAACTCATGAAGTAAATACAGACTATTACGTAAGATTTGAATTATGTTGACCATTGATTTCATTTTGGGCAAATGGAGAAACGTTGATTTTTTGGTTTTTTTCTTTTTTTTTTTTTTTTGTGTGGAAAAAACGTGTAAAAAATGTGCGAGGTTATGTGCACCAAAATGAGTTAAAAGTATTGCCAAATTATGTGAATTTGTATCTTGTTTTGTATTTTTTGAGGGAGAGATTTCCAATTATCTTACATATTTCTATTAAACATCTTTAAAACTTCACATAAAACAAAAAATGAAATGGTAGATTACACCAAGGCAAACAATTGGAAAGGAATGTTAAAGTAGATGCTAGCTTCAGAGGGAAGGATCTAAGTGCTGCCCATTTTTTTAGAGAACCGAGCATGCTGCACAAATACTTTTATGGGAATCTCTTGTACGTTTCACTACTTTTTCAGTGAACGCTTTGTCATCATGCATATTTTGAACAGGTGCAACTTTTTGAAGTATGATATGTAATTGATAATTTGCCATTACCTTTTCCTTCTTCAACTATTTTGTCGGCAAGATAGGAATCTGCTCACTGGTTTCTTTATTAATATTTTCTCTTTGTTGTGAAGCATACTTTTGTTCCCAAGTAGTGTTACATTTTTATACTATTTTTATTTTTCCATTACACTGACATACAATTTTTGGTAAATTCATGTCACGTGTGTCTACCAATTTAAAATGTTGACTATAACATATGAACAAAAGGTAGATAACAGAAAAATTACGCAGCGGAACAAAATATTATTTTCTGAACACTGTTTCTAAAAAATTATACTAAAACAAGGTGTGTATTTCACTTTTGGGATGCACAACATACAATTAGGTCTACACAAATAATTTTGTGGCTGCACCAAAAAGAAGGGAATCATAGACGCAGGCCCCTTCGTCATTGTGTTGCTCTCACAAGCACGTGAACTTTTTGAAATGCAAGAAAAAGGACCCAACACCACCAAAGCTCATCTCATCTTTCATTTCTTTATATAATCATATGTTGACAGTGTGGTTCTCTCGCACACTCCATCTCCCTTAAACTCTTTCATTTTCCATAGTTTTTACAGAAGGTGTGTGCTTACATTAGTACACATCACTCATTCAGATTCTGGAAAATTCTTGATAGTTAGCCTCGTAGCGGCCATTGTGTTGCCATTTTTTGTTGTTGCATATTTTGCGTTATATTTTTTACAAATAGCGGACGACGCTGGTCCTAGTCACATTGTGCACAGTAATACATCCCGGGAAGCTGTCGCTAAAATTGCACGGGAAATGGTGGTCGAAACGGATCACAACTTGGTAGAGGCGTGGAACAGTGCAGCTAGATATTATTACGACCATTACCACAAAGTGCCTCGAAATACATCAAGACTTTTGGGACGTTTATGGATGTATGAGTTGTTTAACGGGCACCAAGGCCGGTTTGAAGATGCTGTCAGTATGTCCAAACCAGTGTTCTTGTTGTTATGCAACGCGCTTCATAGTTTTGGATTGACACTGCCACAGCGGGAGCATGGCGTTCCGCTAGAAGAGAAGGTAGCCATTTTCATTTGTGCATTGTAGGGAATCAAATTGAAAGATTTGCAAGAACGGTTCCAACACTCGAAGGAGACATTGTCACGCAATTTCCATGAGGTTTTGCAAGCTATGATACCGTTCACATCAATTCATAGTAGGAGTCTTACGCCCGAGCAAGTGCAACAGGGGGGCCACCCATATTTACAATCATAACGGCGGTACCGGCCATTCAAGGTGACACTTTTCATAAACTTTTAAATATCACAGTGGCGACATATACCCTGAATTTTTATTTATACTTTCTGCATAATGGTGCGGTGCGTAGGACTGCATCGGTGCACTAAACGGCACGCACGTGATGGCTCGTGTCTCGCAAGAGTACGCCACTTCGTACTATGGCTGAAAAGGCATCCCAACACAGAACATATTGGCCGTATGTGACTTCGATTTGTGCTTCACGTTTGTGTCAGTCGATTGGGACGGGAGCATACACGACAGCAGGGTGTTGCACTACGTGACAACAGAGCCTAAACATCGCTTCCCGCACTCCGCACCTGGCAAAAATTATTTAACATTTAACAAAGTAGTATAATTTTAAAATAAAAGAAGACAAATTACGACGTCATACTTGCTTGCGTACAACAAATTGATAACATTACAAATTACAGTTGGTAATTGAATTTTTTTTTAAAATTAAATATTTTTAAAAATTGTGATAATGCAAACATGTCCACACGATACTGCGAACATACACAATATCATGTAAAAAAAAATTGTACATAAACAAATTGATGAAATAAATTAATATGAGAAATTTGTACGTCCAAACAAAATATTTAAAACTACTATTTAGAAAAACTAGAAATGTAATTTAAAATTGTTGTATTTGACAAGACAATGTATTGACGAAAAAGTATTTGAAAACAAAATTGGAAAACAAAATAAATAGTAACACAATAATAGCAAAAAAAATTTTTGCAAAAAAAACAAAAAAAAAATACTGAATGGCCTTGTATTTATTTCACCCAATAAAATTGTAGGTGGAAAATTAGTATAAGAAAATCAAAATTAATTGAAAAACAATAACTTGTTTGAAAAATGATTTCAAAAAAATAACTGACTTGAAAAAAAAATATTTATTACTAACAATTTCAAATGTCAGTTGAAAAACAATGTAAACTTATGATTTGACACAACGGTTTTTCCTAAAATTATTGTACGGGACAACCATTTACAAACTCGAAAAACTCTTTTTGAACGCTGTTTTATTGGCAGTAATTTTGAGTTTTGTAGTTATAAACTGCAAACTGACAACCAAATGGGCACGAACTTGAAATTTGTGAATAACATCTCTGTGTTCGTAGCAGGAAAATACTATTTGATAGATAGCGGCTACAGCAACAAGACAGGGTACCTAGCCCCATACAAGGGGTATAGGTATCACCAAAATGCCCATCGAAATCGAAGACCACAGAATGACTTCGAACTTTCAATAAGGCACATTCGTCATTGCGTAGTTGTATTGAGCGAACATTCGGTGCGTGGAAGTCGAGGTGGGGGGCATTGCGGAATATTCAGAAGTTGAGTTTCTCTAATCAAGTGACCTTTGTATGTGCGTCGATGGTGTTACATAACTTCATACGCTGAAACAGTCAAATTGATGAGGTCACGTTTGCTATCCCAGATAGCACCGAATACGTGGCCCCCGAAATGCCCGACCACAAAGAATACGCACGGGTTGCCGACGTGATTAAGGAAAGGGACTCCGACCCCGCAATGGCAGCTGTACGAGCGAACATTACGTACCAACTAAGACGGCAACTGAACACGAATATTTGAAACATTAATGTTGGTTAAATTTATAATGTGTGTAACTGAGATTCAAATTTATATTATCATATCTTCCTAAAAAACGTTTGGTTTTAATATTATGATGTCTTCGGCAAATTATATTGTGAACGGATTTTATTTGAACAGGAAGTATGTCCAATCATTAACATATAAAATACATGAAGGATGTATGTCCAATAATTGTGTGCTAACATTTGAAAAAAAAATTTAGATGCAACTTCTATAAAAACATATATGTGTCGAACAAATTTGAAAAAACACATAACAAAAAAACACACAATACATTTGTTTTGCTTGTCTGAATTTGTAATACTTCTCAACAGGAACTTGATGCAGTTTTGTATCCAATTTTATGGTACATATGTCCAACAAACACTGTTCAAAACAAAATCAAAACAATAAAAAATCAAAAAAAAAATTGTTGAACAACTATCAAGTCCATTGGGCATGACCAGCTAATAAAAAAGGAAAACAATTAAAAAAAAAAAAAAAAGCAAAACGAAAAGAATGAAAACAAATTTCTTAAAACGAAAACAATAAAAGAAAAAGGAAAAGAATTTTTTTTAAAAATTTAAAAGGAAAAGAATAAAAAACAATGAATAAAAAAGGAAAACAATCACAAAAAAAAAAAATTGCCCAAAACAGGAAAAGAATTCAAAAAAATGATAAAAAAAAAGGAAAACAATAAACCAAAATTAATAATGTTAAAAGGAAAAGAATAAAAAAAAATATGTTAAAAGGAAAAGAAATAAAAAAGGAAAAGAATAAAAAAAAATATTGCCTAAAAAAGGAACAGAATAAAAAAAAATTAAAACGAAAAGAATGAAAAAAAAATTGAATAAAAAAATGAAAGAACAAAAAAATTAATAATGTTAAAAGGAAAAGAATAAAAAAAATAATAATGTTAAAAGGACAAGAACAATACTGACTAAAGGAAAAGAGTAAAAAAAAAAATAATGTTAAAAGGAAAAGAATGAAAACAAAAACAAAAATGAATAAAAAAGGAAAACAATAAAACAAATAATAATGTTAAAAGGAACAGAATTAAAAAAATAAATTCTTTCAAAAATGAAAGTAATAAAAACAAAAATGTTCAAAGGAAAAGAATAAAAAAAAAATGACTAAGGAAAAAATAATAATAATGGTAAAACGAAAAGAATGAAAACAAAAAATAATGAATAAAAAAAAAATTAAAGTTCAACCACAAAGACCGTTGCACAGTGTTTAGGAAATGAATAAAAACTTTTAAATTATATTCATATTACCGTTGCACAGTGTTTGAATTGTCCAAGGTGGACCACTCATTGCAAGCCACGGTTCCCAACAACGGTGACACGTATCCGTGCTGGTGTGTCAGTTGGGATGGGTAAAAGAGTTATTTTACCATGTCTAATAATATTATATTACACACCTTTTCATAAAAGTCAGAAATATATCCCAAACAACTATCTTTTTTCCCTCAACTTTTTAGTCCAAAAGACAAAAAGTGCACTTATTTAGGACACCCCAAACAACCCCTTAGTATAGATGTCATGATAGATACAGGAGCCAGTAAATCATATATTGAACAACACATAATTCCACCAGGATGGAGCACAGCTTTAACAACCCCAGCTTTAGTCAATATAGCCGATGGCACTAAACAGACGTACACACATTGCATCAATGGAGCATAGATTAGTTTTCATCACATAGGATCTCGAACTCAACATATAGAGTGGTTCCCTTTACCTCAAGTTTGGATTGGAAATACTCGACAAAACCATCCTTTCATCTTAGGACTTAACTTCATACTTAGTCTACAATGCGGCATGTTTATCAGCCAAAACAACATCAGTTTCTTCAAACGAACCATACATACACCCATAGCATATGCCTTTAGCACTATTGCCCATTCATCAGAGTTGCGTGCAAAGCGTGGCGGTAACATAGGTGTAGATTCAGTTCCAGCTAGTTTTTTATTTCCTAGTAGAAATATTTTTCCCGAGCTAGCCCAAAAATACACACCAAATGAAGAAATAGCTAATACCTCTTTAGAAAATTTAGAAGTAGAAGATTTTGAATTAGAAGACATAGAAGGTTTTGAAGAAAAATGAGACTATTGGAACCTAGAAGATTTTCAACAAACTGTTAATCTAGAGTTAATTTTTGCAAAAATAGAAAAATTAAAGAAAAAACAAGTATACAAAAGAACATAAAATGATTTAAGATTAGTTGAAACAACAGAAATTCTAGGTGAACAGCCCATGAAATACTGGGAAAGAAATAAAGTCTTAGCTAGCTTAGATATAAAAAATAAAGATTATAGGATTACATCAGCACAAATAGATCATACGTCAGCAGATATAGAAGAATTTAGGACACAAATTAGGGAATTATTAGATTTAGGAGTAATTCGACCTAGTAACAGCCCACATAGGAGCGCTGCATTTATGGTTAGAAATCATGCAGCAATAAAAAGAGGGAAAGCTAGAATGGTTATAAATTATAAAAGATTAAATGATAATACAGAGAATGATAAATATAATATTCCAGATAAAGATTAGCTTATAAATAGAACACAGACAGCAAAAATATTTGGCAAATTTGATTGCAAATCAGGATTTTAGCAGATAAAAATGGAAAAAGAAAGCATACCAT
This sequence comes from Camellia japonica, assembly GCA_030407325.1. NCBI lineage: Eukaryota > Viridiplantae > Streptophyta > Magnoliopsida > Ericales > Theaceae > Camellia > Camellia japonica. The sequence continues at coordinate 35,426,284 of JAPPVO010000017.1, forward strand.
GGACAGCCTTTTGTTGCCCACAAGGACATTATGAATGGCTAGTCATGCCTTTTGGACTAAAAAATGCACCTTCCATATTTCAACGCAAGATGGATAGTATATTTAATAAATATAGTTTTATACTGGTATATATAGATCACATATTAGTATTTAGCCCAGATAAAAATAGTCACATAGATCATTTATATATAGTATTAGAAGAATTCATAAACAATGGAATAATAATAAGTAAGAGAAAAATGGTATTAAATAAATCCCATATAGAATTTTTAGGAACGGAGTTAGGAGATGGAAAAATTAGGTTACAACCCCACATAGTTAAGAAAATTTTAGATTACCCAGATAAATTAAAAGATACAAAGCAACTTCAATCATTTATAGGAATTTTAAATTATGCACAAATGCACATTCCTAACCTTAGTAAAATAATAGGACCTCTATATAGTAAGACCACACCCACAGGACAAAAATATTTTAACCAGCAAAATATAGCTCTAGTAAGAAAAATTAAATATATTTGTAGAAATTTACCCGATCTACAACTTCCCTTAGAATCAGAATATATAGGCGTAGAAACAGATGCAAGTCAATTAGAATGAGGAACAGTATTATTAGCTAAACCCAGTAAGTATGATAGTAAAAATAAAGAGCGCATTTGTAGATATAGTTCTGGAAAATTTAAAGAAAAAGATACAACGATGACTAGCCTAGATTTTGAAATATTAGGAATAATATATGCAATAAACAAATTTAGAGTATTTTTACACAAGCCCTTTACAATTAGAACAGACTGTGAAGCTATAGTTAGATTTCATAATAAACTTAATGAGCGTAAACTAAGTACCAGAAGATGGGCAAAATTTTTAGATTGTATAGTAGGACAATGATATAAAGTAGAATTTGAACATATTAAAGGGAGTAATAATAAATTAACAGATTGGCTAAGTAGGAAGATTTATTTAGAAAAAGAAAATAACTAGTTTAATTTTTGTGCAGATAATGGAGAACAGCAAAACAATGAACTTTGGGGGATTTGCCCTTCCCATTTATGAAAGCAGAAACAAATTCAGACCATTAACAGGAATCAAGCTAGACCGAGTTCAACAGTGTCTTTTAGATAACCTTTGGAACAACCATAACCACCCAGCTAAATGTTTGTCGGCCTTAAACTCTCTTAGTATATATTTTTCAAAAATCCAGAATAAACCTTTGTCTAAAAGCTTTTCTTTTTACGTAGTAGCTAAAGGAACCAAGCCTGATACTTACCATGATTGGGTAGAAGTTGAACCCTTAGTTAAAAATTTTCCTATACCTCAGTTTAAAGGGTTTTATGATTTCGAGTCAGCCAGTACCTATGCCCGCAGACAGATAGGAACCAGTTACTTTATCACCCAAATAGCTAAAGATTATCTGGACACATTAAGCAAGATGCAGTCAACAACTCTTGCTACTAGTGGAGTTCCAGTTAGCCAGATAATAGGAAGCAGTAGTACTAACCTTCAGCCAGATTCTCAAAATCCTCTCCAAATGTGCAGACATTGTGAAGGCCTTACCAGAAATTTCAAGAAAATTATGGATAAAGGCAAAAAGGTTAGCGAAGAGCTAGACTAGCTCCGAGACGAAGAAAAACAATTGAGAGCTACCATTAGAACCCTAACCAACCAGCTTAAAAAACTAAATCCAGAAAAAACACCTACTCCATTTCTTAACCCAAAAACCAGACAACCCACCAGTGAGGAATTTGAACAATTGAGTGCTAGAATGTATTTCTTCAGGTATTCTATCATTCAATCTTTTTGTAAGAAAAGCCAAGAAATAGAAGACCTTAAACCCTATATATACACCTTAGCCGAAGATAGCAGAAATAGCGAATTAGTCACTATACAGCAGTTTCTTCAGGACCTCTCCATAGCAGGAGTTCAATGCCCTGGTATGGCGTATCAGTGGACTTATCTCTACGAGAATGAAGAACAACCCTGTCTTCAAGAAGAAAGATATATAGACAAGCCAAAGTATTTTGATAGATGTCATTGTAATTTAGATTTCAGCATCTGCCTTTGCTAGATAAATCTAGCAACATTTGAGCCATTGGAGATAGAGATTAGGGGCAAAACGCGTTATCTAACAACCTCACAATTGTTAGACTATGGCTTTGTCTCTAGAATAATTTTCTCAGATCCAGATCAGACAGATAATTTTGGAAATAAACTTGCTCATGCAGTACTTTATGTAATGGAAGAGCATCATCCATTTGTAGAAGTATTAATTGATAGCAAGCTACTAAAATGGAAAGGAATAAGGTGCATCCCAGCTAAGCATAAAATGTATCTTAGAGGAACCGCAACATTCCCAGGATACCCAGGACTTCTCAATCGGAGACCCTGGCCATGCAGAAAATTTTCACTCAGAGATCAGCTTAATAAATGGAGGAAATTTGCTAATAATCCTCCATTAGCGTATAATGGAAATTATGGTCATCTAATTTGTGAAGATAGAAATCAAAAGATATACTGTAACCTAGCTATCCCAGGTTATCCATTTAGCAAAGAAACATTTGTCGATGAAAGTCAGTATCCTAACTATCAGCATAGCGTCTCTCATGAGTCACCACTAGTGGGAAACAAAGATAACCAATAGAAAAATGAACCAGATAATGGAGACGATTTTTACAATCAACTCTCAGCAGTAGATCTTGAAGACCTTTCAGATAGAATGTATGGGTGGAAAAAAAAAAAAAAAACAGTGCACTCCATAATTAGACTCTTGTAATATTTTAAAAGTGCTTGTTTCTAGAATCAGAGATTTATTTTGACTCTTTGCAATTTTGTAATCCACCTTGAAGATTCACTCCGTCATCCAAGTATCTGCATGTCTACATCAATTATTGGCATCTCAGAAGAAAAAGACAAAATTTGTAGAAGATAAGGCCTATCTTCAACGATCAGAGAAATTTACGCCAAGAAACGACAATAGCTTTTGTAAATATTTGTGTCTGTAATTATTTGCGTCTGTCAGTAGTAAGGCTTCTTCTTCACTCACTACTTTAATAAAGCAGATGACCCCTACCATGCTTCATTAAAGAAAAGCTGTGAGAATCCTTACACGCGCCCTGTAACATATTATAGTGTCAAAATTTTATCTAAAATGGAGGATTGAATGATGTGCGATGGGGCCCAATGCAGTACCCGGCATTATTATCCAAACCCTTTACTTGTTTTTATCTATGTAGAAAGTTTGTCAAAAATATGCATATAATTGTATGCATAGTCTTTGTCTTTATTACTTGTAGAAAGTTTTGAAAAAGCCTATGCCTAGGCTTGACTAGGTCTTAGACTTTTAGGAAAAGTTGGAACGTAAGGCATTAAGTCTAGGTTTTGAGTTTTTGTTTTTATCCTCCTATTGTATTGTATAAATTGGCATTCATGCCAACGGAAGAAGCAATGAAAAAATTCTCTCCACTCTTCCTTGTAAAAACTTCCTCCAACTTTCGTCTAAAAATTTCTAAGTGTTCAAGTCTTTCAGAACCTCAAAGTCTGTAACATAATCTTTGTAAGTATACTACTTATTAATATGAAGTGTGAGTAGTCTCTCTTTTTCCTTAAATATTTCAAAAGGATAACTCTTCTGTTCTAAAAATCTATTTTCTTTTTGGAAAAATTAAGTTTATGGAATGCTTGCCTGCTCATTAATATTACATGCTTTGCACCTTCATAATATCTGTTATTTTCTATTTTATTACTGAGTGACCTTAGCTGAAGAACCCGTGTGAACCGTGGTTAGGCATTTGATGGCAAATTGTAGGCAGAAAGGAAAAAGTAAAAAATAAAAAATAAAAAATAAAAATATATTAGGTTAAACGAGGCTTAACTTCAAAGTGGGAGTTCATGTAATGAAAGCAAACATTGCCTAAAAATAGTTTTACCAAAGGAAAAGAATTTTAGAATATAAGGAGAGTAACCCGAGTAGAAATATCAAAGAAATATTTTTCATAAGCCTTACAGCTAGCCATACAACAGCTTGAAGATTTATTAGCATAATTGTAGAATTAATTAGATAATTCTCAGCCCAATTTCAAAATAGTGGTAGACCACTAACTCAACCCCCAAAAATTGGTATCAGAGCAGTGTTCGGTTCTAGGACAGTTTAAGTTAGTTTATGCATTTTGCTTACAGAAATAGAGTAGTTTTTATTTTTGGACAATTTAGTTATAAATTCCATATTATAGTAGCGTTTAATAATTTTAAAGTAAGATTTAATTTTGTGTATGAAAAGAGTAGAATATTTAGATTTAGAACTTAGCAATCATAACCATCGTCTTAATATAGATAAAAATAAATTTCATTGTAATTTTGAAGGTACTTTTACACATCAGCTTTATAGTGAACATAATTCTCAGTTAAACAGTATTATAGATCATCTGATTAATTTTGCAGAAAAATATTAAAAAGGATGTAGATAAAATTAGTAATCTTTTTACTTCATCTATGGACCATCTTCGTAATACCCGTAGTATAATTAAAAATCAAGATAAAAAATTAGATTATATCCAAGATCAGTTTAGTTCAATCCTACAAAAACGAATAGAGTTGAATTTAGAAAAATTTCCCACAAAGCTAGAAATAGAAACTCTAATTTCAGCTATAAATACTAGCAGCTCAAAGCAAATAGAGTTAGAATTTAAACAACTAATTGAAAAAATTCATAATCAGATAAATCAAATAGCTAAACAAATAAAACAAATCAACCAAATTCAAGATAATTTAAAACAGAAATTAGATATTTTAGAACAACTAATAAGATCTTAGTTTATGAGTAGTGATAAAAAAGCTAATAGAGACTACCAGATTATTTTAAAACAAGCAGAAGGCTTTCATAATAATCCAGAAGAAATTAGTAACTATCAAGGAATAAATCAGTCAGATAAAATATCAGTAACACAAAATAATATAGAAATTTTATTTCTTATCTGGTTGTGTGAAAAATTTGAAGAATTATCAGAACAACTACATAGTTTAAAAAATCGTTTAGCTTTTTTAGAAAAAATAATACTTCAAAAAGGAAAAGGAGTAAAAGGACAAGCAAACAAACCCCAATCTTAGATAAACGAAGAAGATATAGCTAAATATTTTGAAAAGCTTAAATTACCAAAGAAACCTGTTTGTAGAACTTACAGAAAATAAAAATGTTTAAACAGCTAGTAAAAGGAAGTAGCAGTAAAAAGCGTAATGAGGATGAAGATGTTAAAATGGAAGAATTTATAGATGTAGAACAACAAATAGAAAAATTTAAGAAGGAAAAACTAGAATTAATCCCTGCTAAATATGTATATAAGCTAGGTAAGATTCATAAAAAATAATATCTATTTAAACACTATGGTGAACAAATGATTAGTGTAACTCATGAAGATGAAAAAATAGAGCTAAATTTAATAAATAGAGAAAGTTATAAATATGTTGTAAATGAACACCTCAAAATGACTCACTTCGGATTAATTGTGGTAGGAGTTAAGGCTTTAACTAGAGAAAATTTAGGAACTAAAGTTTTTATATGTCTTTATGATGATAGGTTTAATGATGTAGGACAAAGTATTTTAGATAGTTATGAATTAGATATGAATTCAAAAGGAGGAATAATTTATTTTATACCAGATTTCCTATTACCAACTTCGACCTTTCATAAAAAGATAAAAATAGGGATAAAATGTAGAGGATACAAAATGAAAAAAGGAGAAAAAAATTTATTAGTTTGCACAGGATTTTTAGGCTTAGCAGTCTCAAAAAGCAATACTCATTATAGACTTACAAATGATCAGATAGTTAAAATATTAGGCGCAAAAGGAATAAAGGCACTACCAGCTAAAAAATTTAATTCCGAAGATAATGCAGCACTAGATTGGAATTTAGGAGATTTTCTATGACAAAAAAGGTTAGCCCCTCAAGAGAACTTATTATATCAAAAAGCAGATGGAAGCTATGCAGTGAGATTTACTCAATGTACGTATGTAGCACCAGAAAAATCTGAAGATGATGAATTTAGTAGTATAGATAGGGAAGAAAATCAAGATAATCATAGCGACATAAATCAGCTTTATGTAATGACAGAAGAAAAAACAATATCACAAAATAAGATATATAATATTGATGAGATAGATTTAGAAAATTTCACCCTAAGTGATATGAATAAGATATTAGATACTAGATATTATGAATACATAGCTAGAGAAGATACTCATGATGAAGCAGTGTTATTTTTAGACCAAGAATTTCATACCGAATATGTAGACGATATCATAGAAGATAAAATACATCCTAGCAAAATATTTAAAATACCAAAACAATCTAACTTAGAAGACACTTTTTATATGAATACTCAAACCACAGAAAGCACAGGAACTAGTAACCCACAACATACGGTAGAAGATCCAGTAGAACCGACGCATTATGCAGTAGGAGAAAGAAGACCATTATCCAATACAGGGCGTAGTAAAGCAGACCCGAATAAAAGTTATAGATTTCATGGAAAGCGTAGACAACCAGATATGAGTATACAATTACAGCCAGCAAATAACCAAGCTAGATTCGATCCTCAAATATGGCAAGAAGTAATAGAAAAATAGGAAAAAGATGCGATAAAGGCATGGATGAATAATCCCTTTGAATCAATTGACATGTGGGAATATATGGAAACACTTTTAGGAGATTCGACTTTTAATATATATTTAACTTTTAAAGGAAAATATGAAGAGACAATTAGATAGCTTAAAGGATTAGGAGATAATCCATGAAATTTTACTAGTTTTATAAAAGAAATGCTTATAGGATACGACCCTTCTAGAAAAAATGATTATACTCAGAGCATAGCACTAACCGAGTTAGATCAAATAACATTAGGAAGTTGGAAATATGTTGTATCCTTTAGCAAAGAATATTTAGCCATAGCAGCCAGGACAGGAAAAAGTTTTGATGAAGAAATAGGAAATAAATATTTTAGGAAATTATCAGGAGAATTAGGAAGAGAAATAGAAAATAGATGGTCAATTTATTACGCAAACTTACCAGCGAAAATAGCCTCAGGAGAAGTAAATAAAAGGAGCTTTAGGAATAGGACCTAGGATAGTTTTTACATTCCACAAACTTAGAGAAAAATGTATAGAAGTTAAAATACAAAAGGATTTGAAAAAACAAAACTATGGTTTCTGTAGCAGTATAATATATACTCCTCAACAATATGAAGATAAATATAATAGGAAAAAATATAAAAAATATGGAAAATATAGAAAAGAAAAATATTTGAAGAAAAATCATAAAAAAAATCATGGAAAAAACAAAATTTATTAGAAAGAGTAGAACTTTTAATAGGATAAATTATAAGCGACTACCCAAACAAGAGAAAGATAAATAAATAAATAAAAAAAAATAGAGATATGTTAGAAAACCTACTAGTAAAAAATGCAATTATTTTATATGTGGAGAACCCAATCATTTTGCAAAAACCTGCCCAAAAAGACAAAGGCCTAATACTAATAAACAGATAGAAAGACTACATATTATAGAAGATTTAGAAGAAGATATAGTTAGCATAAACAATGATGATTCAGAAGTCTAGAGCATAGTCAGTGATTATGAATATCAAATAGAAGCCATAAGTTCAGATAGTGATTCAGAAAGTGATACAGACATAGACAATCTTCTAGGACAACTTAACCAAGAAATAGGAATGTCTCATTCTCATGACACTTTCTTTATGATGGAATGCAATGCAGCTACTGAATGTCAGCATAATTTTTAAATAGGACTAGCATTTGATACCACTAGATGCAGTTATTGCAATTGGTTTCCGACTAAAAATAAGAGAGCTCAATATTTATTATGCAGTATAACCTATTGTATAGTCTGTCTAGAAAAATTAAACATGACACACAAGATAACATTAGGAAATAACAACGAGATGCTAGAAGATCATAGTATAGAAAGCAGAGAATTACATCTAAAAATTAGAGAATTAGAAATACAAGTAAGAGAACTTAAGTTACAAATACGAGAGGTAGAAACTAAGGCTAATTTTGACATAAAATGTTTAGAAGCAGAAAATAAACAGCTTAAATAGCAGTTAGAACAATTTCATAATAGATACCCCTTAAAAGATAAATTGGTTGAAGAATATATGAACTCTTTAGAATCAGTCAACCTAGTTGATTCTCAACCCTTTAGTCAGTACTCCCAAGCACAGTCAGATAATACATATTTACCATTTAATTACCCTGTTATACCCAAGCCAAATTTATTCGAGATTTCTTGTGTAATTAAATTTGCAGAAAAAACCCTTAGTATATGTGCGGGAAGCAAATATTCAGGCAAGCCCGCACTCCTTTCTTCCAAGCTCCAGCTCATTCGATCGACCTGCGTACACAACGGCGGTGAGCTACTCGGCGGTGTGTGGCCGGAAAACCCCTCCGACGGTCAAGTTAGAACACACACAGAGATAGAGAGAGAGAGAGAGGACTGAGTTGTGTTTAGTATATCTCACCAAATGTTCCTCTGTCTCAGCATGGGGGGCGCAGACTCGCTTATATACCTTCTGCGCCCCAAATCCGCTCCCATTAGTCTCTCGACACGTGGTGCAGCTATCCCATCTGTCAGCACAAATCTTACTGAACACCACCTAACCAAACTACCAGCCCACTCTACTGGGAGCTCGGCAGCCGGGCTGCATCTTCTTGACTATCAACGATCGTGCTCTGCAGCTGGCCAGAGCGCTCCGCTTGCCGTGCTCAATGAGGACCGAGCTCAACTGCATCCCGGCATAGCCGAGCTCGGGACAACTCATGCTGGTTTGCCGTCGGCCTTCCTTCCGGGCTAACTCATGAATCGTGGAACAACCACGCCTTTCCTGGCGCCGGTCATCTCACTTGACCAGCCTCTACACCATGAAGCCAAGTAGCTCGGTCCAACTACGCTTTGCCTTAACCAAGCAAATCCTTTCTGACAGGGTCGCGTGATCTCGGCCCAATCTTGTTTGGCCCAAATCTGTCCGGCCATTACCTCGGCCCAATCCAGATCATAAATCTCCCTCTCAATTGCCCCTTAATTCCGTTCGCGCAAGCATGACTGGGATTACCTATTCTGATCGGGGTAACACTTCCTCGGTCCTCGGTCTGTAATACGGTGACCGGGCTAGTTGACATGCCTGTCTTCAAAACTTGCCCGGTCGATGCCTCGATTCACCATCCTGTCTCTTCAGTATTGACGCCGCCGTCAATAGGGACACGTGTCGTGCGTTGATTGGCCTCGAGCAGCCAAACATCACGTCCGTTCAGATTCAAATTTTTGGCAGTCTTCGTTATCTCTATAAACATGTTGAACCTTCCTTCATTCCAACCTTACTGACTCTCTCTCCTCCTTGTCGATCCAGAGCTCCTGCCCTCCCTTGCTTGCCATTGCTGAGTTCGTGTTCGAAGAAGAAGCCTTTGCCCTCTCCTGGTAAGTTCTTCGAGCCTCGTTTTTGCTATTTCAGTTGGTATTTCACATATTAGGGCACTAAATCCGTAGGCTTTAGGACATTAGGCACCCAAAACCGTCCCTAACCACTCTCTCTCCTTGTTGTTTTTCATTTTCTCTGATGAATATTGAAGATCTGGGGCAGACCGGGCTCCAGGTCTTCCTTTGATCCAAGAAATCATTCAGACCGAGCAAATGACCAGTTTGTCCCAACCTTAGTAGAAACCGGGGTAGCCAGAGGACTTGGCCGCTCAACCGGGCTAACATCTGGTCCGCTTGAGCAACCGGGCTCCTTGGTCAGCCTTAATGACCAAGGTGGTTTGGCACTTTTCATGATCGAGCTAAAGTCAAGCTCGTTTTGCGCGACCGCGCTCCCTCTTACACTTGCCATCCTTTTCCTACAGAGTCCAAGGGGACCACATTCCATTACCGAGGCTCTCAAAGACCGAGCAACCATCAATCACCAGTCTGCCAAACCTCCTTAGCCGAGCTAACCTAGCCGGCCACACATGGGGCGCTTTCACTTCCTTGTGGACACTCCGGCTACCTTGGCCGCTTTCCGGGAAGAGTATGGTATCCCGGCAGACATTCAGTTAGAGCTCGCCAAGAGTGAGACAACCCCTTGGGGTAGATTAGACTAGTGCCCCTTCACCGTGCTGTCTATAATTGAGGGAGGCCTCCGCTTCCCGGTCAACCCACTGATGACCGAATTCCTACGCCGCACCGGGTTAGCACCCACCCAAGTCTCAACCAACACCTACCGAATAATCAATGGCGTGCACGAGCTAAACAACTGGCTAGGCACAAACTTAGGTTTAGCCGAGATACTGCGACAATACACCCTTGGGCACACCGGCGATGGCTTCACCTATTATTTAAAAATTCGACCGGGCAAAGAAAAGATAGTGACCGGCACCCCAGATAAGGACTTACACGACGACGACTTTTTCTGGGTGTCTGGCAACTATGAAACAGCCGACGTACCGAGCTGGTTCATTAGCAAGAATTTCGGTTCCACAAGTAAGTCGTGCTAACTTGCTCGGTCAACTGCCTTTCCATATTATTCTATACTTGACATTTTTCCTCTTTCCTTTGCAGCGATTCAAGCCTTGCAAGCCAACTACCAATACCCCAACGAAGAAGCCATCCGGACCGTGCTCCGCTACCGCCACCGGGATTGTAACGAGCTGCTCGGCTACACTTCCACATACAGATACTTAGCTCCACGCCGGAGTAAGGTCACGGACTTTCTCCGTGCTTCGTCGCCTCCTCCAGATCCAACACTACCAGACGTGCCCCTAATCCGGTTAACCGAAGAAGAAGAGATGGCAAAACGGAGCCGTATCAAGAACCTCCTCACAGTAACTTCTGCCGAGATACCGAGTGTCATCACCCGCTCTCTAGCTACTGGTCAATCCAGCGGGGCCGTGGTTGCGCTAGCGTCTCCAGCTGCCGGTCAAGCCAGTCAAGACAACCGCCGGGCTGGGAAAAGGCCTCGCGCAGACCTCTCTGCCGAGCTGGTTGAAGAGCTGACTACTGAGCAACCCGCCGTCACCGTCAACCCAACACCGGCGTAGCGACCGCAGCTCAAGCACCGGGGTAAGGAGATCCCGGCAAGTTTCCGTGAAGGGCGACAAAGAACATCTTCTCGCCTTTGACCTCTCCAAGGCCCTTCTCCTACTAAGCGACGTGGTCGGCAACGACCATGTTCCAGACACCCCGTTGGTGAAGTCGGCCGTGAAGTCCATAACCAGGGTAAGAGTCTTAAACTTCTACTTAAATTTTCACAAGTGTTTGCACGGTTTCCTCTCTGATCAATCTTTCTTCTTGCAGGCCATCCAGAAGCAACACTTAGTCATGGAGCGAATTCATCGACTGCGGCAGAAGGCAAATGATACTGCCAGCCAAGTTCAAAGCCTTCAAACCGAGCTCGGCCGAGCAAAGTCTTCACTGCAGATAGCAAACGCGGACAACTCTCGGTTGCTTGGCCAACTTGGAGACGCTGAGAAAAATAGAGATGCGCTCCAGGCCGAGCTGGATGCATTGAAAAAGTCTAGGGAGAAAGAGCTGGAGGATGAAAATAATGCCGGCTTCAAGGAGGCCGAGGACAGCTACAAAAAGCAAGTCTTTGCCATCCAAGATATATACTTCAAAGCGGGTTGGAAGTCTGCTTGCGATCAGCTCGGCCAAGGTCCTGGGACCGACGTGTTTGCCTCTCCGCCGGCTGCCTTCCTACCGACCTATCTCGTGCCATATGCCAATGACGTCTTCAGCGCGTTGAAGGCTGAGGCCGAGGAAGGACTCGAAGGAGAAACCGAGGCAAGTGCTGAGGAACAGGATCGCCAAGAGCAAGAGCAGCCCGGCCAAACTGAGATCGGAGTCCAAGACCAATCACCAACGGTCAACTTGGAGGCAACCGAGGATGAATTCACTAACCTTTCCCCCTTAGCTTAGTTTTCTTTTTCTTGCTTTTCGTCTGAACATATAACCGGGCTAAGTTCCCCACCTTTTGTACTTATTTTCACATCAATGAAAAAGCTCTAATTGCATCAAGTGTTTGCACAGTCTTAAAGCGGAGTAACTTCAACCGAACAAAATACTTCGGCAACATTAACCATCTTGCTTAACTTAATTAGCCGGAAAAAACATCTCGGTTGTAAGCATATAATTGAATAAATCATCTTGTTTCAACCGGAGCAAATCAATAACTCGTTCAACCAGAGTAAATCATCTCGGTTGAGAATCTCAGAGTTGAGCAAATCACCCACTCGTTCAACCGGAGTAAATCATCTCGGTTGCAATCTCTAAGTTGAGCAAATCATCAACTCATTCAATCGGAGCAAATCATCTCGGTTGGAATCTTAGAGTTGAGCAAATCATCAACTCGTTCAACCGGAATAAATCATCTCGGTTTGAATCTCTGAGTTAAGCAAATCATCAACTCGTTCAACCGGAGCAAATAATCTCGGTTGAGAATCTCAGAGTTGAGCAAATCATTAACTCGTTCAACCGGAATAAATCATCTCGGTTGCAATCTCTGAGTTGAGCAAATCATCAACTCGTTCAACCGGAACAAATCATCTCGGTTGTAAGTTCCAATTTAAAAGCAACAATCAAAATGCTAAAGCAAAGATGAGACACTTCTATATATTGACAAAAAGAATGTTACATTCCGAAGTGTAAGGCAAAAAATTCATTTTCACGAAAAGAAAGCAAAAGCTAGAAATAATACAGTTTGAGGTTGGCCACATTCCATGGCCGGGGTATTCCTCTACCATCCAAGTCCTCCAAATGGTATGCCCCATTGCCCGCCAGACCGGTTATCTTGTAGGGTCCTTCCCAATTTGCCCCTAGTTTGCCTTCACCTGGCACCAGGGTATTGCCCATGACCTTCCTCAAGACCCAATCACCTACTTTGAACGGTCTGGGGTGCACGGTTTTGTTGTATTTCCTCGAAAGTTCTTGTTGGTAGGTGGCCATATGGATGAGAGCCTTTTCCCGGCGTTCTTCCACTAGGTCCAATTCCAGGGCAATGGCTTCGGTGTTCAGCTCGGGCTCAAAACTTTCACTTCTTAGGGTGGGCATACGAACTTCCAAAGGGATGACCACCTCCATGCCATATGCCTTAGCAAAAGGAGTTTCCTCGGTAGATTGCCGCGGGGTTGTTTGGTATGCCCAAAGGACACTGGGGAGTTCCTCATCCCGCTTTCCTTTAGCTTTCTCAAGCCTCTTCTTCAGTCCATCAAGAATGGTCTTGTTCGAAGCCTCGGCTTGACCGTTAGACTGCGGGTAAGCCGGAGTAGAGTTGTAGAATTCAATCTTCAAATCTTCACAAAACCCCCTGAATAAGCGGCTGTCAAATTGGGTGCCGTTATCCGAGATCAGAATTTTGGGGACGTCGAACCGTGTTACCACATTTTGCCAGACAAACCGCTTGACGTCTTTCTCCTTGATTATCGCCAAAGGCTCAGCTTCAACCCACTTGGTGAAATAGTCTGTAGCCGCGATGAAGAACTTCCGGTTGCCTGGTGCAGTTGGGAGCGGCCCCACTATATCGAGCCCCCACATTGCAAAGGGCCAAGGGCTGGTGAGGGGAAGGAGTTCCCTGGCCGGCTGGTGGATCTGGTGGGCAAACTTCTGGCACTTCCCACACTTGCGAACATACTTCTGTGCGTCGGCTTGCATGCACGGCCACTAGTAGCCTTGCGAAATAGCTCGGTAGGCCAAGGACCTGCCCCCTATGTGACTGCCACAGATGCCTTCGTGAACTTCGTACAAGAAGGCTTCTACGCTGCTCGGGTGCACACACTTCAGGTAGGGACTGGTGAAAGACTTCTTGTATAAAGCGCCTGATGGAGAGAGCCAAAACCGCTCTGACTTCACCCGCACTTTATGTGCTTTCTTCTTGTTGGCTGGAAGGGTCCATTCTTTGAGAAAGAGGATTATAGGGTCCATCCAAGAAGGATTTAGCTCGACGCAGTGTACTTCTGTCTGCCCGGTTTCCTCAATGCTGGGCCTCAGAAGGAATTCAATCAAAAGAGGGTTGGGAGATATGCTGTCGACCATAGAAGCAAGGCCGGCCAACTCATCTGCTCGGCCGTTTTCTTCGCGGCCAATCTGTTGGACCCTGATCGCCTGAAATCGCTTGTTGTGGTCCTTGACCAGAGTTTGGTACTTCATCATTCTGTCATTCTTTGCCTCGTAAACCCCAGGCACTTGGTTAACCACAAGCTGGGAATCACTGTAAACCATTAGCTCGGATGCTTGCATCTGAAGCGCGCTCTTGAGACCAGCCAAGAGCGCCTCGTACTCGGCCTCATTGTTGGATGCTGGGAATCCGAGGGTGATAGAGTGTTCGATGGTCAACCCGTCTAGCGAAATCAATACTATACCCAGCCCGGCGCCGTGGCGATTTGAAGCCCCATCGACAAAAAGTTTCCACATCTCCCCCACAAAGAGCTTCCAACATTCTGATGGGTCCTGAGAGGCTCGAAGGTTGATGGGATCACGGTTGCACGTGGTCGTGGGTTCGATTCCCACAGACGGCGCCAATTGTGCGGGAAGCAAATATTCAAGCAAGCCTGCACTCCTTTCTTCCAAGCTCCAGCCTGTCCGATCGACCTGCGTACACAACGGCGGTGAGCTACCCGGTGGTGTGTGGCCGGAAAACCCCTTCGACGGTCAAGTTAGAACACACACAGGGATAGAGAGAGAGAGAGGATTGAGTTGTGTTTAGTGTATCTCACCAAATGTTCCTCTGTCTCAGCATGGGGGGCGCAGACTCGCTTATATACCTTTTGCGCCCCAAATCCACTCCTATTAGTCTCTCGACACGTGGTGCAGCTATCCCATCTGTCAACACAAATCTTGCTGAACACCACCTAACCAAACTGCCAACCCACTCTACTGGGAGCTCGGCAGCCGGGCTGCATCTTCTCGGCTATCAACGGTCGTGCTGTGCAGCTGGCCAGAGCGCTCCGCTTGCCGTGCTCAATGAGGACCGAGCTCAGCTGCATCCCGGCATAGCCGAGCTCGGGACAGCTTATGCTGGTTTGCCGTCGGCCTTCCTTCCGGGCTAACTCATGAACCGTGGAACAACCACGCCTTTCCTGGCGCCGGTCATCTCACTTGACCGGCCTCTACACCATGAAGCCAAGTAGCTTGGTCCAACTACGCTTTGCCTTAACCAAGCAAATCCTTTCTGACAGGGTCGCGCGACCTCAGCCCAATCTTGTTCGACCCAAATCTGTCCGGCCATTACCTCGGCCCAATCCAGATCATAAATCTCCCTCTCAATATAGATGACATGATAGATATAGGAGCCTGTAAATCATATATTGAACAACACATAGTTCCACCAGGATGGAGCACAGCTTTAACAACCCCAGCTTTAGTCAGTATAGCCGATGACACTAAACAGACGTACACACATTGCATCAATAGAGCACAGATTAGTTTTCATCACATAGATCTCGAACTCAACATATAGAATGGTTCCCTTTACCTCAAGTTTGGATTGGAAATATTCGACAAAACCATCATTTCATCTTAGGACTTAACTTCATACTTAGTCTACAAGGCGGCATGTTTATCAGCCAAAACAACATCAGTTTCTTCAAACGAACCATACATACACCCACAACATATGCCCTTAGCACTATTGCTCATTCATCAGAGTTGCGTGCAAAGTGTGGTGGTACCATAGGAGTAGATTCAATTTCAGCTAATTTTTTATTTTTTACTAGAAATATTTTTCTCGAGCTAACCCAAAAATACATACATTAATACATGTAACACTAATTATGAAAATGTAATTTTATATTATTTGTTTTTTTGGTCACTCCTCCACTTGAAATGCAATATTCCCTTATAAAATATGGAGAAGGAGCTCCACCCCACAGTACGAGGTTATTTGGAAACTCTCGGCCTCGCCATTTTTTCACTCTCCCTCTATCTTCTCTACAGAGCAGAGTCTGGCAGCCATGGACGACCTTCCATTGGAGAAGATACAAATCTCAGGACCCACCTTAGCCTCTCTCCTCCAACGCTTCTCCTTCTCTCCCACCGACCTCGACGGCCTCCTCTTCGGCCGCGTCACCCACATCACCCCCTCCACCTTCTCCGACGACCCCACCACCCTCACCACCACCGCCGCCGCCACTTCCTCCTCCGACTCCCCCACCCTCATCGCCACCATCACCTCCTTCTTCTGCTCCTCCTCCACCTCCTCCTTCTACTCCTCCTCCGGCCACCTCCACCTCCCCTCCCTCCTCCGCCTCCTCTCCTCCCTCCACCACCACAACCTCTCCCTCCTCGGATGGTTCTCCGGCCGCCGCAAAACCTCCCTCCGCCCCTCCCTCCGCGAGTCCTCCGTCACGTCTTCTCTCTCCTCCAAGATCCAATTCTCTTTCCAAGTCCAAAACTCCCCCAAATCCTACACCCTCCCTCCCTGCATCTTCCTCCTCCTCACCACCCCTTTTCAAGACCAATTGATCCATACCCATGAATACAAAGCCTATCAATTCCGATTTTCCAACGATTCTTTCGACCCTAAAACCCTAGATGTCGTCAATATTGGCCCTGCGTTTCGCGGCCATTATGGTGCGTTTTCCCCTAATTCTCCGTTTCCGATGCTGCCTTGTGAATTGAGGGGAGTGAGTTCCATGGTGGTGGAGGATGGAAGGGTTGAGAGTGAGAGTGAGAGCTTGAAGAGTGTGAAGAGGGTTTCTAAGGATCAGAAGGAATTGGATTTGTGTGCTGAGGAATTTGATGTTGGGAGGTTGAGTCGGTTGATGGGTCCGGAAGCTTCGAATTACACGGGGGAGTTGGAGGATTTGTATAAGAAAATGCTTGCCAAGGTTGATGGATTGGCTAGGCTTGTGGAGAAGAGTTCAGCTAGGGTTTTGGAACAGGTGAGAATGTACTGTTTATTGTAATCACATTTTGTGTGAATTAGTTAATTGAATTGTTGTTTATGCATTTTAGAGTAGCATTTGTAATGTTTTTGGATGTTGTACTTTCGGCGTAGAACTAATCATAACAAAATTCTAAAACTTGGTAGGAAAATCACAATATGAAGTTGAGATGCAAAGTTGCTGGCTTGGAATAGTTGGTTGTTACTTCTTCGTCTACTTTTGGTTATGTAAGGTAAATTTTCCTTCCTTTTTCAAGATATATCTTTTGTTGTGAGTGATTTAAAATTGCCGAGTTATGAAGACCTCAATTTTTAGTATAATTTTCGGCAAATGTTTGTTAAAATGAGGATTTGATAAATTTTATGAGGTGTTTATCTATTACTTTTCTTGGTCAAAATAAATGACTTCAAAGATGCATGATTATACTCAATAGTGGAGTTTTTGGATAGGCTTCTTTTGGCCCCTTTTTTGTTTTGTGCCTGCGTGCGTGTGCAGAATCATATGCTATGATATTAGTGGCAAAGAACGATTTTGATGCACTTTTAGCTTTGTTGTGCTAATCATAGATCTGCCTTGTCATATACATATATAAGGAAGTTTGTTGTCTATACCAACTTTTCATTGCATTCAAATACAAACTTTAGAGTACCTTGCGTGTGATGCAGGGTTTTAAGACATGTCCACATATTCTTAATTGAAAATAAACTGTATAGTTTGTTTTCCTTATTCCAAAATATCTTGATTACAAGTATTTATACAAGAGGTTAAGAGTTTGTTATAACAAACTCTTAACTAACTAACTAACTAACTAACTGAATGTATCCCACTCCTACAGTTCTCTCAGTGCATGAACCTTTGCATGAACCTTTTCTCTCAAGCGTATTCCTTATGTCATGCACTGGTGTACACTTATGTTGAGAGTGTTGAGAGGGCTGCATCTGTTGCTGCAGCTGTGACCTTGGCAGCTGTTCTTCATCTTGAGACTGCAGGTTATCATTTGAACTGGTTGAACTGATACTCTTATCATTCCCCCGCAAACAGATGGGGCTTGGAAGCACCAGAAGTTTGTCTTTGAGATAATGAAAGCGAGAGGAAGTTAAAGGCTTAGTAAAGATATCTGCAAGCTGATTAGTAGTGGGAATGTAAGCAAGCTGAATTTGTTTGGAAACAACACGCTCGCGAATAAAATGGTAGTCGACTTCGATATGCTTCGAGCAAGAATGAAAGACTGGATTTGAAGCCAAGGCCATGGCAGAGATGTTGTCACACCATAAGACAGGAGGAGAAGGAGAAGGAACACACAGATCTTTAAGCAATTGCTGCAACCACACAAGTTCAGCAATGGTGGAAGCCATAGACCTGAACTCTACCTCTGTTGAGGAGCGAGAGATTGTAGGCTGCTTTTTAGCAGACCATGAGATGAGATTAGGCCCCAAAAACACACAGAACCCAGAAGTGGATCGGCGATTAGAAGAATCACCTGCCCAATTGGCATCAGTAAAGGCATGAAGATGAAAGGGACCTGGGCTAAATTGAAGACCATGAGAGAGTGTCCCTTTGACATAACGAAGCAGTCTTTTAACCAGAGCAAAATGAGCAACTGTGGGTGCTTGCATATGCTGGCAAGCATGGTTAACAGCCAAAGCAAGATCTGGCCTTGTGATAGTCAAATACTGAAGGCCACCAACTAAACTTCTGTAGAAAGCAGGTTGAGAAAAGGGTAAGTTATCCGAAGCAGAGAAGGCTTAATAGCCATAGGTGTAGAGCATGGTTTACAGTCCACCATACCAGCCTTATGAAGCAATTTAGTAGCATACTTTTGCTGGGAAAGAAAATAACCCTGAGAGGTGGAGTGAACTGAAATGCCAAGAAAATAGGAGATAGAGTCTAATTCTTTCATAGAAAAGGCAACATGCATGTGAGTGATCAAGGACTCAATGGCAGAAGAGTCACTACTAGTAACCAAAATATCATCCACATAAATGAGTAATATGGTAAAATGGGCAGAGGTTTGTCTACTGAACAAAGAGGAGTCAGAATGACTATGATGAAAACCTTGAGTAAGTAAGAAAGTAGAAAATGTGGAATACCAAGCTCGAGGAGCTTGTTTGAGGCCATACAAGGCTTTGTGTAGTTTGCAAACATGAGTAGGAGAATTAGCATTAATAAACCCGGGAGGCTGAACCATGTAGACTTCTTCTTCTAAGTGCCCATGGAGAAAGGCATTAGAAATATCCAATTGCTTAAGAACCTAATTCTATTGGAGCACAAGACATAACAAGATCCGAATAGTTGGCTGCTTAGCAACTGGACTAAAGGTTTCTTGATAGTCCACTCCCTCTTACTGGAGAAACCCTTTGGCCACCAATCTAGCCTTATATCGAGCAATTGTACCATCAGAATTCTTCTTAATCCAAAAAACCCACTTGCAACCAATAGCAGTTTTATGAGGTGGTAAGGAGACTAAGGTCCAAGTGCCCTGCTGGTGAAGAGCCTGAAATTCAGCATTCATGGCTGCAGTCCATAGAGGAGAAGAGAGAGCCTGAGCAACAGAAGTAGGCTCAGTAGTAGAGAGATCAAGAGGAGAGGAAGTAGTAAGATGACATGCTTTGGATCGAGTGATCATAGGATGTGTGTTATGGGGAGGCACAGAAGAGAGCTTAGGAAGATGAATAGCAATTGATTGAATAGGAATAGAAGAACTAGGAATAGGAGGAACAATAGGAGGAGTAATAGAAACTACAGGTACAGCAGGGGGAGATAGACAATCAGAGGTAGGTAGTGATGAGGAACCAGAAATGCCAGTAGGCGATTCAGTTGAAGGCATAGATTTAGAGGGAATTGGCACTGATGGAAAGGAAACAGAAGAAGGAAAAGAAGGAATAGGAGAAGAGCTAGGAAGAGGAGGATCAGCCGAAGCAGAAGGGAGCTGAAAGAAAGAATGAATGGTAGACAAACTAGAAGAGTGGGATGAATCAGTAGCATAGGGAAAACAAGTTTCATTGAAGTTAACATGTCTAGAGAGGAAAATCTTTCCAGAAGAAGGGTGCAAACACCTATAGCCTTTGACAGTAGAGTGATAACCTATGAACACACATGGGACAGATCTGGGAGCCAATTTGTGAGCTGCATAAGGTCTAAGCCATGGAAAACACTGACAACCGAAGACTTTAAGGAAAGTGTAATCAGGTAAGGTGTTAAAAAGCAACTCAAAAGGAGACTTATGACCAAGAGACAAACTAGGCAATCTATTAATGAGAAAGACTGCAGTAGCCATAGCCTCAAACCAAAATTGAAGAGGAACTGAGGATTGATGCAACAAGGCAATGGCAGTCTCAGTAATGTGTTGATGTTTCCTCTCAGCCACTCCATTTTGCTCAGGAGTATATGGACAAATAAGATGATGAAGAATACCATTAGCAACAAGATAATCATGCATTTGATTGTTAACAAATTCAGTCCCATTATCTGTTCGTAAAACTTGTAATGAAGTTGAAAACTGAGTTTCAGCATAAGATTTGAAATTTAAGAAAGTAGAAAACATTGCACTCTTAACATGAAGAGGATAGATCCATGTAAATTTCGTAAAATCATCAACAAACAACATGTAGTATTTATAACCAGAAGTAGAAGGATTAAAAGGTCCCCACACATCACTGTGAACAAGGGAAAAAGGTTGTTTAACAGTAGTACTTGACAATTTGAAAGGCAATCTGTGGATCTTAGCAACACTACATGGAGTACAAACAAAGTTCTGGTACTCTTTATTTCTAAAAACAGTAGGAAGATGCTTGGCAACATGATGAAATTTTAAAGGAGATGGATGACCAAGCCGTTGATGCCAAACAGGTAATGAAACTTGTGATTGAGTGAGATGAGCTTGAGGTGAAGATGTAGGTGTGGAGACATCAAAATGATACAGACCATTCACATTAGATCCCTTATGCAGTATTTGGCTCGTATGGTTGTCCTGAATAAAAAATGAATCAGCATCAAAAGTAGCTGAACAATTGTTATCTTTGGCTAATTGATGAACAAAAAGTAGATTTGAAGCAATATGTGGAGTATGAAGAAGATGATTAAGTTTAAAGGAATAGTGAGGAGTTGGTAACAAACCCTTACCAATGTATAGGAACAGTTTGTCCATTACCTACAGTGACTTGATCTTGACCTTGATATGGTTGATAGAGTTGAAGATTGGTAAGATCATTGGTAATGTGATTTGTGGCTGTGGAATCAATGTACCAAGGAGTAGGTGAAGCAGATCCAGAGGAGGATTGTGCACTTGTGACTGAATAAGCTCTTGGTTGAGACACAGCATTAGGAGAGGAATGTGAGGAAGGATTTGAAGCAGAGGTTGAAAATTAGGATCCATTCGCCACCAACACTCAAAAGCACTATGGTTATAGCCTCCACAGATCTGACAACCATTACTGTTTGAATGATAGCTATTTCCTCCATATCTGCCTTTGTTAGGCTTATTAATAAACCTTCCACCTCTGTTTCGTCCTCCTCTATAACCACGAGATTGACCATGACCTCTGTAACCTTGAGAAGTTGTGAAATGTGATCTTGAAGCTTGCGGATAAGACTGAAAATTTTCAGAACCTTTGGTTGCAGCATATGCAACTGGAGAGTCATGAACAACTCTTCTAGCTTTATTCTCAATATGAATTTCTTTAGAACTTAAGAGTGAACACAGATCATCCATTGTAATGGATTCCACTCGAGCACGGATAGTTGTTTTGAGAGCATCATACTCTCTGGTAAGCCATTCAGAGTTAAAAGCACAAGATCTTCATCATCAATCATTGATGAAGCAAGTTGAAGCTGATTTGAGATCTCTTTGATTTGAGTTAGATATTCACTCATGGTGAGACCTTTTTTTGTAACAGACTGCAACTTATTCTTCAATTGATGAATATGTGAACGAGATAGAGAAGTGTATCGCTTTTCCAAAGCAAGCCAAACTTTAAAGCAATGTTGATATTGAAGCACTGAAGCATATACAGGAGATGACAGTGTAGCAGTAAGGAAACTAAGTAGATGTGCATCCATCATCTTCCATTGAAGAAATTCTGAATTGACTGTAGCTTTTCCAAATGAATCAAGGATTTCAGAGACTGGACAAGAGATCAATCCAAGAACGAATTCAAGAAGATCAGTTGCTCGTAAGATAGTTTGAACTTGATTCTTCCAAATCAGAAAATTTGTAGAATCTAACTTTACAGTCACCAACGAATTGAAGTTTGAAAGAAGAAGGTTTAGGTTATGTGGAATGGATGGAGAAACAGAGGTAGAAGAAAGAGAATTTGCCATTGAATCACTTTGGTGCTCGTGAGAGCTCAAAAGCTCTGATACCATGAAAATAAACTGAATAGTTTGTTTTCCTTATTCCAAAATATCTTGATTACAAGTATTTATACAAGAGGTTAAGAGTTTGTTATAACAAACCCTTAACTAACTAACTAACTGAATCTATCCCACTCCTACAGTTCTCTTAGTGCATGAACCTTTTCTCTCAAACGTATTCCTTATGTCATGCACTGGTATACACTTATGTTGAGAGTGTTGAGAGGGCTGCATCTGTTGCTGCAGCTGTGACCTTGGCAGCTGTTCTTCATCTTGAGACTGCAGGTTATCATTTGAATTGGTTGAACTGATACTCTTAGCATTAATACTTGCCTCTTTAGCTTTGGTTAAAGATTTTTTTCCTTCTATGGATTCATTGATGGTTTTGGAAAAAGTTAAGAATGGATGTTATCTAAGAGCATCCCCAGCAGTTTACTTAAATTTTACCGTAAAATATTATTAAAAAATTCATTCCCTATTTTAGGAATCACTTTTTCGTTTACTTTCTCCATTAAACTCCCTATTCTTTTTCTATTCTATTAAAATAATATTTTTAATTACTTTTAAATTTAAATATTTTTTTAATAATAAAATAATGAAAAGCCAACCAAACACCAGCAGCACAGCAGAGGAAAACAAATAGGGGGGGTCGACTGGTTAGGTCATTTTTGGACATTTTTCTTCTTCAGCTACAGGGCACTCATGGACATCCGGGGGATGTTTGGGGGGACATCCAAGGGACTTCCCTTTCACGCCTTCAACGAAATAAAATAAAAATTTATCAGATATAAGGGAGCTACAGTGACTCCCCTACATATAGGGAGTCATTATAGCAAAAATTAGTTTAGGGAATTGTTTAGGGGAGCTGCTGGAGGTGTATAAAGCGATTTCAACCCCTTAAAATAGGTAAGGGGTGAGTTTAGAGGGATTGTTGGGGATGCTCTAATACCTATAAATAGACCCATAGAGAAGTGAAAATTGCCAAGCGATGCAGGGAAACAGACCATACCGCAACTAGGAATAATATCAGAGGGGTTTTGAGTGTGAGCTACCACTCATGCAGTGGCTAGGATCATCAACTCTTGCAGGGGCCCACTGACTTCAATAAGTGCTATTTCAGTTTCTGTGGCCTGGCCAACAGTTTTTTTTTCCCCTCATTTGAGTTTGCTTGTGTTCATAGCATGCACTAGTTGAGAATCTTCATTCTTCCTCCATAGATGTTGCACCATCATTTTGCTTTAATTGGAACCCCTTCTTCCATCACATGAGATGCAATTGCTTCTTTTTTGTTTTTGACAATTTTCTGTCCACCAATATCCTCTATAACAAGAACCAAATCAGTGGAATTCTTTTGTGGATGAATAACCCATTATTTTTGCTTCAATCTGTTACTGGCTCTATAGCTGAGATTATGGTATTTAACCAAGTTTTTGAGGACATAACATGCTTTCTATAGGTAGCTAGTACTTATTCATTTGTTGCCAATGGTGTGGTTTGTTGAAGGAATGTGTTGCCTTAAGATAGATTTAGAGATTTGCTTTCATTTTTTGTTGTGGTTGAAGTTTATTTGGATGAAGAATATGGAATGATGTGAGGAATTGGAAGTGAATGAATGAAATTTGCATGATGCTATTCAGATAATTATGTTAATTTCTGATGAACCATGAATGGTGTGAGGTAGTTGTGAGACTTTAATGAGGTGGAGGTGATAGTAATGATGGTGCAATGCTGTTTGTAGCAGCATTAATTGTTGGACTTGGTTAGGTTGGGAAGAATATATGCATATCTCACTGGTGATGTTCTATGAAAAGAGTGTCTGCTTCTAGGGATTTGGATTTTCAGCTTTCTTTCACTAAATCATTTGACCCTCAATTTTCCATTTGCTATTTCTTGTGTCCTAACAAAGGAAACAGATTTCAGCTTGTATAATTCCCTGTCTATGTACGGTTCTCTTGTTTTAATGCACTTGAAAGGATCCTCCCAACTCCAAACTTCCGTACTAACCAAAAGCTTCAAAAAGTAAAAAGGTGGGTGAGAAAAAGATGAGAGAGTGGGTGAAGATTTTATCTTATTCGTTTGAATTTTAGTTACTGCTGATGCAGTTTGTGAATGGGAAAGGAAAAGGTAGGGAAATGTGAATAAAATGTAAGTTAAATTTTTTCTCCATTTCTTTTGCCTTTTTCTTTCCCTTTCCAAATCCTTACTCAAATTCATGACCCAAACACAACTTAAGCGGGAATAATGGAAGGGTTTATGTGGAGACATTAGCCGTTACTAGATAATAGAGGGCTGATGCTGTTGGGCCCTGCCACCCTGGTTTAGTTTCGAAACATTGCTATTCATTTTACATGTTTCTCTAGAAATTTTATTTGATATCCTAACCTGATTGCCAAAGACTAAAAAGTCCCAGATGGAAAGCATTACTCAAAAGCTAAATGTAATTTGTCTCGTGTTTGGTGGTTTTCTCTCCCACATAGCTGGTCTCAATCCTAGAGAAAGGAAGATTGTGGTGGACAGCCAATATGAGACTTGCAGCCAATGTAATAGACACCAACCAACCACTATCTTAGCGTTCGCTTTATGTCAAGTTTAAACCATATATGCTGAATGGTTGTCGTTTTGCACACCAAATATAAATCATTACTAAGACCTTAATTCAATAGAATAGTGATTTAGTTTGGGTATCAATCCACAGGGACTAAAAGGCTAAGTTGTTTAAATATTAGAAAATCAATTCTTAATTAATTCGAATGAGATTAATATTTTGATTTCAATATAAAATTTACTAAATTATTAAACAAAAAGAAAGATTGAGATGGAATTTAAGTAGAAAATCCATCTTTAATCTCATAACAAGTAATTAATATATCGAATTCCAGTAAATCAATGATTTGGACAATACATTAATTCAAGTTACTTGATTAGGACTTCTTCTCAATCCCAAAGAAGAAGATTAGCCACTCATGTTTGAGGTGGAAAATCTCTTCTCCTTGCATCTCTCCACTTTTCTCTAGAATCCGCAATAACCCTAATGATCGATAGGCTTCTCTATTTATAGGCATAGGACACATCTAAATAATATTTAAGAGGCTAGAATTCTCCAAAATAAAAGGAAAATTCGGATAGAATTATTCCTAGCTTTTTTTGACTCATCTTGTAGATCCATTTTGACCTAGTAAATGTCAGAATTAGAGAATTCCTATTTCACACAAAATTGTAGCCTTTTAAATTAGCTTTCCAACTCTTCTAGATTCACCTTAATCCGATATCAGATGAGAGATATGCCCGAATTACTGAATGTTGTGTAGAGTGACTCTTCTAGCGGAATTGTATCAAATTTAACTTTTATTTATTCAAACTTCATGGGTTGGGTTTTTCTTGCTTGATTAAAATTATTTAGATTCTTCTTGGCCTTTAGAGTTGAGTTGGAGCTTGGTCTCGGGTTTCAAATATGAAATTAAGTTCAATCTCTATTCATAAGCTTGAGTGAGATATGCCCAAATTACCAAATGTCGTGTAGAGTGACTCTTCTAGCGGAATTGTATCAAATCTAACTTTTATTTCTTCAAACTTCATGGATGGGGCTTTTCTTGCTTGATTAAAATTATTTAGATTCTTTTTGGCCTTTAGAGTTGAGTTGGAGCTTGGTCTCGGGTTTCAAATATGAAATTAAGTTCAATTTCTATTCATAAGCTTGAGTGACCTGCACATTCATTCACAAACATATTAAAATCATCAAGTAACAATGATTAAAGGACCTAACAAGTATACATGTTTGGTTGGAGGATTTGAGGAGAGATTTGGAAAGGAAAAGAGTAATAGTGTGTGAAACTAGGTGAAATGTATGTATATTTTATTCACATTTCACCTACCTTTTCCCCTTTTCCTTTCCAAATCCCTCATCAAATTCCCCCACCAAATACAGCGTGAGAGGCCTAAATGTATACATTTCGGCAACTATCACTGTATATAATAAACTAAGGTCAACACCCTCCATCCATGGACCGTTCTCTCCTGTCTCTTCCTCTTTTAGCCTTTCTTCTCCTCTCTGCTATGTGGCATGTGCCATGACTATCTCTGGCACCAGCCAGCGCAATCTCTCTGCAGTCTACACTTCACACACACCCTCTACCTATACAAAACTCAAACACATCCTCATCTTCTCAATTAGATGATTCTCTATGTCAACATGCACTTAGGGACAAGCCATGGATCTGACTCATAGCTCTCCTTTTATTTTCTTCACTGTCTTGCTTTTCTTGCCACTCTTTATAGTTTACAAGTTCTGTTTCTCACTCTTAAGCTCCATCTTCAGTAAAAATGTCCCGTTCACCCAATCAAAAATCCTCCCATTCTCAAAGCAGAATAGAAGCAATTATAGTTTCATACAATATCTAATTGAATTATATGTAATGATCAATAAATTCAATTTAATTTTGTATCTATACGTGTCAAAATCCTAGAAACAATCTAATCTATTCTTAGATGGGTGATGGTATTGCTCGTATTCATGGTCTTGATGAAGTAATGGCAGGTGAATTAGTAGAATTTGAAGAGGGTACAATAGGCATTGCTCTGAATTTGGAATCAAATAATGTTGGTGTTAAATCATTGAAAGCTCAGATTTCTAGCCCATCCTGTTTTGGTAGTTCGACTGCGGAATTTCTTTGTTTCTGTATTTCCATAATATGAGTGTGTGACTGGGAGTTCTCCTTCCACCCTTTCCCTTTCATTATATCTGTAGAAAAAAAAAAAAAAAGAAAAATGAAAAGAAAAGACTGGGCAGTAGCTTAGACTCATTTCCTAGGTGCTTGCGGTTAATTTGACTACTATGATTGAGATAATGAGATTGCTGATCTGGATCTAGGAAGCATGGAAACGGACACAGATTAGGAAGACGATGATTTTAAAAATTAGGATGCAGACACAGTTATATTTTTATCTTCTATGTATATAAATATTAAATCAATAAACAACTTATTATTATTTTTTAGGAAAGTAAAACAACTAAAATTATTGAAAACTACCACTACTTAACATAAAAAATAAACTAGATCTACATACTCTCTAGAGACTAAACCTGTGTTGCATTAGGCTCCAGGGATTGTTAGAAGCTAGTCTTCACTTCACAATTATGAGTAGATTTGTGTTGCATGAGTTCTATATATATATATATATTTAAATTCAACTCTTATGCCTCCAAATATTATTAATTTTTGAAAAATTAAAATAAGACCCCACCACCTTTTTGAAGTGCCTGTGCTTCATAGATCTGGATTTGGTTTTGAGATGTTTTTTTGGTTTTAAATACCGTAACGTAAGTTTAACTACTTGTAACTTGGGGGAAGTTTAACCAATTTTCATGTTAACATACATCTTAATGAAAAGAGAGGCATAAAATTGTCATATGGTGAAGAAGTAGATATGGTATAAGGGAGAGGAGCTTAACAGAATTATAATTATTCTGTAACGTCCTGCCTTTCACTTTCCTATATCTCTCACTTCGGTTGTCATTTTTGTTGTAGATTTATCTGAGCAGGAAAGTGCCCAATCAGATCTTGCAGTGTTGAATTGTGAAAACTCCAACAGCTACACAACTTCTATTTGTTCTTCATGTGGTCGGAGTCGGTATTTTTGGTGGTTTTTATGATGATGGTGGCTTCTTCTCTGCCTGTATTTGCAGGCACACCTGTGCTACTATAATTTGCGTTCTGCTTATTGGCCTTTTCCTGATTTTGTTCATCCTTGCCAATGGCTTTTTATATGTTCTCTTCCTGATTTGAAGTTTGTATGTGAATTTAACAAAGCTATAGTGAATGGAGAAATGGATTGTATGGTGTTTTGTTCCATTTGCTCATAGACCAACCAGCTGAATCTATGTTTTCTGCTTGAAATCCAGAAATTATTGAAAATAAAGCAAGTAGTTTGTGAAATTGCAAGTTCTTGTCACGTTGAGCTGGCCACATGCCAGTTTGGCATAGGGAGCCAGCGTGGCACCCATGAAATCACATTTTGAACTTTGCAGTTTCATTTAAAATGAAAGTCGCATGGTAAACCTGTGGTTTTATACTGGTTTAAACTCGCATCATAGAAGAGCAAATTATTTTTCTTATTTGCCAAATCACTCCAAGTTCCCCGCAATTCTTCAAAGACGTACTTGAATTGCCACTTGGGAAGGAAAGAAGAATAACCACTTAAAGAACATATATGCCTAAAAGTACAATACCATTTCTTTGTGCACATTAAAATTTTAAATGTTTAGAGGGTGTGTTTGTTTGGACGGACTGAATAAGAGGAGATTGTAATCTATCGGACTGTTAGTCTTGGGATACATTTTTCCTAGACTATTTGGTTGGACTAGATTTGTATCTTATGTTTGTTTAGTCATGGAATTAGATGTCTAGATTGTATTATTTTTAGTGAATCAAATGTTTGGTTGGACGGAGTAGACAAGAATAAATGTTCAAAAGATTATTTTACCCTTATAATTTATAATTTAAAAGCACTAAATTTTTTTAATTTATTATTTTCAATTAAATTAAATTTATAATTTATATTTTTTTATTTAATATATAATTTTAAATTAACCACACTAAAAAAAAATTATTTAATACATAAATTTAATTTTTTAACAACACTAAAAAAATTTAATTTATAAGGTCACAATTTATAATTTATTATTTTTAATTAAATTAAATTTATAATTTATATTTTTTTATTTAATATATAATTTTAAATTAACATACTAAAAAAATAATTTTATTTAATATATAAATTTAATTTTTTAACAACACTAAAAAAATTATAATGCCATAATTTTTAATTTATTATTTTTAATTAAATTAAATTTATAATTTATAATTTTTATTTAATATATAATTTTAAATTAACAACACTAAAAAAATAATTTATAAATGTTCAAAAAATTATTTTATTCTTTTTCAATTGTTTATTAAGTAATAGCATGTTGGTAAAATGGACATTTCACACATTAGTCTCATGGGATTGCAATCCCATGGAAATAATCTCACCCCTCCGATACAATAATCTCTCATATGAGAGATTAATAGTCCGAAGGAACTATTAATCCGAAATAAAAAAATTGAACCAAACAATAGATTATTAATTCAGATAAACTAATAGTCCAATCCCACGAAATAATTCCTCAAAACAAGCACACTCATGCTATGATATATACAGGCGATGTGCTTCCATTCTTCCATGCCAACGAGGCAGTCTTGTAATCGACATCGGCAAATGGTATGTCGTTCCTTTTGCCATGTATTCATGATAAGCATACCAAACCAGTCCAGTCCAAAGTCACATCTAATACAAGTTATTGGATCTGCTGATAGCCCAAGGCCATCGGCACACGTTGGCCAATGCCGTTGCAATGCCAATACCATTCAAGGATGTGACTTTCGAGTTATTGGATGTGTTGGCACATGTTGGCCAATGACGTTGCAATGACAATGCCTTGGATGGGATGGGATTTTGGATTGCTTTGACGTGTCTATTGTTTTCATGTAAGTTGTTGAAGTTTTGTCAATGTTGTTGTTGCTCTCCACTACCAAATGACTTACAGATAATATAGAATCATGCTTTTGATCTGGCTCTTACTATGAACTGTATTTTTAACTCATGAGTAATTCAAATGCCATTTTTTTTTTTGGTTACACACCAAATATTTAGATGTTTTGAGTAATTTTTACTTAGATACATATGGCTGATAAGTGATTTTACCATCTAAAGAGTGAGATATAAATCACCCCCACGTCACAGTTTGAAAATAAATAATAATTAAAAAAGACCGAGGCAACATTGTGCGACCCCGTCAAACAATCGTCAATCATGGGTTTAAATAAATAAATAAATAAAGTCAATCATGATTGTTTTTTAGATACACTATAAATAGGTCATAATAGTTAGACGTGATTTTCATCAAATTTTATTGAAAATAAGTCATATTAAAATTATGGTTAAAAATAATTTTTTTTGACATTTTTTGCATGTCGCTAAAAATTAATAATTAGTAATTTTTTTATCTCGTTTTTTTTATAAATTGTGACTAGAATTTATAATTAGTGACATTTTTTAATGACGAATCTTTTAAACTATCGCTGAAAATTAAAAATTAGTGATTTTTTTATGATAATTTTTTAAATTATCACTAAAACTTATAATTAATGATATTTTTTATGATAATTTTTAAACTATCGTTAAAAATTAATAATTAATGACATTTTTTTTTAATAATGTTTAATAAAAAAACGTTATTAATTCTCACGAAACCTATTAAATAATAAACCTAACCTATACCCAAATTTTACATATGTTTTTTAATCACAGTAGTCAAGCACGATCATACTTCTCAGGAAACTTCCCAACAGCAATCCTTGCTTGGTGACCAATGCCCGATAGAAAAGAAAAAAACGAGTGAAAATTATTAAAAACTAGGCTATGTTTGGCATAGATTATTTGGGTTAAAATAGTCCCACACAAAAAAAAAAAAAAAAGAAGTTAAAAGGTTAATAAGAAAAAATATCATATTCAAATCATAATCATTTTATTTTTTTCACATAAAAGTTAAAAAAGCCAAAAAAACTATCTCAAATAAGACTTTTTAACCCCAAGTTAAAATAACTAAAAATTCAAAAAGCTAACTCACATTTGCAACGAAGGTTATATTAGCAATTTAGTTAGAAAAGTATATAGATTTCCTACTTGACAAGTTTCTACAAATTAATAGCATATATGAATTTTCAATAGTTTTAAGTCATTCTTTATAGAGTAAATTGTTGATAAATCCAATCTAAGGAGTATATGAGGTATTAGGTCTACTGGATATTTTTTATTGGCAAGAGGTCCATCCTTTGCGAAATAATTTGATGAAAAGTCTTTTCATTAATTTTGAAGGACATTTTGTTTCTAATTTTACCCCTTAATTTATCTGTTAACTTTTTTTATCTGTTGACTTTTCATTGACTATCTGTTCAAATTTATATCTATCTGTTCAAATTATTTTTTATATCTTCAAATTTATATCTATTTGTTCAAATCTTTTGACTATTTGTTCGATTTTTTTCCTTATCTGTTCAAATATCTGTGCAAATTTTATTATATGTTTAATTTTTTCTATCTGTCGAACCTATCTGTTCAATTTTTTATTTTTCTGCTATCTGTTCACTTTTTTTTTATTTGTTAAAATAACAATTCATTTTTTTATCTGTTAGAAACATGTGTGATCTGTTTAAACAAAAAAAAAAAAAAAACCATTCTTTTTGTTTTATCTGTTGAAATGAAACAACTCTATCTTTCCACCACTACCACCACCACCACCACTACTACCGGAGAACACACATGCCCACCCCACCACCACCAGCTACATTTATCAAACCAAAAAAAAAATTCATTTCTCGATTTCCATAACAATAATCACAACAATAAGAAGAAGAAAAACAAGATCTGTAAATAAAAGAAGAACAAGAACAACAACAACACAGATCAACACATGCAAATCAAATAGATAAAGATCGATGGTGCTTCGATTGATAACGATGGTGCTTCGATTGACAGCTGGTGGTTAGTTGATGGCAAGGCATCGACGAAGGTGAGGAGAAGAGAGAGAGAAAGAAAGACAGAGGGTACAAATCAGAAGGTTTGTTTTGGCGAGGATGACGACGGCAAAACGATAGAACGGCAACGGCGAGACGGTGATCGCAGGCCATCAGTGGAGTGGAGGACGGTAACGAGACAACGACAACATAGTGGTAGTGGAATCAGAGAGAAAGAGAGTGCGTGAGGGAGGTCGTTTTGGTTGAGGGGTTTGTTTTGGTTTGTCTACCGTATTAGCATATATATATATAGATAGTTTGGTCTTTTTGTATGAGTTTATCTTTATGAACAAAGAAAATCGACGCTTGGACCTTTGGATAAAAAAACTATTGATCTTACTGAAACTTAGGCTCCGTTTGATTCTCTTTTAAAATTATGATTCTAATTAAAAAAATAATAATTTTTTTTTGAAACTCATAACTAAACATACAATTTAAAACTTAATTCAAAAATTATTTTCAAAACCCATATACATAATTTAAAACTCTTTTCAAAATTCAAAACTAGAGCTAGGCATAGAGTTATTCGAACCGTGTAACCCGCTCAACCCGATCCGATCCGTATACAAATAGGCGATTTTGCAGACATAATGCAAGCGAATGCGGTTTGAAATATGACATTATTGCGGGTTGCGGGTTTTACCTGCACCCGCAAGAACCCATCCGCACTTAAACTTTTTATTTTTATTTTTATTTTTTTAATTCTTTATGATGGAGTTTGCAAGTTTGCAAATGTTTTTATTTTATTTAATGGGTTTGAATTGGATGAAATTTGACAATAATTTATTGTTATTTTATTATTACATTTTGGATGAATGTAAAAGTTAATGAAGAATTATTTTTAGGTATGTTTAGGATTTTGAATGATTTTACTTTAATTGTATTGTTAGGTAGTGAATGATTTAGTTTAATATTTTGAAAGATGTGCTTGTGTTAGTTTAAAATTTTAAGATTTTAAATGATTTGCTTGTGTTAGGAATTGATTTTGTTGTGTTTTTAATTTTATAAGTTTTAATTCATTAATTATTAACGTCGAGCATTTTAGAAAATGGGGGGAAATGGCTCAAAATAAATATTTACAAAATCCGGAAAAAAAAGGCCCAAAAATAAATTTTTAAAGAAAAAAAGTCCAATCCACAAATTACCCGTAACCGCTCGCACATCAGCGAACCTTATCTGCACAAACCACAACTTGCACTGCGGGTGAGTGCAGGTTCAATTTTCTCCAAACCGTACATATGCAAGCGGATCCAAACCACAAACCGAACCATCTAAAACCAAACCGCGAGCACCTCTACTCAAAACCAAACTCTTTTCAAAACTCTATTTAAAAAAAAAAATTCAAAAAAATATTTTTTTATTTTTAAAAAATATTTTTAGAATAATGATTTGAGTGTGGAGTCGTATTTTGAGTTATAAGTTTTGAGTTGAGTTTTGAAAAAAAAAAAAATTTTTGTTTGGTTATGAGTTTTGAAAAAAAATTTGAGTTATATTTTGAAATTTTTTGAAATTATTATTTTTTAAAATATTTAAAAGATTTCTTAATTTTATTTTTTTTGGGTAAATTTTTTATATTTTAAATATTTATTTATTTATTTTAATGTACACTATATTTCATATATTTGTGTGCTATATCTTTTTTAAATATTAAAAAATTAACAAAATTATTTTTTATGTTAAATATATAAATTTTATTTTAATTTTTTTAAATATTTTATTTTATTTTATAAATATATTTTTAAATATTTTAATTTTTTTTGTTATGTGTTTGGTTACGATTTGAGTGTGGAGTTGTATTTTGAGTTTAAAAATATTAAAATTAAAGAAATTAAAATTTGGGTAAATTACAAATACACTCTCTAAGGTTTGCTTAAAGTACAAATTGCCCCCTGTAGTTTGAAAAATTACAAATATCCCCTCGTTAAAATTTTTTATTTAACATAATTAACTTAAAAAAAAGAAATTCATAATTGCTTTCCTATACAATAATAAAATTACCTAATTTTTAATTGAAACATATTTATAACATCATTAAAACTGTTAATTGAATTGATGATTTGTTGATAAAAGGGATGATTTATTATGAAATTAGAAACTTCAGGAGGTGTAATGTAATTTCCAGAATCACAGAGGATGATTTATATTTTAATCAAATCTCAGGGGGTGTGTTTGTAATTTACCCTTAAAATATTTACAAAATAAAATAAATACTTAAAATAAAAAATATTTAAATAAAAATTATATATTTAAAATAAAAAATAATAATTTTCTTAAACATTTTTTAATATTTAAAAAAAATATATCTAAAAAATTTCAAAATATAACTCAAAATTCAAAACTCAAAACTTTTTTCAAAATTCAAAAACTTTTTTCAAAACTAATAACCAAATAAATTTTTTATTTTTAAAACTCAAATCATAGTTACAAAACCAAACCAAGCAGAGACTTAGTGGGTGTTTGGGAAGTTGCTATTTTATTAGGTTATTTTAATTTTTAGCTATTTTAGTAAGTTAAAGTTTTTGTGTTTGAGAAGATAGTTAGATTTTTTTATAGTTAGATATGATATTTGTGAAAGAAAAAATAAAATAATTATGAATTTAATGTGATATTTTATCTTATTAACTATTTAAACCTATTTTATCGTTTTATAAATTTTAGTCAAAAAATAATCCAATCCTAACATGCCAAACACCCCCTCAGTGTATCAACTAGGGACGACTCAATGCAAATAAAACAAACTGGAAATGGACAAGTCTTGGCCACCAAGTAAACCTTCTACAAGCTATCATCCATGCTGGCCTCACCAATTACGTCTTCCCACGCGTCATTACAAACAATTAAAATAATAATAATAAATGCGCCACGTCATCGTATCTATCCTTTTTTTTTTTTTTTTTTTTTTTCCAGAACATGAAAAGTTGTCATAAAAGCTTCCCAGAGAGGTTACTTAGTCCCCAAGGTGCTTTCCAAAAAAAACAAACAAACCAAACCCACACTATAAAACAAAAAACAAAAACAAGAAAACAAAAGAGAGCATACAAGTTTCTAACCCACAAACTAGTCAAATAAAAAAAGAAATCCCAGATCATCATCATTGAAAAGGACATTCAAGAAACAAAAACAAAAGTCTACATTGGAAAGCGCATGTTGTCTGAGGTTGTTTACAAGTAAGTTTCTCTGTTTTTGAGCTTATCATATATGTTTCAGCATTTAAAAAACCTCAAAAACTGGTCTATTTTTCTGTAATTGTTGTTGTTGAAGTTTCTCTGTTTTTGAGCCTGTCAAAGCGCATGTTGTCTGAGGTTGTTTACAAGTAAGTTTCTCTGTTCTTGAGCTTATCATATATGTTTCAGCATTGAAAAAACCTCAAAAACTGATCTCTTTGTCTGTAATTGTTGTTGTTGAAGCTTCTCTGTTTTTGAGCTTATCATATATGTTTCATCATTGAAAAAACCTCAAAAACTGATCTCTTTTTCTGTAAATTGTTGTTGTTGTTGTATGATTTACAAAACCCAGAGTCTTAATTTTACTCTGTATGGATGGATTTGAGAGCAGAAAACAGCGTAAAAGGCGGCGCAATGTTTTTGAATCGATAGAAGAGACTCTGCTGGAGTGGAAGAACAATCGCAGCCAAAACCAATCGAATTCCAGCGAAGAAATCGAAGCGAAACGGAGAAGAAAGTTTCCGGTAAAGGGATTGAGAAAGGGTTGTATGCAAGGGAAAGGAGGGCCAGAGAATCTGGGCTGCGTGTACAGAGGAGTTAGGCAGAGGACTTGGGGAAAGTGGGTTGCAGAGATTAGAGAACCAATTTGCAAAACTAGGAAGCCGAGACGACTATGGTTGGGAACTTTCTCTACTGCTGTTGATGCTGCACTTTCTTATGATAAGGCTGCAAGAGTGTTGTATGGCTCTGATGCTATACTAAATTTTCCCAGCTGCCAAACAGACTTGATCACTAAAAGTACCACAATGTTGGGTAATTGTGAGGTGGATGAGGAAGAGAAGGTAGTTAAGCAGGAGTGTTCTGATGCTATGCTTAGTTTTCCCGGCAAACAAACAGAGAGAATGGAATTGTCTAAGGAATTGGATTCGATCACTAAAAGTACAGCATCCGAGCCTGATAACGAAATGTTGATTAAGTTAGAGGATAAAATGTCTGAGAACTCCAAGATTTCTGAGGATTGTGAAACTGAGGAATTGAAGGTGGTTAAGATTGAGGTTACCGCGAAAGAATTCAAGTCAATTATTGAAGTTGTGACGCCTACAAATAGTGAAATAGCAAAAGAAAAAATTGCAGAAGCTACTCGAGAGAGCGAATCATGTAGTATTGTTGAAGATGACAACAACGTCGAACATGGTTGCCTTCAGAATGTGAAAGAGGAAACAGTAATAACTGATTTCGAGCCTTCAAGATCAATTGGCAGCGATGAATTTGAACCGGGACAAGATGGAAGATGTCATTCTGGTAAAATTAGGTCCTATGATGAAGGCAAGCTGCAATGTGAGAGGCCATCGGATGACTCCTATCGCTTGCAGGACCTGAAAGAAAATTGCTTTTCAATAGATGAGACATCGGATATCAAAACTTTTGGTGCTACTATGGTTCGGCAAGATTGGTTGTATGGGTCTGATCAATTTAATTACTGTTATGACCCTATGATATTCAAAGAGCAACTTCATTACTTAGAGACATTTTTAATGGAAGATAAGTTTGAGAGCCAGCCTCAATGGCCTAATTCCCCATTGGAGAACGGCAATGAATGTGGATTCTTTGGAAATTGGTTAACAGATGAATCGTGTGGCACTGAACTTTCACGGGTAGACAGCAAAGATGGATCTAAAGAAGGAATCAGAGATTTTGATTACTGGTCTCCAGAAGCCCAAAATTACATGTGTAATTATGAGCCAAACTCCGAATTGCAACAAGAAAGAAAATTTGATGATTTTGGTCCATATGTGTTTTTGAGTGATAGCAAGTTGCAACGCAAAAGGCCTCATGGTGTTGCCTATGAGTTTTCGCATAGCCAAGGCACGAAGCATTCGGATAATATGGTGGAGACACTGACAACTGAAGACTACAATTGCGATTTCTTGAATGTCGATCTTATTGAGGATTATTATGGATTGCTTGATTAATTCAGAACCTTGATTTGGTGATGGATTATCACAGCAGATATTTAAAATAGGAGAGTGAAAGATGCATTCAATGGAGATTCATGAAATATAGCCACATGGAAAAGCTGCACATCTTCACTTGATCCACAATTGATACAGATATAGATTTTGTTAATAGGTTTAGAGATTTGTAGTCAAGTTATTTTGATTTCTCAATTATGGTTGTCCATTGATTTAGTGACCTAGTAAAAAAAAAAAACTGGAGCTCCATTTATTCTTGTGAATGGAGCTAATATCATTGTTTTGTCAATTAGCGAGAAATATTTAAATTTTGTAAACATAGTTTGTGCTTTTTAGTGAAGTCATTTTTCGCTTGTAAATTATGATTTTGTCTATTAAGTTGGTGACCAAGTCATTTTTGTATTAATTTTTATGCTCAAAATTTTCTCATGAATGCTGTTATTAATTATTACTCTGAAACACGGTTTATTTTTGTTTTCCTGCTTTTGGTTTTGTGTTTTCTGGTTTCTTTGCAAGGGTTCGTTGCTGGTGCTAGTAGCGGTGTTGGGTACTTGCTTTCTTACTTATCGGTGTCGCTTGGGTTTGGTTTTGCCTTGTGGTAGCCATTAGTTCTGGTGGTCATTCTGTCTTTGCCTTTAAGTTTTGTAAGGCTCATGTACTGTGTTATTTCTTTCTATTTTAATTAATGAATGATGTTCTTTCTTGTGGTGGTGTGGGGATATATTTTCTGAGTACCAACACGTGGCAAGGTGACACCGACGTGTCAACCGAGGTGCCACGTGTCCTGGTCGTGACGCCGAGGTGATCTCGGCAAGGCAGAGGTTATCTCCGAAGATATCGAAATCCGAGATAAGTGGATAAGGGACAAGAGTCCTAAAATAAAAAGGGAACTCAACCTAGATGAGGGACAAGAGTCCTAGAATGAGAGAAGACTTCAGTTTGTATTAAGATAAGACTCTTAGAGAGTTTATCCTAATCTTACTGGGAGTCCAAGATTAGCAGTAATCTTGAAGGCTTCTATTGGGACTAGGTTTATGTTGGCTATAAAAGAGAGGCACTCCCATGGGTCTAAGGTATGCTTTTTAGGCTCAAGCTTGTGAGTTGAATAATTGATTATCTTTGAGAGATATACTGACTTGATCGTCGGAGTGCCCCCGGGTGGACGAACCACCGCGGGATTCTTATATTTCTGTTGCAAGTCAGCCAGGTGCCATCTATTCTGCCGGTGCTCTTCAGCTGGTTACTAAGCGGGCAGTGTGGTCAGAAAATCACCCACACAATTTGGCGCCGTCTGTGGGAAAGAAAGAAGAATAGATGGCCAATGAAAGAAAGAAGAATAGATGGCCAATGACGGACAGAATGATCAGACTGGAGACAACGCTCCTGCCGGGAATGGGAGACCTATCAACCTCGACGTTGAAGGGGACAACCGCAACACAGAAACTCGTGACCAGAGTCACGGAGTGAAAGATGCCGGCCAGGAAGGTGACGCACCAAAGACAACAGATCGAAGCGGATACTACAACGAAGATGACCTCTAGGTATGGAAGGATAAATACCT
This sequence comes from Camellia japonica, assembly GCA_030407325.1. Lineage (NCBI taxonomy): Eukaryota > Viridiplantae > Streptophyta > Magnoliopsida > Ericales > Theaceae > Camellia > Camellia japonica. The sequence continues at coordinate 35,464,860 of JAPPVO010000017.1, forward strand.
GCGGAGGAACAAAGACCCTTCCAGAAGTGATGCAAAGACAGGGGGCATGAGCACTCCCAAGGAAATAACATTCAAGTATAGAAGAACTCATCATGAGTGAGCAGATCCCGGATTCCAGATCCTGGATCCCGGATCCGAGAAGACATGATCTCAGCCTAGACAAGTAGGCCGGAGAAGACAAGAGCTCAGCCTAAGTGAGCAGATCCCGGATTCCAGATCCCGGATCCTAGAAGACATGATCTCGGCCTAGATGAGTAAGTCCGAGAAGAGAAGAGCTCAACCTGAGTGAGCAGATCCAAGATTCTAGTAGACAAGATCTCGGTACTTAAGTCCGAAAAGAGAAGAGCTCAGTGAGCAAATCTCAGATCCCAGAAGATAAAAAAGAAAACACACAAGGTTAGACTGCAGTTAGCCAGGTTGAAGACCTTTTATAAGATTCGCAAAGGAATATGTGGAAGCCATGCAGGGGGTAGAGAGAAGAAGAATGTGTTTACCACTTGTTGAAATTTGTAGCAATTTACAAGTTGGTTAAACCGATATGATGTTTACCACTTGTTGAAATTTGTAGCAATTTACAAGTTTGTTAAACTGAGATGATGTTTACCACTTGTTGAAATTTGTAGCAATTTACAAGTTAGTCAAACCGAGATGATGTTTACCACTTGTTGAAATTTGTAGCAATTTACAAGTTGGTTAAACCGATATGATGTTTACCAGTTGTTGAAATTCTGTGTGAATTTACAAGTTGAAGTTAAACCGATGTGATATTTAAACACTTGTTGAAATCCTATATGAATTTACAAGTTGAAGTTAAACCGAGATGATGTTTACCACTTGCTGAAATTTGTAGCAATTTACAAGTTAGTTAAACCGAGATAATGTTTACCACTTGTTGAAATTTGTAGCAATTTACAAGTTGGTTAAACCGAGATGATGTTTACCACTTGTTGAAATTTGTAGCAATTTACAAGTTGGTTAAACCGATATGATGTTTACCAGTTGTTGAAATTCTGTGTGAATTTACAAGTTGAAGTTAAACCGAGGTCATGTTTAACACTTGTTGAAATTCTATGTGAATTTACAAGTTGAAGTTAAACCGATGTGATATTTAAACACTTGTTGAAATTCTATGTGAATTTACAAGTTGAAGTTAAACCGAGATGATGTTTAACACTTGTTGAAATTCTGTGTGAATTTACAAGTGAAGTTAAACCGATGTGATATTTAACACTTGTTGAAATTCTGTGTGAATTTACAAGTGAAGTTAAACCGATGTGATATTTAAACACTTGTTGAAATTCTATGTGAATTTATAAGTTGAAGTTAAACCGAGATGATGTTTAATACTTGTTAAAATTCTGTGTGAATTTACAAGTTGAAGTTAAACCGAGATCATGTTTAACACTTGTTGAAATTCTGTGTGAATTTACAAATTAAAGTTAAACTGATGTGATATTTAACACTTGTTGAAATTCTGTGTGAATTTACAAGTTGAAGTTAAACCGATGTGATATTTAACACTTGTTGAAATTCTGTGTGAATTTACAAGTTATAGTTAAACCGATATTATGATAAAGGAAGATGGTTTAACACTTATTGAAATTTTGAGAAAAATTTACAAGCTGAAGTTAAGCTGAGGTTATGATAAAGGATGATGGTTAAACACTTGTTGAAATTTTTGAGAAAAATTTACAAGTTAAAGTCAAGCTCAAACAATATCTGCGTACTTACTGAGACTACCAGGTTGTCAAAACTTGAAATATGGAAAACTTAAGTCTTGATAGAAGACATTGAGAAAGTGACAAGTCCTAAGCAACACTTGTGAAAATATTTGTTACAATATTTTCAAGTGTTAGGACAAGGCCGAGATGAGCAAGATTAGAAGTTGTGACAGAGGTATTTTACTCGAAGAGATTGCACAGTCAAGGTGTACTTTGAAGACATGCAAATTATTCTAAGTATAGAATCATACAAGAGCAGAAAAAAGAAGACATACACTCAAAAAAGAAATCAGAGAAATGCATTTAAAGAAGAAAGAAGGCACTTCGGCCTGAATATTGAAAAATAAATTATTCAGACTACAAAAATAGCACGTCGGCCGGATTAAAAGCATACAAAGACGGACAAAGTACAAGGTACAAGGTACAAGGAGTAAAAGAAGGAAATAAAACCAGGAGGAACAGTGGCTTACCAGAAATAGGGAAGCCGGAATGAGAATTGCCGAAGTCTGACGACAATGACAGAATGACGTAAGCTTCACCGGAGGAGAGGAACGAAGATAGTTGCAGAAGCTTGAAAACTTGGAACAATGACAGATTTAAGCAAAAGAGCTGGAAAGAGAAAAATAGTCAAGAAGACGACAAAGTTCAAGAATAAAGCCAAGTGCACAGGCACTAAGTAAGTATGTGAAGAACAAGAAAGTAATGGCCCAGACACGATGCTAGCAACAGAAAGCAGATATGAGAAGAACAGTGCTAGGCATTCAAACAATTCAAAACTTGAAAACAGACGAAAATAGAAGACAACAAAGGGCAAGTAAATGGATTCAGAAGAGTTATGAAAGATTGAGCTTAATAAAAGAGTTTATGAACCTACCAAGAGAAATGAACGCCGATATGAAGATCGCCGAAGTCAAATAGATGACTGGAAGTCAGGAAACCCACTGAAGAATGTGAGTAGAGCAGTTGCAGAGCTCTTGGAGTTTAAGAATTAATGGAACAAGAACCGCGGCTAGGAGGTGTGATCTCGAGCAGCTTGGAAAGCATGAAGCTTGATACTTGATAGAAGTGGACAGTAAAGTCCAGGGAACTTTGAGGTCGGCGAGTTTGATTTCGGACAGAGGGGCACAGATGAACGAACATTATAGGTTTCATCACCTCAGAATGCCGAGGTAATAGAACCTAGGGGGCAGTTGTGGGGATATATTTTCTGAGTACCAACACGTGGTAAGGTGACACCGACGTGTCAGCCGAGGTGCCACGTGTCCTGGTCGTGACGCCGAGGTGATCTCGGCAAGGCCGAGGTTATCTCCGAAGATATCGAAATTCGAGATAAGTGGATAAGGGACAAGAGTCCTAGAATAAAAAGGGAACTCAACCTGGATGAGGGACAAGAGTCCTAAAATGAGAGAAGACTTCAGTTTGTATTAAGATAAGACTCTTAGTGAGTTTATCCTAATCTTACTGGGAGTCCAAGATTAGCAGTAATCCTAAGCCCATAGAAGTTAGGCTTCTATTGGGACTAGGTTTATGTTGGCTATAAAAGAGAGGCACCCTCATGAGTCTAAGGTATGCTTTTTAGGCTCAAGCTTGTGAGTTGAATAATTGATTATCTTTGAGAGATATACTGACTTGATCATCGGAGTGCCCCCGGGTGGACGAACCACCGCGGGATTCTTATATTTCTGTTGCAGGTCAGCCAAGTGCCATCTATTCTGCCGGTACTCTCCAGCTGGTTACTAAGCGGGCAGTGTGGTCAGAAAATCACCCACACAGATGGTGAGAAGAAGGAACACAAAAATGCATAGGATTTTTATGTTAAGTTGAAAACAAAAGCAAAACTTAAAGCAGAAATGTTATGTAGTGTAGAAAGTTGATGGGGGGAAAATATGTAGTAGTCTGTTGAGTGTGGAGTCCATGACTAGCTATGTAAGCGAGCACATATGTCTAAAAGTTGACATAGTTGGAGATTGTTGCTAGAACTAGTTGGGTATATCTGTTGGCATCGCAGAACACTATTAGAATTGGAGCCTCGTAGAAGCTGTGTTATGCGTAAGAGCTTCTGCGATAACAATGCCAACTGCTTTACCAAGGAAGTCGGCATAGGGAATTTCTTGCTTTGGCAGGCAGCTACATCACAATAAACAACCAAAATGCAACCAAAACCTTTCATTAGATAGATGAAGAAGAATTAATAAAAGTACATTTTTTTCAAAAAAAAAAAATGGGGGCAAAATAATACTTCTTCTATTCCTATAGAATTGAATTAGCAATTTGAATGGCCTTTGGTTATGTTAGGGGGATTTGGTCAAAAGTCACTCACAATAAAATTTTTAAATATTAAGGGTAAGCATAAAAATTTTAAAATAATATAATTTTTTATGTAGATGTCTGTTTTAATAAAATTAATATTTTTCAAATTCTTTCATTAAGATCTATCAAATAACATCTATGTTGACTATAAAATTTCTAAAAAAAATAAAATTTATTACCGTTAAAATTGATGTAAACAGTAACAGTAACAGTACACTAATATATTACTCTGACAATTACTCTATTTGACAGTAACATGTTACTCTGTCTCACAGTAACATGTTACTCTGTTTGATAATAACATGTTACTCTAGTTCACAGTAACATGTCACTCCGACAATATTGTCCAAGAAAGGGGGGAAAAAAATTTATTTTGTCTTTATTCAATCATGTGTTTTTTTCTTTAGGGGGTTTATGAAGAAAAAATAAATTAGGTTGTCCTTTTCATTAAATAAGGGTCCAATAAAAGGATTTTGACAAATTTTCCTTACGTTAAATCTCACTATTTGGAAAGATTCATATTTGTATTGGACTAGTTTTATACCACTTTATCACAACTAAACATGATTTTGGTGAGACTCGCAAATTGTTATTACAAATGCATCCTTTTATGAAACTAAACAAATATAATGGGGGATTCTATTTAAACTCAAAATATATCTCAATATGTTCAATTTAAATTCATAAATTTTAATTCTTAATATATCCTAATATGAATTTATTAATAGAGACCACACATATTAAACCCCGAAATAAAAAAAAAAAATTTCTCATGGTACACCCTAATCAATTATTTCTATTCAAATCTCTGTATCTTCTTCCCCAAAAGATCAAAGTTATTTATTTTTCTTAATCTTCTTCTTCTTCTTCTTCCTCCTTCCAAAACTCCAATGCACCATGCCGAAACTCACCATCATCATCAACAACATCAGTGTTTTTTATTATTTTGAAACCCTAAATCCTAGAAGAAAGTTTGAACAAAATCAAATAATGGAGGAGAGTAATAATCAAAATAATTTTTTAAAGCAACCCATCAAAAAAGAGGTAAGTATTCATATAAAGGGGTTTCACAATTTTTGTAGATCATCATCAATTATTTTCTATATCGTTTTTTTGACAAAAATTAAATTAACAATAATATATTATTGGAATTGTTATTATTTTGTCATTTAAATAGTATATTATTTGAGAATTACTCTTTCTTATTAGTGTTTGATACTTATGTGCTTATAAGTTTGGTTTTTACTTTTCGACGAACATTCTTGTGGATAATTTATAATGGAAAAGTTCTTTTTTTTCCTTCTATATTTGAGAATTATTTTCTAACTCCGCTGGTCCCAAGCCCGGGTTAAGGATGAGGGTTGTGTGTTAGGTAGCCGACAACCAACACGTAAAAAAAATCCGCTCGGATCCCTTATGACAATGAATCCTACTTTGAATCGTTTAAATGCTAGGTCGTTACCTTCAAGTGACACGTTGCGCCTGCCTTCGGGTGTTTCGAAAAGTGTGCAAGAGGCGCCACATCGATGCCTGGGTGCGGTGAAAAATGGGCAAAGGTTCTCGCATTTTCCTAGACGAGTGCGAATAAAAAAGCTAGTCCAAGACTATAGGTTAGGGTAGCCACTTGAAATATAGGAACCTTAACTGGTAAGACGATGGAGTTGGTAGATGTTATGATTAGGAGGAGAGTTAGTATAGCTTGTGTACAAGAAACTAAGTGGACGGGTGAGAAAGCTAGGGAAATTAAGGATACTGGTTTTAAACTGTGTTATAGTGGTAAGGATAGATGCAGGAATGAAGTAAGAATCTTAATTGCCAAGGGTCTTGTGGAGAATGTAGTTACGGTCATTAGGAAAGGGGATAAGATTATGTTAGTTAAACTAGTTATTGGAGGGAATATAGTAAACGTTATTAATGCATACGCCCCTCAAGTATGATTAGATGATCAAACTAAGAGTGATTTTTGGGAGCAAATGGATGAGATCTTATAGGAGATACCCGTAGGAGAACTTGGTTATAGGTCGAGATTTTAATGGCCATGTAGGCATAGATAAATTAGGCTATGAAAGGGTGCATGGTGGATACGGTTTTGGTGACAAAAATGAGGCTGGAGAGAGTATCTTAGATTTTGCGTTAGCTTCTGACCTGGTGGTGGCCAATACTATGTATAAGAAGAGGGAGGAGCATTTGATAACCTTTAAGAGTGGGTCAATGAAGAGCCAAATAGATTACTTCTTAGTGAGAAAAGTGGACTGCCTAAAATGTAATGATTGTAAGGTGATTCCTGGAGAAAGCCTGATCTCTCAACATAAGATTTTGGTACTAGATTTATGTTTTAGAGGACAATACCAAGCTAGGAAGGATGGCAGGCGTCGTAGGACGAGATAGTGGGACCTAAAAGGGGATAAATTAGAAATATTTAAGAATAGAATGGATAATGAAGGTACTTGGGATTTGAAAGATGATGCTAACACTATGTGAAATTCGATGGCCAATTGTATGAGGAGAATCTCAAGGGAAGTGCTTGGAGAGTCAAAAGGAACGGGACCCAGCTCTAAGGAAACTTGGTGGTGGAGGGAAGAGGTTCAAGAGGCAGTTAAGGCAAAAAAAGAGTGCTTTAAAAAGTAACGAAAGGATAGAACTGAGGAAAACCTTAAGAGCTATAGATTGGCTAATAAGAAGGTCAAGAAAGTAGTGAGAGAGACTAAGTTGAAAGCTTATGATGACCTATACACTAAACTAGATAGTAAGGAGGGAGAGAAAAGGGTATACAAACTTACTAAGATACGGGAGAGGAAAACAAATAGATTTTAATCAAGTTAAGTGCATCAAGAGTGAGGATTCTAAGGTATTGGTGAGAGATAAAGAGATTAAGGAAAGATGGAAGAACTATTTTGAGAAACTATTAAATGAGAAACATGGAGGTACGGCAATAAAGGAAGAAATAGCCAGTAATACGATAAACCAAGACTATAGGTTCTATCGCAAGATTAGGAACTTTGAAGTGGAGATTGCACTTAAGAAGATGAAATCAAATAAGGCTTTAAGACCAAATGATATCCCTATTGAAGCTTGGAAGTGTTTGGGTAAAAAAATGGTTGCTTGGTTGACTAGGTTGTTTAGCAAAATTTTGTTGAGTAGGAACATGCTAGATGAGTGGAGGAAGAGTATTTTAGTGCCAATCTATAAGAATAAAGGAGATGTCTAGAATTCCAACAACTATAGGGGAATCAAGCTAATGTGTCATATAATGAAAGTGTGGAAGAGGGTGATAGAACGCCGATTGCGAGATATAACAGAGGTGTCAGAGAATCAATTTGGGTTTATGCCTGGCAGGTCAACAATGGAAACGATATACCTTTTGAGGAGAGTTATAGAAAAGTATAAAGAAAAGAAAAGAGACATTCATATGGAGTTTATCGACCTTGAGAAAGCATATGATAGAGTGCCCCGAGATATAATATGGTGGGTGTTAGCGAAGAAAGGAGTGACAAAAGGTTACATTGATGTGATTAGGGACATTGATGTGATTAGGGACATGTATGAAGAAGGGGTGACGGTGACCACTATTAGATCGCCTGCTAGAGAAATGTCACGACCCAAACCCGCCCCTATGGGTTTAGCACAGTAACCGACCAGTAATCCGTGATTACCGAAGGCCTGCTTAACAGTAAGACAGTAAAACAGAGTACAGGGGCATGGCGGAAGCCAAAACAGTAAATAAACAATGTCCAATGAGCTGTGACAGTCTGTATGCAAAAAGACTCTTCATACATATATATATAAACAGTACAGAACAGCATGCACAATATCTACAATCATTCAGAACAGGGACCAAATCCCTATCCACAGTACAGTACAGTGCTATCAATTTATACAGTTTTACCAAACAGATATAGAGACAAACGGGGGAAATAAAAACACCCCTAAGCTATAGCTTGGCAAACTTGGAACCTCGCAGTGAGGCACAGTGGTTGGCTTGACAAAAAGGGGAGTCTACCCCACGCTCCTAGCTCCGGTCTGGTGCCTGAACACCTACATATATATATAAACAATGAGCTAAATCCCAGTGAATAACATAATGCGTAAAGGGGTTAAGAATGAATGTCCTTACAGTAATGAAAAACAGTTTATTAAATCAGTATTTCAATCGTTTAGTCAGTACAGTCATATGTGGTACATCCATTAGCATAACAGTACAGTAAACAGTAGGTCTTAAAAGACCGAACAGTCAATGATAGCCATCAATCAGTAAACAGTAGTGGTTCCAACAAGGGAACCGACAGAGATCTCTGTAACAGTAACAATCAGTAACAGTAGTTGCTAAGGATGCCACAATACAGTTCAAAATATAGGACATACATTCATTCAGTTAACAGTAGCAGTTCAGAAACAGTACAGTTCAATTGTTCAGAAGATAATCATTTTTGAACATATCTTTACACAGTTGTTATTCACAGAGTTCTGGGCTACAATTAGGCTAGAGCGTGTCTCCCGTCGCCAACCCTACACAGTTTACAGAACGTACACACACTAAGCTACACAGTTGGGAAAGATGATAACTTAATCCCTAATTGCCTCAGTGTGTTCTACATCTATATCCTCATTAAGATGTCTTAAACATGCCTAGGAATGCCTAGGATGGAAAGAAGATGCAAAGATGCACTTTTAAACACTTTACAAAATTTTCAGAAAACAGGGGTCTCGCTCGAGCGTGGCTTCCTACGCTCGAGCGGACATGCAGACAAAGGATCTCTGCTCGAGTGTGACTTCCGTCGCTCGAGCGGACTGTATGCTACAGTGAAAATACTGGATGCTCAAAATTTACGCTCGACGGGCGCTCGACCCTCGCTCGAGCGTGAGACACAAGTCCTCGCTCGAGCGTGAGTTCTCTCGCTCGAGCGGACTGTGAACTCATGCAAAGTACTGGATGCATGCATTTCACGCTCGAGCGTCACTTCTCTCGCTCGAGCGGAAGGCATGATCACAGAGTGTACGCTCGAGCGTGGACTTCCTCGCTCGAGCGTGGGTCCAAAATCTGGAAAACCCAGATTTGAGTCCCAAGCACAAAACCAAGTTTAAATGCATTAAAATCGATCATCTTGGGCTGAAAACCTGGAAAACACTTGTAAACACATAAAATAATATGATTCAAAGCTCAATTTGTAAAATCAAGGCCCAAGGGTAGCTCAATTAAATCCAAATTTCAAACCAATTTTCATGGACATGAAGAACATGCAAACGTGCATGAATTTAAACCATTTTAAAGCTTCAATGCTTGCTCAAATGAGCTCAAATCTTGCAAAAACATGATGACAACATGAACTATAACAATATTATGAACATGCATGTGAGGAATTATGAACTTACAACCTCAAAACCCAAGAATGGTAACATGCATGCAACAATTAAGCTACAATTCAACATTATAAGCCATGTCTAAGCTCCAACCTTTAAAAATTCTCTAAAACATGCTAAAAGAAGCTCAAATCAAACACAAGAGGGCAAAAGCTCTACCTTATGTCTAGAATTAGAGGTATGGAGGCTCAATGTTGCAAGTCTTCTACAATTTCTTCTAATTTCCAAGCAATTCTCCCAAGAACAAATCAATTCTCCCCCCTCACTCTCTCTTGGTCGGTTGAGACAAGAAATAGGCTAAAGAAATGTTTTGTTTAAATGTATAGTAAGGCTCAAGTATGTGTATAGATAGTGGCCCACTCACAATGGCAAAGTTGTAGATAAGTCTAACTCTTTAATTAGCTTTATTTTAATCTATTTTAATCATACTAAATCACTTTTCAGATAAATATACCATAAAATCATATAAATTCCAATGAACACAAATCAACAATCGATTTCAGATTCGGCTGCCGATAAGGCCTTCAATTTGCAGTTTAAACATAAAAATATGAACAGATAGTCAAACAGTCAAACAGATAGAAATGCATTTAAACAGATACAGTCAATCAATCAGTTTTAGATTTCAGTCGGTTAGTTCAGTATTTCAATTAGTTCCATTACTTATCATAATCAGTCTCAGTTTAGCAGTATTCGGTAGTTAATCGGTAAACAGTGGCGAGGGTTGTTACAGTCTCCCCTCCTTAAAAAGAGCTTAGTCTTCTAATCTCGAATTACCTTGATTCTGGAAGAAAACAGGATTCAGTGGGAACAGTTCAGGATATCTTTTAGCCATGTCATCTTCCCTTTCCCAAGTAGCATACACGCCACCATGGTTTTGCCAGTCAACTTTCACTAACGGGATCTCTTTGTTTCTCAACTTTTTGATCCGTCTGTTTACAATCTGTATAGGCCGTTCTTCATAAGTGTAGTCATCACTAAGCACTACACGAGTCGGCTCTATCACATGAAAAGGATCCCGGAGGTAATCCCTCAACATAGAAATGTGGAACACATTATGCATATGCTCCATTTCAGGAGGAAGCGCAACTTGATACGCCACTGGATTGATTTTCTCAATAATCTCATACGGTCCGACATATCTTAGTGCTAACTTGCCTTTGACTCCAAAACGAGTCTGGCCCTTCATCGGTGTCACTTTAACAAAAACGTGATCACCCACTTCATATTCTCTGTCTCGCCTTCTGACATCTGCATAATTTTTCTGTCGACTCTGTGCAGTTTTCAATCTCTGTTGTATCAGTTTTACTTTCTCAGTCGTCTTATATACAATCTCGGGCCCAAGCAAAGGCCCATCTCCAACTTCTACCCAGCAAATCGGAGATTTACATTTTCTGCCATACAATGCCTCGAAAGGCGCCATACCGATACTTGAATGATAACTGTTATTGTAGGCAAATTCAGCTAAAGGCAAATGGCTTTCCCAGTTTTCCTGAAAATCAAGGACACACATTCTCAATAAATCCTCCAGAGTCTGGATGGTCCTTTCTGACTGGCCATCTGTCTGAGGATGATAGGCACTACTCAGTCTCAATTCAATACCCAATGCAGTCTGTAAGCTTTGCCAGAATCTCGATGTAAACTTCGAATCCCTGTCAGAAACAATGGACACATGCACTCCATGCAATCTAACAATCTCATCAATATAAATCACAGCCAATTTGTCCGCATTATAAATTGTTTTGACAGGTAAGAAGTGAGCAAATTTAGTCAGTCTATCAACAATAACCCAAATTGAATCCATACCTTTATTGGAGCGAGGCAATCCCACAATAAAATCCATAGTGATATGTTCTCATTTCCATTCCGGTATCGGTAAGGACTGCAATAAGCCTGCGGGTCGTTGATGTTCAGCTTTTACTTGTTGGCAATAAAGACATTTTGATACAAAATCAGCAATTTCTTTCTTCATTCCCGGCCACCAGAAATTCAGTTTCAGGTCTTGGTACATTTTCGTGTTCCCCGGATGAATAGAAAATTTTGAATTGTGACCCTCTTGCAGAACTCTTCTTTTCAATTCAAAATCATTTGGTACATACAGTCTTCCCTGAAATTACAGTACATTATTCTCAAATTTGAAATCCGGTCTCGGTTTAGATTCCCTTTCTTCGATGATCTTCTTCAAGAAGTCATCCTGTTGCTGTTTCTCTTTAATTTCTTCAATCAGTGCTGGTTGAGCAGAAATAGTAGCTATTGTTCCACCTTGTCCTCGCAAAACAATTTCAATTTCAGATTTTTCAAGGTCACAAAGCAACTCTTTCTGTCCGGTGACTAAACAAGCTAGGTTCCCAATCGATTTCCGACTCAATGCATCGGCAACAGTGTTGGCTTTTCCCGGATGGTACAAAATCTGTAGGTCATAGTCTTTAATCAGTTCTAGCCATCTTCGCTGTCTCATGTTCAGTTCTTTCTGTGTGAAGAAATATTTCAGACTCTTGTGGTCGGTATATACTTCACATGTCACCCCATAGAGGTAGTGACGCTAGATTTTTAAGGCAAATACCACTGCAGCGAGTTCCAAGTCATGGGTCGGGTAGTTCTTTTCATGCGGTCTCAACTGTCGGGAAGCATAAGCAATAACTCTCCCATTCTGCATTACAACACATCCCAAACCCTTATGAGAAGCATCACTAAAAATGGTAAATCCATTCGTACCTGAAGGTAGGGTAAGAACCGGTGCAGTCACAAGTCGAGTTTTCAACTCTTGGAAAGCTGATTCCCTTTGGTCAGTCCAGTCAAATGATATCCCCTTCTGAGTTAATTGAGTCAATGGTAATGCAATTTTGGAGAAGTCTTTGACAAATCTTCTGTAATATCCAGCCAAACCCAAAAAGCTTCGGACTTCCGTCACATTTGTTGGTCTAGGCCAGTTTACTACCGCTTCGATTTTCTGTAGATCAACTGAAATTCCATCTTTGCTAACAACATGCCCCAAAAACATAACATGATCAAGCCAAAATTCATATTTAGACAGTTTAGCATAGAGTTTCTGTTCTCTTAGGGTCTGTAGGGCAAGTCTCAGATGATGTTCGTGTTCTTCTCTACTCTTTGAATAAATCAGAATGTCATCAATGAATACAACAATAAAGTCATCGAGGAATGGTTTAAAGATTCTGTTCATGAGGTCCATAAATGCAGCAGGTGCATTGGTAACTCCGAAAGGCATAACTAAAAATTCGTAATGTCCATACCTCGTTCGGAAAGCAGTCTTATCGATGTCTTCTGGTTTAACTTTCAGCTGATGATATCCGGATCTGAGATCAATCTTAGAGAACACTTGAGCACCCTGTAACTGATCAAATAAGTCATTAATACGAGGCAATGGGTATTTATTTTTCACAGTTACCTTGTTCAGTTCACAGTAAGTCAATACACAGTCTCAGTGAGCCGTTTTTCTTTTTCACAAACAAGACAGGTGCGCCCCACGGTGAAGTACTGGGTCTGATAAACTTTTTATCTAACAGTTCTTGCAGTTGCACTTTCAATTCTTTCAGTTCAGTCGGAGCCATTCTGTAAGGAGCTTTCGATATAGGCTGTGTACCCGGAATCACATCAACGGTGAACTCAATCTTCCTGTCAATCAGATCCCCTGGCAGATCATCTGGAAAAACATCTGGGAACTCTCTGACTATAGGAATACAGTTCACATTAGTTTTAACATCAGTAGGTACAGTCAATACAGAACAGAAATACCCCTTACATCCCTTTCTAATCAATTTAACAGCTTTCACAGATGAAATCAAATACGGAGGAGGTACCACTCCACTTCCATTAAACACAAATTCAGGCAAACCCGGTGGACAGAAAACTACTTGTTTCGTTACACAGTCTATGGTGGCATGATATTTCGTTAACCAGTCTATCCCCAATATTACACCAAAATGATCTATGTTCAGAGGCAGTAAGTCAATAAACAGATGTGCATCTCCAATAATAATTTCACAAGCAGGGTACATGTATGCACAGGTCATGGATCTCCCAACGGTGATGATACAGCTAACAGATAATTCATGGGTTCTAAGGGTCTATTCAATTTTCACGAAAAAACATGCGATACATAAGAATGTGTAGACCCCGAATCAATTAGAACAAAAGCATTCTGAGTACAAATAGAAAGAATACCTGACACTACGGTCTCGGTATTTTGGACGTCTCCCGGTACTAGGGCGAACACTCGGCCCTGCCTCATAGGCTCTTTCCCGGTAGCTTTAGGGTTCGGTTTTGGTGCGACAGTTGATGCTGCTGCGCTTGGTGCAGCTTTACTATTGCCCTGAGCAGTGGAAGGGCAATCTTTAACCATGTGGCCCACCTTGCCACACCTGTAACAAGCACCAGATAGTTTATAACAAACTCCCTTATGATTCTTACCACATTCGGAACAGGGCGGTATAGACCGGTTCCCTTGACTAGAAGTAGTCGTTGACCCTGTATTTTGCTTTTTGTTCAACGGGTTATTTTTGCTTTTCTTGAACTTAAAACCCTGTCTTTTTCCACACCATTCAGACGCTGATGTTTCAGTTTTCAGTGCCTCGATGTTCGCTTCAGCCATCAAAGCTCGGTCAAGAACATTTACATAATTCGGTAATTTCAGAACATTTATTCTGTGGAGTATTGCAACATTAAGGCCGCCTTCAAACTTTATGGCCTTCTTATAGTTGGTGTCCACCATATGTGGTGCATAACGGGCAAGTTCAGTAAATTTTGTCTCATATTCTGCCACTGACATGGTGCCTTGTTTCAGTTGCTCAAATTCAGTCACTTTTCTGTCTCTGACACACTGAGGGAAGTACTTTTCAAAGAAGGCTCCTTTGAATTGAGCCCAAGTCATTACAGTGTTGGTGTCACGGACTAGCATCCACCACCTTCTAGCCTCTTCTTGTAAGGTGAAGGTAGCTAACAACACTTTATGTGCCTCCGAGCACGGAAACACCTCAAACAATTTCTCAGTCTCCAAAACCCATGCTTCAGCTTTTAACAGTTTTAGGCCTCCCTGAAAGGAGGGCGGTTTCATCTTGTTGAACTTGTGGGTGAGAGCAATTATGTCCCCATCATTAACATTGACATTTTGTTCTGGCTGTACCGGAGGAGGAGGTGGGGGCTGTTGGTTCTGTTGTTGATCTAATCTTTCAGTTATTAATTCCATCATTCTCTCTAGTCTTGTCATTCTTGCCTCAGAGGATGAGGATTCAAATTCATTTGCAGTTATAGCAATTATCAACATAAGCAGTTGCATACTTAAACAGTTTATCCCATTAGCATATATTCAGTCATGCCATAGCCGCACACTTATCATGCTTATGCAATGCCCTAATCACTTTTCTAGGACACCCTATAGCTCATTTGGACACGTGTGTGCGGTATGACTCGTGGTAAGTATCGCTCTGATACCACTCTGTCACGACCCAAACCCGCCCCTATGGGTTTAGCACCGTAACCAGCCAGTAATCCGTGATTACCGAAGGCCTGCTTAACAGTAAGATAGTAAAACAAAGTACAGGGGCATGGCGGAAGCCAAAACAGTAAATAAACAATGTCCAATGAGCTGTGACAGTCTGTATGCAAAAAGACTCTTCATACATATATATATAAACAGTACAGAATAGTATGCACAATATCTACAATCATTCAGAACAGGGACCAAATCCCTATCCACAGTACAGTACAGTGTTATCAGTCTATACAGTTTTACCAAACAGATACAGAGACAGATGGGGGAAATAAAAACACCCCTAAGCCATAGCTTGGCAGGCTTGGAACCTCGCAGTGAGGCACAGTGGTTGGCTTGACAAAAAGGGGAGTCTACCCCACGCTCCTAGCTCCGGTCTGGTGCCTGAACACCTACATATACATATATAAACAGTGAGCTAAATCCCAGTGAATAACATAATGCGTAAAGGGGTTAAGAATGAATGTCCTTACAGTAATGAAAAACAGTTCATTAAATCAGTATTTCAATCGTTTAGTCAGTACAGTCATATGTGACACATCCATTAGTATAACGGTACAGTAAACAGTAGGTCTTAAAAGACCGAATAGTCAATGATGGCCATCAATCAGTAAACAGTAGTGGTTCCAATAAGGGAACCGACAGAGATCTCTGTAACAGTAACAATCAGTAATAGTAGTTGCTAAGGATGCCACAATACAGTTCAGAATATAGGACATACATTCATTCAGTTAACAGTAGCAGTTCAGAAACAGTACAGTTCAATTGTTCAGAAGATAATCATTTTTGAACATATCTTTACACAGTTGTTATTCACAGAGTTCTGGGCTACAATTAGGCTAGAGTGTGTCTCCCGTCGCCAACCCTACACAGTTTACAAAACGTACACACACTAAGCTACACAGTTGGGAAAGATGATAACTTAATCCCTAATTGCCTCAGTGTGTTCTACATCTATATCCTCATTAAGATGTCTTAAACATGCCCTAGGAATGCCTATGATGGAAAGAAGATGCAAAGATGCACTTTTAAACACTTTACAAAATTTTCAGAAAACAGGGGTCTCGCTCGAGCGTGGCTTCCTACGCTCGAGCGGACATGCAGACAAAGGATCTCCGCTCGAGCGTGACTTCCGTCGCTCGAGCGGACTGTATGCTACACTAAAAATACTGGATGCTCAAAATTCACGCTCGACGGGCGCTCGACCCTCGCTCGAGCGTGAGACACAAGTCCTCGCTCGAGCGTGAGTTCTCTCGCTCGAGCGGACTGTGAACTCATGCAAAGTACTGGATGCACGCATTTCACGCTCGAGCATCACTTCTCTCGCTTGAGCGGAAGGCATGATCACAGAGTGTACGCTCGAGCGTGGACTTCCTCGCTCGAGCGTGGGTCCAACATCTGGAAAACCCAGATTTGAGTCCCAAGCACAAAACCAAGTTTAAATGCATTAAAATCGATCCTCTTGGGTTGAAAACCTGGAAAACACTTGCAAACACATAAAATAATATGATTCAAAGCTCAATTTGTAAAATCAAGGCCCAAGGGTAGCTCAATTAAATCCAAATTTCAAACCAATTTTCATGGACATGAAGAACATGCAAACATGCATGAATTTAACCATTTTAATGCTTCAATGCTTGCTCAAATGAGCTCAAATCTTGCAAAAACATGATGACAACATTAACTATAACAATATTATGAACATGCATGTGAGGAATTATGAACTTACAACCTCAAAAACCAAGAATGGTAACATGCATGCAACAATTAAGCTACAATTCACATTATAAGCCATGCCTAAGCTCCAACCTTTAACAATTCTCTAAAACATGCTAGAAGAAGCTCAAATCAAACACAAGAGGGCAAAAGCTCTACCTTATGTCTAGAATTAGAGGTATGGAGGCTCAATGTTGCAAGTCTTCCACAATTTCTTCTAATTTCCAAGCAATTCTCCCAAGAACAAAATTCAATTCTCCCCCCTCACTCTCTCTTGGTCGGTTGAGACAAGAAATAGGCTAAAGAAATGTTTTGTTTAAATGTATAGTAAGGTTCAAGTATGTGTATAGATAGTGGCCCACTCACAAGGCAAAGTTGTAGATAAGTCTAACTTTTAATTAGCTTTATTTTAATCTATTTTAATCATACTAAATCACTTTTCAGATAAATATACCATAAAATCATATAAATTCCAATGAACCACAAATCAACAATCGATTTCAGATTCGGCTGCCGATAAGGCCTTCAATTTGCAGTTTAAACATAAAAATATGAACAGATAGTCAAACAGTCAAACAGATAGAAATGCATTTAAACAGATACAGTCAATCAATCAGTTTTAGATTTCAGTCAGTTAGTTCAGTATTTCAATCAGTTCCATTACTTATCATAATCAGTCTCAGTTTAGCAGTATTCGGTAGTTAATCGGTAAACAATGGCGAGGGTTATTACAAGAAACAAATAAATTTCCTATCACTATAGGATTACACCAAGGATCTACCTTAAGTCCTTATCTTTTTGCTTTAGTTATGGATGGGTTGATGATAAATATCCAGGATGACGTGCCATGGTGCATGCTTTTTGCAGATGATATAGTGCTAGTGAATGAGACTAGATAATGAGTTAATACAAAGTTGGAGATTTGGAGAAAATCTCTTGAATCTAAAGGATTCTGGATAAACAGAACTAAGATAGAGTACATGGAGTGTAAATTTAGTAACAATAATAATAAAAGCAGAGGAGAAGTGAAGATTGAGAACCAAGAACTGCCTAAAAGTGAACATTTTCGTTATTTAGGGTTGATTATCACAACAACGGAGGAGATTGATGCGGATGTGGCCTATAGGATTAAGGCAGGATGGTGTAAGTTGAGAAGTGTGTCTGGGGTACTGTGTGATAGACGAATACCCACTAGACTTAAAAGTAAGTTTTATAGAATGGCTATTAGACCAGCAATGTTGTATGGGACGGAGTGTTGGACAATCAAGAAACAACATGTAGATAAGATGAGTGTAACTGAGACGAGAATGCTAAGGTGGATGTGTGGCAAAAGTAGACAAGATAGAATTAAAAATAAGTGTATTCGGGAATGAAAAGGAGTAGCACCGATAGAAGATAAGTTGAGAGATAATCGATTGAGATGGTTTGGTCATATTTAATGGAGACCAACAGAGGCAGTAGTGAAGAGATGTGATACTGTAATGGTAGATGGAAGTGTTAGGGGACGGGGTAGGCCTAGATTAACGTTGGTTAGCGTTGTAAATAGAGATATGGATCTACTTAATTTGACTAATGAAATGGCCTTTGATAGGGCCGCGTGAAGAAGAAGGATTCATGTAACTGACCCCATTTGATGGGACTTAAGGCTTGGTTTGGTTTGGTTACTTGAGAATTATTTTCTGTATCGAAAAAATTTTAAAAAATTTAATTTTTTTAGTTTGTTTATTATTTATTATTTGGATTTACTTTGAGGGTAATTTAGAAAAAATAATAGGATGTAATGAGTGTAAAATAAAATTTTAAATAATTAAATAAGATGTACTTTTTTTTGAACGATAATAAGATGTACTTAAAAATTTGGAACTACTTGATAATTTTTTGGGTGTAAATACAATCCCCCAAACATATCCTAAATCTCAAAATTAACCTTAAGTGGGTGTTCGGACTTGATTTTTTTAGGATTCATTTGGGAAGTGGGTTGATTTTTTGACTTTTTGATTTTTTTGATTTTTTTTGTGAGAGAAAGAATGTAATGATTATGAGTTGAATGTGATGTTTTGTCATATTAGGCTAAAATAGTCTATTTTGTCTTATATAATTATTTTAACCCCAACCCATATTCCCAAACAAGCCAATAGTGCTTTTTTTTTTGTTGATTTTTTTTTTCCATATTTAGTGAATTAAAAAGTTTTTACACTTCACCAAAAATATAAAATTAAAAAAAAAAAAACCAAAAGAATGAAAAAGCCAAACTTTTTTTTTGTCTTTAATGAATTTTTTTTAATTTTAAATAATTTTTAATTTTTTTTTAAGATTCATTTACAGACAAATCTCAAAAGTAAAAAATAAAAATAACACAAAATTAAAAATTAAAAAAAAAAATCACCAAAGACTATAGTTTTAAAAAAATGACTTTTTAGTTGCATGGAACATTCCCAATGTCAACTGTTATAAACAAAACACGGGTTTGGGTCCAGAATATTGACCCGGTAAATTGAGGTTGGGGTTTTGGGTTCGTGGGCCGAGGGTTTAATTGAAAACTTTGGTCTTGTTGCGAGGTGACAATTTGGGACAATTCTTTAATTTACCTTTAAAAAAGATAAGAAAATATAATGAGAATATACGTGTAGGTTTTAAATGGTAGATTTATTATTTAATAGGTTTTATGATAATTAATGATATTTTTTTAGGGAAATTTACCAATAAATCCCAAAATTGAAACTTATGAACCAAATGATCCCATTTTTATTCTATTAAACCGTTTAGTCCCATTTAATTAAAAGAGACGGAAATACCCTGGTATAACCGTTGGTGATGCGCCTGTGGGGCAAAAAATAGGTGAGGCGCGTGAGTATATGGTGTGAGTGTTTGGCGCGTGGATGGTTGTATGTTACATGTGATACACTGTGTTGGCGTCACACAGTTACAATCCGCTGTAAGGGGTTTTTATTTAGGCTGGGTTTGTGTGTGGGGGGTTAACACAAAGCCCATTACACTGATGAACATACTCACATGGCACACACCCACACCCACACCCACACCCACACCCACACTCTCTCTCTTATCTCTCTCTCGGGTTGCATTTTGAGAGGAGAAGCTGAGCACACACTCAGAGACGGCCATACACACAGAGCTTCATAACACTGCCATAGACACAGAGCTTCAGACACACGGTCATAGAGACCACACATACAACACACACACGGTTTTGAGAGCAAAAGACACCACAACACCATTCACACACTCACAGCACACACACAGCAGCAGTTCATACACACACACCCAACCAACTTCATCTTCTCACGGCACACACAACACACACGCACACACCAGATACACAGCAGATCAGATCAGATCAGACACACACACACAGATCATATCAAATCTTCCTGAGGCACCGGTTGCTGATCGATTAGATCTTCCTGAGCCGCCGGTTCGTGCGCCGCCCGTCGAGCCTCCGTGACGCGGCTCGGTTCCTCCGCCGGAGAATGAGGGTAAGAGATGCAGCAGCGGAGCAGATCGAAGAGAGGCAGAGCGATTGGTGGTGAGTCGGAAGGAGTCTCCGACGAAGCCTTTGAGGCTTTGGATTGTTGGATATGCGTCTGAGTGTGTGCTTGACATTGTGTGTGTTTCGGTGGATTATAAGCGATGATCGGGGAAGACACAGAGGGCACTCTCATCTAGGAAATGAAACAAGAATGAAAAAAAAAATCAAAAAGGACCAAATCAACTCACAAATAGGACTATTTGGTATAATAGAATAAAAGTGGGACTATTTGGTATAAGAGTTTGTAAAGTAGGATTTATTGGTAAATAATCCATTTTTTTATTAAATATTATTAAAAATGTTATTAATTGTTAATTTTTAACGACAGTTTAAAAATTTTATTATAAAAAATGTCACTAATTATAAGTTTTAACGACAATTTAAAAAATCGTCACAAAAAGCCATTAATTTTCAATTTTTAGCGACATTTTCAAAAATTCATTATATAAAAACGTTACTAATTGTAAATTTTAGCAATAATTTATAAAAATCATGAAAAAAAAAAAGCACTAATGGTCACTTTTTAGAGTAATACAAAAAAAATAGTCACAAAAAATTATTTTTAGTGACGATTTTACTAAAACTTATTTTTAATAATATTTAATAGAAATTAAATCTGACTATTAGGATATAGTTTACCCAAAATATATAGTAAAAGAACTAGTCATATTTGGGATGATAGTTTTTTTTTTTTTTTTTTTTTTTCAAGTTGATTTGATAGTTATGAAATAAAAAGTGAAATGATGACGGTTTAGATATGACATTTTGTCTTATTAACTATTTTAGTTAATTTTGTTTTTTATTGTTATTTTAGCCCAACCCAAATTGCCAAACACCCCCTTAAGTTTAATGGCCCTGTTTGATAGGGCTTATTTTCAGCTTATTTCAGCTTTTAGCTTAATTTAAGCTATTTTGATGTGTTTAGTTCAGCTTAACAATAGAGCTTATAGCTTTTTGTAAGTCAAAAATCAACTTATTCTTTGAGTGGGGGAAGAGAAACTTAGGTTGCGTTTGGTAGAATTTTGTAAATATGATTTGAGAGTATGAGTTGTATTTTAAGTTTGTGAGTTGTGGAATTATGATTTGAGTGTAGAAAATTTATTTGGTTATAGTTTTGAATAGAGTGTTGAATTGAGTTTTGAATTGTATGTGGAATTAAGTTTTAAAAGTTTGATGTGACATGTGAAATAAGAAAATTTGTTTGGTGATGAGTTTTCAAAATAGTTTTCCAAACTTAATTCAACTTAAAATTGATAATCAAACACACAACTCATAACTCGATATTTGTATTTTTGATAAACAGTCATAACCAACTATTTTTAAAATACTCAAATAAAAAAATGATTTTTTTTTTCAATTAATTGTTTTTAAGTAATTTTTTTTTCAAATAACTTCTATGTCAATTATTTTATCTCAAGTAATTTTTCTATTAATTCATTTTTTAGGCCTGTATAAACATTAAAAATATTAAAAATATTTCGAAAATCAAAATATTAAAAATATTCCGAAAATCAAAATATTTACAATTAAAATATTAAAAATATTCCTATAAAATAAAATAAAATATTTAAAATAAAAAAATAAAAAATATTTAAAATAAAAATTAAATCATAATTTAAAATTTTAAATAAAAATCAAAAAAATTAAATAATTTTAAATTTTAAAATTTTAAATTTAAAAATAACTCTACACTCAAATCGTAACCAAACATACAAAACAAAACTCAATTAAGAAATTATTTTTAAAACTCATAACTAGAAACTCCATACTACTTTCACAACTCTACACTCAAATCGTAACCAAATACATAACAAAAAAATTAAAATATTTAAAAATATTTTTATAAAATAGGGTTTGAATTTATTTTCATAAAACATTTTGAAATTTAAAAAATTAAAATCATAATATTTAAAAAATTAAAATATTCAAAAATATTCAAAAAATTAAAAAATTAAAAAAATCGTAACATATTTAAATATTAAAATATTTAAAATATTAAAAAAAATTAAAATATTGATTTGAATTGAGTTTTGGAAAGAATTTTGAATTATTTGTTTGGTTATGAGTTTTAAAAAGTAATGATTATGTTTTGAATTGAATTTTGAGAAATGAATGTAGAATTATGATTTGAAAGTTTAAAACAAACACCACACTCAAATTAATAGGTGGGACTATAATTTGAGAGGCTTACCAAACGGAGCCTTAATTTATAAATCAAAAATCAGCTTATGTTCACAGTTATAAGCTATAAGCTGTTAGGCTGTAAGTTATAATCACTTTTTTCACAGCTCTACCAAACGGGGCCAATGACTATTTTCTAGAGAGAACATCTTTTTATAATTTAATAAGGCCTATTTTGGAAAAATGGTAAAAAGTGACTTTTTGATTTTTAACTAAGCTTTTGTTTTTTTTAGACAAATGATTTGGAAAGTTGATAAAAAGTTGTTTAACAATACTACGAGCCTAACTTTATTAATTCAGAATTTATTAATCCAAAATTTATCTAAAAAAGAAATTAATGATGCAGATTTATGTCATATGTGGACCCTACATTTCATTAATTCAATCTCCATCACACAAATACATTCAGGATAAATTTAGGATCCGTAAAGATAGATTCCTAACATTTTTCTTTATTGAAGGAGTGTATATATTTCACTATAGAAACTCATTTTTGTTTAAAGTCCAATGCATTACATTTTTATCAATTTTTTTAATGAACATTAATCTTGCTTGGTTATCTTAAATTCTTTTAGATTATGCAATGTGCACCTAAAAGATTTTTATTTTTATTTTTTATTTTTTTGAATCTAATGCATTGCATTTTCTATCAAAATGTTATATGGACATATTCTTGCTTGGATACCTTAAAAATTCTTTATGATACTATAAAATATAGATTAAGAAATATTATTTTCTAAAATTAATGTATCGACCCTGTGCATTGCACGGATTCATGTTAGTATTTTCATATGAAAATAACATGAGATTCTTAGGTAATATTTGATAACGTTTACGTTTTTTATTTTTGTTTATAAAATTTTTATAAAATAGTTTTTGTTTATTTTTAGAAAAATATAATTTACAAACGCGGTTGGTTTGAACAAAATGTTTGAAAAATTTTAAAAACATAAACTAAAAAATATGTTTATTCAGGCCTAAAATATTTATATTTATTTTTTATTATTTATGACAATAGGATCATGCACATTATAATTGAAAAAAAATTAATTGGAAAAAAATTAATTGAAAAAAAATTATTTGCAAAAATAATTAATTGAAAAAAAAAATTGTTAGTCAAATTTTTAAATTTCTATTTAAAAACCAACGTAAAATATAAATTTAAAAATTTGACTAACAAATGTTTTTTATGACAATAGGATCATGCACATTATAATTGAAAAAAAATTAATTGGAAAAAAATTAATTGAAAAAAAATTATTTGCAAAAATAATTAATTGAAAAAAAAAATTGTTAGTCAAATTTTTAAATTTCTATTTAAAAACCAACGTAAAATATAAATTTAAAAATTTGACTAACAAATGTTTTTTTTTTTGAATTAATTATTTTCGCAAATAATTTCTTTTTCATATAATTTTTTAAAATTAATTAATTTTTTTTCAAATATTTTTTTTTCAATTATAATGTATATGATCCCATTGTCATAAATAATAAAATATATATATATATATATATAATATTTTAGGCATGAATAAACATATTTTTTAGTTTATATTTTTAAAAATTTTCAAACATTTTGTTTAAACCAAACGCTTTTTTAATTTATGTTTTTCTAAAAATAAACAAAAATCAGTTTATAAAAATTTTGTAAACATAAATCAAAAATATAAATGTTATCAAACGCTACCAAACAAGCCCTTAAAATATAATTTTTAAATTTACTTACAATGATATAGAATTTTCAGATCAAATTTTGATTAATTTAAAAACCAATTACCTACCACATTATTTGTAATGAACTTAAGAATCATATTTTACGTATTTTTATATAATTTTTTAGTATATTATTCTAATCTCGAAATATATTTCGATATCTCTCTTTTCTTTCTTTTTTTTTTTTGACAAATTACAAACACACCTCCTGATATTTACTTAAATTATAAATTACACCTTGTGGTTCTAGAAATTACATATGTCCTCTAAGGTTTCTAATTTCATAATAAATAAGTCATTTTATTAATAAATCATCAAGTTAATTAACAATTTTTAATAATGTTAAAATTTTATTTCAATTAATAATTTAGAAAATTTTATTATTATATAGGTGAACAGTTAGAAATTTCACTTTTTTAATTAATTCTGTTAAATAAAAAATTCTAACAGAGAGGTATTTGTAAATTTCCAAACCACAAGAAGCAATTCATATTTTAAGCAAATCTTAAAAGGTATATTTGTAATTTATTTTTTTTAAATTTTTTTTTTTATACATATAATAACCTGAATCAATGTTGATTGTGCGGTGGTTAATTTGGATTGCTTCAACTTGGGTCGCATCAATGAATAATTCTTTGTTTTTTGCTTTTGGGTACTGCAACAAACTTTGATATATTTATTTATATGCATGTATGATTTGCATCTAATTATATATAAAATTATTGGGTTCTAACGAAAGCAGCAACACTAGTAACATTCTTCGATTTCTAATGGATTCTTCTTTTGATTGATTAGTGACTGTTATTGCACTAGCTAGTCCCATGCCTATTGTTTTTAGAAGAAAGATTGGACCCCTTTCTCCCCACCCTCTTTGACTCTCTTTTTTTTTTGATTGGTCACTTTTTCTTTTTCTTTTTTTTCTTCTCCTCCAATCACCACCCGTCACGTGTGTGTGGGGTGGTGAGGGTTGAAGTTTAAGGGAGTCTAAATCACTGCTGATGACATTATTTTTATTATGATTCAAAAACTCTTTGATTATATTCTTATATAGTGTTTAGTTATAACTTTTTTTTATTTTTTTTTATAGTTATAACTCATGTATGATTAAATTATGACATTTATAATAATGAGACATACAAATATCATAACTTAGAAGGAATAAAAATCACCACATGAATTAAGCAAAACTAGCATAATTACAGTTGTCAAATTTTAATCAAAACACCACAATAACATTATATATAGAGTAGAACTCGTCTTGGGATAAAATTGTATTGATATAAAAATTTTAAACAATTAGAGATTGTTTAAAAAAGAATTTCTGAAAAACTTGGTCTACTCATTAGGTAATGTTTTAGCAACAAGCTAAAAACGTTAATTTTTTTATTTTTTAGCCAAAAAAATTAATTTTTTTAGTTAAAAAAATCACTAAAAAAATTAAAAAAATTAAAAAATCAACTTTTTGTTAACTTCTCAATCCCATGGTTGAGGTACGATATTTGTTATTTATAATTTTGTCATTACATATTTATAATGTTAAAAGACCAATTTAGGGGGCAAAAGACCTCGACCATTTAACGATTAGAGGAGCTTTACCTTACAAATGGTGATCACTTCCCGATCACCTTCTTTATTGAATTTCTTTACCAAAAAATACGTTTTTTTATTTTTATCTTTTTAGATATAATGCACACACTTTTAAGGGTGTGTAGTATCTCAGATTCCTTCTAAACCATTTGTCAACTTTTTCTCTAAAATGGCTTCTGAGTGAGCTCTGAGCTAAGCAGTCCATGTACAAGTGGGTGATGTAGAAATCAAGCTGTCCTGGTGTCCATATGGGGTATGACAAAAGTTAGGAATTAGAATAAGGCTATTTTACCACCGGGGTGATAACATAGTGGAGAAGTATCTTTTTCTACGCGTGATTCAAGTTTGAATCTTGGGGAATCAAAATGTTGGATAATTTTAGTAGTTATTTGTGAAGATCTCGTTTTATATTCTGATCGAATCTTGAACTCGTCTGTAGTGTGTGGTTGAGTTCCGTTGATACCTCGGTGGTGAAGCCCTTCTTATGAGTTAAGTTAAATCAGGATAACAACTGGTTATTTCGGAGTCTAGACCCACAGATATAATGATAATATCTCTGAGCATCCTTTTTTTTGTTCAAAAAAAAGAAGAAGAAAGAATAAGACTATTTTGACAATTAAAAAAAAGTCAATTTATTAATTTATTTCGATCATATTATTTTTTTACTGTTTTACATTTTTTTAAAAAAAAATCAATAAACTAAAAAAAAAGAAGTCATTTTCCAAAATTGACCTAAATAGCTTGGAAAGTTGTCACTAAAAAAAATGTTTGTAATGTAAGTGGTTTTGAAATCAATTTCTCGTTCACTTATTTTACTTTTTAATAAACTTTGAAGATATTTTTTTTATAGTCATGTAGCATTATTTGGGTGAGAGGATATTCTTGATAAATTTGACCTGTATATTATATATATTTTTTTGGATAAAAATATTATTTGACCCTATATATCTTTTCGTACAAAGTTAAATTTGATCATAACTTTAATTAAAATTTTGTAGCTCGAATTAAATTTGAATAACACTTGAATAGAAGTTTCAAATCCAAACAACTCGAATAAACTCAAATTTTATTTCTTTATTATTATGGTTTATGTTTGTATTTGACACTATATATCTTTTCGCACAAAGTTAAATTTGATCATAACTTTAATTAAAATTTTGTAGCTCGAATTAAATTTGAATAAGACTTGAATAGAAGTTTCAAATCCAAACAACTCGAATAAACTCAAATTTTATTTCTTTATTATTATGGTTTATGTTTGTATTTTTTCAAGTTTGTTTACTTAAAAAAAATTGAAATACATTAGTTTAGGGCAACAAAAGATAATTGTTTTGTGTTTGAATTTAGAAAAACTTTGTGATACAACCAAGGAAGAACCTCTTCTTGGATTATTTGAGAACGAAGAACGAAGCCGGTAGCCAAGATGATCTGGCCAAGATTTATCGCTGCAAGATTGAGATTAATAACTGTCACGATTTTCAAAAATTCACTTTTACCCTTTACTCTTGGGATTGTCTCGATTTGGCCAAGATTTATCAAGATTCTTTACTGAGGCACCGTTTGGCAAGAAGAGTTTGGGACTTTTTTAGTTATTTTAGTTACAAAAGATAAAATAGGTTATTTTAGCTACAAAAAATAAAATATCACATCTAACCCATAATCATTACATTCTTCTCTCACAAAAAAAGTTAAAAAAGCCAAAAAATCAAAAAGTCAATCCACTTCCCAAACCAACCTTTAGTATTTTTTTTTACAACTAAGTTAGCGGTGGTGCTAGAGACCATTAATTTGGTGGCTCTAAACCCATCACTAATGAGATGGAAAGGCAAAATATAAAAAAAAAACAGACACAACATATACTGTGGCAATGGGTGAGATTCACTGCCACATCATTAGTGGTAGCTCTAATTAGAGCTCCCACTCATTTTCTTTTATAAATTGTCTACTAAATAAATGATCAGTGATATACTTGATCATTTATTTAGTAGAAAATTTGGTATCTTAGCATTAGAGCATCTCCAATGGTGAATCAAAATTTTCACCAAATTTGAGTAAAAAAAAGTCAATTTTCTGAATCTGATATGACTTGCTCCATCTGTGCATCAAAACGGGAAGGGTCGATCGGTAAGGGTAATTTTTTTTTTTTTTTTTTACCTATTTAAACCTTTTTGACCGGTTTGAACCTACCTATTTGAAAGGGAACCGGTCGACGGGTGGGTCAACCGGCCGGACAACCGGTTGGTTGACCGGTTGGCCCACCCCAACGGTAACGCACAGTGAAATAGTAAAATCTGGAGCCTGTTCTCACTTTGATGAATTTTTTGTTCTATTCTCATTTTGATACCAATTTGATGAAACCATTGGAGCTCCAAAAAGTGACTTTTTCACCAAATTTTAAATATGATGCAAAGTTTGATGAACCGTTGGAGATGGTCTTTACCCAAGTAAGTTAGTTAGAAGTCAGTTTATTAATTTTTTAGTTTTTTTTAATCATATTATTATTTTTATTTTTTTGTGTATTTTTTTTAAAAAAATAAAAAAATTGACTTTTAACCTACTTCTCAAAATAGTCTTTATTTAATCATTTTTAACTTTTTATAAAAAATAAAAAATAATATCATAACTTATAATAAATAAATATATTTATTTAATACATTGCCAAACAACACAAAAAAATTATTTATACTCTAGGATATTTCTAATCTAGTTGGCTTAGGCCTAACTACACCCTACGTCATTTATTCACAACTATTAGACTTCCTCGCCAAATATCTCGGTCCATGCAAATGGGTGTTTGGATTAAAATAGTTGTATAAAATAAAATAAATTTTCTTAATAAAATAAAATATTATATTCAATTCAATAAAAAATTTTAATTTCAAATTAAAATAATTAATAATTAAAAATTAAAAAAATTAACTTACATCCCAAACTAACCCTATGTATAATTTACATCAATATCTCACTGTCACATAACACCTCAATCCAAGATCTTGTGACATGAGTTTTTTCAAAATCATATCCGCACAACAACCAATGTGAAGATCCGAATTTATTGAGTGAAACTCGTGCTCCGGCTCTCATTTAGTTCGAACCGTCAATTTTATTTATTTATTTTTATTATATTATATATATATATATATTTTTTTTATGAAAAGCTAAAAAAACAAACAATACACTCTTGTATAAAAAAAATTAAAAAATTATTATAAAAAATTAAAAATTTATACTATTCAATGATAGGTTGTGGGAGAAGTTATTAAGGTAAAATTATTATTTTGTCCTTTGAATTTAATTACCAAAAAGTCAAAAAGTTAAGAGTAAAAAAATCAAAAAAATAAAATTGTCATTTTGATTTTATTATAATATTTTATTACATATTTTTCGTAAAAAATTAAAAAGTTATCCGAAATATACATATTTTTTTCTCTACTTTTTTAATCAAAAAATTAAAAGTACACAGCCTCTTTGGGAAGCAAGATTTGGGCTAAAATAGGCATATAAGACAAAATAGGTTATTTTAGTTCAATAAGAAAAAATATCACATCCAATCTATAATTATTATATTCTCTCTCACAAAAAAAATCAAAAATCCTTTGCAAACCAGGCTTTTTAGCCCTAAGCCAAAAAAGTCAAAAAGCCAACACACTTCCCAAACGGAGGCTTATATAACATATCCCAAACAACTATTAATGAAAAAATAGAGTACAAGAACCCTAACTCTACACTAGCGTTTATTGAAAAAGATTGGGAGTCATAAATTAAGAGCTCTAATACTTTTAATTGATGTGTAGGTCTATGTGATGTGATATGATGTGATGTGATATTTTAATCTTAATTTTTTTTTTATTTTCTATATTATTAGTGCTCTTTTAAAATTTTCAAATTTAAAAAATTATATCATTTCTGGTGTTTTTTCTTTTTTTTTTGTTGTGATTTTCTAACATTTGAGAGATAATTTCTTTTCAGTAATGATTTAGAGCTCTAAATCCACCACTAGTGAAGTGGAAATTGAAAAAAAAAAAAGAAAAAAAAAAAACCAAGGCACAATACACATGTGGCAGTGGGTGGAATCCACTGCCACATCATTAGAACCACCACTAATTAGTGGTCTAAAGCATTTTTGATTTCTTTTTGATGTAGCCCAAGAAAATAAATAATAAATTATTGAGAGAGAATTGTGAATGATTGGGTGGGAAAGGATACGAAAAATCTGAGAAAGTAGGTAGTGAGTACAGTACTACTGGATTTTGGATGGTGGAAAAGTCTTTGGGCTTGCTTCTATGAAATTTTAAAAAAAATATTAGACATCTTAAATATTTTAATTAAATATTTTATATATCTTATATAAATATAAATTTTAAATTCTATATAAATCACATACTTATATAAAATATTTAAAATTCTGAACTTTATTGAAATGTAACATATTTAATAAAATATTTAAAATTACAAACATTACTAAAAGTGACTGATCAGAATCAGTGATCAAAGGCCGTGACTTGCACGAAGTTTGGAGTTAGCCAACGTCATGTTCACGCTTCAACCACCCTTCCCAATAATGGACTCCCACTTTACTAACCCCCCAATATTTATTATTTGCTATAATTGAATAATAAATTACTAGGATATCGTATCATGCACGAATTGTGTTTATAATCTATACTATATATTAAGTAAAAAGAGATTTTTAACCCCAAGTCTTGTGGGAGCTCCAATCTCTCAATCTAAATTTCTTAATTTTTTGATTTAAAAAAAATAAAAATAAAATCTTAGCATTTATTAAAATCTCCCAACTCCTAAGTCTTACCCTCATAATAACACTTTGATGCATTAAGAACAAGCATAAAAAAAATTCTTTGAAATCCAACATATATGAATTCTTTGAAAAGTCCAACACATATGATTATTATCCTTCATAATAACACTTTAATGCATTAAGAACAAACATAAAAAAAATTTCTTGAAAAGTCCAACACATATGATTATTATCAAAATATTAAATTTTAATATAATATAATAAAAAAAAAAAGACATTTAATTCCTTGAAAAGTCCAACACATATGATTATTATCAAAATATTAAATTTAATATAATATAAAAAAGGAAAAAAAAGGACATTTAAAAAAAACATTTAAAAATCACAATTCACGTATGTAGATAATTATAAACACAATAAAATAGGAGGGCATTCATGTCTACACATTTTTTTTATAAGATCTCCTCCATTATAATAATAAGATAACACTTTATTTCTCTCATCTTATAATCTATATATATATATATGTTATATTATATATTATCTATACTATATATTGAGGGGGTTTTTAACCCTCAAGGCCTATGAGAGTTTCAATATCCAAATCTAAATTTTCTAAATTTTTTTATTTTTGATCAGCATTTATTAAATTTTTTCAATCCACATGTCTTTCCACATGTCTGCATTTATTGATTTGGTCAAAATCCCCTAATCAGCATTTAAAATCTCATCATACAAATAATTATAGATATAATCCATATATAGTTACTGCATTACCCTTTTCAACTTCTCCCATACACTATGGTTAGTTATAAGATTGTTAAATTATTTTTATAAAAAATCTTAAAAAACATAATTTATATATTAAAAAAAATCTAAAACAAATATAAATATTTATAATTATCCCGTGCATAGCACGGGTGATAGGCTAGTTATTTATATATGTGAATTGTGATTTTTAAATATTTTCTTTTTTTTTTTTAAATATCTTCTTTTTTTTTCTTTTTTATATTATATTAAAGTTTAATATTTTGATAACAATCATATGTATTAGACTTTTCAAGAAATTAAATGTCTTTTTTTATATTATATTATATTAAAATTTAATATTTTGATAATAGTCATATGTGTTGGATTTTTAAAGAAATTTTTTTTATGCTTATTCTTAATGCATTAAATTAAAGTGTTATTATGAGGGATAATAATCATATATGTTGAGACTTTTCAAGAAATTCATATGTGTTGGATTTCAAAGAATTTTTTTTATGCTTGTTCTTAATGCATTAAAGTGTTATTATGAGGGTAAGACTTGGGGGTTGAGAGAAGTTAATAAATGCTAAATTTTTTTTTTTTAAAATCAAAAAATTAGAAAATTTAGATTGGGAGATTGGAGCTCCCACAAGACTTGGGATTAAAAACCCCATTTTGCTTAATGTATAGTACTAGCATTTCACCCGTGCTATGCACGGATTGTGTTTACAATTATTTATATATGTGAATTGCGATTTTTAAATGTTTTTTTTTTTTTTTAAATGTCTTCTTTTTTTTCTTTTTTATATTATATGAAAGTTTAATATTTTGATAATAATCATATGTATTAGACTTTTCAAGGAATTAAATGTCTTTTTTTTATTATATTATATTAAAGTTTAATATTTTGATAATAATCATATGTGTTAGACTTTTTAAGAAAATTTTTTATACTTGTTCTTAATGCATTAAATTAAAGTGTTATTATGAGGCATAATAATCATATGTGTTAAGACTTTTCAAGAAATTCATATGTGTTGGATTTCAAAGATTTTTTTTTGATGTTTGTTCTTAATGCATTAAAGTGTTATTATGAGGGTAAGACTTGGGGATTGGGAGAAGTTAATAAATGCTAAGGTTTTTTTTTTTTAAATCAAAAAATCAAGAAATTTAGATTGAGAGATTGAAACTCTCACAAGGCTTGAGGTTAAAAATCTCCTTTTTGCTTAATATATAGTAAGTATAGATAATACAATACATACCCCTTTTGGAGTGTCAACTATGTCCAATCTATGACATTTAGGTTTTGTTTGGTAAATTAAGTTTATAATAAAAAATTTATTACAAATTATTATATTATTTTTACATATTTTTTATAAAAAGATTAAAAAACTAATTAAAATAATTAAATTCCAAATGATCTTCTAGTATTTCATTATAACTTATTATAGTATTAATTATGATTTAATTATAACTCAATATAGTGTTAGTTATGATAATTGTGGTGTTTTTTAGACCGAGAAGAAAATTTTCATTGTAAAATCGATAAAAAATAAATCAATCTTGTATAGCGGTAGCAAAAAATCTCATAAAGAGATGATAAACCTCTATAGAAGAAGAATCCTAACCTCCATAGAGGAAGAGAAAAAAATTTCATAAAAAAGACAATCTCCACATATGGAGAATTATTACAGCAGATAATAAAAAAAATAAAATAAAATAACCGAAAGCAATCAAATCCAAATCACCAAACGCATCCAAAGCTCTATTACACCGCAACCTTCAACTTAAAATTTGAAAACCCCATCTCAACTGTTCAAGATAGAACATTGAGATTGAAGTGGTCACCTAGTGTAAAACGAACGAGTTAAGCAACGTCGATCTTTGGATTGTGAAAAGATCTGAAACCAGATCTTAAAGTTTTAAGCGACAAGAGTGAAAGTTTTGGCGCAAGCCAAACATCATATCTGGAAGATCGTAAAGGGGAAGAGGTGACGCCAACACCGGTGGCTAGAGCCATATCTAAATAAGATAAGACAGATCTAGTAAGAATGGATCCATGAAGGTGAGAAGGTGGCAAATTTGGTGGCGGTATGGTGGTCACAGTGCTGAAAGGATTGAAAGAACAAGCTTTCAATGTTATTAAGCAAAAAGATTTTAAAAAAAAAAAGAGTAAAAGAGTAAAAGGAGGAGAGAGAGGTCGGCGACCAGAACCCCTCTCCACTCCATCCTCCTCTGGTGTCACACCCAGTAGAATGCTTAGAGGAATGCTTATAAAGAGAAGCTTTGAGTTTAGAAAGAGAGAAGCAAAAAAACGACAATTGTAATGTTGATTATGACATTTTTAGTTATGATCTTATATAGTGTTTAGTTATAATTTTTCTTTTTTTTTTATTTGTGATTGAAATAGAATTTAATTATGATATTTATAATAATCAACCTCATAAATAATATAATTTGTATATAGTTATTAGTACACATGCCCAATGGGGTG
The DNA here is from genome assembly GCA_030407325.1 of Camellia japonica. Lineage (NCBI taxonomy): Eukaryota > Viridiplantae > Streptophyta > Magnoliopsida > Ericales > Theaceae > Camellia > Camellia japonica. Next base: position 35,498,502 of record JAPPVO010000017.1, read on the forward strand.
TGGATAGTAGCATGACCCTAATAATAATAATAATAATAATGGATATATCTTGAATTTATCATCAAAAGAAAAAACAAAAAAAAAAGAAATGGGCATAATCCTTGGACGAAATTACAAATCCATGGTAATACTAAAAAATTTAAGAAGTCATAGAAATGTTTGTCACTTCATATATTAAAATTGGTAAATTTTATCACTGATTTATAATATTTTAAAACCTTGCACTGAATTATAATTGTTCATAGTCTTTACGGAAGTGATTCCCTCGGTCTATGGACTGGCTTTATTCCTGTTCATAATCAAACGTGAGGATGCTGTTGGATTCGTGAGGTTCACTCCGGATCCCGTTTTGATAATTTAAACCGTTTAAATGCTTGTAATAAAATTACATTGATCGGATATCAATAGTTATTTAAACGAATCAAATTTTGTTAATTATTTATTAATTTGTATATAATTATTAGTACACATGCCCAATGGGGTGTGGATAGTAGCATGACCCTAATAATAATAATAATAATGGATATATCTTGAATTTATCATCAAAAGAAAAAACAAAAAAGAAAAAGGAATGGGCATAATCCTTGGACGAAATTACAAATCCATGGTAAGACTAAAAAATTTAAGCTTGGTTTGGAAACAGGTTATTTTAGTAATTTTTTAACTTTTTATGAAAAAATGTACAGAAAAGTAAAGAAGTGATGTGATGTATTTTAATTGACTTTTTAGCTATTTTAACCACTTGTCACTTCATTTATTAAAATTGGTAAATTTTATCACTGATTTACAATATTTTAAAACCTTGAACTGAATTATAATTGTTCATAGTCTTTGCGGAAGTGATTCCCTCGGTCTATGGACTGGCTTTATTCCTGTTCATAATCAAACGTGAGGACGCTGTTGGATTTGTGAGGTCCACTCCGGATCCCATTTTAATAATTTAAATCGTTTAATATATATAACTCGTCAAATATTATGTTTGTAATAAAATTACGTTAATCGGATATCAATAGCTATTTCAACGGATCAAATTTCTATCAACTATTTATTTTTTTCACCGTCTATTTTTTTTATACAAAACTAATTTGATCACATAATCATCGATATTTGATCAACGTGAATTTTTACAAGTATATAGTACTCAAAGAATTTTACATATTAAACGGTTCAGATTATCAAAACGAGACCCGTGATAAACCTCCACAGGCCCAATAGCACCCTCTAGTTCGATCCACAGACTGGAGGAAAGCCAAACCTTTTCGAGTCTTATTAATAAAAAAAAATTAAATCAATTCGATACTAATAACTTATTCAATTTATCACGTTTGACACAAAAATTTATTTTATTTTTAAAAATACAATTATCATTATTTTTTTTAATGACAAATGTGATATAAATTGAATAACTTACGATTTTCAAATCAACTTTATTTTTTGTGTGGATGACATATATGAAGTACCCAATAAAATAGACAATTCGAATCACTACAACAAAATACACCTTCGACGATTAAAATTGGTGACGAAAAAAAATTTAACCATCAAAAGTTATAAAAATGACGACCAAAAATTTTTTAAATTGGCAAAAGTAAATTTTAAAATGACACTTGTAATAAGTCCCACAAGCCCAATAAATACCCTCCAATCTAAATTGTAGACCGAGATAATCCATCTCTATTCTTCTATCTTTATTAGAGTGCCTTTAATTCTCCAAGAGTCTATTGAGGTAAAATATTAAGACAGATAAATAAAACAAATTTTCCTTGTTCATAAATATTAATTACGAAAAAAATTCCAAGAAATAAAATGTGTTGTAAATTCAATACCTATATGGTAGGTGTCACACTTAAAATGATTTTTGATCCTACATTATTTTTTGTGATATTTTACTGTGGTTAATTTCTTAGTTTTTTTTTTTTTTTTCTTTTAGATCAGAAAGAAACTTTTTATTGCAAAATGAATAAAAGAACAGATCAATATAATACAATAATATTACAAAATGTCAAAAAAAAATAAACAACTTCTATAAAATGAAAGATCCAAACCTCTATAAAGAAGAAGAAAAGAACCCACAAAGGAAGAAAATAAAACATAAGAAGAAATATTATATCAATAAACTAAATTTTTTTTAAAAAAAAAATCATGTAAAAAAAAAAAATAAAAAAATCCAAGTCTCCACTCAACTCTTACAAAACTTTACTACTTTGCAGCTTTTGTCTGGAAATATGAAGATCTCACCTCCACAGCTTTTGTCTGGAAATATGAAGATCTCACCTCCACTATTGAATATTGTTGTTTTCTTGTTAGTAGGAAAGTAAAGTACTCCAACAAAATGCTAATGGTATTGTTTGATATACAAAAAAAAATATTGTATAAGATGTTTATAAAATTATGTAAAATTGTTTTGAGTTCAAATTTTTTGTGATTTTTTTTTGAGTAAATTACACAACTCATAGTTTGACTCAATTTTTTTTAAAATTTTCAATTGGAACCATGTACCTAAACTTGTAAATCTAATTTTAATTTGATTATTTCATCCAAATTATAATAAAAATTTTATGCGTGTACTCCTTATATAACATTCATGTTATGAGTTTTAACCGGTGGCGATTCTAGGAATTTTTTGTCAATAGTATCAATCAAAAACTTAAATACCATATATCTTACAAAAAATTCACATTAATCATTATATCACCTATGGAGAAAAAAAATCAATAAATTAATTTAAATTTTAAAATTATAAACAAAAATATTTCAATATATTGATACTATTATTTAAGCAAAAAGACATGCTAATATCTAATATGGGTTCAAAATTGGTGAGTTCAAAAGAGTAGGACTTAAAACTATAGGTTCAAAATTATATTTTAGTGAGTTCAATTACTAATTTTTTTCCTAAAATCTAATATTTATATAATAAATAAATAAAAAAATTCAGCCAGGTGTTTCGGGTGCCACCTGATCAAGCTTTGGAGCCGCCCCTGGTTTTAACACCTAGCTTTTCATACTTATGTGTCGTGCTCATGTTAGAACTGAATTAAAACTAGATTTAAAATTTACAGTTAACATTGTTTAAAATAAAATTTAGACTAAACTATAGAAGTAAAAATTATAATTATCCACCTTTTTTATGGACAGTCCATTGACAGCAGCATCCATATCTTCTTATATTGTTCGAATTAATAGGTTAAATTAAGCACTTTAAAGTGACCCATTTCACACAAGCAATGTTACACAATCACCGAAATATCTTAATCACCGAAATCACTAATTCTTCAAATGATTTAAGATGTAGGAATTTAGAAAAAGAAATGAAAAAGTAGATAAAATATTACAAATAAGTGGAAAGAGTGAGAAAAAAATTACAAATCAATGACAAACCTTATCAACTTTAATAATTAAAGTGAAACTTTTCCATGATTTTGTAATTTTTTTGAAATCTTTCCACTAATTTGCAATTTTTTTTACAAAATATAATTACATTTTACATATATTTTTCCTTTCCCTTTTTAAATTCTATCCAAACACATTGGGTTTACATCATAAATTTAGATAAAAATTTGAAAAAATAAAAAAATATAATTATATTTCATTCACATTTCAATTACATTTTTTATTAATTTTTTTCAAATCTCTAATCAAATTCACAATCCAAACATAGGAGCAACTTTTTTAGCCAAAAAAAGCCACCAAAAAACAAAAAAAAACTAAAAAATCAACTTCTTCCCAACTTTCCAAAACACTACACAATCTAACTCCACAATTTTGGTGGTGTGTGTTTTTTTTTTTTTTTTGGGGGGGGGGGGGGCGGTCTTGTTCCATTCTCCACATCTCCCAAACTTGTCAAAATCTAACGCAACTTTTTTTTTTTATTAAAAAAAAAAATATAGTAGTTAGTATGAAATGAGCAAGAATATGAGTTTAGGTTACGTACCCAGATGATGATGGGTGGCCATCATTGAGAGAGAGAGAGAGATAGTATGAAGAAGCCATGAAACTCAGGATGGACAGCGCTAAAGAGAGGAGGATGAAGAATATAAAGAAAAATCAATCCTTCCATCAACCATGGCGCTATCCCTCCTGAGCTTTACAGATTCTTCTTTACTTGTTTTTATTTGTATAAACATACATCAATCCATGTCAATAAATAGAGAGAGAGAGAGAGAGAGAGAGGGAGGAAAAAAGCCTATGATATGAATGAATGGTGGTGGTGGGGGACACTTGAAAGCAAAATGAACTGTATTTATAGCAGCAGCTGCAAGTGCAAGTTGGTGAAGTGAAAGGAGAACATGGAGAGAGAGAGAGAGAGAGAGAGAAGGGGGGGGGGGGGGGGGGGGGGGGGTGGAACAAACGTCACCATTCCTGGAGCCCCATGAAATGCTTGACTTAAAGTTCAGTTGACATTTATAATAGACATTCACTATATATAAATTAATGTATACGTATGTACACACATATGTATGGTGATACACCTTTAATTTCTTTTTAAACTCACCATTGTATGCATTGTATACCTTGTACCTTATGAAGAATTAATATTTAATAGTACATGTGAGTCTTTAAAAGAATTAAAGTGGTGGGTGTTATTAGAAGTTCTCTAAAAATCCATGGTCGATGCAAAATTTAAGAATATGTGTATAGAATAGTATATATGGTTTAGATCTAATCTTAAATCTTGTTTGAAAATATATTATTTTAATGATATTTTAATTTTTTAATTAAAATATGTGATAAAATAAAAAAATATATTTGAAATGATTTTTAGTTTTTCAGGAAAGATGTGTAAAATATAAAAAGAAAAAGAAAATTTTGATTTTCTAATATAAATTATTGACTTATTTATTTTTTTAATAAATTTTTAACTTTTAAATTAAGGCCTAGTTTGGGAAGTGTAAAAAAAGCTAAAAAGTCAAAAAGTTACTCAAAAAGTTAAAAAGTTATCACTATTCACCAAAAGTCAAAAATTACGGCTGCATAACTCCCGATCTTAATTTTTCCCTATATACTAATTTATACAATTTTTTAATAAACATTTTTCCATAATAAGTCAAAAAGTTAACCCAAACATCCATATTTTTTTTCTCAACTTTTTAGTCCAAAAAAATAAAAAGTACACTTATTTAAGACACTCCAAAAAACCCCTAAAATAGTGAATTGACAAACGAAATCTTAACATGATGAGTCCAGATGAATTTTATTAACATAATAAATTTTAAGCACTTTCTCAAGTACATAGCGTTGTTTTGACAAAATTTAACTGATGACCACTATGTTATTTTTTGTCTCATTTACTTATGATTGGCAACTTAAACTATAAAGGAAAAATGACAGTACAATGGTAACAGTAAAAAAAAAATGCAAATCAATAATAAAATTTATACACCTTAATAATTAAAATTTATATTTTTTTTATGATTTTGTAATTTTTTTTTACTATTACTACTATATTGTTATTTCCCACAAGATAAAATTGATCTTAGTCTTACTCAACACCTACTCAAAAAAATAAAAAAAATAAAAAATAAAAAATCGATTTTGAGTTCTATTTTATTTGAAATAGTTCACCATAAAGGAAAGAAAAAATAGGATTGGGTTCGGTGTTGTCCACGTTTATGGGATAAATTATTCATGAAAAATAAATAAATTGATTTGATAATTACAATCTTATGATTTTATCATATTTGTCTTGAAAAAAATAATAAAAATAATAATTTTGAAATTATACAATTTTTTTTAAGACAAACATAATATAATTATCGTATTAATTTTTTTTTTATTTTTATGAGTGATATACACATAGAACTACAAAAAAAACGAATATCGTCCAAATAGAGCCTATATGGACCCAATGAGGACAAACAATATCATTCTCTTAAAAAATACAGTCCCGCTAGAGACCACTAAAACACCAGCTCTAACAAGAGCTCTAAACAGGTGGCAACCTCAAAAAAAAAAAATCAAGACATAGCAACACTATGGCAGTACTGCCACATCATTAGTAATAGTACTAATTAGTGCTCTCACTCATTTTCTTAAAAAATAATGTAGTGGTGGAGGACCATAATATACCAATATTATTTTGTTCACACTTGATAATAATTAAAAAGTGGAGGCTAAAATCACTCCTATCTAATTTTAATAATTTATTTTTTAAATTTATTTAAGATATTTTTACATAATAAATTTTAAGTAAAAATTATATCAAATAATTTAAATAAACTTTCAAAATAAAAAAATTATAAACCGTTTGTATAAATTGTACCAGGCACTCCTATGGACTCCTGCCATTATTATAAAATAATTATATGAAGTGATATATATATATATATATATATATATATATCAGTTTGAAGTTTAGAAAAGTACATTTTTTTTAAAGAAAAAATTATAATTCAGTGTAGTCTTAAAAAAGTAATTATAAATAAATGAAAAAAATTGAAATTGATAACTATTAATTTGTATTTATTTTTTGGGACTTGCTAACAAGGGCTTTTAGAATACAAGTAAAAGATAAAAAATTAAAAAAATACAAGATACCTTCTATTAAATTCATTACACTTCTATTTGAATTAATACACACCTTAACATTTGCATATATTTTTAAAATATTTTTTTACACACTTTTCAATATTAAACATGGAAGGAATACTTTGTATGAGTTCTAAAATTAATCAAAATATACATAAATTAATCCAAATATTCGATTATAAAAAACACAATAATATGTAATTTTTCCATTTTTTCAATGCACCTGCCGACTACGCAACCTCATTTTTCTCATAAAAATATAGGGTGTGGTATGTGTGGTGGGATGGTTTTCTTTATTAGTAATATTAGAGATTTTAAAGGATTTATTAAAATTTTTATTAAATATCTCACATAAGTGTGAGATTCACGTAGAACTCATATAGTGTAAATTCTACACTCATATAAAACATTTAATACAAATTTTAATAAATTTTTGAAATTTCTAACATCTTCCTTTGCTTACAAATGGCAATATATGCATTTCTTGTGCATTACAACTGTGTCCTCTGTCTCTACCACCACTTCCCTTTTTTCTTTTTTTTTGTTTGGTCAATTCGTTTGCTTCATCATTACTTCTCTCTTTCCTAATTTATCTCCACATTAATGATGATTAATATGCGTTATGTTATGGTTACTATTAATGACTTGCACCTTAACAATGAGACTTTCGTGAGAATAATTATTCAGTAATTTTAGAATATAAATACGTAATATTTCATAATATTATAATGAATAAAGAAAGTGAATAAATAAGATATTATGTTGCTTAATTGAAAAATATGAGAGACATATTAAGGCCTATTTTGGGAAGTGGGTTATGATCCACTTCTCAGATTATAACCCACTTCTTCTCTCACAAAAAAGCTGCTTATAAACTGCTTATAAACAGCTTTTTATCAAAAAATTGATTATAACCATCTTCTCAAAATAGGCCTAAATGATGATTGATTAATGAATACTGACACGTAATATTTTAAAAATATTAAATAATTTCCCCACTCGGGAACCCACGTTCATTTCGTTTGCCACGAGTTATTGCTTAGGGTCACAACATAATTCTTTTCTTTTTCATAAATAGTAGTACTTTTTTTATTTTATTTTATATATATATATAATAAGGCTGATGATAATTGTTGTGTGCATTGTTATGCTCAGTAAGACTAGATCGAGTGGATGTGAGAGCATTTGTCTTATATATCTCATGTCTCACGTTTTCGAGTGAGAAAATTAATTTGTAAAACAAACATGGGACCGGAAAAGGTAACAAACGCTAAATTTTATTAAAAGTGAGATTCTTGTGATATTAGAGCACTAAAATTTAAGTTGTTGAATTTTTTCTTATAATGATCACGAGATAGACTTCCAAACTCAGAAGTGATTATTTTAATTAATTTTTTAATTTTTTATGAAAAAATATAGATAATAATACAATTAGATTTTTTTTGACTTTTTTTTAATTATTTTAACCAAAAAACCAACATGGAGCCTAAGACTAGTGTGAAAATATTTCCATTTAGCGCCTTATGATCAACCATGTTACTTTTTTTTTTATGTTTTTATTTTTTGGTAATGGGAGTTTTCAAAATATTACTTGTCTTGAGGGGGCCAAGCATTTCATGCTCGACTCATTTAACATTTCACTAAGGCCTTGTTTATCAATTATATATTTTAGTAAAAAATTCAAGATTTATTATAAATTATCATATTACTCTTTCTATTTTTCTGCATATTTTTTCGTAGTAAAAAAATTACTAAAATAATCTGTTCCCAAACAAGATCTAAGACACTTCGATATGACATGATGGCTTTAAATATAATATATATGTACATGATATTTACTGTATAAATGTGTATGGGAGGTGAAATTAACAATTCTTTTACATGAATATAGTTGTGGTTTGGTTATGATTTTTTGAGTACGAACTTTTTTAGTTTGGGATTAAAAAGTTTGTTTGGGTTGTTTTTTTGAATTTTTTTATTTTTTTGAGAGAAAAAATAAAATGATTATGATTTGAATGTGACATTTTGTCTTATTAACTAATTTAGTCTATTTTGTCTTTTGTATTTTTTAATCTCGAAAACCCTAGCCAAACAAAACCTATAATCTGGGAGAAATTTGTGAAATATTTCTCTCAAATTTTTGATAGTACAAGATGTCTAATATATTTTCCCTTATTAGTTAAGGTCTTAATAATATTATTAAAGAAATTTTAACTCATCACAGAGAAATTTTAAATTTCTTTATAACAAATTTCTCTATAACGAGTTGAAATTTCTCTGTAAAATTTCTCTTTAAAGAGTTAAAATTTTTGTGCCAAAATTTTCTCTATGCTTTCACTGTGAAAATATTGAGAGACCCCAACTATTAAGAAAAATATTACATGTATTTTATCTTATAAAATCTTAATATTAGGGTTCATAAACTAAAAACCCCTATAATCTAATTATAAAATCAAACACAATCATCTCAAATGAAATGGGACTTATGTTAAAGAATCGTGTTTAATTTTATAATCTAATTATGTACTTTTAAATTTTTTAAAAATAAAAACGATGTCACATGGTTAGTGCCATGTATGTTTTCTTTGAATGGTATAGTGGTATTTTGAGAAGTTAGTAAAAAATTGATTTTTTGGCCTTTTGGTTACTTTTTTGTGTAAAAAAATTGACTTTTTGTGACTTTTTTTTTTATATATAAAAAAGCTAAAAAGTCATAAAAACTTACTTTTTTAGCAAGTTCTCAAATTGCCCCCATAAATTTAGAGTTATATTAGGATTCAAGGCTATATTTGTTTCGCAGTTTGAGTGGTCAGATTAGATTATTATGGTTATGGATCCCACCCACAGCATGTTTGATAGTGAAATAGGAGGGCGGATTGATAGTCTAAGGGGCTTAGTAATCCCCCTCAGTAAGGAGATTAGCTTGGCTGGGTTTTGGATGGGATTAGGAAAATAGTGAGGTGGTTGAGTCTATTTTATATAATTTTTTTTTTAACTAGGTGTACCTATTTGTTTTAATTTTTTTAATATAAAAATTATTATTTTATTTATTTTCTATAAAAATAGTTTAACAATCACATCACTAAGGGCTAGTTTGGCATATACTAAATAAGTCAAAAAGTCAAAAAGTCACTATCTTATTTAAGTCACATCATCTTATTTAAATCACATCACTTCTCTAACACATCACATCAAACCCAACCCAAACCCAACCCAAACCCACCAATAAGTCAAAAAGTGCACTTTTTTAGGACATTCCAAACCAACCCTAAGCATCTTCTATACTATCATCAAAACAAACACACTTTTACTTAATTTCCTCACTAACAATCCCTACATTAAAAATCTATTCACTAACCATTCTTTCATTAATAATCTCATCTAATCCACTAAACAAGCGTAACCCAAAAGATTTACTTAGAAAGAATGTTGTAGAGTAAGCCATGAATGATTGAGATTCAGGTTATATGTGAGTTGTATCATACAATAATTAGATTTAAACTACAACTTTATTTTTTTATTAACCGGCATGTCACTCGTGTTATGCATGGGATAAAATAATATATTTTAATATTTATTAAAAATATGATAATTATATATAATTATTTTGTATTTTGTCTATCATAAATAAAATTTTATGTATAAATTTAAGAGTTTTGTTTCAAATGTTCTTTTACTATAATATATAGTATAGATAGATTAAAATTATTGTATTGACAATTAATAATTAAAATTATGTTTTGTTATAAAAAAAAATTGACATAATTCTAATACTTCATTATTTTAGAATGCAAATATATGAATTTTAAAAAATTGTCATATTGATTTTTGAAAAGGAAATAATTAAAAAAAATTTAAAAACTTAATGAGTAAGAAAGAATAATCGTAACATATAATTTAAAAATATCAAAAAAAGTTAAAAAATGAATTAGGACTTTAAAAAGATGTGATTACAATTAAAACTAATGTCATTTTTATTAATAAATATAATTTTATTTGGATATCTATTTATACTTTAACATGCTTATTTTAAAAAAAAACAAAAATAAATAATAATAATAATTTTGTGTTTTAAAATATGATTTTGTAGACTTGCTATATTAACTTTTGGAAGGAATATATTAGAATTTTTTTCACAAAAATTGAATATTAGTCATTGAACAAATGTTATAAGATTTAAAATAAAATTTATTATAGGAAGACATTAATGATATTGCAACATATGTGTTTTAAAAATTTTAAACTTTGAAAAAAAATAGATTAGGATTTTCAACTTCAATTATCGTACAATATTTTTATTTATATAATAATATAAATAACGATAGGTAATAGAGAGATTAAAATTAATTATAAATATAGCTATATTTAAAAGGACATGGTTTTGTATAGCTATATTTTAAATTTCAAAATTTATTTTTTAACTTCCTATATAAAAAGATTCAAAATTTTAAATTACATGTGATTTTTTTCTATAAACATATGAATTCACAGGGGAGTAGAGAGAGAAGTACTATAAAGGAATAGATGAGTTGCACATATTAAAGATAAATAATTAAATAATTGACTAATACTTTTAATAGTTTTGAAAAAATAAATTAAAGATAATATTTTATTTTTATAGATTTAAAAAACAATTATATGTCTTTGAAGTAATGTTCTGCATCAACTGTCAATTAACACATATCATGATATCAAAAAATATTAAAAGTAAATTTTTTTTTATAAAAAAGGTAATGACATACAAACATAAAATCAATACAAAAAAACTTATTAATAATGATTTTGTTTGGATTTTGATCTATCACTTTTATAATGAGTGATATGTTTTTTATTATGCAAATGACCATATCACGCCATTTTAGTATAAAAATTCTAGTAAAACAATATTAACCAACAAAAAATAATTATTAACAAAAACAGATAATGATTGGTGGAGAGAAGAGAAAAATGTCGCATAAAATATGAAATATAAAAACAAAAAATGGTCATAGATAAAAATAAAAATAAAAATAAAAATAATAGAAGAAGAATAAAAAAATGGTGTATCTAAAGGATAAAAGAGTTTGTTTAAAGAATATAATAGACTAAATATAAACTAACCTCCAAAATGTCTCATAAAGAAAATTAAAAAAATAATGAGTTTCATCAATATTTATAAGATGAAAAAGATATGAATAGCTTGGAAAAAGTATAATATATGATGGCCAGAGTTTCTGGATAAGAAAAAGAATTGGTTAGATAAAGGGATGTTTTGGGAAGTTGGTAAAAAATTGACTTTTGACTTTTTACCAAGTTTTTTGACTTTTTTTGAAGTGACTTGGGAAATTGGTAAAAAACTGACATTTTTGATTTTTGGTTTAATATTTTTTAAAAGTGTCACATCACTCTAAAATGACCAAAATATCCTTACTTTTTTATTTTTGAATTAATTAATTACAATGTTCCAGAGGATAGTTTGGTAAATGGCTGAGTTGCTTTTTTGGGTCTTCCCAAATGGGATTTTCAGCGTTTTTGCATGGTTTGGCGTTTTTGATGAATTCACAAAACGCAACTTTTTGTTTAAGTTGTGAAAACGGCACAAAGAATGCACAAGAATAATTTTTTTCATCTTTTATTTTCTAAATTATAAATTATGGAATCATTTTAAAAAATAATAAATTATGAGATTTTAAAAAAAATTATATATAGTACATATATGCTTAAATTTATTTGGGAATAAAATTGTGTTAAATTATGGAATAGAGAGAGAATCTAAATATAAGATTTAATTTTTATTTTATGTTAGGCTTAATTTTAGGTTTATATAGATTAGATTAATTGTGAAAGATATTAATAGTATACATTTCATGAGAGGTGAGAGAGTTTCCTTTTTATTAGATTTATTTTAGGAGAGTGAAGATTGTACGAGATTTATATTATTTTTAAATAAAGACTTATTTTGAGAGAGAGAGAGAGAGAGAGAGAGAGGGAGGGAGGGAGGGAGGGAGGGAGGGAGGGAGGGGGAGGGGGGTGAGAATTGTGTGCTTTTATTTATTTATTTATTCTTTTTTTGGGTATTGACTGATAATATATTTATATTAAATAATTTTGAAGGTTAACATTTACGTCCTTGGAATAGCCAATAGATGTTTTAATTTTTTTTTTATAAAAATTAAAAATTTTAAAAATTAGATTTAAGGTTTTAAAACACTTAGAGTCTCTACGATGAAAAGTCGGGTGATTATTCAGCATTCCTAAAGTATGGACACGTGGTGCTCTATAAGGTTTTGATTGGTAGAGAGGTGTAGGGGCTCACAATTTATGTTGGGGATGAGAGAACAACATAGGGCTAAGTAATTGGTAATTGACTTGGAGTATGGCCATGTGTGTTCTGGGATTATTGAATAATTTTCCTGAAAAGTCACTTTGGTATAATATATAGTATAGATAGATTATGAGATTAGGAAATAGATAAATATTAGGAAAGAGATTTTAGCAACTTATAATTCAATTATTATTATTTTTAAATCTATAATTACTTTGTTAGCCAATAGTATTATTTTTTAAATATTTTTAAAATTACAAAAATTAGCAATTTTAGGTTGTTATTTTTTATTTTTATTTTTTTAATCTATAATTACTTTGTTAGCCTATAGCATTATTAAATATTTTTAAAATTATAAAAATTATCAATTGTGATTTTACGTTCTTTTTAATCTATAACGTTTTTTATTTTTATTTTAAATATATAATTATTTTGTTATGAGATGAGATTTGTGTTTTTTTTAAATGTATAATATTTTTTTAATATATAATTACTTTGTTATGAGATGATATTTAGAAAAGAGAGAAATATTAGGGGAGAGATTTTAAGAATTTGTAATTTAAAATTTTAGGTGATTTTTTTTTTAAATTTATAATTACATTATTAGCCAATAGAATTATTTTTAAATATTTTTAAAATCACAAAATTAGCAATTGTAGAATAAGATTTTGAAATTCTCACCAACTTTTTCACTAAAAATTTCCTATTTCTTATATAATATATAAATTGATAGATTTTTGTAAGTTATTTTTCTGAATTAATAGGTTTTTTTGATCAATTCATACATTACATTGTGGGCCCCTTTGAAAACATTGATAAAAAGTCAAATTTTTAACCTTTTTTTAAGGTGATATCATCTCTTTACTTTCTTTCTTTTTTTTTTAATAAAAAAAACTAAAAATGTGAAAAAAAAAAATCAAAAAATTATTTTTTTATGACCTTTTCAAAACACAACTGTATATCCCTATTGACTAGTTATTTGTTTTGACTTTTGGAAATCAAACGTGCCTTTTTTCTGGGAGCTAACTTTTTTCAAGATTGGAAATGATTTAGCAGGATTAATTGAATAAACTCCCTTATTAATGTCAAAATCTCACCAAATCGCAATGACTATTTGACAAATCCAATAATTTTACCAAAATTAATTGGACAATGCTACATTTACTTAATTTTTAGAAAAATTACTCATAAATTTCATATTGAGAAATGTTGTTCTATTTAGTCCTGAGTGTTTTTTTGTAAATCATTTAGTCATTTTTATATTTGGTATGGTATCTTTGTTTATTATATTGTATAAATATCAAACAATTTCAATATAACAGAATGTTGATGTTTATACAATATAACAGAACATTGATGTTTGATGATATTTTGATATGAACAGAGCGTTGCTGATGTTTGATAATGTTGATGATGCTTGTTTTGATAAGAACATATGAACAAAACGTTGCCGATGTTAAATTGCTTGATGTTTATACAATATAACAGAACATTGATATTTGATGACGTTGATGATGTTTTGATATGAACAGAACATTGCTGATGTTTGATGATGTTTGTTTTGATAAAAACATATGAACAGAACGTTGCTGATGTTTGATGACGTTGTGATGTTTGTTTTGATAAAAAAATATGAATAGAACGTTGTTGATGTTTGATGACGTTTGATGATGTTTGATGATGTTTTGATGATGTAGTTGATGTTGCTGATATTCGGAAAGGAGGGAAGTCTAAAAAGGCCATGAGCTTTTAACATTCAAATAGGACTTATTAGTCTACAAAATAAAGGGTAAACTACCAATAGGTCCTACTTTGGAGACTTATTACCCAATAGGTCCTACTTTGGAGACTTATTACCCATTAAGTCCTATTGATAAATTTATTAAGTGATAAAGATAAATTTATCAGTATTTTATTTTTATGAATAAATTTACAGTGATAAATTTATCAGTCTTTTTGTTTTTATGAATAAATTTTTAGTGATAAATTTATCACTCTCTTATTTTTATAGTGTTAAATTTATTAGTTAGGACCTGTAAGTAAATAAGTCTAGTTAATAGGACTAATTGATAAATACCTCCAAAATAAAAGCAGGACCAAATGATTTAACAAATTAAAATTTGGGATTTATTGATATTTTACCCTAAATTTTTATTAACAATTTTATTAAAAATATATATGTATATATCTAACTATCAGTAGATAGTCAAATGTCTTTAATTTTTTGACAGCAAATCTCATTTGACTTCTTGTATTTTTAATAAAATTGTCAATATATGTAAAATTACTCAACTCGATCATAATGCGTATATATATATATAAATTCCAAACAACCCTGTTTGCAACTTCCGTACATTATTATTATTAAATTTTGACTTACCCATTTAAAAATAAATAAATTTGGAATAAATTATAAATAAATTCTTTGAAGTTTACTTAAAATATAATTACTTTTTTTAATTTAAAAAATTACAAATACTCTATTGTCAGAATTATTTTTTTAACAGATTTAATTTAAAAAAATGAGATTTCTAACTACTCTCATATATAATAATAAAATTACTTGAATTATTAATTAAAATAAATTTCTAACATTATTAAAAACTGTTAATTGACTTGATAATTTAATAAAATGAACTATTTATTATGAAATTAAAAAGTTCAAAGGACGAGATGTAATTTTAAAAATCACAAAAATAATTTATATTTTAAATAAATTTTAAAAGATGTATTTATAACTTACCCATAAGTTTGACTTAAAAGGCTTTATTTACCCAAAAATGACCAATTTCGAAACTTCTAGTCAGGCCTGTTTTCAGAACACCATGACTTACACCAAGTTTGAAAAAAAACAAATTCCAAAGAAAATGAATGAAAATCTCATGATCAGTAATCATATTTGAAAGAATACAATTTTATGTAAATGATATTCAAGTGTTTGGTTTGACTAATGATTTTTTTTATTCTAAAAAAAATAAAATTTTAAATGTAAAATGTTACAGACACATAAATTCATTCATAATGAAATGAGAAGAGAGTGGATTTGATATGATTTAATATGTGACAAATAAAAATTGGGTGGGTTCAATCCAAGTTCACACTATAAATTTTGTATGTGTAACAACTGTTTTTAAGATGAAAAAAAGAAAAGAATAGGAGACAACGTGTATTAAAATTAAAATTTTTTATTTTTAATTTGTCTATCTATTTTTAAAATACATTTATGTTAACATTAATATTAAACAATGTCTTAAATACTCTAGCAGTTTCTATTTTATATGGCTCCATTTGGGAAGAAAGTTTTCAGGC
Organism: Camellia japonica; assembly: GCA_030407325.1. Lineage (NCBI taxonomy): Eukaryota > Viridiplantae > Streptophyta > Magnoliopsida > Ericales > Theaceae > Camellia > Camellia japonica. The sequence continues at coordinate 35,514,643 of JAPPVO010000017.1, forward strand.
TTTTTTGACTATTTTAGCCACAAAAAATAAAATAGGCTATTTTAGCCACAACAAACAAAACATCACATCCAACCCATAATCATTACACTCTTCTCTCACAAAAAAAGTCAAAAAAGCCAAAAATCCAAAAAGCCCTTCCCAAACCAAACTTTTTAGCCTAGGCTAAAATAACCAAAAAAGCCAAAAAGCCGACGCACTTCCCAAACAGAGGCTATATCTCTTTTTTTAATATATTTTTATGGTAAAGACCAATAGTGGAGTCAGAAAAATAGTTTAGAGATGGTACTTATTAATTAAAATTTCAATTTTTTTTTCTCAAAATCAATAACAATAGATAATAATTTTTAATTAATATTAATCACAAAATCATAAATATTTAATATAAAAATTTTAATTTTATTTTTTTATTTTTTTATTTTTACAATTGACCTTGTGAAAAATCAGAATTAGAAATATGTTATTACTTATAATTAATATATTATAGGCAATACAAAAGAGTCTTGTATATTTCATGATAGAATATATAATAATGTATATAAATAATAGTGATACCATATCATCACCGATATGTGGTATCATTAATCAGCAATAAAATAATACATAGAAGGTTAATTTCACTTGTTAAATATAATTAACAATTCTATAATTTTATATTTTCATAGGGTTAACTATATTTACATGTAAATGATGATTTGGTATCAGTGTTGCACTGAAATTTTTTTTTAATAAAATTTTCATATATAATAATGTCACTTGTTGTAATTATTTCATTTTCAATCAAAACAATTTTCATTATTTTTGTAATTTGAAAAATGTTATTAAGAAATTATTATAAATGTTATTTCTATATAAAATTTTCATTTGTTAATTATTTTCCTTATATACAAAAAAAAATTTAAATGCAAAATTGAGAGGGGGCACGTGCCCCGTGGGCCCTTCATAGCTCCGTTACTGCGAAAGACTATGATACAGATCTTATAATTAAAAAATAAAATGATATAATTTCATACTTTCTGAGTCATAACTAAATAACATGAAACATAACCAAAGATCTTATGAGTGATATTTTAAAAAAAAGAAATCATAACTAAAAAAGAAAATTAGTCATAAGAAGATAATAACATAATTAGAAACACATATGATAGGAGTGTGTAGAGTAGAATTTCCCTATTTTTATATTTCATCCGTCTCAAAATATTAATCCTTTATTTCATTTTTTATTATCTCAAAATATTAGTTCATTTTCAAAAATTAAGGATTAAAATAATATGAATTTCTTATTTTTTCTTTCTTTTACATTTATTAACAACACAAAAAATACAATTATAATAACTGATATTTCTAAAAAAATATATTTTCAAAAGATAATTTTGAAAAATTAATATTTATAAAATGTAATAATTGTACCATAAGAAAATTAAATTTTCTAAAAAGGATTCGCTTTGTTTGGTTATTGTTTTCTGAAAACAGTTTTCAAAAAATTCTACATTTTTATTTTCTATATTTTTAATGTTTTTAATGAATTTTTTTTAATATTTTAAGTAATTTTTTTAATTGTTAGACACACCTAACATAAATACACTTAAACAGTATAATATTTGTGAATTTTTTTTTTAAAATACATTAAATATCAAAAAATACAAAAAAAAAATATGAAAAATCAGTAAATTTTTCGTATTTTTGTTTATTTGTTAGTTTTTTAAAATATTTTTTTTACAAATATTTTACTATTTAGATATATGTAAATAAGGTATATCTAAAAAAATAAAAAAATTATTTAAAATTTAAAAAATATTCATTAAAAATATAAAAAATAAAAAATTAAATCCAAAAAATTAAAATCAAACATGCTGATTATTATTTTGGAATAAACAGAGTATATAAATTAACATTAATCACCTATGTGATTAACATTTCATCACCTATAAAAAATTCCAAAACTTCACTGACTCGGAGAGAGACTTTGGAAGTTGGGCCAACTTGACTCTCTCTCTCTCTCGCTCCTCAATCTCTCTCTCTCGCTCCTCAATCGTACTGATTCCGAATCCGAAGAGAAGGGGGGCACAAAACCAGAGCGAATCTTTCCAACTTACGATGCATTTTCTTTCGGTGGGCACAGTAGACACTATTGTGTTGTTCAACGTGCTCATTTCGCAATCCGTTTTAATGATGCGAATTATTGATAATTTAAAATATATTAATAAAAAATTAAATTAATTGAATATCGTTAATTTTTTTATTAATTTACATTTGTATTTATAAAAATAAATTATATTATAATTTAAAGTATTAAAATAAATACAAATATGAATAGATAAAAGGGTTAACGATATTTGATTAATTTAATTTTTTAGAAATATGTTCTACTCGATATATTCTAAAATGTGAACAGCTCAAATCATCAAAATGAACTCCAAAAAAGGACCATAGGACAGCACAACATTGCCTACTGTGTTGGGCACAACGAGCACCCCACATCCTATTCTTCCCCTATTAATAACTTTCGAAAAATGTTAAAGAACCACTCTTATGGATTTTGAATTTATTTTGAATATATTTGTATAGTAAAGATTGAATTGATAAAGTATAGGATATATATATATAAAATAAATCTGAATCATTAATTTATTTTTTTAAATAAATTTTAAATTGGTGAAAATGAATTTGTAGTGTTATTGATAACTTTTACCATTGAATATTGGATGGGAACACTCCTCAAGTATAAGAATGGCAATGGGATGGGATGGGATGGGATGGGATGGGACAGGGCCAGGGATTATAGTATCCGTCCCTAATCCCCGAAGGTATAAAATTCTTTGTCCTTGCCCCTGATCCCTGGCGGGGAATCCATCACCCCCTTGCCACCTAACGGGGATTAGCTTTCCCCAACACCAAAAAATCTCTGTACAAAAACGACAAAAGCATCAACAACAATATCATCCTCGATTTGTTTCATTTTCATCAACATCAACATCATCAACAACCAAAATAACTACAATTACACATAAACAACAGATCAACTACCAAAAAAAAAAATGGAGACAAATAGAGAGGTGCGCACACACACACACACATATATGTATACATACACACATACATGAGATCTGACTCAAATCTGAGATCTTTGTGTGTCATCAAACAGATATGAGATGAGAGGATGAGACAGAGGAGGTGGCGGCGATAGAAAGATAGAGAGGGCGGCGACAGAGGTGGAGCGAACGGCAGAGTCGATGGAGGTGAAGTGACGGTACGAAGTGGACAACGACTCCGGTATTATGGACAGTCGCGGTGGCATTGAGGATAAGGAGAGGTGCGAGGTGGACAGTGATTCTGGCATTGCGACAGTAACTGTGGCGCAGAAGAGGAGGCGACGGTGACTGCATCGTTGCAGAGAGAAGAAAGAGAGTGAGAGAGATTAGAGGGAAGAGAGGGTATAATAGGAGTAAGAGGAGTATATATATGAATGGATAGAGGGGTATAATAGTAATTTTAGTTTGGGAGAAACAGGGACGGGACCTGGGTTAGGGCCGGGGCTGGGTAACATATCACTGTCCCCGCCTTGAAAATTATTGGGAATTCATTTTTTAATACCATCATCGGCCCGTCAAGGGTATTTTTTAGAAAAAATCGTTCTAATTGGGGTCGGGGGGCGGACCCCTGTCGGGTCGGGTTCAAATTGCCATCCCTACTCAAGTATGATACATTTTAGCGAAATCAGAATTATTGTAAAAAAAAGTATTGATTTTTATAATAAAAATTATATAAATCTATATGGGATTCATTCATTTATGACTTGGAATGAGAAAATTAGATAGAAAATAAGATTATATGTAACATTTTTCAATAAAGTCACGATGTGCATTCTTAAAAATTATGTATAATTAAATTTTTTTTTTTGCAAGAAATAAAAAATATATATTTAACATAAGGTACGTATCATATACATTTTTTTTTCTATATAATAATATTTTATATTTTTATTGTTTAAGTACTCTAATTTAAGCACATAAAAAAACTGCTAAGTTAATGTTTGAACAATTAGTCTCTAGTCGGCCAAGTAATTATAATTACCTTGTGGAAATGTGGAAGATATATATATATATATATATAGAGAGAGAGAGACCATTTCATCATGTGATCTGGGAATAAATTAGATATATGTAGAAAATTGGAGAACTGGGTGGTGGAGGTAAATCCACATGAGTCTGGATCATCTGCTATGGTTCCCTGCCACGGTTCCTGCTGTGCCCCAAAACGACGTCGTTTTGGGGCAAAATTTACCCCAAAAAACAAAAGAAAAGAAAAGAAAAGAAAAAATAGAGAAGAAGAAGAAGACACAGAGAGAGGAGACGAAACTTCTCTGGTACACTCTCGACAACTCACACCACCGCGACCCTACTATTCGCCACTCTCTGACCCCCACAGCACCACTGTCGCAAACTCACTCATCATCTTCCTTCTTATTCTTCTCTCTCTTTCGATTGAGGAGGTTGGTTGAGGTGGCGGTCGGTAGGAAGGAAGAGGGCACAAATACTATTTTCTTTTCAAAATCTTAGAAAGCATCACTGTGTGTACAAATCTCACTTTGAAACCAAAACCCTTACTCTTTCCCTCCCTATTTTCATAGATTTCAACCATTATTGACTCACAGAATTCTTTTTCAAACTTCAAATCTTCAACTCTCAAACCTTTTTTTTGTTAATTATAATTATATTCCAATACTTCACTCATCAAATACATAATGAATATAACCTTATTTGTTGTACTCTTTCTGAAATATTATCCATTCTAAGGGCTATCAGAAGTGTGTAAATGGGTCTCTGTTTTTTGATTTTGAATATGGGTTTAGATTTGGTGGGTGGAGAGGTAGTGATGGATTGGGTTCCTGCGATCTGAGTCTGTAGAGATTGAATGATCTGAGACGATGTATTTGATGGGTTCCTGCAAATGGGTTGGATTCCTGCAAACCTATATTTCAAAACCATTTGGGTTTGGATCTGAGTCTGTTGAGGGAAGGTTGAGTTCGTGGAGGTGGACTGCGGATAAGGGTGGGCGGAGGTGGATTGCGACGGCGAGGTGGTGGTGTGCCGATGGATGTATAGAGGGAGGGAATGAAAAAGAGTTTGAGATGGTGAGATTACTGGAGAGGGGGGAGATCGTATGACCTTTCAATTTATTTTTCTCTCTGTCTTCTCCTTCTTCCTTTCTTTTTTTTTTTGGTATAAATTTTGTTCCAAAATGACATCGTTTTGAGACACTGTAGAAATAATGACAGAAAACCATGACAGACGATCCAGACTCAAATCGACATATCAACTCAGCAAGGCAGGGCCAGTCGTAATAATGAGGGTTGGCATTGGCAATGATGGGTTACTTTTGCCTTGCTCTCATTGCTTATTTTTGTTAATAACAAATAAATAAATAAGAAAAGCACCACCTGATGTATAAAGATTTCTTAAACCTGTTCTTCAATGTCCTATCTGTACAATTCTCACAGCTACTTCCCACTCTCAAGTAAAATTAGAAATTAACTGAATCGTTTATGAATAAACTCAAATTTAGCTCAATAAGAGGTAGTTTGAATTGGTTTGTTAAATTTTTTTTTGCGTTTGAATTAAAGCTCGGGCTTGTTAAATTTTTTATAAACAAACTCAAATATACTAAAACTCGGCTAGTAAAGCTCAGCTTGCTAGATGACTCGTTTAATATTTATTATTTATAAATTAAATAATATAAATATATATATATATATATAAAATAAGATCAATATGTTATGCATATATTTAAAAAATATAAATATAAATATAAATAATGGTTGACTATAAATAATACATTTATATAATAGTGATAGTATATATTATTATGGGTAAACTACCAATAGGTCATACTTTGGAGACTTATTACCCAATAGGTCCTACTTTGGAGACTTATTATCCATTAAGTCCTATTTGATAAATTTATTAAGTGATAAAGATAAATTTATCAGTCTTTTATTTTTATGAATAAATTTATAGTGATAAATTTATCAGTCTCTTTGTTTTTATGAATAAATTTTTAGTGATAAATTTATCATTATCTTATTTTTATAGTGTTAAATTTATTAGTTAGGACCTGTAGGTAAATAAGTCTAGTTAATAGGACTAATTGGTAAGTACCCCTATTATTATTTTGGTAAAATATTGATTTTTTTTAGTATAATCAAAATTTTAATTGTAACTTTAATCTTATACGCAAATATGAATTTATAATTTTTTTTAACTCATTAAGGCTCGTGAACAAGTTCGAACTCGAGTCAAATTTAAGCCAACTCAGCTCGAACTCGATTCGTTAAATTTTTATTGAGTTCGAGCTCGAATTCAAACTCGTTAAAATCTTAATAAACTCGGCTTGTTTACAGCCCCTAAGTAGGGGTCAACAAACCTCGAGTTAGACTTGTGCAAATTTTTTTCATTTTAAGTTAATTTTATAAAAATTTAAATCTCAAATTCGCTTACTTAACTCAACATATGAGTTATTAATTATTTTTATTTTTATTTTATATTAAATTATTTAAATTATTTTATTTATTATTTAAATTTTGAATGTTAACAAAATTTAATGATAAAAATAAAGATAAATTACAAACACACCTTCTGAGATTTACTTAAATTATAAATTATCCCCTGTAGTTTTAAAAATCACATTATGTCCCCTAACGTTTCTAATTTCATAACACATAGGTCCTTTTATTAATAAGTTATCAAATTAATTAGCAGTTTTTAATAATGTTAAAATTTTATTTCAATTAATAATTCAGATAATTTTATTATTGTATAGGTGAACAGTTAGAAATTTTACTTTTTTAATTAATTATGTTAAATAACAATTCTGACAGGGAGTTATTTGTAATTTTTCAAATCACAGAGGGTGTATTCGTAATTTACCCTAAAAATAAATATGATTTTTAACAAATATTTTAATTTAAGTCTTAGTAAAAAGTGTATATATATATATATATATATTTTACTTTAATTTATAACTAAAATAATATGAAATTATATAAATAGAGGGGCCAAGTTGGCTAGGTTATAACTTTTCAAAAATGATTTGGACCACTAAAAAAAGACGTCTAATACATCTCTAATTTGTCTTTTTCTTCCCTCTTTTTTGTCTTTTACTTCACTATTTTTTTTTAATTTATTTTTTTATGGTTGGACAGCTCATTAGAGCTGCACTGTTGTAGCTCTAATTAGAGCTCTGGAGCATGACCCTATAACTTTTTATTCCAAACACAATTTGAATATTAAATGAATATAAAATTTCAGCCCAACTCAACCATATGAGAATTATAATTTTCCTAAACTTTAACGATATGTTTGGTAATCATTTCGTTCGTTAGTTTTAGTTTATATTTAAAAAAATTTTAAAAATTATCATAAAAACTATTTGAAATTTTTTTTGGTTTATAAATGGTTATCTCAGTTTATAAATTTGAGAAAAAAACGTAAATTCAAAAAATGAGTTTACGTTGATTTTTAAACGGAAATTTAAAAATTTAACTAACAATTTTTTTTTTCAATTAATTTGTTTTTCAAATAATTTTTTTTTCAAATAATTTTTTTTCAGTTAATATTTTTAAAATTATTATTTTTTCAATTATAATGTGTATGATCCCATTGTCATAAATAATAAAAAATACATATAAATATTTTAGGTCTGAACAAATATATTTTTTAGTTTATATTTTTAAAATTTTTCAAATATTTTGTTCAAATCAAACGCGTTTGTAGTTTATGTTTTTTTTTTAAAATAAGCAAAAACTAATTTATAAAATTTTTATAAATATAAAAAAAAAAGGGTAAACGTTACCCAACACGACCTAAAAATTTTGGGTTGGGTTGGGTTGGGTTGGGTTGGTTTGGGTTGGGTTGGATTGGGTGGGCCATTAGGCTGATGGGCACCCCTACTTTCAAGTATATTGTCCATATAAAATATACAATGATGTGTCATTCTCACATCTTTCTTTTTTTTAATGTTTTAATGCATTATTTTTTATTGAATTGTGTAAAAATTTTAAGACATCATTCAATAATTAAAAGTGTACTAAAATAAAATAAAAAATAGAGAAATTTCATAATAAAAGATCTCGTGCCTACTTTGAGAGTTCCTTTCCATACATTTAAGAGTCGTTTTTTTGTTCTTATTTTTCTCAAACATGTTGGAAAAAATAATAAAATTTAAGTTTTAAATGAGTCTTGACATGTTATCTACACGTCTCTTTTGCCTTCTTTCATTGTTATCAATGAAACTTATCTCATGTGAGAAAGACTACTATGAAATGTACAATAAGATTGTCAAAATAACATTTTTTTTGTTTTGTTTTAAATATGTATGCTATATTTGGAAAGAAAAAAAAGTGGAAATTTTTAATGGGACAAAAAATTTTTTTTTTTTTTTTTTACAGGAAAATCCTCCATACCCTCCCGCAGGTCCAAGGCAGCGCCCCTTACAGAGACCAAGGTGTCCTGTTAGCTGTTCCGAGCGAGGAGACTATAACCTGGGAACTTGCCCCGAGCTCCCAAGACAAGCTCCGCTTAAGTCAGGACTCGCACAGCGGGGGAGCATTGAACCCACACCAAGTGCTGACTAGACAACTTGAGGTCCAACCTCCTAACTAACAGTGCTTCATCCAGGAGATTGGCCCAAGGAAGAATTGAACTTGTGACTTTAGGGCAATCATTTTAGTTATTGACTTAATAGGAGAAAGAAAAGAATATATAAATATATATATATATATATATATTTTTAAGAAAATCATCCTCTAAAAATTCTCTATTACGTACAAGTAGGGGTGAAACTATGTAAAGGGTGGGAGGGCCCGCCCCTTCCGATTTTTGATTATTTATTAATAATTTTATATTTATGAGTATTTGTAAAATGTATAATGGAATGATTTTTAAATTTTAAAAGAATAATTTTACTAACTTTTTATTTCATCAGTATTTTACAATATCTAATGAATCAATTTTTAATTATTTTACATTTTAGAAAATAGCATCAAATTTATCGAGTTGATTTATTAATACAAAAGATATATGACACTTGTTTTTTAAATTTAAAAAATCTAATGGTATGTATACTTTTTTATGAGTAATATTAGAGAACTTAAAACTTCATTCTTAAATTTATTCACAATGACATAGCACGAGGGTTAGGTCTTCGTTAATTGATATCTAAACAAATCAACTATATGTAACATCCAACGCCATTGAATGTAAATTTAAGGGTTATGCTTTAGGGTCTTAAGTATTTTTCACTTTTTATTTATTATATTATATCAATTAATAAAATAGCTTAGTGATTTGACCAATTGTTTACTGAGATCTAATAATTCAAAATTGAAAAAAAAATTTTAAATTTCTTTAGTTTTCTGGTGAAATACTTCTTTTGGAAGTAAGAGTGTAAAAATGACCCGCGGCCTGCGGTCGGGCTCGGGCCCGGGCCCGAGCCTAGCTTGAGACCTTGGGCCAGGGCCTGGGCCATCATTTTGAAGCTCGTCCCGGCCCACTTGGCCCCGTCTATGGACCTGGTCTATCACCCGCTTAAGGTCCACTCAAGGCTCGGCTCGAGGCCTAGCTTACTCGGGGCCAAGTGTTTTTTTGTGTGAAAAATAATAAAATTTTGGTAGAAAAATAAAAAAAAAAACAAAAAAAATTATTCAGGCTTGCCCCAAGCTCGAGCTCAGGCCCAGCCCACCAGCTTGGCCCACTGGCCTACCTAATGCCCAAATACTCTCTAGGATTGGGCCTAATTTTCTAGCCTGTAGCCCAACTCGGCCCGAATTTTGGCAGGAGCCCGCGAGGCCCAACATAGGTCGGGCCGGACCAAATTTACACCCTATTCATAAAAAAGTATACTCCTCAATTAGTATTGTACCAAAGCTAATTCAATGATTTTATACATATTTGTTGGCCCCTTGCGGATAAAATTCCTAGTTCTATCCTTGTGTACAATCATTTTGAAGAAAAATATTTACTTTAAATTTATATAAAATATTATAATCTTTAAATTATACAAAATTCAACAAATTTTCTCTTAACTTCAACAATTTTTTTTTTTTATTTTCTCTTAACTTTATTATTTTGTTTAAAAACTAATATATTCAAATAATTTTAGTACTTATAATATTGATTGTTCCAAAAAACTAAAAAATAAATTCATATGATTTGGAACCAAAACCAAATCGTTTCCTTTAAAAATCCATTTAGACCAATTCAAAAGACTGGTTTGACCATTTAGAATAGGGATACAAGAAAAATTTAAAAAATCGACTAAATCGATTGAATCGGATTGAGTCGATTATATTTAGTGAGTTTTTTAATACGAATTGGTCTGTTCGGTTTTGGAAATTAATTTTTTTTTGATTTTTGGTTCGGTACCCGTTTTGATATATTATACACCGATTTGCACCGAAACCGACTGAATATATTTACATATAATTAGGGGTGTTTGCAGTTTGGTTGGTGTCGAAAAACCTCTAATTCGTCAACCGTCCGCCAAATTGGCGGATTGAAAAAAATCAATTTACATTCGTCCGCCAGATTGACAGATGCGGATTGGCGGATTGATGCAAATCGGTTTGGCGGTTTAAACTTTTACAAATTTTGAACATAATGTAACAACTTATTAACATTTTTTTTGGATAACAATCCAAGTCAATATAACCAAAAGATTATCAAATACTAATAATAAATATATATAAAAAAATTATGCATTATCAAAATTATTTCATTACTTTTTTTATAGGGCAAACTTCACTTTATCTTCCTGTGGTTTGGGCCGGGTGCGAATTATCCCCCCGACATTCAAAAATCACCACATAACCCCCATGTGGTTTGTGGATTAAAACGCATACTAACTTCTATTAACAGAATGTGTAAATTTACCTTTATGCCCCCATCTTTTTCCTCTTCTCTCTTTTAAATTAAACCTGCTAATATACATATGTATACACACACACACACACCTATTTTCTTTCTTCTTTCCTCTATACTACCAACTCTAACAAATTTCATACCCACTACTCATCAACAGTAAATGCATATATATTATCCAATCATCTATATATAACCTGTAAGGAAGCATATATATAACCTATAAATGCATATATATATATATATACATTGTAATTTGTGGTGTGTTTTTCTTCAATTTTTTTGTCTTCATAGAATTATATATACAGTAAAGAAGCATCAATGAAGCACAGAAAAAAATGAAAAAAAAAACCGATGATGGTTGAGGATAGAAGAAGAGACAACGGGGATGAGAGATGGGGCAGCAACAATAGTTGGAGATGGGAAATGAGGCTTGGTGATAGTCAAGGATTGGAGAGGAGACAACGGTGCCAGTCAAGGATGGAGAGAAAGCAATGACGATGGTCTGTAAGGGAGGGAAAAAGGGTGGCTGGTCATGGTAAGGAAAAAGACGAGGTTTTACTGAAGAAGGGTATATCTATGTGAATAGAAGACAACAGTAAATGCATATATATTATCCAACCATATATATATAACCTGTAAGGAAGCATATATATAACCTTTAAATGCATATATATATATATATTGTAATTCGTGGTGTGTTTTTCTTCAAATTTTCTGTCTTCATAGAATATATATATATATATATATATATACAGTAAAGAAGCATCAATGAAGCCCAGAAAAAAATGAAAAAAAAAAACCCAATTGTGGGGATATATTTTCTGAGTACCAACACGTGGCATGGTGATGCCGACGTGTCAGCCGAGGTGCCACGTGTCGTGGTAGTTATGCCGAGGTAATCTCGGAGTTGCCGAGGTTATCTCCGAAGATATCGGAATCCGGGATAAACGGATAAAGGACAGGAGTCCTAGATTGGGAGAAGACTTCAGTTTGGATAAAGGTAAAACTCTTGGGGAGTTTTGTCCTAAACCCATTGGGAGTTCCGGATTAGCAGTAATCCTGAGTTCATTGGGGTTAGGCTCCTATTGGGACTAGGACTGTATTGACTATAAAAGAGAGGCACCCCCATGGGTCAGAGGTACGTTTTTAATACTCAAGCTTGTGAGTTGAATACTTGATTATCTTTGAGAGATATACTGACTTGATCGTCGGAGTGCCCCCGGGTGGAAGAACCACCGCCGAGCCTTTTCTTTCTGTGCAGGACAGCAGGGTGCCATCTATTCTGCCTGTGTTCTACAGCTGAATCACTAAGGAGGGCAGTGTGATCAGAAAATCACTCACACAATTTGGCGCCGTCTGTGGGAAAAATAAGACGAATAGATGGCCAGTAACGCACAAAACGAAAAGGTTGGGGACGACGCTCCCGCTGGGAGCGGCAGCCTATCGACCTTGACGTCGAAGGAGACAACCACAACGAAGAAGCCCGTGGCCAGGGGCACGGGGGAAAAGACGTCGTCCAGGAGGGCGACACTTCAAAGAAAACAGACCAGGGCAGATACTACAATGAAGACAACCTCCAGGTATGGAGGGACAGGTGCCTACGAAGGGATGAGGAAGTAAAAGAATTGGCAGACAAGTTGGCAGACCTGCAGTCGGTCGTCAACTTTATGATGCAAAACAAGGTCATGCAGCCACCATACCCGCTGCAGGACACGCCAATTCCAGCGGTTAATGCTCAGAAGGGAGGAAGAAAAATAATTCCTGAAGCACCACAACACTCCAGGAGCAAAAGGCACTCTCACCCGCCCTCCGGGGAGGTCAGGCGAGAGGAGCCAAGACAAGAGAAGTCCCAGAGAACGTATCAAACGAAGGATCAGGAACCCAGAGAACATCGGCATGTTCAAAAGCAGGCGCTCTGCTTTGACACAACCCACGGAGAAAGATCGAAACGGGCCCATCACGAGGCAGAGAGTAGTGTGCCAAAAAGACTGAAGTCCAAAGACAGCCGAGCTCCGGGGAGGAGTAAAGAAGACTTGAGAAACTACCTCAAGAGGAAGGAACAGGATGCTGAAGCCGAGGTTAATTCACCCAACAAGCCGAGGACACCATTCTCGGTAGAACTGGACAAATTCGAAGCACCAAAAAGATTCAGCATGCCGAGGTTTCAAATATACGATGGTAAGTCAGACCCTAACTTCCACGTTGGACTATTTTTGAACACAATGGCGTTGTACAGTGGAAACGAGCCACTACTCTGCAAAGTGTTCCCCTCGTCCTTTGGGGAGATTGCATCAGATTGGTTCCATAAATTACCAAAGGGAAGCGTGAAGACATGGAAGGCCTGGCCGAGATGTTTGTGGCCAGGTTCGTAACAAACAAACTACAGCCATTAAGGGTGGACGCGCTAATGGCTTTAAAAATCAGCAAGGATGAAGGCCTCAGGGCCTATGCAAAAAGGTACTACGAGGTGTTCAATCGAATACCTGAGTGCAACCAGGAGGTAGCGGTCGTGTCTTTCAAGAACGGCCTGAAAGATAACTGTTCACTACGGAAATCTTTGGCAAAGACATTGCCGAAGAGCATGGAGGAGCTCATGGCAAGAATCGAAAAGTATGCACGAGCGGAGGAGGATACATCGGCCCACAAGGAAGTCAAACAGGAAAAAGGGAACGGCTCGCCGAAGCAAGGCCGAAGTAACAACGGATTCAGCAAAACAGAGATGGAGTTAAGGGCTAAACAGGCAGTGACAACCGTGTTCCGAATTCCAATTCAAAAAGTCTAGGAAAAATTCGGAGCCAGCCCTATTTCAGAACACCAGCAAGGGAACCAGGAGAATTCATGGGAAGAAACATGGACAGACATTGTGCTTATCACAATGAAAACGGACATACAACACAGGGCTGCAGAGCCCTAAAAGCACACTTGGAAGATCTGGTGAGACAAGGCCACCTAAGAGACCTTGTCGATGAAACCAGAACAAGAGAAGAACAGGCAAGACTGCCTCAGGCTCCAGCAGCCCCACCACCTCCGCAACCTCGGGCAGAAGGCCTCGATAGTCAATGTGATTCATTCAAGAGTAAACGAGAACGAAGTTAGAGGAGAGACCCAAAGGGTAAGGCATCTACAGCATGTCTACCAAGTCGGGAAAAGAGACATCGGCCTGAAGAAGCCAAGGACCGATAATAACCTTCACCGAAGCCGACCTAGAGATGGTCCAGCACCCGCATAATGATGCCTTGGTAGTATCCCTCCAGGTTGGAGAGTGCCAAGTGAAACGCATCCTAATAGATCAAGGCAGCTCTTGTGACATCATGTACGTTAGATGTTACAAAGAGCTAGGCTTCACCCAGACGACATGGAGCAATCGAATGGCCCGATGGTCGGCTTCAATGGAACGCCGACGTGGCCACTGGGCGCTACAAACTTGGAAGTACAGGCCGGTACTAAGAAAATCAGGACAGAATTCATCGTGATTGATACACCTTCTCCTTACAACATCATATTGGGAAGGCCATGGTTGCATGCAATGGGGGCAGTTCCCTCAACATTGCACCAACTACTGCGCTTCCCAACAGAACATGGGATTGAAGAAGTCAGAGGAGATCAACTGCAGGCAAAAAATTGCTCCATGGCAGCAATGAAGACTACCTGCAATGTTCGAGAACCAGCAAGGCAGAGGTTGAAGAGAGGACATGGAGGTCCTAGATGATGTCGGCAAGGAGCCGGCCGAGAAGAGTGAGGAATCACTAAAAAAAATCCTCGTCCAGGAAGGCGACGAAGAGCGCTTCTTTCTTCTCGGCTCAGGCTTAGCCGAAGAAGAAGAGAGAGAACTGGAAGCTTTTTTAAGAACAAACATAGAGGTGTTCGCCTGGACACCTTATGAAATGCCTGGCATTGACCCCGAGGTCACATGCCACAAACTGAACGTCGACAGGTCGGCAAAACCTGTAATACAACGAGCTAGAAGACCGACGTTGATGCACGTCGAAGCTGTGGAGGAAGAAGTAGACAAACTTCTGGAAGCCAAGGCCATCAGAGAAGTCAATTATCCAACGTGGCTATCAAACACTGTGGTGGTAAAGAAGAAAAACGGTAAATGGAGGGTTTGCGTAGATTTTACAAGCCTAAATAAAGCCTGCCCCAAGGACAGCTTCCCTCTGCCAAAAATTGACCAGCTGGTGGATGCCACATCAGGACATGGAAGGATGAGCTTCCTGGATGCTTATAGGGGGTACCATCAGATAGCCATGTACCCCCCAGACGAAGAGAAGACAGCGTTCATCACCCCAAAGGCCTGTACTGTTACAGGGTGATGCCTTTTGGCTGAAGAACGCAGGGGCAACCTACCAAAGGCTGGTAACCAAAATGTTCAAACACCTGATAGGCAAACAGTTGAAGTCTACATCGATGACATGGTCGTGAAGACCAAGGAGCCTAAGAGTCATCTTGCCGACCTGAAAAAGGTATTTGAAATACTCAAAACATATCGGCTCCGACTCAACGCATCTAAATGCGCGTTTGGAGTTGGATCTGGTAAGTTCCTAGGTTACCTGGTAACAAGAAGGGGAATAGAAGCCAGCCAGATCAGATCAAGGCCATCCTTGATCTACAGAGTCCAACATCGGCAAAACAGGTTCAAATGCTCACTGGAAGGGCCGCAGCCCTAAACAGGTTCATAAGCCGAAGTTCAGACAAGTGTAAACCCTTCTTCAACCTGGTAAAAAAGACCGCAGACTTCCTATGGACTGAAGAATGTGAGGCCGCTTTGGCCGACCTAAAGAAGTATCTGACCACGGCCCCAGTTCTCTCCACACCTGAACCTGGGGAGGAGTTGTTTTTGTACTTAGTGTGTCAGAGCACGCAGTAAGTGCAGTGCTAATCCGAGAAGAACAGGGAGAACAGAAGGCTGTCTATTATGTAAGTAAAACCTTGGCGAACGCTGAAACAAGGTACTTACCACTGGAGAAGTTAATGCTGGCCTTGTAATGGCCTCAAAGAAGTTGAACCACTACTTCCAGGCACACAAAATTGTAGTACTAACAGAGCACCCATGAAGTCCTTATTGCAACAAGGAGACTTAACAGGAAGAATTGCAAGGTGGGCAGTGGCCTTGGGCCAGTATGACCTGGAATTCAGGCCCAGAACAGCAATCAAGGGCCAGGTTTTGGCCGACTTCGTGGCAGAGTTCACACCTGAGTCCATCGAACATCGGGCTCCGTTGAGCCAAGATGAACGAGGTCCCAGCAAGCAGGGAGAATCCCAGCCAAAGGCCAAGGAACAAAAGAAGGAAAAGCTCAGACCCTGCAGCATCTACATCGGCGACTCATTCAGACTGTTTGTCGATGGAAGTTCAAACCGACAAGGAGCGGGGGCAGGAGTGCTGCTGATATCCCCAGATGGAGAAATAATAGAACAATCCATCCGTTGGGGTTCAAGGCCTCAAACAATGAAGCAGAATACGAGGCATTAATTGCAGGACTAAAACTGGCAGCGGCAGCAGAAGCAGATGAGGTAATAGTTTTTTGTGATTCACAGTTAATTGTTAACCAGTCAACAGGAGAATTTGCAGCCAGAGACGAGAGGATGTCCAGCATATGCAAAGAGGTTATCAGATTGGCCGAATTATTTCAGAACTGCCGACTTCTTCAAGTAAGCCGAGATGATAACAGCCACGCCGACGCGTTGGCCAACCTGGCAAGTTCAATGCAGACTGGAAAGACAAGAACAATTATGATCGACTACATGTCAGGCCCGAGCATAGAACCACAGAACGCAAAGCAAGAGGCAATGTGTGTGGACATGGGGCCAAGCTGGATGGATGCAATTGTGGCATTCCTGAAAGAAGGAAAGCTGCCAGAAGACCGCAAGGAGGCACACAAAGTCAGATTGAAGTCGGCAAGATTCAGCCTAACTGCGGACGGACATCTCTACAGAAGGTCCTTCACTGGACCTCTTTTAAGGTGCGTACATCCTTTACAAGTTGAAGATTTTTTATATGAAATTCATGAAGGGATTTGTGGAAGCCACATTGGGGGCAGATCATTAGCCCATAGGGCCATTACCCAGGGTATTGGTGGCCTACATGCAAAAAGATGCAGAAGCATACGTGAAGAAGTGCGAACAATGCCAAAGGTTCGCACCTTTGATTCATCAGCCAGCTGCTGACCTGAACCCAGTATCCAGCCCTTGGCCGTTTGCCCAATGGGGCATGGATCTGGTTGGACAACTCCCCCAAGCAACTGGGCAGAGAAAATACTTGCTGGTAGCAACAGATTACTTCACAAAGTGGATAGAGGCAGAACCTCTTGCCAAAATCCGAGATGTGGACGTCAAGAATTTCATATGGAAAAACATTATCACCAGATTCGGCATCCCTAGAGCCATCGTTGCCGACAACGGAACGCAGTTTGACAGCAAACTTATCAAGAACTTCTGTGCAAAATTCAAGATCAAGAATTACTTCTCAACACCAAGTTTCCCCCAAAGTAATGGGCAAGCGGAAGCATCCAACAAAGTAATTTTGGATGGAATAAAGAAGAGGCTGCAGGCAGCAAAAGGGAAGTGGGTAGACGAATTGCCCAACGTACTTTGGGCATATCGGACTACGCCGAGGAGATCAACGGGGGAATCCCCCTTTGCCATGGCCTATGGCACAGAAGCAGTAATTCCACTGGAAGTCGGCATTCCAGGGATCCGAACCCAGGGAGTTGAGAATGGGACAAATGACATACTCCTAGCCCGAGATCTGGATCTTCTAGAAGAGCGAAGAGAGAAGGCTGCAATTCAGCTTGCAGTATACCAGCAACAGCTTGCCAGAGCTTACAACAAGAAGGTCAACCCAAGAGACTTTCAAGTCGGCGACCTAGTTTGAGAAAAGTCGTCGGCAACAAGAAAGATCCCAGAGAGGGCAAGCTTGGCCCAAACTGGGAAGGACCTTACAGAATTACTTCGGTGTTAGGCAATGGAGCTTATCGGCTTGAAGACAATGAGGGCAAAGCATTACCAAGACCCTGGAACACTTGTAATTTGAAATTTTTCTATCATTGAGATGTTCATTATTTTTGGCCGATGTCATCAATAAAATCTTTTCAGAATTCTTCAAGCACATATGATTGATTAAGATACTTAACATTGTTTCTGGAAGACAAAAAATGAGAACCCAAGTGGAACTTAAGTTCACATTGGGGGCACAGAGAAGACAAAGTCTACCACTTGTTGAAATTTGTAGCAATTTACAAGTTGGTCAGACCGATACAAAGTCTACCACTTGTTGAAATTTGTAGCAATTTACAAGTTGGTCAGACCGATACAAAGTCTACCACTTGTTGAAATTTGTAGCAATTTACAAGTTGGTCAGACCGATACAAAGTTTACCACTTGTTGAAATTTGCAGCAATTTACAAGTTGGTCAAACCGATACAAAGCTTACCACTTGTTGAAATTTGTAGCAATTTACAAGTTAAAAGTAAGCCGAGATGGTTCCTTAACTTCACTTGTTGAAATTTGTAGCAATTTACAAGTTGAAGTTAAGCCGAGATATCTGTTTCTCTTCGCTTGTTGAAATTTGTAGCAATTTACAAGTCGAAGTGAAGCCGAGGTTATTGCTTACAGATTTATAGCAATTTACTGGTTGGATAAACCAAAGAAGATGTTTAACACTTGTTGAAATTTGTAGCAATTTACAAGTTAAAGTTACGCCGACATATGATCATCTGTTGAAATTTGCAACAATTTACAGGTTAAGGTAAATATAATTGTGTAAACCCTTGTTGAAATTTGCAGCAATTTACAAGCAGATCATTGTTTAATACTTATTCTAGCTTGAGACAAGTTTACTGTATATGTTTATCCTTGTTGAAATTCGTAGCAATTTACAAATAGGACAGATTGAGATTGCTGTTTAAACACTCATTGAAACTTGAGAAAAGTCTGCAAAGTTAACATTGAATAGTATATGTTTTATACTTGTTGAAATTTATGAAAAGATTGCAGGTCAATGTCTTGCCGAAGTAAAATTTGCAGTAATTATACCCGAGGTATGTAACCCCGAGAAGATTGTGCAAAGGAAGAATTATGTAAATCATGCAAAATATTCTAAGTATAAAGCCACACAGAGGCACTGAAGAGAAATTAAAGCATTCAGAGAAAAACAGTTGCAGTTGTATATAATAAAGGCACTATGGCCTAGCAAAATTTAAATGTTCACAAGTGACAAAGAAAGGCGCATCGGCCATAAAGAGGAAGCTTACATTGTTCAGAAAACAAAAGTACAAAAAAGAAAAAGAATATACAAAAGACATTCAAACTTCTTCAACATTAACAGATGGCTGGGCTAGGACCTCGGAGGGCTCTGGAAGAACCACCTCGGCATCTTTTTCTCCCACAACCTCTGCATCTTTTTCCACAGCAACCTCGGCATCTTTGTCTGCCGCAATCTCGGCGTCGATCTCCGCAAGTGTTTTATCAAGACTTTTTTCAGCTAGAGGAGGGTCAGATGATAAATGAACTGGATCAGCTTCCATGGGCACCATCTCAGTCTCCTCATCTTGGGTTAAGTCTAGGATCTGCTCAACTTGAGGAAGAGACTTGACCTCAGCAGCATCCTTAGACTTTCTCACCAAGGCCTCTTCATCATCATTGTCTTCATCATCGTCTTCAGCTTCGGATTCAGACTCAGCTTCTTCCTCAGCCTGACTTGGAGGTGGAGGAGGAGGAAAGGGAAGAGGAATAGCATCAGCCTTGCGCAATGGCGAGTCATCTGGGATATTAAGCTTCTTGACAAGAGACATCCAACCAAGGGAGAAGCCCCTGTTACATGCCTGCCTGACTTGAAGTTTGTATTCCTCAGTAACGTCGGCCATGCCTTGGGCGTATGCCTTATCATCAGCCGCCTTGATCTCAGCATCCTTGGTGGCCAAAGCCTCCTGGAGTTCCTTCTCGGCTTGGGCTGTTTTTTCCTCGGCCTCTCTCTTTTGGGCTTCAGCCACCTTCTTTATAGCCTCGGCCGATTCAGCCTTTTCTTCGGCTAACTGTTGGGCTTGAGTAGCGGCCTCAGCCTGGTCCTCCAATGTCTTCATCTTTGCTTGAAGATTCTGTTTATCTTTTGAAGGGAAGAAAGCTCCCTCTTTATCTCGGCCAACTTTTCTCGATTTTCAAATGACTGCATTGAAAAGGAATGGGCGTACTGGACAGCCTGACAAAAAATAGAAGTGTTAGAAAAAATTCTAAGTATGAAACAAAAAGATAGGACGAGTACCAAACTGGAACACTTACTTGAACTGAGTGTTGGAGCATTAAGGCGTAATTCTCATATTCACTATTTCCAGCATTTCGCTCCAAATCACCAGGCAGAAGCAGTGCAGTACTGAGAGCCACGCCGACATTTATGTCGTCAGCACTCTCATTGGCCATTACTGGCCTGTCTTCCAAAGTAATTTGGGGGGCCCAAGGGACATTTGGTATCTTGGACTTTGAAGTTGTAGCGGAAGAAGACCTCGGCTTCTTTGATCTCTGGGACTCTGCTGGTTGAGTTTCAGCAGACCTTTTTGCCGAAGTAGAAGCAGTCTTCTTGCTCTCGGCTAATTGTGAGATGGGCAAAACATCCTCGGCCTCAGCCTCAGTAACTCTGGTCTTTGGCTGAGCCTTCCTTGTTCTTTTTGGTTTTGACGGAGGCACTGTTTGAGCTGGTACAGCGTCGGCATCGACTGGGAGGTCGGCCAGAAGATCTTGCACAACAGGCCTTGGGCGAACCATTTCGGCGGTTTTGACAAGTCTTCGCCGACGTTTTCTTTCTGGTATTGGGACTAAGTATGGGGCTGATGTGGATGGTTGATTGGCTGGGTCAGAAGTTGATCCTTGGTCAGCCCGAGATGTTGATACGGTTTGTATAGTGATAGCAGAAGGAGGCGATAAGCTCTTTTTCTTTCTTTTTGGAACGTCGGGCAAGGTAGATTTGTAGGTGGGGATAAAGTTCAACACCAGTGGAGCCTTGCGCTTCTGGATCGGAAGGTCCATGAGCTTCTTTAGGTCTTTTCCAAGGAAATAGGACTGGCGAAAGTTCTTAGGTGGCTTGCGAATGTCTGCAAAAAAAGAGCATAACATCAGAAACAGATAAAATCTTTTGAAGACTTGGAAAAAAACAACAGCTAAGTAATTGGCGTTGGGCTCTTACCCTTGCCCTCTTTGACTGTTCGGGGAAGAGGGTAGAGATGAACTTCTTCGTCTGGGCCAAATTCCCAATTTCCAGAAGCAATAAGATAATCGTCTCTAGCCCCTTTGTTGGAGTCTGGGAGGTCGGCTACGATTTTAAATTCGGTAGACCTCGGCTTAAGGTAATACACATAACCCTTTTCTTTCAGGTTGAGGGCACACATAGTATAACAGTATTGGATATCGGCGAGAGTGATCCTAACATTCTCCTGCCGAGCTAAGGCTATGATACCATTAAGTGTTCTATAGGAGTTGATGGTGAGTTGCATAGGGTTCAAAGTGTAGTAGTGAAGAACTTCACGAAAGAGGGGATTAAGTGGGAGCCGAAGTCCACATTCAACAAAAGCTACAACAGGGAAAGGCATTGTATTTTCTGTAGGCATGATGGAATCATCATCCCCAGCTAGCCTAAGGTGGACGTCATCAGGAATAGAGAACTCTTGCCTAAAAAATTCAAGTTTGGTTGGGGTGTTTACCCTATGTCTCCACATGCCCATTGCGTCAATCTAAGTATAAAGGGCTGGGTTTCAGAAGAGGGTTAATTCAGAAGGGTTGCAAGAACCTCGGCTACGAATTTGGGAAATTACAGGTAAGGGTTGTTTCAGTTTTTCCTAAGAATCGAAGGCTCTATAAACAAATCCCAAACCTAAAACTATGAAGACGAAGATCAAGGGCACAGATCTGGAAAAAATACAAAAGGCAGAAAACAAAGGCGAATTTCAGATTCAAGAACAAACAATGGGCTATCAGACACACAAAGATTACAAAGGGTTGAGGGCCAAGAACAGTGGTGAAACAGTGCAAAGTGTTCGTGACATGTGCGAAATCATAAAATAAGATGCATTCAGGTGAATGATTTACAAATTGAATGCTTGAGCAGAACAGTAAAAGCAGGAAATTCCAGAAACAATCAAGAACTGGGAAAGAAGGGTCGGTTGCTTACCAGATAAAGTGTGGCCGGAATGAAATTCGCCGAGGACAGACGACGGTTGAAACAGTAGCAGAAGCTTCGCAGAAATGGCAGAATGAAGACAGTTGCAGATCTTATAGCAAGAGCAATGGCGGGTTTGGGAAAGTTTAGAAAGAGAGAAAAGCAAGTAAATCGAATGCAAAAGTAAGAAAAGAAAGAGGGAAAAACAAAGTTTTGTTAAAAAACTTGAAACGGCGGCAAAACAGGGCATTAAATGCGCCTGGAATAACGCAGACGTCAGGCGGCGCGGACAGGTGAAAGACGACTTGCAAGCGCGTCATAGGCACGAGCCAATAGAAAACACGTAAATAAAACGGTTGAGGAAAGATGCGTGACAGCTCATACATGTAAGAGAGTTCCTTTGAATTCATGTTCTTGACAGAAGACATGTCGGCCTGAAATGAAGGACCTCGGTCGGAAAGTTTTTAAGCCGACGTATGAGAAAGAAGAACAATATAGGTTCCATCACCTCAGAATGCCGAGGTAATAGAACCTAGGGGGCAGTTGTGGGGATATATTTTCTAAGTAGCAACATGTGGCATGGTGATGCCGACGTGTCAGCCGAGGTGCCACGTGTCGTGGTAGTTATGCCGAGGTAATCTCGGAGTTGCCGAGGTTATCTCCGAAGATATCGGAATCCGGGATAAACGGATAAAGGACAGGAGTCCTAGATTGGGAGAAGACTTCAGTTTAGATAAAGATAAAACTCTTGGAGAGTTCTGTCCTAAACCCATTGGGAGTTCCGGATTAGCAGTAATCCTGAGTTCATTGGGTTAGGCTCCTATTGGGACTAGGACTGTATTGACATAAAAGAGAGGCACCCCCATGGGTCAGAGGTACGTTTTTAATACTCAAGCTTGTGAGTTGAATACTTGATTATCTTTGAGAGATATACTGACTTGATCGTCGGAGTGCCCCCGGGTGGAAGAACCACCGCCGGAGCCTTTTCTTTCTGTGCAGGACAGCAGGGTGCCATCTATTCTGCCTGTGTTCTACAGCTGAATCACTAAGGAGGGCAGTGTGATCAGAAAATCACTCACACACCAATGATGGTTGGGGATGAAAGAAGAGACAATGGGGATGAGAGATGGGGTGGCGGCAATAGTTGGAGATGGGAAAGAAGGCTCGGCGATAGTTAGGGATTGGAGGAGACAATGGTGCCAGTCAAGGATGGCAGAGGAAGCAACGACGATGGTCTGTAAGGGAGGGAAAAAGGGTGGCTGGTCATGGTAAGGAGAAGACGAGGTTTTACTAAAGAAGGGTATAGCTATGTGAATAGAAGAGAAATAGTAGAGAGAAGAGGAAGAAGCACGGCATGCCTTTGCAAATTTAAAGATGTTCAGGGGGTATTTTGGTCTTAAAATGTAGCTTACTCTCTTTATGGGCATTTGAACTACACAGTTAATTAACTTGGATGAAAAAGTGGACGGTGCGTTTTAGTTCACAAACTACATGAGAGTTATGTGGTGATTTCCTAATGTCAGGGGGGTAATTTGCACCCGGCCCAAACCACAGGGGGTAAAGTGAAGTTTGCCTTTTTTTATATTGAAAAACTATTTAATTTGGTTTTTAAAAAAATGAAAAAATTAAGCCATATATTTTCTACACAAAAATATCAAATGTTAACACTTGCCATTTGATAAAATGATTTTCAAATTGAAAACAAATTGAAAACGCAGCAAAATATTTAAACTATTTTTCAATTGAAAACACAAATAGAATTTCTAAACGAATTAAAAACACAAAATATTACAAATTACTAGGAGTGCTTACGGTTTGGCGGTTCGGTTGCGGCCACAGGAATCTCAAATCTGCCATCCGTCTGAAACTAGGCCGATTGAAAAAAATTAATCTGCAACTGTTCGCTCGTCATCATGCATCCGTCCAAAATGTGGCGGATCAATTCAGTACAGTCGGTTTGGGGGGATCAGAATATCCGCTACTCACCCCTACATATAATATATATTAAAAATATAATGAATAACACTGCCAATTTGTTTCTTAGATTATATTTTGTTTCTAATTCTAATTCAGTAAAAACTTCAAGCCTTAGTATTTATTAATTTGTTTGTTTGTATTTTTGTGAATGGTTTGATTAGATATGGTTAAAATTATGTACAAATGACTAATTTAATATTTTTATATAAATTATTTATTATACTACAAATTTAAGAAATGACTCAATTTTGAAAATATTTAAACCGATTAAACTGCATTAAGCCGAACCATTTGACTTGGTACGGTTTGGTGCGGTTTGATAAAAAAATTTGGTCTGTATTAGTTTTCAATATAATAAAACTGATATTATCAATTCGGTACAAAATTTCACCTAAACACTAACTGTCCCAGGCCGATTACATCCCTAATTTAGAGTACTCCTAAATTTTTATGGGGCTGGACTATGGGCTTATTTTAATCAAAGCCTGGCCGTAGCTTCGCCATCTAGCCCAATTCTAATTGATCTGAATAGTTGCATAGACATGCAGGAACAAAGGATTTTTGTAGATATTTGTGAAGGTGTTCAGAAATAGCATGTTGATTAACAAAGATCTATTTAAATGAGATTTTTTATTTCATGTCTATAAACCATTTTGTAATTATTTTTGAAAATAAGCCATCTGTATGATAATCAACTATTTGGATTGATGATGAACCTTTTACAAAGTTCTAGTTTGGATGATGGTGCCTAGAATGTTATACAAATACTTTTTTTTTTTTTAAATTGTTTGTGTGGTAAGTTTGCAATAATATGAACATTACATTATTTTTATCCCAGTCAGATAAAATGAAACTCGAAATCCCATTTACTCATTTAAAAAATATGAAAAATATTGAGATTTCAAATTTCACTTTTTTAATTTGTTAGAAATTATACAGAGAAGTCATCCACACCATAATGTATAGGCTTCCAATTCAATGACCCACATCTGACCGTCCACCTATCCTTCATCATTGTCATATTACTCCATCACCCACAAATCTCATCAACCAAGAAATGTCTAGAAAGTTTGAGATTCGACTCCCCTCCAGTTTTGCCCCGTTTAGAGAATGACCTCTGTACTATGTTATTCTCTACAAGAAGTGGCAGAAAATTATGGATCTGTACTATGTTATTGATAAAAAACAAAAAGAAAAGGAAAATTTTAATTACACCTGCCATCCTTATATTTTTATTATAATCTTACTTTATTCACTTCACTATTAATCATAATAGTCAACTCCTTACACTTTAAGTTGAGTAGCAATGCCACCCTTTCGTCAGTCTAGAGTTAATAAGGCTGACGGAAGTGAACAAAAACGTGAAATTTATTTCGTCTCATTAGCACCCTTACACTTTTATTAAAATTTTATTTTAATTCTTACATTTTTACTATCTCATGTACATTCATTCGCTTTTAATTTTTATCAACCTTTTTTAATGATAGATTGATGGAAGTGTGAGATTGCAACTTGACTTAAACTGCCATAATTGAAAGTGAAAGAACTAAAGTAAGATTATAGCGAAAATACAAGGAGCAAAGCATAATTAACCAAAAAAAAAAAATGACTATGGAAGATATGCTCTGCCAAAAGTTGCAACTCCTTCTGCATAAGAATATGTTTGCTTTGCCCACAGAGGTATAAACTTTATTCTCATACAAATCTCATGTGTCATCTATTGCTTTCTGGTAGCCTCTACTAAACAAGGTTCCAGACTTTCCAGTATTGAGTATATATCTTCCAAGCCTAAACCTTTTGGTTTTTAGACATATAGCAAAAACAACACACTCTTTAAACCACTAAAAAAGCTGACAGTTTTGGAGGAATATTTTTCAGCTTGTCTACTTTTTTGTGCTTATAAATAAACACTGAATGAGAAGTTACTTAACAAAAATATTTTTGAAGAACCATTGTCATGGCAGAAGAGAAGAAGAGAAGTGCCATGAGAGGATGCATCAAGGCTAGCCAAGGGCCTTGGGTGGTTCGTAGAACCACCAAAGATGGAGATGTTGCCACCAAATATCGTTTTCCTACCGATAGAGAGCGTCAAAATAATAAGAATAGGGAGCGAAGAAGACGGGCCATGACTCAAAAGATTTTTGCAGGGCTCCGGGCTTATGGAAACTATAAGCTTCCAAAGCATGCAGATAACAATGACTTGTTAATGGCTCTTTGTGAGGAAGCTGGGTGGCATGTCAAGGAAGATGGAACTGTCTATAGGAAGGTGAATCTATTCCCTCATAAATTAATGAAACAATGTTTTATTAAATAGAAGTCTGCAGAGCAAAAAGCAATTTGAATTTTATTTGTTTTCATGCTTTGACAGGATCCCACATTGGAAATGCCCAGTTTGATCAACAAAAATTCATACGAGGAAGTATTTATGGAAGCTGAATCAGAAAAACAAGAATTCTGTACTTGCAATGAGCAAATTCATTCTCAAATTGTTGAAGACATTTGGCCAAGAACTATTTTGTTCAATGTTGAATCTCATGAACGTTGTGATATCAATTTGACATTATCAATGTCATTATCACATTTTTAGGCTAAATTGTTATATTTACAAATATAGGAAAATTATTTACATATTATATGCATTTAAATTAGTTAGTGCATAAAACAATGACATTAACAATTTGATCATTATCCTTGTAAACATTCTCATTAGTATATACTTGTCGCTATTGTGTGATGATTGCTTACATCATTGTTGATTATTTTTGTTTTTTAAAAGTTAAATTCGATAATATTAATTATCATCTCCAATTGTTTCATTAACATACTCATTATCTCTGCTTTTTATTATTTTCTAGAATTCAATTCGATGATGTCAAATATAATTAGACTATATATTTTGATTTGTCTTTACAGTTTGATCATTAAACTAATATAGTGTTAATTGAGATGATAAACATACTCATTATCGCATTATTTCCACATTTATATATCATATTTTTATTTATCATCTCTATCAAACATAATTCTTTTTCTTATATATCAATTTGATGAAACAGAGTACAATATATAGAGATACCAAAAAACTATTTTTAAGAAGCTAATCTAAGTCTATACAATATTTAAAGGCTACAATTTGTGGGCATGAGTTGTAAAGGAAAAGTGATATGTTGGCATGGGGTGTAAAGCAAGAGTGCGTTGGACTCACTCAAACACAGCAAGAGTGATATGCTGGCATGAGTTGTAAAGCAAGAGTGTGCTGGACTTACTCCAACAATCTCATGCATCAATATTTTTTGATTTAATTGTTTATATTATTCATGTTTGTTATCAATTCAATTGGGGTCATATTATTCATGTTTGTTATTAATTCAATCGTTATATTATCAAATGATAGACAAAATGTAACAAAAAATTGATTATCATAATGTACGGGAAAGAAATAAACCTTCTCGTATAATCCTGTTGATCAAGTCTGTGCTCCTCCGTACGTTGTCGCTTTACTCCTTGAAAACACAAACGTGAGCTAGCCGGCAGGTGTGTACCGGAAACCTCTCCGATGCCTAAGTCAGCAAAATAGACAAGTAGATAAAAGCTCTGTGTATTCGGGAATCAAAGTTCAGTTACCTCTCCATAGGTGATGTTGTGAGCTCTTCTAGGTTTCGCGTGACACAATCCTAGTAGGACTTTTACTTCTCCATGTAGAGTCCTCCTAGGATTCACACTTCTGAAAGATAATGCTTATCCTTCAACACCCCCCTCATGCTTAAACCAAGTGAGATGGTTCTACCATGGTCGGATTCTAATAGGACCGAGGTAATCATGGCTATGCTGAGCCGCAGAGTAGGCCGAACTATATTTAGTTCGGTTCTTCCTTTCACTACTCCTTATCTCGGTTTCTTATGTACAAACCATGGCGTGATTAGACCGAGCTACCGAATAGTAAGGTTCTGACCGGTCTAACCACAATACGCCATGACCGGGCTAACTCTGAGACCGGACTAACTTCAAAGCGTCTTTAGACCGGTCTAACTTCAAGTCTCTTCCGGACCGGACTAACTTCGAGGCTCTGGGACCGGACTAATTTCAAAGCCTTTTTACTCAGCCCTTCGTATTGTGGCCCATGACGGCCCATTGCCCATCTCGGCCCAATTTTCATATAAATTACCCTCTCAATTGCCCCTTAATTCCATCTGCGTAGCATGATAGGGATTACCTGTTTTACCAGCCAAGCTAAGGTTTTTAAGCCTTTCCAGCCGAGCTAAAACCCTTTAGCTTTTCCAGCCGAGCTAAAACTCTTAAGCTTTTCCACCCGAGCTAAAACCCTTTAGCCTATCCAACCGAGCTAATTCCACACCGGGCTCTGCTTGTTCGGTCAAAACATCTCTTCAATCACAGCAACTGAATCGCTTCTCATTCCCATGACACGTGGCTCATTTTGATTGGCTGAAGGCAGCTGTCACGCCATCTTCGTACTTCGTGTTTTTTTGAACAGTCCCGCCTAAAGTTTGAGTTTTTCATCAAAACAAACCCTAAGGCTTTTGAATCCATTACCTTACTATTCATTTCTCCTTTCTCTCTCCCTTCTGAGCTCTTATTGTTCTTCGATTTGCACTTGAAGAAGCTGCGTGGTTTTGCTGCCGTTTTTCTCAACTTCAGTTTCCTCCTCTTGACCTGGTAAGCTACTCAAATCTGTTCCACTTTTCTTGTTTTTGCCCTTGTTTAATCCATAGCATACTGTTTTGTGTTTTTTGCAAAACACTTCTTTGCTTTACCTTGTGTTTTCTGGAAAAAACATTATAAGAACCACTCGAATTCACGGAACCCGTAGAATGCTGTTTTTGATCCAAAATCCCAACATGACCGAACTAAAAAGTAGTTTGTAGTTGTCGTTAAACCAGCCTGACTGACTAACCAAACTAGAACTCCATGCTATGCCATTAGTTTCAAGAAATAAAACCTCCTTGTGATTCATCTAGCCGATCTTTTGAGCCGTACTAGGTCTATGCAATTCTATGTTTGAAAGCCTTAACCACGACCGAGCTATGACTGGGGCTAAACCAGCCTTCGTAGTTCAACCAAACTACGAGTGCTGCCCCTAGAGGCTCAACCGGGCTAACAAAACCCTTGCACGAACTGAGATAACGAACCCCTTGTACAAACCGAGATACCAAATTCCTAGTGCAAACCGAAATAACCAAACCCTTGCTCAAACCGGGCCAAGACACGTAGCATTTCACATAGCCGAGCTAAGATTTGATATATCTTGCCTTTATTTCTCTTTAGCACGGTCCAACGGTCTGTGCTTAACACCTTTGTTTTTTCACTTTGTAGACTTTAGGTTGCCCAGGCACTCTTTTGAGCGCTCAACCGAGCTACTCAGCCCACTTCCGCGACCGAGCTAACACAAGTATAATTTGTTTATAACTTAAGACAAAATGGGTAAATATAGGTTTTTAGTAGAAACACCTGGTGGCCTGGCCGAATTTCGAAGGGAGTATAACATTCCTGACGATGTCCATCTCACCTTAGCTGAACAAGATATCATACCTTGGGGAAACCTTGGTTTTGTTCTCTTCACCCTCCTTTCCATTGTAGAAACCGGCCTAAAATTCCCTGTACAACCCTTACTTTGTGAATTCCTTAGACAAACTGTCACGACCCAAACCTGCCCCTATAGGTTTGGCACCGTAACCGGCCAGTAATCCGAGGATTACCTACGGCCTCTGAACAGATTAACAAATAGTAAAGGGCTGCGGAAGCAAATAACAATATACAACGTTCATTGAGCTGTGTAGACTTATATGAGACGGAACAATTTTAAACTTTTTATATACATATATACACATCATCTTTAAGTCATAATATATATATACAGATTAGGCAGAAAGGGACTTAGTCCCCTTTTTCAAAATACACTTGACTTGAAGAAACGAACAAGAAAACATAACTTAAACTTTAAATTACGTAACAATAACACTTAACATATCCGGAACCTCCACAGGAGGCACATAGGTTGGCTGACAGAACAGATTCTAGACAAATGCATCTAAGCCTGGTCACGCGCTTGATCACCTACATACATAAATAATACAGTAAGCTAAAGCCTAGTGAATAATAACAGAGTAAAGGGTTTTAATGAATGAGTCCATACAGATTTCAGAAATCAATTCATATTGTATCAAAATCATGCTTGATCAGATCGAAATCATAATTCAGTTTTATCGAATTCATACTTGATCAGATCATATACCGACAGAAATCATAAGTCATAGTTACATTTACGTGATACATCCATTAGCATAACTAAACAGGACGCGCAATGTGTAAGGTTATGAATAACCTCCTAGTTCCCGCGAAGGAACCTCTGGATCCGGGTAATTGGACAACTAAGCCCCCATGGCGGGACTCCGGTACGGGCAACAGTGCACAAACAGGACGCATAAGCGTAAGGTTACCAATAACCTAGTTCCACGCAGGAACCTCCGCTACCGGGTCACGGCTGTAAATCTCACATGGTACTAAGGATGTCACGAATACATGTCAGAAATTGGACAATCATTCATTGTACATAACATATCATTTCAGAAAACATATCTCATTTTGTCACATAGAAAATAAGTACAGTTGAACACATCTTTACTAAGTTATTACTCACAGTGGGCTGCAGAAGCAAATCAAACAGACTGGACATATCAGGAAAATCAGGCAGACAATGGCGCGTGAACTACACAAGCACATCACATATACACATTGAAATACAATATTACTCCCTTGATTAAACTTGCCCTTTCTAGTCCGAAGTTCTACTACGTTTATTCTTTCTCATTTAAATAAACCGAGTTCTTATTTCACATATTCTTTCATTACTAAGTCATTCTTTTCCAAATAGATTGATCCTTTACTTGGCTTCTTAAACAGTTACCACAAGATCAATGATTCATTCATTAACTAATTAATCTATGTTGATTAGTAGCTTATTATTCTTTATTGAGTCATAAATCATGTTTAGAATGCCTTGGAAAGAGATGAGGATAAAAATATGAACTAAATGCAACTTTTCAAAATGTGCAGAAAATGGGTCTTCGCTCGAGCGCCACTTTGGTCGCTCGAGCGGACTGTAAAATTTGAAGAAACTACTGGGAGGTCGATTTTCACGCTCGAGCGAGACTTCCCTCGCTCGAGCGGACAACAAAAATTCTAAAATTCTAAAATTGCAATTAAAGTTCCAATTTGGTATTCAAAGCCTCAAAACATGTACCTTAGTATACAAACATGGAGAACCATTTATTAAAGTCATAAGTTGCAAAATCATTTATTCAAAATCATGCCCCAATTGCCAAATTTAGTTTTAATTCATTTTCTCCATATCAAGTCAAATCCCAATCCCAAAGTGATTAATCTCTAAATTAAACTCTATAAATTTAACATGGCTCCAGTCTCTCATTTTCTTTTTAGTTACATAAAATTGGCGTCAAATTCTTTCTATTTTCCTTGAAATCATGAAATTGAAGTCATGAAACTTCTTATAAATTTTCCAACTAGTTTCCATAATCTTAAACTCAACTTAATTTGTAAACAAAATATCTTTAATTCAAATAAAATCTTAAATTACATTACATGCATGGATAGAAAAATCTAATTATAAAATCAAAGCTTTATCTAGCATTAGGATTAATTCTAATTTTCCATAAACTTGATGTTCATAAAACATTTCATTTTTCTCTTCAAAATATGAGATTGAATTAATCCAAATCCTTCAAAATCCACGATGTATGCAATACAAATAGGCCCAATTTTATTATTAATAACAAAATCAGCTTAATTATGAACTACACAAATCAATTTCTTAGAAATTCAACTTAACTCAATTTCCAACCAAAAACTTAATTTGTGATCATGAATGTTCCGAAATGTGTTTAAATCGAATAAAACTCCCAAATTACATCACATGCATGGATTCAAATTTAAAATTAAACTAATTTCTATCTTTCATAATAAAATCAAAACTCATGAACTCATGACTCTAAAATCCTTTTTCCATAATCAAATGCGCAATAAAATTACATATAATTTATGGAGCTTGATTTAATTATAACTTCGAAAATCAAATCATAATTTAACTCTTGATTTAGCCAAATTTAGATTAAATTAATTTCCCTCATAACACACCCAAATTTAAACTTATCAATTTTTACACATGAATTAAATCTAAACTTTGAAATCCTAGCATGCATGCAAGGATGGATCTCAAATTTAGTAAAATCAAACTCAAACTAATTAATTTTCAAATTTATCTCCATGATATTCCACATGCATGTAATCCTTTTCATGTTTAGAACCAAATTTCAAATTAACTTCCATCATCTTACACTTAAATCAATCTTTCTTCATCTTCTTACTAATTCCTATTAATTACATGATCTAGAGTCCAACTTCATCTATAATTTCAAGTGTAATCTAAAGATTCTACAAAACTTAAGCATGATTTCATACCTTTAAGCTTTAATTTCAACATCATATTTGATTCTCCTCTATTTTCCCTTTTCTTTTCTTCATTTTCTTTCTTTATTCCATAGCCCTTCCTTGAGTTCTTCTCCAGAATTTGTACAAATCTTGGGCTCACTCACTCTCTCTCTTTTCGGCTCTTTCTCCCTCTCTCGGACTAATTTTCTCTTCACTCCCTCTCTTGTTGACTTCATAAACATTTGTTACCTTAAGGAACATCACCACTTTACACACACACATGTTTACTCCAAATCTTGCACAAGCACACGTGCACAGCCCTTAAGCCTTCCAGCACAACACTCATACACACACATGCACAGATTTCTCACTACACCCACACCCATATACACCCCCAATATTAATTTGGTAACTTATGTTTAGGAATAATTTAATTAAGTATCACTTAATCTTAATAAATCTTAATCAACACATAATTAAATTAATTATAACAAATCGTAAATCTCTCATAATTTAATTAATCTACTTGATTTCCATTAGAGCCTAATTAATCATATTTAATTTTATTAGTCCGAATTAGATTTTTAGTCAAACTTCCAAAGGCTCCAAATAATAAATCGAACTTATTGCCATCATCAATTTTGATTTCCCAAATCATCTAGGCCTTCAATTTCTGATCAGACTCAAATTTTCATCAATAAATTACATACTCAAATTGGGCACATCATAATTAAATTTAATTTATAATAACTACAATCCTCAATCCTCATGACTTAATCAACTCCAATTAGGACCTAATTAATCGAATCTCAATTTTACTAAACTGAATCGAATATTTAATTAAACTCTCAAATGGGTCCGTAATTAATATTAAATTGATTCACTTCTCAATTTTACTTCCTTAAGCCATTTGGACCCTTAATTCCTAATTCCAAAATAAACCTTCAATAAAATCATATACGAGTCAGATTCCATAATTCTCATAAATCCCAAATAAATTATAATACTCGGCAATTAAATCTCAAATCATCTTAATTAATCAAGTAGTAATCATTATACGTGATAGGGCCGTTACACAAACTAGGATATGCCCAACTCAGCTTTCCACAAACTCATACCGCATAATAAATGGTATTGCCGAGCTAAATCGCTGAGCTGGCATTAACCTCGGCTTAGCCGAACTCTTTCACCAATATTCTATAGGCTCAAAAGAAGATGGGTGGGTGTATTATTTAAGAATACGACGCCGACGTGAGAAAATAATAAAGAACACACCGGACAAAGACTTAAACGATGATGATTTTTTCTGGGCATCTGGCAATTTTGAAGACCACCAAGCCCAGATCCCTGGCTGCAGTATAAACTCGAATAAAGGAACCCCCGGTATAAGTTACTTCGGTTTGATTGCATGCTTCTGTTTTACTTCGGTTTCCTATTCCTGAACTGAACTAACAGTTATCTTCTTTATGCAGATTCAGCCCACCTTCAATCACTATACGGTTACTCTAATCTGAACACTTTTCGCGCCGCACTACGATATCCAGAAAGAAATTGGGCCAAGTTGCTGAATTTTGAACCGATGTACAGATACAGTAGCCGACGTAAAGCTAGAGTAACAGACTTCTTACTGGAAGCCGCTCCCGAACCGGACCCCAACTTGCCCCAAATCAACCTAGTCCCTCTGACTGCCGAAGAAGAGATGGCAAAGAGGAACACAGTCAGGGCCCTCCTAACCGAAACAAACAGAGTCGAGGTACCACCACCGAACCAGACTTAGGAAACAGTGGTGGCCCTTCCATCTCAACAACCCTCCTCATCGCGCCCCAGCCAGCGTGCCCGGACTACTCAAGCCGAGCAACGCCTTGTTGATGAAGATGAAACCATCCTTCCACCAAGCCCTCCACCGAGCCCTCAGCCAGAGCGTTCTGACCGAGCTAGCTCCTTCAAGTGGGCTCCGAAAATGACTTTTCAGAACCGAGATATCCAAGATACTGACTCGGTGGTTGCTGAGAAGGATCACATGATGGCATTCAACCTTGCCAGGAGTGTCTGCCTGCCAGTAGACATGGAGCACCACCAACATCTGACCAAGCTAAGGGCCATCCGTTCGGCCACGAAATCCATGGTGCTTGTAAGTAGCTTCTTCTGTTAACCTTTCTAATTTGCACAACTTTCATCTCGGTTTGATTACAAGTCTCCCCCTTCTTTTGCAGGCTATGCAGAAGAGCCACATCGCTCACAAGCGTGTGCTGGAACTTCGTAAGACTACAAGGCAGGCCTTGGCCGAAGTGACAGAAAATTCGGCCGAGCTGGAACAAGCCAGGCAACAAATAGCCGAGCTAAAATTCGAGAACGGTCGTCTGACCGAACTCGTTAGCTCGGCTGAAGCGGAGAAACAAAAGGCTGCAGCTGTGATCAAAGACAAGTACCTGCGCGAACTTGCTAAACTTGAAGGTAAGAAGAACGCCGAGATAGAGCATCTGAAGAAGAGTGATGACGACGCCGAGCTGCGTGGTTTCAAGGAGGGGGATGCGGCTTACATTAAACAATGTGAAGCTGCCAATGATCTCTTCTTCAAGTGTGGCTGGAGGGGTGCCGTGGTGCAGCTCGGTCATGGACCTGAGACCGAGGGATTCAATCCTCCTCAGTATTTCATATCGAGCTCACTAGCGGAGTACGCTGCCGACCTTCAGAAGCAATTTCTTGAGGAAGGTGATGATGAAGATTCTGCTTCTGAAGACAACTCCCAGCTCGGTCGTCGATCTATTTCTCCAATTCCAGTGATCGCCAACCCTCCAGCACCTGATGCAACTAATGTGGTGCCTCCAGCTGAGCCAAACCAAGGGGAGCTTGTTTCAACCGAGCCCAACCAAGTTCTGGCTACGACCGATCTTCCTGCTGAGACCGGACTCAGAATTGAGTTGGATGCTGATCTGGATGATCTCTTCAACTGATTTATTTATTTATTTTTTTTCTGTTTTGGACTTGTAACCGAGCTGAGGCCCCTTCTTTGTATTTGCTTTAAACTTTGCTAATGAAAATCTTCTATTGCTCTAACTGTTATCTCGGTTTGCTGCTCTTCTTTGTACTTGCTTTCTTACTGTAGTTTGAGTGAAGTAGTGCATTCTCTTGCCGAGATAATTCATCCCGGTCTTAATCTTGTAATCAGACTGGCCATACCAGCCAACCACACTTTAGCCGATATCCCTACTTCGGCTGAAGAGTACTAAGAGTTGGTTTAATCCAGCCAACTACTCTTCAGCCTATACTCTTACTTCGGCTGAAGAGTAATAAGAGTTGGTTTAATCCAGCCAACCACTCTTCAGCCTAAACCCTTACTTCGGCTGAAGAGTATAAGAGTTGGTCTAATCCAGCCAACCACTCTTTAGCTTAAACCCTTACTTCGGCTGAAGAGTAATAAGAATTGGTTTAATCCAGCCAACCACTCTTTAGCCGATGTCCTTGCTTCGGCTGAAGAGTACTAAGAGTTGGTTTAATCCAGCCAACTTCTAAATTGGTTTTTCCAGCCAACCTAGACTAAAATGTTTGGTTATTCCGACCAAACGTCCTGCAGCCTAGATCCTCATCCTGGGCTTAGGAAGGGTGTTGGTTTAATCCAGCCAACCTCTAAGTTGGTCTTTCTAGCCAACTTAGAATAAAGTATTTGGTTATTTTGACCAAACGTCCTGCAGCCTGAATCTTTATCCTGGGCTTAGGAAGGGTGTTGGTTTAATCCAGCCAACCTCTAAGTTGGTTTTTCCAGCCAACTTAGAATAAAATGTTTGGTTATTCCGACCAAACGTCCTGCAGCCTGGATCCTTATCCTAGGCTTAGGAAGGTTCGCAGTTGGTTATTCCGGCCAACTGTGTTTTTAATGCCCCTAACTCTCCTAACTCACTAAAACAAATTTTTACAAAAGAAAACGTTTATACTGAAAAGAAAACTACTTGTTTTATTGAGAAAGGAAAAAATTACACATATTTAAAAGAAAAAAAGCTAAAAATAGAATAATTTGAGATTGACAGTATTCCATGGCCTGGGAATTGTCTTGCCGTCCTCATCTTCTAAGTGGTATGCCCCTTTGTCTGCTAATCCAACCACTTTGTAAAGTCCTTCCCAATTAGGCCCTAACTTGCCATCTCCCGGTACCAAGGTGTTTCCCATCACTTTGCGCATTACCCAATCTCCGATTTTGAATTGCCTTGGATGTACTGTCTTGTTATACTTTCTGGACAATTCTTGTTGGTATGAGGCAATGTGAACCAGTGCTCTGTCTCTTCTTTCCTCTGCAAGGTCGAGCTCCAATGTTATGGCTTCGCCATTTAGGTCTGGATCAAAATTCTCGCTTCGAATTGTGGGGAGGCCAACTTCTAGTGAGATTACTGCCTCCATACCATAGGCTAAGGAAAATTGAATTTCTCCTGTTGACCGCCGAGGTGTGGTGCGGTAAGCCCATAAAACATGAGGGAGCTTTTCTGCCCACTTGCCTTTGGCTTTCTCTAATCTTTTCTTCAATCCATCCAAGACTACCTTGCTTGATGCTTCTGCCTGACCATTTGCTTGGGGATATGCCGGTGTAGAATTGTAGAACTCTATCTTGTACTCTTCACAAAAGCCTCTAAAGATTCTGCCGTCGAACTGAGTGCCGTTGTCTGATATTAGTGCCTTTGGTATGCCAAATCGAGTGATGATGTTCTGCCAGACAAACTTCTTCACGTCTTTTTCCTTGATTGATGCCAAGGCTTCTGCTTCCACCCACTTTGTGAAGTAGTCGGTTGTCGCAAGAAAGAACTTCCTGTTGCCTGGTGCTGTTGGAAGTGGCCTTACTATGTCCAAGCCCCACATTGCAAAGGGCCATGGGCTCGTTAATGGTAGGAGTTCTCTGGCAGGTTGGTGTATTTGGTGTGCAAACTTTTGACACTTTTCGCACTTTTTGACATACTTTTCTGAATCTGCTTACATGTATGGCCACCAATATCCTTGCGAGATTGCTCTGTATGCTAATGATCTTCCTCCTTGATGGCTTCCGCATACACCCTCGTGTATCTCGAATAAGAATGCTTCCACTTTGCTGGGGTGAACACACTTTAGATAGGGTCCAGAGAATGATTTTTTGTATAATGCCAATGATGGGGAGAGCCAAAATCGCTACGACTTCACTCTTATTCTGTTGACCTCTTTCTTTTCTTCCGGTAAAGTGCCATTTTTCAGGAATAGTATGATGGGATCTATCCAAGAAGGGCCTAGCTCGGCGCAACATACCTCTTCTGCTTCGGGGTCTTCAATGCTTGGTCTAGGTAAGTAGTCGATCAGTAATGGATGACGGATGGACGTATCTGCCATTGAAGCAAAACCTGCTAGTTCATTTGCTCTGCTGTTTTCCTCCCTGCCGATTTGTTCTATCTGCACCACTTCAAATTTCTTGATCTCTGTTCTGACCAACTCTTGGTATTTGGACATCCTGTCATCCTTTGCTTCGTAGTCGCCAGATATTTGGTTAACCACCAGCTGTGAGTTGCTGTAAACCATTAGCTCGGTGGCCTTCATATAGTTTGCTGATTTGAGGCCTGCAAGAAGTGCTTCGTACTCCGCTTCGTTGTTTGATGCTGGAAAGCCAAGGTTGACTACTTGCTCCACTACTAGGCCGTCTGGAGAGATGAGGACTATGCCGAGTCCTGCTCTATGCCGGTTGGATGCTCTATCCACAAAGAGCTTCCACATCTCTCCAACGAACAACTTCCAGCAAGTGGAGGGATCAGATGATGCCTTGGGGTCAAGAATGTTATTGGTGTCTTCTTCAGGGTCCACGCTTGCTGTCTGCCCCTTATTATCTGATTGTACCAAGTCTTTATTTGTTAGTGAGTCTTGACTTGGTGTAGCGTGGTTTTCTTCTTCCTCCCTTACTTCACTCTGGTCTGCCTTGGGACCTGCCTGGGTAACCAGCATCAGGGGTTGCGTTATTCCGACGTCAACTTCCATCCCTAGTTTGGTTGTTTCAGTCAGGTCGACTGGGCAGATATGATGACTTCCTAGGGTGAATTCTGCGACAAAGTCTGCCAAAGCTTGAGCTTTTATCATGGTCCTGGGTTGAAACTTGATGTCATATTGTCCCAACTCTATTGCCCACTTCAAGATTCGCCCAGAAAAGTTCGCCCTTTCAAACAAAGCTTTTAATGGGAAAGCTGTGAGGACGACTATGGTGTGGGCGTGAAAGTAGTGCGTCAACTTCCTTGAGGCCATCATCAAGGCCAAGGCCAGTTTTCCTAGTGGCAAGTACCTTGTTTCGGCGCCCAGCAATGTCTTGCTGACATAAAAGATGGACAAATGTTGGATTCCTTCCGCACGGACCAACACTGCGCTAATTGCGTACTGAGAGACTGCTAGGTATAGGAAGAGTTTTTCTCCAGATATTGGGGTGACAAGCAGTGGCGGAGAAGACATGTATTCTTTCAGGTTTTCCAGAGCGCGGTCGCATTCTTCATCCCACTCAAACTTGGCTTTTAGAGCATGAAAGAATGGTCGTAGTCTGTCTGACGACCGGCTTATGAACCGATTGAGCGCAACTGCCATGCCTGTGAGATGCTGTACTTCCTTTACTGAGTTTGGCCTCTCCAGATCTTGAATTGCCTTGATCTGAGAGGGGTCTACCTCTATACCCCGGTTGGTTACCAGGAAGCCCAGGAATTTGCCAGATCCTACTTCGAATGCACACTTGGACGCATTGAGGCGCAACTTGTGCTTCTTCAGGATCTCAAACATTTCACCTAGGTCCTTGAGATGGTCATTCTCATCCTTGCTCTTGACCACCATGTCGTCGATGTAAGCCTCCATTGTTCTGCCTAACAATGGTTCAAACATCTTGGTGACCATCCGTTGGAATGTCGCCCCTGCGTTCTTTAGGCCAAAGGGCATGACCTTGTAGCAATACAGTCCTCTTGGAGTTGTAAAGGACGTGACTTCTTGGTCTGGTTCATGCATGGCGATTTGATGGTAGCCTCTGTATGCATCCAGAAAGCTAAGTCGGTTGTGACCTGCCGTTAGGTCTACCAGTTGATCTATCCGTGGTAGGGGAAAGCTGTCCTTTGGGCATGCTTTGTTAACTGTCTTGTAGTTGACGCAGACACGCCATTTGCCATTCTTCTTTGGCACCACGACTGTGTTGGAGATCCATCTGGGGTAGTGTACCTCTCTGATAGCTCCTGCTTCTAGCAGATTTTCCATTTACTATCTCGGTATGGTGGAGTGCTGATCTGGGTGTGCGCTGAATGATTGGTCTGGCGGATGGGTGGACATTGAGTTGGTGACAGATGAAGTTGGGATTAATGTCTGGCATGTCGTATGGTGTCCAGGCGAACACTTCGATGTTAGAGGTCAAAAATTCCAAGACCTCTAATCTCTCAGTGCTGGACAACGACGAACCGAGCAAAAAGAACTTATTCGGGTTCTTTTCATCTATTCTTACTTCCATCAAGTCTTTCACCGCTTTTTGATTAGCTGCTTTGCCGACATCTGCGAATAGTTCATTGCTCTCAGGTTCTTCCACCAAATGAACATATCCTTTGGTAGCGCGGCTGCCATTCATCGTGACAAAGCATTGTTTGGACATAATCTGATCTCCATAGACCTCTTCAATTACCCCGGTTTCGTTGGGGAACCGCATTACTTGGTGGTAGGATGATGCCACTGATCGCATGGCATGCAACCATGTTCTGCCCAAGATGATGTTGTAAGTGGAAGGGACTTTCAATATCAAGAACTCCACTTGTTTCGTTACGCTTCCTGCTCTAACTGGAAGAATTATCTTGCCGACTGGCCACTCTGGCATTGAGTTGAATCCAATCAGGGGAGATACGGCAGGTGCCAAGTCTTTATCTTGTAACTTCAATTGTTTAAATGTTTTGTAGTACATTATTTCACATGAACTACCCTGGTCAATCAAAATCCGCTTGACGTCAAAATCCTTGACTCAGAGAGTGACAACCAGGGCATCATTGTGAGGGCAATAAATCCTCGCCAAGTCTCTATCTGAGAAAGACATGACGTTCGTGGCCTCTGTCTTCCCCTTTTTTATGGTAGGTTGTGCACTTAGTACCTCTCTTAAGTGCTCAGCCTTCTTGATTGACCCTCTGAGCTCGCATACACGCTCAGGTTCGAAGACTCCATGTATCACATTGATTATGCCTTGTTGTGGTCCTGGGGGGCTGGTTGCGTCCCTCCTTCAATGTATTTATCCAGGTGACCGGCTGCTACCAACTCCTCCAGGTGTTGCCTCAATGGCGTGCAATTCTCAGTGCGGTGCCCCTTTTCTTTATGGAAGGTGCACCGCGACCTTTCGTCGTAGTCCTTCCGAGCTTCCCCTAGCTTGGCTGGCCATTTGACGAAAGGCTCATCTCATATTTCACTTAGAATTCGGTAGATCGGTTTTTTGAATACCGTGGTTATAGCAGTGCGGACCCTCAACCATCTTTTGTCCTGGTCTTCTCCGTTGTCTCGCCTGCCTCGTCCGTTTCTGCTCGGACGGTCTACCGCGTTGACCTTTGTTGAGGCCTTCTTCTCTGGTACTGCGGTCGTGCCAGATTTTGTTTTGGCACGTGCGTCATCCTCCTCCACCCTGATGTGTTGATGCACTCTTTCCATCAAGGCTTCCATGGTGAGGGGCGGTGTCATGGTGATCGAGTCCCTTAGTCTGTTCCCGACTGGAAGGCCTCTTTTATACTGTGCAATGGCGAGATTGGTGGGGCAGTCCCCAATCTGGTTGAAGGTCTCCCAGTAGCGACTATTGTAGGATCTTAGGGTCTTCTTGTCGCCCATGTCGATGGAGAGTAGCTGGTCGATCTCCACTGGGGTTTTGGTGTTTGTTCTGAATCTTGTTACGAACGCCTCCGCCAATTGCGCCCAGGAGGCTATGCTGCCCTCTGGAAGTTTTTCGAACCAAGTCAAGCCTAGGTCGCCAAGGCTAGATGGGAAGAGGATGCACATCAAAGCCTCGTTTCGCCAGTATACAGCCATGACCTGGCGAAAGTGGCTCAAGTGTGAGTAGGGGTCCGTCTTTCCCTCATATGTAGTGAATTTGGGCTGAAGGAAGCCTGATGGTAGGGGCGCGTTTTCAATCGCCGGAACGAACGGCGAGGTCTGCAGCCTTGCTAATGCCTTGTCCGTCGGTTCATAGGCAGGGCGCGGTATTGGCATTCCAACCTCGACGCTTCCATGCGTCCGAGGAGCCAACCGCTGTAAGGCAGAAACTCTGTGTGGATCGCGTGCCCTGGCGTCCTCCTTCCATCGTGCCTTCTCTTCGAGCACGGTTCGTAAGTCGGATGATCTAGGCAACTCCGTCTGTCTGGATCTTGTTTGGTGTGTATGTGAGGGCCAATAGGTGCTTCCTTCAGTGTACGACCTCTCAGATCTCGTCCTCTCAGACCTGGAGTGACGAGTTCTAGAAGACCTGGATTGGGTATCGCCTGTCCTGAGGCATCTGCTCTCTGCTTGTGAAGGTGTGGTATTCCTACTACGATCTTCCGAGTGGCGAGGGGGCGTCTGCTTGTGCGCCCCTCTCCTGTCGCCACTCTTTTTCCCTTGATCTGGCGTTTCATGGCCTCCATATCTGCAGCCATCTTCCTTATTAATTCATCATGTTCTTTCACGTGATCCTCCAGAGCTTGAGGGTCGATCCTCCGCCTTTGTC
The DNA here is from genome assembly GCA_030407325.1 of Camellia japonica. Lineage (NCBI taxonomy): Eukaryota > Viridiplantae > Streptophyta > Magnoliopsida > Ericales > Theaceae > Camellia > Camellia japonica. The sequence continues at coordinate 35,556,821 of JAPPVO010000017.1, forward strand.
TGTCAGGACTTTGTGAATGAGAGTGACGGGGGCTGTTATTCCGCCTCTCCCTTGCATCCCTCCTAGGGTTATGTCGTTGGGGCTCTAAGTCCGCTATGAGAGGGATGGGAGGCAAACCTTCGCGCCTCCCACCTCCTTCTGGGGTTTGTCCATCAATGGCGGACTGCAGCAAATCTTCGTTGTGCGCCATTGATTCTAAAGAGGAAGAATTTGATCAAGAGGTTTTGTTCTTGTCTGAATTCCCACAGACGGCGCCAATTGTACGGGAAAGAAATAAACCTTCTCGTATAATCCTGTTGATCAAGTCTGTGCTCCTCCGTACGTTGTCGCTTTACTCCCTGAAAACACAAACGTGAGCTAGCCGGCAGGTGTGTGCCGGAAACCTCTCCGATGCCTAAGTCAGCAAAATAGACAAGTAGATAAAAGCTCTGTGTATTCGGAAATCAAAGTTCAGTTACCTCTCCATAGGTGATGTTGTGAGCTCTTATAGGTTTCGCGTGACACAATCCTAGTAGGACTTTTACTCCTCCATGTAGAGTCCTCCTAGGATTCACACTCCTGAAAGATAATGCTTATCCTTCAACACCCCCCTCACTGCTTAAACTAAGTGAGATGGTTCTACCATGGTCGGATTCTAATAGGACCGAGGTAATCATGGCTATGCTGAGCCGCAGAGTAGGCCGAATTATATTTAGTTCAGTTCTTCCTTTCACTACTCCTTATGTCGGTTTCTCATGTACAAACCATGGCGTGATTAGACCGAGCTACCGAATAGTAAGGTTCTGACCGGTCTAACCACAATACGCCATGACCGGGCTAACTCTGAGACCGGACTAACTTCAAAGCGTCTTTAGACCGGCCTAACTTCAAGTCTCTTCCGGACCGGACTAACTTCGGGGCTCTGGGACCGGACTAATTTCAAAGCCTTTTTTACTCAGCCCTTCGTATTGTGGCCCATGACGGCCCATTGCCCATCTCGGCCCAACTTTCATATACATAACTTTACTGTAAATTCTAACACTCCTTCTGGCACAACAGTCACGAGATTAGTTGTGTTGTCAAAAAGTCTACAAAGTTGAAAACAATAAATTTGCCTCAACAAAAAGGTTAAATATGTAATTTAACTTGACAAGTTACTAAGGATAGGATAAAACGAATCACTTTGTTTGGTTCTGATTTTCAGAAAATTCTATTTTTTTTTTATTTTTCGTATTTTCATGTTTTCAATGATTTTTTTTAATATTTTAAGCAATTTTTTTTTAATTTTTAGACACACCAAACATAAATATACTTAAAAAGTATAATATTTGTGAAAGAAATCTTTTAAAAATACACTAAATACCAAAAAATACAAAAAAAAATTCCAAAATTCAATATATTTTTTTATATTTTTGTGTATTTATTAATTTTTTAAAATATTTTTTCACAAATATTTTATTATTTAGATACATGGGCTTCTAAAAAAAAAAAAAAATTTATTGCTTAAAATTTAAAACATATTCACTAAAAACAAAAAAATACGAAAAATAAAAAATTCAATTTTCAAAAAAGTAAATTCAGAAAACTGAAATCAAACATACTGAATGATTTTATTAATACATATAAATTTTTCGTTACATTGACAATATGTATTGTAATATTTGTACATTACAAAAATACGTTTTATACATATGGATGTTATGAGAATTTTATTGTGTGCAAATGAAAGCTCTCGAGTAGATCAGGATCAATGAAAGTAATGAGAATTTTATTAGGCGGAAATCAGTTTCGTTTTGTAGCTCGAAAATACTGAAGCTTGAAATGGCTTGAATCCAAAATGACGTTGTTTTGGATTTTTTTTTTAAACAGAGAGGATGAAGAAGAAGAAGAAGAAGATGAAGAAGAGAGATGGAGCAGGGGACCGAAAGAGAAACAGAGAGCATCAACATCAACAACAACACATCATCAACATCAACAACCACCAATAAAAAAAAAAAAAAAAAATTTGTATACATAGAACTTCTGTTTTTTATACACAAATCATCAACACCAGATCATCTTCTTCATCAACACATCATCAACACCAGATCTGTGTGTATACATAGATCTATACACACACAATCTATATATATATATATGAGAGAGAGCCACTAGATCTATACACACACATCATCATTCACAGATCTATACACACACACACACACATATATATATATATATATGAGAGAGAGAGAGAGAGCCACCAACCGGCCAACCGGCGCCGCCATCACCGTCTCCTTCTTCTCTTCCTCTCCCTCCTCTCCATCTTTTCTCCTCCTCTCTTTCTTGCATCTTCTCTCTTTCTTCTCTGTTTCAGAAAGGGAAGGAGAAAAAAAAGAAAAAAAAAAAAGGGAAGAATACCCAAAACGACGTCGTTTTGGATATTTGAGCCAATTTGGGCCAATGATTTTTGAGCTACTAGGTATTATTCATGCGCAAGTAAAAGCTCTCAAGAAGATCAGGATCAATGCAAGTTCTGTTTTTATAATAGCACATAGATACTGCTTTATCATTTCAAACGAAATAGTGAAACTAAGCAAAATCATGTGCAAGTGTACATTCATATAGGACATGTTTGATTTTTGTATTAGAGCATAAAATTGGATTATTAATCGAGTTATATGCACATTTCTCGCATTTGGATGGCATGAATGATGGCCTAATTAGTAATATATGGGATTCTAATCCCACAAAATTGTGTAATATTCAATACCATAGGGCTGTGAGTATTAACAATCTCACACATTTATTCTACTAATTGAGCTGGACAATTAATCCCGTAGTTAATCCTATAGTTTATGAAAAATGATATACAAGTCTATTTTTTAAATCCAGTGATATGTCAATAAGATAATTGGTTGATAATTATAAAACAACAATGATTGAGACTCTCAAATTTGGAGACCGATCCCCAAAATTATCTGGACCACTCATGTGAGAGACATAGGAAAAAAAAAAAAAAAAAAAAAAACAAACAAACAAACAAACACTTGAGTGGCCCAGATTATTTTAGGGGTCATGGGGATCCTCAAAATTGGAGGTCTCACTCATTTTCTATTATAAAATAAATGAGAGAGAATTGACTTAGATATTTAATAGAATGCCACGTCATTGAGTCTAAAAAGTATGTATAATTTTTTAGCCTGAATAGCAATACTAGTAGATTATTAATCCTATCTCTATTACTCCAACCAATCAAATAGGCTCATAATGTTTTCCCTCTGTTTAAAATTGCTAATCATTTATCATGATCAAATTTTAAAAGTACTAAATCTCACAAAATCATAATTTAACTAAAAAATATAAACATTTCATAATCCTATTGAAAACAATGATTAGACGTTGATTGGAATCACCAGTATGCCTTAATGTACAGAGCAACAACAATCTGGTTTTTCCATTAGACAAATGAAATTGGCATATTAGCTCACATAGAGAAAATACTAACAAATGTTTCCAGAAACCACCATACCTCGCTCTACAAAAATTGGAATAGTAACTCATTCCAGACATCAGGCACACCGGGCAAGCACCAGTGTATGCAATCAGAGTAACTAGCAGGGTTGGACAATTGTTCCGGGCTTAGTGTTTCCCAAAACTTGCGATAAATGGAAGGATGACCATCTTTTCGGTACTCTGAGAGCTGAGTGATATTGATTACGGAAACCTTTGAACTCAAATTGCTTAGCACCTTCTCCACCATGTGCATTGTAGGCAAGTCGGAACCACTTCCCCAATATGCTTCATCAGTAATAGGGGTTTTCTCATTATAACAATTTCCTTCACTTCTAGGCTCCCATTCCCGACGCCTGAATTAGAAAAAAGAAAAATGGAAATAAATGCATGTACTCAACAAATAGACAGATTGATGATGAATGACAATGACAATGACAAAACAAATGATTTAACTAGATAAAGAATCTTAGGTTTCAGTGCTTGACAGAGTTACACAACATATAACAATCCCTTCTAATAGTTTCTCAGCGACACACGTGAATTTGACTTGAAATTTTTTAGAAAAGTGGAAATGAACAATTGCATTTTCAAAGAAAAGGATGAGAGGCGGAAGATCATAGTGAAAGAATGGGCCCGATGGACTGCTGACTATATTTTTACTACATAGGAACAGTCTATATGGATATTTAGTTCCTACAAATAATGGATCCTAAGATGCTTTTTATATGTTCATATAATTGGATTGGTAAAGTTCAATAGACTGCTTTACCTTCCTAAAGCTTGATACTAGGTTGGGAAGAGTGTTGATTGGTCAGTGCAGGGGGAATTCCCGATCTCATACTAGGGTTGCAATTGAACATTTTATTATAGATGTAATCAGTAATAATTGCTGTTTGTTATTTATCTATTTTTTGGGTCAGGGGAAGGGGATCCCAGGACTTGAACCCTGTTGCTAAGCTTGGCTGGCCCCTAGGGGTTTGATGCTTTTCCACTGGACCAATGACCCTTGCTCATCTATAATTTAACGAAAACTTCAGCAATGATGAATTCAACTGTTGAATTAGCAATCCCCTTGTTTATAACACAGTCACACAACTATCTAGTTCAATATGAAGGCACCAACTCTGTAATTTTTTATTTTTTATTTTTTATTTCAATTGGCAGGAGATTGTTTACAGTATGAAGAAAATTACATTCAAACATTCATAGTCCAACAACTATAGAAGCCCAACAAAGATCCCCATAATAGGGAAGAAATAATCAACCCAGCATTCAAACTAAGAAAGAATCCATGGGAAAAAAATAAACAAAACCCATAATATAGGAGAAATTGTCAATCTTTCCAATTTCCTAGATAAAAGTGTACAAGAGTGGCCAATTGAGCTAGCCCAATTGGTTACATTATTGTAACTACCAAACTACAGATGGGAGGTATTTTCTTAAAAGTCTATGCAATAGTAAGAGAGGTAGATATCACTATAATCACAATGGAGTCATTTCAAATCCCGTGTCAAACACAATAAACTAGTTCAATTTCAACAAGAAACTCAAATGCCCATTATTCAATAAAATTATTATACATGCTTAAAAAATTCTAGTCTAACCTCTGCAGTTCATATTAGGTATCCTATTTTTAATTTAATTAAAGCATGAGATTACTTAAATCTTACTCCATTTTGCAAATCCAAGAAAGCAAGATAGTGCTGAACTTTGACAGAATCAACACAAGATAAAAGCTCAAAAAAACGTAAATCTTGGTTTTCAATTTAATTCAAAAAAAAATTAGAACACTCTAAATCTGACATTGGAAAGCAATTAAGAATAAGTGTCTCACCTAACTCTAATCAAACCGAGTTGCGTATTTCATGCGAAGATATTAGATATCAAACTGATGAAATATAACACATTTCAGGAAAGAGGGCTAGTGCTCACCAAAGATGTGTAGGGGACGTAGTTACGAAAAAGACCCGCTTCTTGAGGGGATTAACATTAGAAGCCACCCAACTAGCCCAGGCCTCCATGGCCAATTCCATGCCTCCCAGACCATCTATTTCTTCGCAAATCCCATTCGTTTCGGAACTCCATCTGCAAAAATAATGGATATTATATACAGCATAAGAAAGCAACTTGTAATTGCATTTGAAACTCATTATTCCACAAATAGCATAGATGGAATTGTATACTGACAACAGCTTAACTGGCCCCTGCCTCCACCACAGGTATGTGTTGAAAACCAGTATATCAGCTTGCTCCCACTGAGACGCATGCTTAAGAACTGAATCCGGACGCATTATCCGTTCATCCAGTCTGTGATTCACCGGGTCATCAGAATTAGATTCAACGAGAAGTGGGGCCCACAGAAATTCCACAGTGGCATTGTATTCCTTTGCATTATACAAAAGACATTGAAATTTGAGAATTATGAGACAAGAACCTCAATATCTATCAAGCTACACCTACTTGAAATACACCCTAAAGAATAACAAAACCGCATAGTATTATTTGAAGGGCACTTTACTTGATTAAAGTTTATATTTTAAGCTTTTTGGATTGAATTTTTCCTTACCTCAGCTCTGAAAACGGTGAGAGCCGCATTGGGTGAGATGGACCTCTTATCTGCTGGAATTATGGACTGTAACAAACATATCATCGATATCCACTGCCCTCTATTCAGTGAATCTCCCACAAACATTAGTCTTTTCCCCCTCAACTTCTCCCACATTTCAGACACGTTCCATCTATATATGAACAAAAACAATCCTTGAAAACCCAATTAACCAACAAGAACCCAAATTTTAGAATTTAGACACCATTCTCTGCATAATATGTGTTGGTGAATATACCAAAGACAAATATAGAGCCAAAAAGTAAGAATCATCACAATGACAAGATGCCGAATTTTAACGTGGTTCGGCTAACTCAATCATACACTATTACTAAATAATAATGGGCTTACACATCATACACTATCATCAAGTAAATACAGTGGGTATTGTTATCTGAATCTACTGTATTGTTAAAACATGCAACCTATGTTACATGGACACGGATACAAGTATCAGGTGCAGGTGCGGGTGCGTGTATAAGCGTCCAATCTTCCAAAATCTAAATCTTAAAATATTGGAATATGTATCCAAAAGTTGGGTAGGGGTACGCACACACGACTTAAGCACTTTGCATATTGTATAATAATATTCTTAAATAGGATGTTGTAAATTCTTTAGAAATGTACTTCATATTAAATAAAATTTAGCGAAGTTATGAAATTTATTTATGTTATTCCTTTGAGAAGTTAAAGTATATCTTTACTAATAAATATGAGCGCCTTAGAACATCTGAGCAACTAAATTAGGTATAGGTGTCAAATACATATCCTACACCCTTAGCTTTACAGATTATATCCTGTAGACATGGGTACAGTTCCGAGTAAAAAGGTCCATGTAATGTAACACAACATGCAACACAAACACATCAAATTGAACTATTAGACCTTTTTTCTTGAGCTTAGAATCCAGGTACCTCTTCAAATTGCAATTGTGGGGCTGCCATCTCCAGTACTGGTACCCCAAATCAGGCCGTCCATGCTTGTGGCAAGCCAACTGGTCAGACATGTACGGACAATCTGATTCATTATAGAGTGGGTGTGAAGTGTCGTCGAAAACCCATTTGCCGAAAAAAAAGTCACAACTCTCCTCAATTCCCCTCCGACGACCCAACTCCGGTCTATGAACAATCTTCCCTGCTTTTCGACCACTGTACTTCACTGTGGATCTACAAGTACTGAATCTATCCAAAACCACTACAACAATTTCGAAAAACCCATGTCAAAATTCATCAAATCAGATCAAATAGAAGAAGAATTAAAGAGGCCCATGAATCAATATCACAAGAAAATGGAAAAAAAAAAAATATCATTCATTGGACACACAAACAACTCCCATTGAGGGAATGAACTAGATATATATACCCACATACTTAAATAGACAAAGTGAAGTAAACCCATCAAATATAATCCAACAAAATCAACAATTTAACAAAACCCATAAATCTAATCACAAGAAAATGGACAAAAACTCATTTACTAGACCCGCAAACAACCCACAGCGAGGGAATGAACTAGAATCAATGCATGCATATATAATCCCACATACTCAAAGAGACAAAGTAAAGTAAACCCATGAAATTAAACCCAACAAACTCAATAAATTAAAAGACCCATCAAATCTAATCATGAAAATGTAGTAAAACACACTCTTCAGACGCATCACAAGACTAATTTCACGAATACAGTCACACAAGCACAAAGTAAAAGTAATTTAAACCTGGGAGGCTATAATTGAGGGGAACTGTAGTAGATTCGCGTACTGATGTTTTCTTGAGGGAATCATCAACATGGTGGTCAAGGTTTTGATGGATTTGTTGAATACTACGTTCGTTGTAGAGAATTGAACAGACTATAAAGACGAAGAAGATCAGTGCTGCTAAGAGAGGGAAATGGGTTCTCTTCTTGTGCCATCTCTGCATCATTCTACAGAGACACAGAGAGAGAGAGAGAGAGAGAGAGAGAGATTCACAGAAGAAGAGAGAGTCTATGGTTGACTCGCAATTCTGATTTTTCGCATGGTTAGATTGATATACTGCTGCTGCTGCTACTATACAGATCTCTAAAAGCCGACAATGTTCATTTTTCTTTATTTTTCGACGTAGTTACTATGAATAAACAAAGTGATTAAACTCAAATTGAATGATCAGTAGATATTACTACTTAAATCAAGAACAATGATTAGTGGTCACTTTATTAATATTATAACTTGTCTGGTATTCACCTCGGTTCAAACGAATCAAAATCGTTTCGTAATGATAACATATTTTAAAAAGGCCATGGTTCTGTTCAGTCCGTGATCGGTTTGGACCGTATTGTTGGGTTTATGGGAGTCGTCACGGGTTCCGTTTTGATAATCTGAACCGTTCAATATGTAGAACTCGTCGAGTACTATATGCCTGTAAAACATCACGTTGATCGGATATCGATAGCTATGTGAACAAAACAGTTTTTTATCAACCGTTAATTTTTTCACCGTCTATTTTTTTTTTATACAAAACTGATTTGATCACATAGCTATCGATATCCAATCAACGTGATTTTTTACAGGCATGTAGTACTCGACGAGTTCTACACATTGAACGGTTCAGATTTTCAAAACGGGACCCGTGATGGGCTCCCACGGGTCCAACAGCACCGTTCAATTCGATCCCGAACTGAACAGAAGCCGGACCCTTTTAAAAATAATTAAGAAAAAGAAAATGAATACATAATTGAGATTTGGTGACAGTATTAAAGCGACTCCAATATTATAAGACCGGTGGAGTAAAAATAACAGCAGGGGGTCCGAATTTGGGTGCCCCTAATGGCTCAAATTTTTCTATCAGGTTATAAAAAAAAAAAAAAAAAAAAAAAACAAAGTTACCAAAACTGGCAATTTGAGCCATTTGAGCCACAGTTTTTAGGGCCACCAATCATTTTCCTAAAAATAAACGGTTCGTTTGAAAAGAATTTTTAGTCTGATTTTTAATTTTTTGATTAATTTAATCAGGTTAAAGTAGTTTTATTTGAAAAGAATTTTTAATTTTTTTTTGAAAGAAAAAATACAATAATTATAATTTGAATGTGATATTTTATTTTATTAATTTATTTAATTTATTTTATTTTTTTAATACTTTTTTTAGTCCTAGCTAACTTTTCAGGGACAAAGTATGGACTAATGTCCTAATTTTTAGGCCTTGTTTGGCATTATCTAAAAAAGTTAAAAAGTCAAAAAGTCACTATCCTATTTAAGTCACATCACTTCAAACCCAATCCATACCTAACCCATATTTAATAAAAAGTCAAAAAGTACACTTATTTAGATCATCCCAAACCACCCCTTAATCTTACGAAGACGACCAATCACCTTGCTTGTTTTCACTTTTCAAAAAATATTTTCAGAAAATTATACTTTCTTATTTTTCGTATTTTTTGTTTTTACTGAATCTTTTTAATATTTTAAGCAATTTTTTTACTTTTTAGACACACCTAACATAAATAGACCTAAAAAGTAAAAAAATTGTAAAAAAATCTTTTAAAAATTCACTCAATACCAAAAATATAAAAAAAATACAAGAATTCAGTACATTTTTTGTATTTTTATGTATTTATTAATTTTTTAAAATATTTTTTCACAAATTTTTTAGTTTTTAGATACATCTAAGTAAGGTGCATCTAAAAAAGTAAAAAAAATGTTTAAAATTTAAAAAATATTCACTAAAAACAAAAAAAATGAAAACCAAACAAGTCATTTTTCAAAAGCTTAATCCAAAAAATTCAAACCAAACACAAGCGATTTATGTTGGGCAATTTTCAAAATCTATTGTTTAGGTTTTGGGTATTTTCAAAACTTTTCTTATTTTTCTTTAGAAAGTTTGAAATTAATGTTTTAAAAATTGGACCAGTGAGTGAATCGAAAAAAGGATTAGGTGGACGGGTCACCGGTTCAACCGTCAGATTGAATCGAAATCGAATCGTGACGTCATAAATATATTAAAATTATATTTAAATAAAAATATAAGTAATAAAATTATAAATTTAAAAAATTAAATAAGCTTAAATATTTCTCCTAATACTTTTTTTTACTAAAAAACATAAAAATATTATTAATTTTAATTTTAGAAGAAGAAATCAAATATTCAATATTCCCTCTATATGATTTTAATTCAAATAATTTGATTGAAAGAAGAGCAAAAATTTTGAAGGGATATCAAAATTTTAAGTTTCCCTCCAATAAATTTGATTGAATCCCACATACATTTCTTGAGTTTTTTTGCAATAAGTTTTTTCTTATAAATAGATAGAGGTTTTTACAATAATTTCAAATTCTCAATGGGATTCTTCAAAAGAGGAGACTCTTAAAGAAGAGTTTCCAATTAAAATTTTCTTATATAATATATATATATATATATATATATATAATAAGAAAGAAAAGAAAAGAAAGAAAAAAAAAAATGATTTTCTTAACCCGATGAACCGCCCTCCGGTCGACCGGTTCGGCGGTTCAACCGTCGGTTTTTTCGGTTATCTCAAAATAGGCCGGTTTTTTACATCGAATGGTTTAGTGGGTTTATCAGGACCAGAACCCCGACTGGTCGACAGTTCAACCGGCCGGTCCGCTCCAATTTTTAAAACCTTACTTGAAATAAGTTTGAGGACTTTGTCTTACATTAGAAAGAGAGGAAACCATTGAGTAATTAATAAAGTGTTACATAGAGTATTCTTTTGAATATGTGGGATGGATGCTAGTGTACATGCACTCACACCACAAGGATGGTGCTTTGCACCATCCGCACACGCGCGCGCGTGACGTGGATAGTGGGCTATATGGCGTTGTAGACACCCCATTTTTGACCGTCCTCAAGACTTGGACGTCACCGTTTGAACACCCGGTGATCATCCATGTTTGTGTTCGTTTGGAGTTCCCGGAGGTCTCGGCTACGCGCCTTGCCTCAGGATCTCCGAACTCGACCGTTTTGTGTCTGGTTTTGCACCAAACACTTGTGTTTTGCCTTGAAGGGGCAGGGAATGCCTTGTGAGGCATCCCCACACATCACCGGCCATGGCTAGAGGCCACCGGCTGTTGTTTGTGTCCACCGGCAATGTATATTGCCGGCCGGCACTCTTTTTGGCCGACCGGCCATCAATTTTGTCAAAATGACAATTTTGGCCAGCCGACTACTGTTCATCTGCTTTTAGCAGATATTTTGTGCCAGCTGTGATAGCTGGCACCCACCCCATTCCCCTCCATACACGTGTATGGGGGGATTTCCCTCTTGAATGGCTTGTTTTGTAAGCCTTACAAGAGGGAATTGCCTATATAGGAGAGCTTCCTCTCTTTGGCCAAGGGTTAGACTTTTGTTAGACATTTTAGACAGCTTTTGTAAAGCTTGAGTTCTAGGGTTAGGGTTAGATATATATTCTATCTCTATAAGTGTGTGTTTTGTCCCACTTTTGCTCACAAACACACACCAACACACCATCTCTTGGACTTGAGACCTTTGGAGGGTTGTTTTAGTGTTTTGGAGCTGGATTAAAGCCAAGGAAGGCTGTTGGAGCATTGCTTGTGAAGGTGGTCTTCAAGGGTAAGAAACTTCCTTTTATTCCCCATTTTTGCATTGCTTTTCTACCTATCTTAGAACTGTTTTTGTGTTTAGTGTATAACATAAAAAAGTTCTGTTTTTTAGCCCTCTTGATTGTTTGTTAAGAGTGTTTTGTGGTTTGGGTTTGTTTGACCCCTCTTAGGCCTTGAGAGGCTCCTTTTTGTGCTATTTTGTGCAAGTTTCGGGACTTTGGCGTTTGGGCCTCTTCACCACTGAAATCTTGAGGGATTTTAGTGGTGAAGATGGTGCCTTGAAGTCTCAAGAAGGAGAGGGCCACCCCCTCCCCTTGTTGTCCTTGAAAAGGACCAATTTTGGCCTCTTAAGGGAGCATCTAGCTTAGGCTTTTGTTGATCATGCCATGGCTGTATTTTATGCTTATATTGTCATGATTTAACTTTGTATTAAGTTGGTTTTGGTACACCATGCATGCTTAGCATACCTACCATGTAATGCCTTGTTATTGCCTTAATATGCCTTAGGTTGTTAGCCTTTGTTCTAGCATGTTTTAGGTTTAACCTTGTGAAGGTTTTGTGCTTATTTTGCCATGTTTAAGGTCTGTCCATAATTGTTTGGGTCGATTTTGGCATGCTTGGTATAGCTCATTTGTATTTGAGCTTGTATGCTTTAAGTATGTGAATGTGTAGCATGTGTTGCTTGCATCATTTGAGTGGTTTGGCACCATTTGTAACATCATTTCAGTCCCTAAGACATGCTTGTATGCTTGCCTTGGTTGTCTCTTTGTTGCCTCTTGAGCATGTGTTATATGCTCCTTGAAAGTGCATTTGTGCATGCCTTCATATTAGAGCCACTTAGATGCCATCTAAGTAGTCCTTTGGCCTTGTTTTAACACGCTAAAAATCTGTTTTTAGTTGTTTAATGCATGCCATGGTTGTTATGCTAAGTGTGTTTCAAAGCTTCATTACCTTGCTTCAAGAACTTGGACTATTTGCACACTAGTATTTGTCTTGTTTAAGTTGGTTTGGCACCTCTTATAACATGATTTTCAGGGCTTATGTTGCATACCATATGTCCATGTTAGGCCTCTTTTGAATGTGTTTAAAAGTTGCCTTTATATGCTTAAGTGTTGGACCATAACATGTGCATGTGTGTATGTGTGTTTAGCCCTCATATTTGAGCACTTTGGCCACTGTTTTAGGCCTATTTAGAGCTGCCTAAATCATGTTTAAGTCCATCTTTTCATTAGCTTGCATTGCCTCGTGTTTGCTTGTATGCTTGCATAAGTGCCTTGCCATGCCATGTTGCATCCTTAGCTTGCATGCCTAGGTTGCATTGCATCTTGCATGCATGCCTTGTTCCTTGATTTGGTGATAGGAATTGGACCTTGGTTTGATTGTTTGCATTGCATTTGAAATCAATGTGCACAACTTGGTTCTTTGGGCCATCATGCATGGAAATGCGTGATTGATGGTCCGAGAATCGAGGCACATGCCCCTTTGAGTCACAAACATGATAGGGGGCATGATTGGTGCATACATTGCTTGAATTGTATTGCCATGCAAGTTCTGCCCTCTGCTGCTGTGAGTTGCAGGTTCTGCAGGCATTCTTTGCCGACCGGCAGTATTTAGTGCCGACCGGCAGTACATCATCAGCCGATGGATGCATCTTGTGCCGATGACCACAATTCACTGCCGGTGGCTATTCTACTCAGCCGGTGGTGATCCCCAGTACCAGAAGAAGTATCTCTGAGATTTTGGCAGTCTGCAGAAGGGCAGAGCAGGGAAAACAGAAGCAATCTTTGCATGGCAACGCAATTCCGAGCAGGACCCGAGCATGCGTTGCATCAGGCTCTCCTCCCGAGGCGGTTTACTGTTTTTCCTAGTTTAGTTAGTTGTTAACTAATTAGGCAATTTGTAATTTTAATTAGCTTGCGTAGTTAATTAATTTGTATTATGCTTTTGGTCCCTCCGAGCGAGGGCAAATCTGTAATAAGTGTGGGTGCGTGTGTGTGCATGTCTTCCAATCCCCGCTTCTTTCTTCCCTTTTATTTACCTGCTTATGATGGTAGATTAGGGCACGTCTAAATTAGCATACCTCATGCAATCCATGCGTGCATCCATGCATTTGTCTAGCATGCACCGGGCTCGGTACATCATACAAACTGCATTGTATTTTCAATTCCAAATTGAATACGTGATAGTTGTAGCATTTCACATGCCACTTTAGGGTTTGCCGAGCCCATCCTAATCACATCCTTTATGTGTTGCATTAGCCACTTAACATGAACTAGGACATGCATGTTTGCTAACTAGTTTATTGTTTTGGCATGGAGTACAATGTAAGTATTTACGCTTTAGCATCTCGCATGCGTGTGAATGTTAACATAACAGTATGCTTACCATGCGGCTAAGTGCTTATATGAGATAAACTGCCTGATTGCCTGTGGGAGAAGGTTGGATTGTTTGAGTTGGAAAAACTCATTGAAATCCGTGTTTTAGCCTACTTGCGAGTAGCAAATTCCAAAGCATTTTCAAAACAAACAGATATGCAATGCTTGTTTCCAAATTAGGCAATCTAGTCTATACTTGTTTGCTGTGCGCATAACATAGTAATTCTAGGCTAATAACCGGAACAAGAACACATAATGTTTTAAAAATCGGATGTCATGGTTAGTAGAGGCCGGTCTTCGGACCGGGCGAAAGGGGGTGCTCATAGCTGACCTTCCCCGATCGTACCCAAGCTCCCGAGCCGAGGCAACTTTGGTGATGACGGACACGTGGCCTTTGGCACCGAGTCAGGGTTTCCTAAATTTCCCAAAATAAAATATTTAGGTGGCGACTCTGTATCTGGCAAAGCAGTCCATGTTTGGCACTTCTTTCAAAATCTGTTTTTTCTCAAAACGATTTGCCAGAGTTGGACTCTTTGGTTCAGATTAAGAACCGCAACAAACAAAGGGAGTCCGAACTGTAGCGAGGTCCCCCGCGGGCTTGTTACAGGCGTTTGATGGCGCACTTTGCACTTATTTGCATTGGACAGGATAGAGCGATGACGTGGATCCAACGTGGCATGGGTTACGTGGAATACATTCAGTTCCGCGTGGTAGTGATGTGGCGTCTGTTGGCGATAAGTCAACCAACCGATAGAACGATTGCGTGTCCGATCTGGAGTAGTTTGATCATAGTTGTTGATTGGAGATTTACGCGATCATACGGATGAGATGGCACCCGATCGTGATCAGGTATGATCAATCAAGGCATTTATTCAGTGTAAGAATGTTCTGCACCATAGATCATTGATCCAATGGTTAGATCTAATCGGATGCGATCAAGGGACATGATCAGATGCATTAAAGCCTATAAATAGGCTGCGAAATCAGCCATTTCAATCCATCCAAAAATTCAAAAAGCATTCCTATAATTCTCTCTCTCTCTCTCTCTCTCTCTCTCTCTCTCTCTCTCCCTCCTTCCCTCCCTCTTGATTTAGAGTTTTTGATCAAGAGTTTCTTAAGCAAGTTTCTGTTTTTCTTACTGGTAATCAAATTCTGCAGAGTTGATTATTAGTCTCTTGGTTTTCTTGATTATATCAAGAGTATTCTGATCTACTGTCATCAGTGCAGACACCAATAGACTTGATCTTTAGATCAGACTTCATTGTATCCTAGAGACGAATTTGTTGTGAAAAATCTAGAAATCCCCTAGATGTTGATTTGTGATTATGTATCAATTTTAAACAGTATATAACAATCCCAATCAAACAATCAAGACAAATCGACACAACGATTTTACGTGAAAAAACCACAATTGGACACCTCCAATTGTGATAAAAAACCACGGGCAACAGCCACAAAACAATCCACTAAGAAGATATAAAGGAATTACACAGGTATACTCTCAATTACCTAGCGAATCCACGCCCAAATTGAACTAACCCCTATGTGTCTCTTCCAACCCCGTCTTCATCTCGGAATTGTCTTGACGATGAGCCACTCTAGAATCCACCAAAGCTTCAGGCTCGAATTCTTCAGAATCCACCGAAGAACAACTCTCTCTTTTGTGTAGAACAAACAACTAATCCTTTGATGTATACTCTTTAAACCATGAGTTGAATACTCAATCAAAACATCAAAGAAAACTAGCAAAATATCCCCAGATATAAACCTTAATATTCAAAAAGAAGATCTGAAGGAGTCAGTCAAGTTTTGGGAGAAAACCAACTACTTATAGAAATCCAAAGTAATCCTAGTTTTGGAAGAAAACCAATTCCTTATAGAAATCCGGATTTTGAAGCTCGCTCGAGCGAAGCTTCTCTCGCTCGAGCGAGAACCTTAACTCGCATGATTTCCACTAGTGCCTTCGCTCGAGCCACCAACCCTTCGCTCGAGCGAACAATGAACTCTTTTAGGTTTTTGTATAGACGCAATCCTTCGATTGAACGAGGACTTCTTCGCTCGAGCGAGTAAGGGCGGACAGCCAACTTTGAATGCAATTTTACATTCAGCTCGACCCCCGTCATAATCAGCGAAGTGGCAATCTTGAAAGCATTAACATCACAAACTTCTCTGCAAGGCTCGATTCGGGTTGGATTCGCATCTAATAAACTCATAACCTCACTGAAATAAAAGTGCGAAAACAAATACAACTGAAAAGAGTTTTGTCAAATGGGGTTGCCAAGAATAAAAACCTAACATGTTGTAACCCCCTGCACACCTTTTGGTGGGTGTAAATATTGTCTTTAGAAAAGCGACTAAGTAACGCAACTTGAAGCACCAAATTTTTGTTCTACATAGATAAGATCATCGCCAAGTTTTGAAGACCCGAAAACCACCAACTGAAGAATTTAAGACAAATTGTTTCATCAATCTAAATACAATATTTAGATATAGCGATGTCTATTCAGAAAATGACTTAGGATTTTATGAAACTTGACCGATTTGATAGAGAAAATTTCTGATGCTGGCAAAAGAAGATGCACTTTTTGCTCACCATTCTCAAAGTGGTCTATGTGCTAACTACCCTTTATCTGGTAGAGCAAGAAGACGGGACTGTGGAGCAAACCCGTAACAGAACCAAATGGGAGAATGACGACGACATTTGTCGAGGACACATTCTCAATGCACTGTCAGACTCTCTGTTCGATATGTATCAACATCTGGAAACGACAAAGAAACTTTGGGACATATTACAGTCAAAGTACCTCACCGAGGATGCCACCAATAAGAAATTTCTTATTAGTAATTTTATGCGTTTTACTATGATTGATACAAAGCCCATTATGGAACAATTCCATGAAATCTAACAAATTCTAAGTCAGTTTCGACAAAAGAATATGAACATAGATGAATCTATTGTAGTTTCATCTATAATAGAGAAATTGCCTTCTTTTTGGAAGGATTTTAAAAAAACTCTGAAACGTAAAAATGAAGATCTAACTTTAGAGAAATTGGCTCAACACCTCCAAGTTGAGGAAGAGTCAAGACTTTTTGAAAGTAAAGATAATCAATTGGATAAGATTTCCAAGATTCACATGGTAGATGATGGCAAGAGATTCAACAAACGGAAGCGTAAGCACAACCCCTAACCTGAGAAAGATGCTAAGAAGCTGAAAGGCGCTTGCTGGCACTGTGGCAAGCCAGTGCACTTCAGAAATGAATGCCGATCATAGAAAAAGAAACCAGAAGCGTCAAATGCCAAGAACAAGTTCATGGTTGTTGTATCCGAGGTGAACATGCTCGAAGATGCTGGTGACTAGTGGATTGACTCAAGAGCAACAAGGCATGTTTGCAACGACAAGAGCCGTTTAACTACTTATGAACAAGTGAGTGATGGAACAGTTCTCTACATGGGCAATCCTTCAACTGCTGCTATCAAAGACAAAAGGACGGTAGATCTAGAGTTTACATCTGGAAAAGTCTTAAATCTTAATGATGTTTATCATGTATCTAATGTCAGGAAAAACATTATATCTGGAAGCCTGCTTAATAAGCATGGTTTCAAGTTAGTATTTAAGTCGAACAAATTTGTCCTGTCTAAGGGTGGGATTTTTGTTGGAAAAGGCTACATGTATCAAGGAATATTTAAACTTAACATTATTAATAATACATCTATTTCTGTTTATATTGTTGATTCTCTTTCTTTATGACATGCTCGTTTAGGTCATGTTAATGCTAGGAAAATGCACGATATGGTTAATTTAGATTTAATTCCTAAGTATGACATTGATATGTTTGAAAAATGCAAATTTTGTGTGCAATCTAAAATTACTCGCTTTCCATTTCCTAAAGTAGATAAAACCACATCTCTACTTGAACTTGTGCATAGTGATGTATGTGACATGTATAGTACCCCCACTAGAGGTGGTAAGAAATATTTTGTAACATTCATTAATGATTTTTCTAAGTATTGTCATATCTATCTTTTGCATTCAAAAGATAAGGTGTTTGATAAATTTAAGATTTTTAAGATAGAAGTAGAAAATCAGTGTAATGTCAAAATAGAGAGACTTGGGTCTGATAAAGGCAGTGAATACCATTTTCCAGAATATTGTGAAAATGTTGGTATTATTCATGAGAAGTCTGCACCCTACATATCACAACAAAATGGAGTAGTTGAAAGAAAAAATATGACATTAACAAAAGTGATTAATGCTATGCTTTCTTACTCTAGTTTAAGTTTTGGTTTTTGGGATGAAGCCTTGTTCACAGCCTGTCACATACTCAATAGAATTCCTCTCAAGGGAAGAAATGTTACTCCTTATGAACTTTGGAAAAACAAGAAACCTAACCTAGGTTATTTCAAAACGTGGAGCTGTAGAGCAATAGTCAAATTGCCTGAACCTAAAAGGAAGAACTTAGGCGAAAAAAGAATTGAATGCATATTCCTTGGCTATGCTATACATAGCAAAGCATATAGGTTTCTAGTGGTAAATTTCAATGGTTTAGTGGAAACAAATACCATCATTGAATCACGTGATGTGGTATTTTATGAGAATCATTTCATAACCATTCCAAGGTTGGATTCTAATCAAGGAAACAAATAAACTTTTTTGATGTCTATAGAGGAAAGTGAACGACATGAACTCATTGAGCCTAATAAACCTAATGAGCTTGTTGGGTTAAGGAGGAGTAAGAGGGCTAGGACTGAGAAGTCATTTGGCCCTGATTTCATTGTTTGCCGTGTAGAAGGAACTAGGAAAGCTTATTATAAGCAAACAATGATTTCGTTGAATATGGATTCAGATTCATCAACCTTTGAGGAGGTTATGAAGTCTCAAGATGTTGCTTTTTGGAAAGAAGCAATAAATGACGAGATGGATTCTATCATGGGTAACAATACCTGGATACTTGTTGATTTGCCATCTGGATCCAAACCAATTGGTTATAAATGGCTTTTCAAAAGGAAAATGAAAGTTGATGGCATAATTGACGAGTTCAAAGCAAGATTAGTTGCTAAGGGTTTTACTCAAAAGAAGGGTATCAATTATTTTGATACATATGCTCCGATGGCCAAAATTGCCACCATTCGAGTGTTGATTGCCTTAGCCTCAATCTACAAGCTTGAAATCCATCAAATGGATGTTAAGACTGCTTTTCTAAATGGAGAGTTAGATAAGGAAATCTACATGTAACAACCGGAAGGATTTGTTGTACAGGGTCAAGAACACAAAGTGCGTAAAATTGTAAAGTCACTATATGGACTGAAACAAGCTCTAAAACAGTAGCATGGGAAATTTGACAAAGTAATAGTGTTAAATGGTTTAAAATACATGAATCTGATAAGTGTGTATGCAGTAAGTTTACTGGCAATAGAGATATAATCATATGCCTATATGTAGATAACATGCTTATTTTTGGTACTGACAATAATGTCATTGAAATTACTAAAAGTTTCTTGTCGTCTCACTTTAGCATGAAAGATATGGGCTTGGTTGATATAATTTTGGGTATTAAGGTCAAACGAGAGGACAATAATTTGATTCTTACCTAGTCGCACTATATTGAGAAAATTCTTAAGAAATTTAATCAATATAATTGTACACCCATGTTTACACCTTTTGATTCAAATTTGAAATTGTATCCTAATACTGCAAGAGCTGTTGATCAGCTAGAATACTCAAGAGTGATAAGTAGCCTGATGTATGCCATGACTTGCACTAGACCTAATATTGCATTTGCAGTAGGAAAACTTAGTAGATACACTAGTAATCCCAGTAGTGTGCACTGGCATGCTGTTAACCGAATACTTAGGTACTTGAACAAAATGATAGACTATGGAATAGTCTATAATGGCTCTTCAGCAGTGTTGGAAGGATTCACGGATGCTAGTTGGATAACTGACCGTGAAGATTACTCGTCCACGAGTGGTTGGATTTTTACTCTTAGAGGATGAGCTATCTCTTGTGGTTCTAAGAAGTAAATATGCATAACAAACTCAACCATGGCGTCAGAGTTTGCAACATTGGCTTCTTGTAGCAAAGAGGCTGAGTGGCTAAATAATCTCTTGTTGGAGATTAAGATATGGCCAAAACCTAAGTCACCAATTTCTTTACATTGTGATAGTGAAGCAGCTCTATCACGGGCATATAGCCATGTCTATAATGGAAAGTCCAGGCATATAGGACTGAGACATAGCTGTAATAATCCTAACCTATGATTAACTGTTAAACCATGATTAAGAATGCCTAATAAGTAATTAAGATGAAATTCTGAATTAACTGCATGTGTGTTGCATTATTTGTGTTTATATCTGTCTATCGTAGAAGTATTTATTTGTGGTTCTGTTTTGTTCTGCGAATTGAAGGCCTTATCGGCCACATAACATGAAATTGAATTAGGTTATGTGTTATTTGGAATTTTTAGTATTTTATGGTAGGTTTAATTTAAATTCGATTCGGAACCGAATAATTAGAATAAATAATGTTAATTAATTAGTCATTAATTAAATTCCTAAATCAAGCCTATATAAGGCCTATGCACCACTTAGACTCATCTCATCTTCAACCTTTTGAGCCTACTAGATGTGAGAGAGAAGAGGAGGCCAAGAACTTCACATCTAAGCTTGAGAATTAGAGTGGCTTGGAAGAGAAATTAAAGAATTGACTTGTGAGCTCAAACCATCTTTGCATAAACCATAATTGAGCACCTAAGGTAAGAAATCAAACTCTTAGTGGTGTAATTGAGTTAGTTCATGTAAGAATTCAAGTGAACGAGGTGGATTGACATGAGAATTAAGTTAGAATTAAATAATCATAACTCAAACCATGCATGCATGCATAGTTCATGGCATTGAGAAGTTGATTTCAAAGAATTTCTCTCTTGCATGTCCTTATTTTGGTCTTGTTCTAAGAATTCAACATGTCTTTGAGTTAAACACCTCATTTGATCATGTTTTAGAAGGTTGGAGCCCATACCATTGCATGCATGTTGTGGTTTCAAAGTTTCAAGTTTGATTTGAACAATTGGCATGTTTTGGGGCTTTGAATTTGCGAAATGATTTTGAATTCCCAATGTTTTCCAAGTTTACACATGTTTCCTTAAGCTTTTGGCCCAAAAGAGCATGATTTGTTGGTTTGAATTAGAGTTTTGAAGCTTAGAAGCAAATATGGAAATTCTAGAATTCTACCTCACCGCTCGAGTGACAGAACTTGCGCTCGAGCGACCACACTTGATTTTGCACTTCCGCTCGAGTGACCAAGGGTTGGCTCGAGGGTAAACTGCATTGTAGACACCCCATTTTTGACCGACCTTAAGGCTCAGACGTCACCGATTGAGCGCTCGGTGATATTGCATACTGTGCTCATTCAAAGTCTCAGAGTCGCGGCCGTGCGCCCTGCCTCCGAACTTCCGAATCCTCTTCTGTGCCTTGTCTCGGTTTGCGAACCAGACTCGGTTTTCTCTGTTTTCTTTCCTGAGGGAAGGGAGTAGTCCTGTAGACTATTTCTCGGTGGCCGTGGGCTACTTTTCGTGGCCGTAGGCCATTTTGCCCATTTCGGAGCCCGGTTCCCGGTTTTCGGAGCCGTCAGGCCGTGTGCCTCGGTTCGGGACCGCCCAACCGTCTCCGATTCCTCCGGTTCTTGGCAGATGCCTCTGTTTTATCATTATGAAGAACACTGGGGCCCCTGATGCCCACTTCGTGGCCGTATGCCACTTTCGGTGCTTATAGCCGGTTTTCGGGCCCCGAACCTCGCGGTTTGGCCCCCGAGCAGTCATTTCGCATCGGTTTTCTCCGATTTTTGGCAGGTACCTCTGTTTTATCATTCCGAGGAACACTGGGGCCTCTGATACCCACTTCGCTGCTGAATGCCACTTCCGGTGCCTGCAGCCCATTTTCGGGATCCCGAATTGCGCGGTTTGGGCCCCGAGCGTTCATTTCTCATTAGTTTTTGTTCAATTTTGGCAGGTACCTCTGTTTCAGCACCAGGAAGATCACTGGGGGGGGGGAGGCCAGCAATTATCCCAGATAACCAGTTTCGCTCCTCCGGCGCCCGTTTTGCTCACTTCCGGGCTAATGTTGAACACCCTAGGCCCATTTTCTTCCAACCACAACCATATATCTGTGATGAGGGCACATGGGAGGACCCTAAAAGTGCATGGTCGGCCAGCAATTCAGAGTTTCATTTTTGGGCCTCTCCTTCAAATGCAATGTTGTGTGACTCCTGCTTCAGTGTTGCCACATTCCGACCATGGAACCTTGTTCTACACACATGGGAGGACACCAAAAAGTGGTGGTCGGCCAGTAATTGTTGTTTTCATTTTTGAGCCTCTCCTTCAAGTGCAATGTTGTGTTTCCTGTTTCAGAGTTGCCAATTTCCGACCTTGGAACCTTGTTCTACACACATGGGAGGACACCAAAAAATGGTGGTCGGCCACTAATTCAACTTTTCATTTTTGCCCTTGGCTGGCCGGCCATGGGAGGTGGCTGGCCGGCCATGGGGGGTGGCTGGCCGGCCACCTTCAAGAAATCCACCTGGCCGGCCAGCTTTCTGCTTTTGAGCACTTTACAGCTGTCCAGCTGTTTTTCCCAAAATATCTCAGCATCCGGGGGATATTTTGGAGGGAAAGCTTGGGTGCATTTCCCTCCCTTTTACACCCCTTTCTTGCCTATTTGAGGGGATGGCCTCCTCCTTTGTTGAGGTTACAAGCTTTGATCTCAAGAACCCTTAACCATTTGCCTCCATTTTCATCCTCAAAAACTCAAAAAAAGCTTCAAGTCCCTAGCCCACTTGTTCATCAACCCTAAGCTTCACCATCACCACTTCCATTCCAGCAGCAAAGGAAGCTTTCTCAGAGGCTAAGGACCAACAAATTCAAGCCAAGAAGCCATAAAAGCTTGATCTTCAAGGGTAAGTCACTAATTCCCCTTTTCTTGCACAATTTTGCTTCAAATCTTTACCCTACTTTCTCACTGATTTGGGCTTTGACCCCTACTAGTTTTTGTGTTTATTTTGAGCCCCTCTACAACATTGTAGAAGGGCTCAACCCTGTTTGGTGTCTCCATGATGCTCTTCCTTCATTATCACTCTTTATGCCAATATTTTGCATGCTTTGTTTAGCTTATGAGTGATCTGTTTTCGAGCATACAATAAACTGTGAGTGGGCCTATTTTGAGCCCCTCTTCAACATTGAAGAAGGGCTCAACCATGTTTGGTGTTCTATCATGCACTTGTCTTGAAATTCTTCCAATTTACCGTAAAATTGCATGCTTTGTTAGGCCTGCTTAGCCTCTGTTTTCAGCCTTCATCAGGCTTAGAAAGTGTCTTATTTTGGCCCATTCTTCATATTTTGTAAGGGGTCCAAAGTTGTTTGGTGTATGCTTATGGTACCTCATGTTATAGCCTTTGTTGGCTCATCATATTGCATGCTATGTTTAGCCTATTTACTTACTGAATTGGGGGATGTCACCTCTTGTAAATGTGCATATTTTTGGCCCCTCTTTAATTTTGTAGAACTGTGTTTTTTGGTTTGAGCATTGTATATACTACTTGCTTTGTAATCCCCCTCTTTTTCCCCATTTTTGCATGCTAATTTTGCCATACTTGTGGTTGTTGTTTAGCCTTGCTTTGTACTAAAAAAATGCTAGTTTAGGGGCTGCCTTGCTACTGTTTTACATGTCATGTGTCAATTGCGCATGTTTGGCATAGTTGTAGGCCATTTCGGGTGCATAGCATTGCATTTCGGGCATCGATTGTAATTTGGTCATAATTCGGGGGCTATTTGTGCATCATTTTAGCTGCTGAAATTTTCATTTTCCATATGCCATATGTCACGTCTCATTCGCATGTCATTTCTGTGCCTTAGGGCCATGCCTCGGTTTGCGCGCCCGTGGGCACGCATTTCGAGGCTTCTCATTTTATCCGACGGCAGCTTATGTGAGTGTGGCTGAGGCCCTCTCATGTTAGTGTAAGCCCAATTTGTATTTTCCATGTCATTTCATGCTCTAATGCATCGCCTCGGTTTGCGAGCCCGTGTGCGCGCATTTCGAGGCACTTTGTTTTTATCCGACGGCCTCCCGTGTGAGAGTGGCTGAGGCTCTCTCATGTTGGTGTAAGTCCATTCTGCATTCCGTATGACATTCTAGTCCCGTTGCATTCCGTATGCCATCGCCTCGGTTTGCGTGCCCGTGGGCACGCAGCTCGAGACATCCATTTTAGTCTTATTACATATCATTTTCATGCTATTTCATGATTTCATATCATCGCCTTGGTTTGTGCGCCTGCGGGCACGCATTTCGAGGCACTTCATTTTTATCCGACGGCCTCTTATGTGAGTGTGGCTGAGGCTCTCTCATGTTAGTGTAAGTCCAATTGCATTGCGTATGCCATTTCATGCCTTAGGGCCATCGCCTCGGTTTGCGTGCCCGGGTGCACGCATTTCGAGGCATCTCATTTCTATAGCATTGTGCATGCTAGGATTGCATATTAGCTGCATTTCATACATACCATGCATATTGCATCGTGTTCGGGATAGGAGTTAGCCCGGGCACGGGAAACGAGGCACGTTTCACGGAACGGGTCTCAATTCCCAGTCACCGACACTCCGGATTACCCATGATGGAGTTAGGTTTTGTTGTAGCATTCATGTGCATTCATCCTATATTGAGTTGTGCAATCCGATTCCTCGGCCATCATGCATCGGTATGCGTGATTGGTGGCACGAGGATCGAGGCATGCATATATTTGTGAAATACATTGCTATGCCCTTTTCCTGCTCTCTGTTGCAGCAAATATGGAGAATCAGCAACTTTTCAGAGTCTGGCACGCATTTCGAGAAACATTGCAAACAGAGGCTAAATTGGGCATCCCAGTGGATTTCCGCGCAAGGCAGCCCAGCATACATCATTCATCAGAAGCGAGGCAGCCCCTGGCTTGCATGCCAGTTTAAAGCTTTCTTAGTTTATTTGTTAATTATTAGAAATCTGTATTATTCTTTCATTTCGGACTGTATTATTATTTATTCGGACCCTCTGCGCGAGGGCAAAACTGTAATAAGTGTGTGTGAGTGTGATGTATGTCTTCCAACCCCCATTTCTTTCTCCCTTTTATTTATCCGCTTATGATGGTTAGATTAGGGCATATTTCAATTAGCATACAGTATGACAGCATGTTTGCATCATTCATCTGTTTTGCACGCACCGGGCTCGGCGCATCATACAAACTGCATTTGTATTTCAATTCCAAATTGAATACGTGTTAGTTGTAGCATTTCATATGCCATGTTTAGAATAGCCGAGCCTGCTATAGTTGCATTATTGCATGCGTTGCATTAGGCATTCTGTATAATAGGATCATGCATGATTTCTAATCAGTTTCTTTTTTTTGGCTTGGAGTACTCGGTGAGTTTTATGCTTTAGCATCCTTGCATGCGTGTGAGTGTTGCCATGATAGCATGCTTACATGAGGCTAACTGCTTATGTGATATAACTGCCTTGAATGCCTGTGGGTGGAGGTTGTGTTGCTTGGATTGAACAATTCATCAAATGTTTGTTTTAAGCCCACTAGATAGTGGCAAAATCATGTTTTCTAAGCCCACCTGAGGGTGGCAAATCCGCGTCTTAGCCTACCTGCGGGTAGCACCATCAAACCATTTTCAAACAAACAAACATGAAATGTTTTGTTCCAATTCAGGTGACTCAGTCTATACTTGTTTGCTGCGAGCATCACATAGTAACCTAGGCTAATAATCGGAATAAGAGCATACAATGTTTTCAAAAACAGATATCATGGTTAGTAGAGGCCGGTCTTTGACCGGGCGAGCGGGGGTGCTCACGAAGTGACCTTCCCCAATCGTACCCAAGTTCCCGAGCCGAGGCAACTTTGGTGATGACGGACACGTGGCCTTTGGCACCGAGTCAGGGTTTCCTAAATTTCCCATTAAAAAATATTTAGGTGGCGACTCTGTTATCTGGCAAAGCAGTCCATGTTTGGCACTTCTTTCAAAAAATCAGTTTTCTCAAAACGATTTGCCGGATTTGGACTCTTTGGTTCAAGATTAAGAACCGTGACATTTGAGTCCTTGAATTGTAGTGACCCCAATATGAACAGAACGGGACTTAACACCTCCCGGGGCGTTCGGGGACGTCTACAGTTTCTGGCGACTCTGCTGGGGATTTAGAGAACTTGACTCGAACTCATGATATCTGCTTTTGACTACACTTGTGTGTTTCTTTGCATTGCATTTGCATTGGTGCGCCTAGGACACCGTGTTTGCCATATGCCATTCCCGAACGATTTGCCGGAGGCTTGTCTTGTCAAGTCATGTCCGTAAGGCTGATCGGCTCTGGGCTCTGACAGCATGGGAACACAAACCCCGGTTTTACCGGGGCACCCTTTTTGACCATTCGACCTAGTGCATATTCGGATCCATAGTGACCATTCCAGACTAGGACAGGTTGCTTACCCGTTTATAGGTTGTTTGAAGCCGCTGCGTGCGTAGTGAAACCCTAGTTCCTGACAAAATAGGACAGGGAAACCCTACCCCAACATAGGGGTGTTTTGGCTCTCACTTATCTGTTATGTGCTTGTTAGAGTGCGTCTCTACAGGGAATGCATGTATCAGTCTATAAGTTTGGGCATCAGGCCTGCTGGCACCATGTCAGTATTTGGGAATCAGTTATCTGCGGGTATCAGATTCAGTTTTGAGGCAGAGATTTGGGCAGAATTCAGTAGAGGGCACACTCATTCAGCTTTGCTCATTTTGATTATGGTGAAATTAGGCTGAGGTGCTGTCGATTTTCTCTTTTGCTAGGTAGTCTGGGAACCATAGCTTCAGAGGGCTCCAATACCCCCGGGTACACCGAACTTGTGTTGATAGACTTTGTCGGGTCAGAGATTCAGTTCAAGGGCAATCAGCGTTACTTTATCAGAGGCAGGGTGAAAAGGACCAGTCGGGCACAGATCACCAGCTCAGCAGTTATCAGATCAGTGGCCCTTATCCACCCCACCAGTGAACAGTCAGGCTGAGGCCTCAGTTTCTACTACAGGGATAGATACACCAGTCAGTTAGATGGATCAGCAGAACACGTCAGGGATGGAGGCAATGATGCGTCAGATGCAAGAAAGTATGAAACTCATGCAACAGGACACTACCCGTCAAGCGGAATTTGCCAAAAGCCAGGCCGAGATTATAGCCCAACAGGCAGAGACAATTGCCAGGCTAGAGCAGCAAACTGGAGTATCTACTTCACACCAGGCTCCTCCCCTACCCAGAGTTCCAACGCTCGGGGAGACAGCTAATGTCCAGGATGATACGGACATTCCAGGCAGGCCAGCTCCGCCCCTGGTTCTACCCCAACTATCTAAAACACCCACCAACCTACCAGACTCCCCCTTTGAGTTCAAGATGGACCCCACAGCATTGAAAGTGAGCAAGCTTGAGGAATTGTTCAAAAAGTCTCAGGGGGCCCATTCTATTCCTGATATAGAGGATGGTTTTACCGACTCAGTGGTGACATTACCAGATCGGTTCAAGATGCCACATATCGATCGGTTCGATGGCTCTGAAGACCCAATGGTGCACCTCCAACTGTTTTCTGATATCTTAAGGCCAGTGGGTTTGACCACAGCCCAGAAATTGTCATTATTCGGCCGAACCCTGTCTGGGATAGCCGCAATCTGGTATGCAAAATTGGAGAGCTCTGTGAAACAGAACTGGGAAGAGCTGGCTGAGGCCTTTGTTGCTCAATACTCCTACAACACACAGATTGAGGTCACAACTCGTGATCTTGAAGTCACCCGCCAGGAGCCGAAGGAGGGTTTCTCAGAGTTCGTGACGAGATGGAGGGCAAAGGCCTCAATGATGACTACAAGGCCTTCCGACAAAGATCAGATCAGGATGATTGTTCGGAATCTGCATGGCGAGTTGCTGCAAAAAATGGTCGTTTTACCTCTGTTTACCTTTCCAGCCCTTCATGAAATGGGGGTTCAAATCGAGGATGCCATCAGACAAGGGATCTTCGCAGAAGATAATGAGCCTTTGAGGAGGAATGTTGCTCGCAGTTCCAATGCTACTACTGATGGTAGCACAGCTGCGAAATGCTCAGAAGTAGACACTATCACCACTTCCCCCAATGACCAAAAACCAACTACTTCAGCTCGGCCCCAAGCCCGAAAATTCCATCCTCTTTACATGAGTCTCTCCCAAGCTTTGAAAAAGCTGCAAGAAGAAGGGCACCTAGAACTCCTAGAACCCCAACCCCTCCCAAATCCTCTTCCACCAAGGTATGACCCAGCTAAATACTGTGCCTACCATCAACAGCACGGTCATGATACGAACCGTTGCATCCGCCTCCGTCATAAGATTCAGGATCTTATTGATGAAAAGACCTTAGCTCCACCAAAAGGACCTCAAGTTAGTACTGGCTCATCACCTCCCCACCTCAACCTCATCCATACACTACCATCCACCTTCGACCCCAGCATATACATCACCCCAGCCCATCTACCCAAGCCTGAGGTGTTCATTCCAGAAAGCACGGACTTATGCATGATGGGTGCATCTGAACCCCAATCATCCCAAACCCATGAACCCACTACTTCTGAGCTGATGAGGATGATCGAAGATCTTCAAAGAACTGTGGCAGATCTGGCCTTTGGAGTTTTGGCTCCGTCATCGACCACATCGCCTACCAGGGAGTTCATGTCAAAAGGCTCCCCAGTCTTGGGGCGAGCTACATCCGAGGAAGGCCAATCCCTTAGCAAAGTGGAGGCGAGTGGAAAGAACAAGATAGGGGCGGACATGGATCCCCATGAGCATCTTCTGTTGGCTGTTGAGGCTTTGAAAGCCGAGGGACTGAACAAAGAGCAAGTGCTCACAGTCGTTGCAAAAACTGTGGATGGCATTTTCGCCACTCAAGTTGGGGGCAGTTTGAATCAAGGGGCAAACCGGGAAAAGGGCCGTTGTACCAGAAATGATCCTGTTAGCTCTAATCTTGCACTCAGAAGAGATCAGCAAACCAGGCCAGCACCTGCCAATCCTTTTGCTGGTACGCCCAGTAAAAATCCACAAACCTTGAAGTACCAACCCCGAGGTCAGAGGGTCTTCCATGCCCTCCACATGCCTTTATCCAAAGCTTTCCAAATCCTTATTGGACAAGGCCATCTCAAACCCCTTGAGCCTCGGTCTCTCCCGAACCCTCTTCCGGCTACACATAATGCTACCCAGTACTGCGCATACCATCAGCAAACTGGCCATGCTACCAACAACTGTTTCCGTCTTCGCCATGAAGTACAGGATCTATTTGACAACGAGGTCATCCTCCCACCGAGCTCAGCAAAGTCTATCGGCACTGGGTCAGTGAACTTGGGGGATAATGTTATGTGAATGGGGGATGAACCACCTGCGGGCGGCGCTCAATCAACTCCAGACGTGGGAATGGCACGCACTGTTCTGAGCAATATGCAAATACCAGTTTTGTGCTTTCTAACTTGGGGATTGGGTCAGTTTTTGTTACTTTGTTTTGAGTCTGTCTTTTTGTTTTGAGTCAGTCTCTTTTGTCTTGGGTCTGTCTTGTTGTATCGAGTCAGTCCTGTTGTATAGAAGTCAGGTGATTCCGGGGGTGTTACCTCGGGCGTCACCATTTTGTTTCGCGTTTGTCTTTTTGTTTTGTTTCGAGTCTGTTTCTGCCAGGGAGCCAGTTATGCCAACAGATTTTGAATGAAACAGCAGTGATTTCCATACTCTAGCATTTGTTTTTGCCGTGTGCTAGTTGTGCCGGGATTTGAATGAAATGGCAGCGCATTCCACCTGCTCTCTTGTGCCTTGAAGCCATTGTATTGACCTAAGTTTTTCAAAACCTTTTTTGAACACTGCAGTGAAAACAAAGAGGAAGGAATTCCTCGGGATTTGCAAAACTTTGATCAAATTGAGAGAAAGAGAGGCGTGCTAAGCCCTTAATGAATGAAATCATGCTTGTTAGTGTGAGTACTGAGAAGGACCCTAGCTTTGATCCAGATTGGTCCTACACTGTCTTCAGCGCGAGCGATTTGTCGCTTTCTTAAAAACTTTCAAAAAATGTTTTGCGCGGTCCTGCGAAGACATGTGTGGAATCGCTCTTGAGATTGTGCAGCTTAGGATCGCTCTCAGCCTCGAGACTCAACCCCTTTGCTTCCAAACCTTGAACTTGAATTCAGAATGTTCAACGGTCAACTACAATGTGAAGCCTGTGTGGCCAGATTTGAAGCAGCCCTCGAACAAGAGGCACCAAAGTCAGATCAAGAAGGTCAGACCTCATCAGAAGAAGCTTGCAAAGCTAGAACAGAAGCACCCCTCGAACTAGGGGCAAAAAATGTCCGATGTGCTCGA